>CAJVRN010000052.1:300000-900000 GCA_911728415.1 Lagocephalus sceleratus
CTGTCAATCATCTCGATGTGTGGATCCTGCTCTCATTAGTAGCAGTTGTCCTACTTCATGCAGTAATTTTGAACTCTTGTTTGAATGTGATTGAATCGCTATCGCGGGGAGCTGAAATGATGAAGGATTATTCCTAATTACCGTTTATATATAACAGGTACTCGGGTATTTACGCCCTGTCGTCTAGATGGATGCCTCCTCGGCACCGGCCTCGTTTATATTACGCAGTGTACGCGTCTCCACTTGAAATGGACAGCGTGTTTCCAGTTCCACACTAAATTCGGTGGTTGTCAGCAGAGGCAGCTGCAGAGACGGCGACAGAGAAGCAAAAACAGTAATTATTATTCCTCAGATAATCTTGTCTTTCCAGGAGCTGAACTACCAGCAGACAGACGCTGTCATAAATCAAATATGACAGCTCACAGTTTTAGCTGAGTAAAACTCCACCACATGCAAATACGCCTTTTACAGTTTTACAGTATCTATCTATCTGTCTGTCTGTCTGTCTGTCTGTCTTTCTGTCTGTCTGTCTGTCTGTCTGCCTGCCTGCCTGCCTGCCTGCCTGCCTGCCTATCTATCTATCTATCTATCTATCTATCTATCTATCTATCTATCTATCTATCTATCTATCTATCTATCTATCTATCTATCTATCTATCTATCTATCTATCTATCTATCTATCTACCTACCTACCTACCTACCTACCTACCTACCTACCTACCTACCTACCTACCTACCTACCTACCTACCTACCTACCTACCTACCTACCTATCTATCTATCTATCTATCTATCTATCTATCTATCTATCTATCTATCTATCTATCTATCTATCTATCTATCTATCTATCTATCTATCTATCTATCTATCTATCTATCTATCTATCTATCTATGTGCACACTATTGTACAGTATTCTATCACAGTATCTTACACAGTCATCTAAGGTATTCTGGACTACACCTGATAATGCAAAGCAGGAGACAGACACTAGCTTCAGGCTCCAATATGATCTCTTTCTTCACTTTTACTGTGGTTCTCACATTTTTACTTCACTTACTGTCTTTGTCCCATCATCCCCACCTCCACCCCACCCCCGTGCTCCACCGCCCATCAGCTACAATAATGGTGCGACAGCACACGTGTTAGTTCTGATTAAATGGATGCATTAGTTCCGAAACATTAGTTATAACGTGTAACACGTTTACTTTCCTCGCGCGGTCGAGCGCACCAGCAGCTCACGTCTGATTTGGGTGTCTTTTGGTCGTGCTTCAACATCCGTTTCCTTCTCGACGCTGCTCAGGTTCTGACGAGGCGAGAGAGTCGATGGCTGATGGCCAAGCCGGTGCTCAGATGGATGAGATCAAAGTGAATTTTGCTCGTCCGACAGATGCTGGAGTTTCGCTTCTTCCAACATTGCTCTGATGTTGGAATGTGGTCATTTCTTGGATCCCTAATAGTAGGGAAAAAGAGTGTGAAAGACCAGAGTGAAAGACTGGCATGTGGGGGGCGGGCGAGAGGGGGGCACTGATGATCATGATTAAGGAATTCACTTTGATTTACAGTCAGATGAATCTTGTCCATATGTGTTGGTTTTTTGTTGTTTTAATTTAACCTGCATGTTTTGAAGTTCAAATCATCCCAGTAAAAGTAAAAACTCATTTTATATTTTCTGACGTATTTCACTACTGATTATTGATTTTCTATATTGAATCAAAATTAACTAAATTCAGGCTCTTTCCAAAATCATTCCATATCACCTACATAGTGCACTAATTAGGGAGCTCACCCTTACATAGGGCTCTCTGAATGGCTGTAGAGGATCGCTGTACCCTTTTTAGTGCTGTCAGTGTGTCCCATTAATGCATTGGTAGTCCCTAACCCAGCCATCCCCACACATGAGAAGCTAGACATCGCTCAATTATTTATTATTAATTATTAAGAACACAGTAGTACATCAACAACCCACAAAACAACCGAGTGTATTGAGTTTCAGTAAAAACAACTCCATCACATATTTCTCAGATGTCAATCTAGTAGCTAATAATTATGCAACGCTGCAATTCTATTATAGTTTAATAATCCATAATCCAGCTGCTCCGTTTGTAGTGAGCAGTGAACGAGAGAGGGGTTTGGGACACAGCTTCAGGCTTACACATCACATGTAGACAGGGAGAAAAAGGAAGTAACACTCCTGATGCAGCTGAGGGCAAAGCAGCGGCGATTACCCGTCTGATCGGTCAGCGGTCAAGCCAGGAATGGATAGGGAGCTCTGAAAAGGGAGAAAATGGGGGAAATGAGAGAGTGAGAAATAAGAAAGGAGCAGGAGGAAAAAGAGGAGACATGAGAAGACGTAATTATGGTGTGCGGAGACAAAGTGAAGGACAAGCTGGTAACTTCTCTCTTAGGGCCCGATAAAACAGAGAAGGACGGTCTCCTCGGAGGATGAAGTGGGCCAAGTGGAAGCAGCGAGATTACGGGCTGGCACTCTTGAAAAGAACGTGAGACAAAGAGGGAGATAGTTAGACGCTGACAGAGTGAACTTTTGCCCAGCGCCTGTCGCCGTATTGAAGACGAGCGGTGGGTGTGCGACGTGTGCACGTGTGTGTCTCCTGCTCCTGACAGTGAGGAGGAACATGAAGTCTCTAATTGCTCTGGTGATGGCAACTCCAGACCTCTCTCACAGTGGGTGGGGGGGGGGGGTGATGAGGAGGGGAGGGACTCGCTGACAGAGGGGGCAAAAGACAGGAGACGAGAAGGGCTGAGCAACAGATGAAATGGGATGTTCAAGATTTCCCTCTTCTCGGAACACACCTGATGCTCCTGTCGGATTTTTACGGAGTTGAGATACTTAAGAAAACGAGTGGTAGCTCGCAGAACAGACCCAAAAAAAACAGCTGCAGGAGGAGATAAAGCAGCTTCAGACCTCATTAAAAGAGAGCAAGAATGAGGTTGGACATCGTGAACTCAAAGGGCTGAGAAGTTCAGCATTTCTAGCCCGGATGAGCGTCCTGGAGCAGCTGGAAAAAGAGGAAATCCACCGGAAGGAGCTGCCGCTGTCAGGGCTGATGTTAAAACCCTTTAGCTGCTGACAGCGGGGCTCGGGGTGGCCGTCCAGATGTTTGAAACATCATTTGACTGCTGCAGCTAAAATGTGCCTGGGAGATTACCGGAGGTCATTAACCAGAACACACACACACACGCACACACACACACACATACACACACACACGCACACACCCAAATTGCTGAGAGGGGAGGTTTCTCCTAAGACCCAGTGAGCAGCTCAGAGAGGAACCGCTGGTGGTGGTGGCGGGGAGCTGCTAAACCAAGAATGGAAGCTGATAAATGGCACCCTGAGGTGTCTTGTGGGGGGGGGCTTTCATATGGTTGTCATGTAGCACGTTTGTAGAAAACGATGATGTTACTTATCTTGGTCTCCATGTCAGAGATACTCTAGAGCTGCTCGAGGTGACATTAATCCCAGCAAATGTCTGCTGACGACTTTTACTCTGGGCTGTTAACACCCATCGTCACACTTAAAGTATGATAATAAGATGGTAACAGTGGCGGTAATAATGTTATAAAGACATGATAAATATGTATTTTAATGTAATATATGTAAAGCTAAACCCTTTAATACCTGTGGGCCCCCCTGCAGGGCCTGAAAGATTATATCCACTTTAAAACGATAATAAAACAGGACTACTGTTGCTTAAAGCCTAGACTGCTGTTCACAAAACAAGTCTGAAAGGGAAAAAAAATGTCTTTGTTGTAGTCCTGTGATAAGACAGAAGCTACTGAATCCAATGATACCAAACCTCCCAGGGGCTAAAACACAAAAGTGATATGAAACCCACGCGATACGGTGGGTTCTAAACAAATTCACGGTTTAAACAGTTAAAACCTCGAAACAAGCAGACATACACTCAGAAACTCATGTTATAATATTGTGATTTGAACTGTAATAATAATTAAGAACTACTTCCTAAGTTTTATTAAAAATAATTAGTTCTAACCAACCGATGGTTGATGTCATGTCAGTAACTTTAGTAAAAAGGGGAAAAGTTAAATAAAGCAACACTTTACATTGCGCCGCCTCCCACTAGTCTCCTCAGAGTGGACCTTTTGAATATAAATAAAATAGCAGAGATTAGCTACCATCACCCACAGGTTGGTGGAGGAAAATGCCGAACGAATGACCTCTTTCTTCTCTTCTTATTGCGACCGTCTGCAGTAACTCCGGATAACCTCAATTACAGCCCTGACGGGGGTCAGTTGAGTGTAATAGGCGCGTTTTTGTGGCCGTGCTTGGGGACGAGACCTATTAACCAGCAGTTACCGAAAACCCTGCATTTTGTGTGTTTACCTCAGAGAATAGTCTCCGATATTACAAATATATCCGTTCATATTTGACGATTCATCAGAATTCCCTGAACAACCTGCCTTTTTCAGCCGCCGCTTCTTGCGCAAATGTGTCTTGACAGCACAATTTTGTACAATTTAGTCTCTTGGCACAGGAGGGAGTGGTAGTTGTAGTGGTGTTACTGGTGTGGTGTGTGTGTGTGTGTGTGTGTGTGTGTGTGTTTGTTTGCCTGAGTGTGAGAGCGGGCGAGGGAGAGAGAGAAAGCGAGTGTGTCCTTTTGGCCCACCCTTTTGGCTATTTTCCCAGTCAAACAAGTGTGAGAGGGAGCGCGGAGGCATCCGGAGCCCCCAGAGAGCCGAGCGCTGTTTAAATGATGTTATCACATTGCATTAGCTTCCCCTCCATCTGTTTCACTGACACATTCTCTCACTCCCGTCATCCCTCATCCTCTGCTGCCATTCTTTTCGACCCCACATGTCAAAATTAGTGGTGAGCCGACTCAGAGGGTCTGCAACTGCGGTGACCAGCTTTGTGGTACTGGCAACGTTTGGCACACATGCTGGTTGTGCACCCGCCACGGTGTCCTGCAGTTGTCCCTTGTGTGTGTGTGTGTGTGTGTGTGTGTGTGTGTGTGTGGTGCCCCTGAGCTTCTCAACCTGCGGAGACGCAGACCCTGCAGGGCGCAGTCGCTGCCCTTTAATATCAACCAGGGCCCGGCTAAGCTGAGCCAGCCTGACCTTGGGTAGGCTTTGGCAAATCTGACCACCGAAGCGACCGGGGTCGTTTTTCAGTGAGTTTTTCACAAATGCGGTGACTCACAGGTGCCCCCCCCGCCCCCAACCACCACCCCCCACGCACGGTTTAGCCTCAGCGCTGAAGGATGAACCTAGTGGAGGATGAAAGAGGCCAACTCCGAATGGAAGGATGAAAAAAAATAAATAATAAACAGCGATTCTTCTTTCAGTTCTTGTCTGGTTTTGTGGCTGGATTTCAGTAGAGTTTGTGCCAGAGAAGATTAAAAAGTGTCTCATCGCAGCATAACGGACAAAGTTCAGTCCCTTAGCCCCTCCCCCTTTACTTCCCAATGCTTTCCCAGGATCTTAATGAAATATTAACATGTTTGCAAAATGTCATTTGTTCTGTTTTTAGCTTTCTAAAGCATTTTTCTTTTTAATAATTCTGCTTGAGTTAACAGTACGATACCTAAAAGGCTTGAAACACAAATGAGCCATACATACTTCTTCCCTCCTAGGTCCGAGTAATCGTTTCCAAGCTGCCGGTGTAAAACGACTTTAGATTGCGTAACGATGAGAAAGAGCTCCAGCCGTGATGCCCACCGCTGCTTTATCACTTATGGTTGGTTTGAGCGTTGGCTGGGAGTCCTGGCAGTTGTAGACCTTCCACACTGATTCTAATTTGCAGGTATGCAAAGCCGAGGCAATGCCCGCTTATCTCCTATCACGATGACGCGGAATAACAAATGACCGAATAACAAACAAGCATAATGAGAGTTGGAAGCAATGGTTGCGGGTATTGACCAGAAAAAAAGGGGGGGCGGAGGCCTCAAAGAGAAAAAGAGGGAGCGTGTGTGTTCTATAAATGTTGTCACGCGTCGCATCGTGGTGCACGGCTCATCGTCGCAGGTGGTAGCTGAGGTTGGCAGCTCGGATCTCTGCGCTACTTCATCCGCTCCCGTTCAGTGCCCTTCCTGTTCCAGCCGAGCGTGAGGAAAAGTTAAAGTGCGGAGGGGACGCGGGGACAAATCACCGACTCCCTCTTGTTGATGTATACGCGAGTGGGCCGCGGTTAGATGGGCTCCGCCACAAAAATAAAGTCAAGTGCGCGCACGCCGGTGTTTGGTGTGTGTCAGGTAGTAATTAATAAAGACAGGAACGCCAGCTCTCCTGTTGCGCTGACACGCTTGTAGAGACTCGCTTCCGGTCGAAACTCTCTCTCTCTCTCACACACACACACACACACACACACACACACACACGCACACATTTGGAGAAATCATTACAAACCAACTCTGTCTGTGGGTAAAACTTTTTGCACGTTGCTCCAGGGTACGAGAGAAGTAAAATCTCATTTCAACATTTTTCCTCTTTCCATATGAGTCTTTGCCTGCTTGTAGCGCTGCAGAGAGGTCATCGTGTGAATTGATATTGTACTAATAGTTATTGTATTAACAAAGAAAGGATCCCATTGGTCATTTCCATGAACAGCTTATTGTGAATTTTTAACTTGTCTGGTTGTTGGGGGTGTAGCATCAGTCTTGGGAGCTCATTGGCATCTCTGCAGCTCAGATAATGACTAAATATGCATGACATTGTCGATGTTGCTCGGAGGATTAGCTACTCTCCCACTTTTGTGTTTTTCATTTTACTTCTTGTCTGACTCTTCTGCGCTAACGCGAAAGGAGCATCACTAATTGTTCCTTGAATATGTTTCGTGTCCCCTTCCTCTGGAACTAAACTCTTTACCACCGGCAGAGTCGCACATACTAGAGGAAGACCAGATGGAGGACAGAAGAGCACAGTCACACGAAACAGCTGAAACACGAGTCTTTTTCAAATTTCCCTTCGCCTTGGCAACGAGGACACGGCAGCTTTTTCAGTTTTAAAGTATTTTGTTTGTTACTAGTCGTTGTCCCCGGAGGAAAAAACCCCAACCCCTCTGGTCATTTCCCTTCAGCGCCGCACCGACATCCACACTGGTGGTGAAAACGTCGGGACGCTAATTGGCTGGGTTGCCGTGAAATGAAACATCCACCAGCAAATATTTAATTGATGAGCAGCGATTGTCTCGTCACAGTCTGCCGTTCTTCTGGGAGCGCTGCCGTCCACCAGGACAGCCCCACCCCCCACCCCCCCTCGAGGAGAATCAGTCCCGAGATGAAAGGAGAGAATCGGGTGAGCAGGGTTCCAGCAAGGAGGTCTAAACACTTCCATGTCTTTTTCTCTTTGCGTTGCTATCTGCACTCATGCAGAACAAGTTTACGGCGGAACAAAAGATGCCGTCTCAGCAGCGTAAGAGGCCCATTTTCTCCTCTTCTGATGCGTCCCGCCGTCTTCAAAGTCGTAAGCGTCATCAGCGAGGCTGGGAGCGGCCCGCGTGGGACGCTTCCCGTCCTCCGACTGGACTCCAGCTGTTTGGATTCCAGCATCAGACGGCGGCGCCTGATTAAGCCGAGCCCCTCCACCCTCGGGAGCTGCCACGGTGCCCTCAGGTCATCAATCTTGACAGACTTCAGAGAGGAGGAGGGCTCGCCGGCCCCGCCGCTAATAAAGCCGACAGTCGCTGTCGCGGCTGGACAGGGCAGCAAGCCGCCGCTAACACTCCGGCCCGTAATAAGAGCCGAGCCGGGGACCAAAGGCGCAGCTTTTGTCATCGGCATTAGCTAAGGGTGAAAATTCCTACAGAGAACTTAAAGGTCATGAAATGTTTGTCCAGATAAAATAAAGCTGAACGTCGGCAGTAGGATCCAGGATGGTGCTTTAGAGTCATTTTGTTAATCCCTCACTGTTTTTGATGTAAATCTCCTTTATGCTTGGATCCAACAAATAAGACTAAGCGTAACACTTTTTTAACCAGAAAACCTTTACACCAAAATGGATCACAACCTATCACCAGCTGTTTTTGTTCCTAAGCCCCGCCCACTGCCTGAAATTAGACATTTGCGTCGGCTCCCAGAACAGACAAAAGAAACGGGCGCATTTTTCCGACGACAATCCAAAGGAGAGTTTCAAAGAAAATATAATTGCTCTAAAACGACAATCGAAGTTGCTCCCAGGAGAGAAGGAAAAATCGCTTCAGGTCACTAAAGAATAAGGTTAACGACAAAGAAGAAAGGGACAGGAACGGTGTAGGAAGGGCCGCGCCACCTTCTCCTGCCACGTCGATTTTGTCCCTCTGATGGTCACAGGGTGCTGATGTTGACCCAGGACGACCCCGCTGAAATATGGATGAGAGAGTGAGGGAGGGCCTGTGTCCCCCGTCTTCATCTCCTCCAGATTGCTGCTATCTCTGAATGAGACCAAGAGGATGTTTGTTCACCCTGCGCCGCCTCCCGCCAATAAACAAACGGATTTTGGTGAAATAGATCTGAATTTTAATTAACAGGCCCGTCTGCTTTAGTGCTCTACCTGAGCATATTTAGCCTCTTTACTACCGCACGAGTGTGCTAACCCTAAGCGCAACATGTATACGGCAAACAATGATCTTCATTTTTAGAACCATCTCAGGGTGGTAGGCCCCCAGAACATCCCTTTAATTAAAGGCAATTAATCGTTTTATTTTTCCAAAAGCATAAATACAAACAACAAAACTTTTAATGTATTTTATATTTTTGCTCGGGGGCTCGATTAAGTTTTCTGCAAATGAACGTCTCCATGAATGTGTTCCGCAGAGGAACTGGGTCAAGTTGCTCCAAATGACAGACATTAGTCTTTTTTTGTTAAAGGAGCAGCCGGTGACGTGGCGGCGGGCGCGGAGGCGACGGATCGTTGGAGGGAGGTCGAGGCTTGATGTGCTGACGGCTGCACAGCTCATTAGCGGACGTCCTGCTGGCGTCGGCAGCTCCGTCCCCTCGTCTCCTTCCGCCCATTTTGCCTCCCGACCCCGCCAGATCTGCGCGCGCTCGCGCGCGTTTCCAGTTGTCCAGTGATCCGCCCCCGCCCCCGTCTGCGGTCAGCCTGTCCGTCACTTCCCTCCGCTCGCAAGCATCTCGTCTTATATTTCCCGGGGGTCGGCGATACTTTCAGCTTCACAGGCGGCTGCGGTGTGCTGGAGCGGAGCGCCTGCTGCGCTGAGCTGATATGAGGAGGAATACGGTTGTACAACCGGCGACGCGGGCAGCGTCCGCGTCCAAACGCTCAATCCCAGACGGGCAAATTGATGGAGGTCTGTCTGTAAATACAGGTGCTGGTGTCGTGGCTGAGGCCCACATGCCAACGCCGCGCTGCCCTTTTTTTTTGGCTCCCTGGCCGGAGGACGACATACAGATACTCGTATATCTGCACTGGCACGCACACGTGCATCCCTTCTGCTCCCGTTGCCTTGGTTACAGGCTTAGGCCTGCCTTGAGAGGTGGTCCGGGTCCCTGACCGCCATGTCGGGCTGTGTGGTTGGAACGTGTGTGTGTGTGTGAGAGAGAGAGAGAGAGAGAGAGAGAGAGAGAGAGAGAGAGAGTCAGTCAGTCAGAGACTGTTCTACACACATTTTTATTGACAGACTGTTTTCAACGACAGTCCCCATGAGTTGACGTTACAGACAGCAGTGGAACCTCTTTGTGCACCAAAAGAATCTCATTTTCTTCAGTCTGGATAAGTTTAGTTTTTTTAAAGAAAAGGCCTATTTCAACATAAGTGGGCTAAACATATACGCTAACCAGTTTGAATTTAAATCTTTTCCATATGTCCCTTGTAAATTAGAAGAATCTTCAGAATCAGCTCTCTCTGGCAGTTTTAATCCAACAAATTCCCTCAAATCTGCTCATCTGACATCGCAAACGTGAAGGAAATAATGAGCCGACATCAACCGCAAACATTTATTAAACTTTCCTTCCTACGAGACGTGACAGGGAGGTTCCCTGCACGCAACGAAAAGGTCGAAACGGGAATCTGCAGTGAAATAAAGAGGAGCCAGTTGGCAGGAAGCCTGGGAGGGTGGACGGAGGAGCACTGCGGAGGTAAACAAGCTGCCGCCGCTGCCGCCGCGCAGTCGGTGGGGTCAGCCAGAGAAGAGCAGCCAGAGACCCTCTCAGACAGACAAATAAAGACTCACTGATCAATTTTCCCACACAACGCCGGGAAATTAAGTGGGATTAAAGCAGATGGGTGAGAGCCGGGGCAGAGGGGAGCTGTCTGGCGGCTCGCTGCTCCATCGTGAGGTTGGAGTGAGAGAGCTGCTGTTGTCAGTGGGGGGGGGGGTTGGAATGGAGCCATCAGGAGAAATCAGTGGAGAATGGAACCATTAGGAAAACACCTCAAAATCTATAGCACAGTCAAAAGACTTTTATTGAAATATTTAAGGTATTTCATGCAGGTGTTGTGTGTGTGTGTGAGAGAGAGAGAGAGAGTTAGCATTGAGCTTGCAAAGGACATGTTTGAGAAGTGAGGACAATTTTGTTGATCGAGGGCATTTTGGCTGCTTCTCACAACTTCAGATGAGTGTTCAGAGGTTTAAGGTTCAGGTTTGAAATTGGTTTAGGTGTGATGGTTGGAATTATGTCTGTCCTTGCAAAGTAGGGAAGATAGAAGTGTGTGTGTGATGAAGCCTTCATCTCATTTGTGTGTGTGGTGTGTGTGTGTGTGTGTGTGTGTGTGTGTGTGTGTGTGTGTGAGCGCGCGCACGTGTGTTCCTGTGAATACCCTCAGGATAAATCTCATTCAGAGTGACTCAAAATGACATTGTTTCTCACACTGGGCTCCATGTCTGTTGCCAGTGAGAAAACAGCATGAGAGGTCTCTTTCTCTCTCTCTCTCACACACACACACACACACACATATACACACTCAAACACACACAGGCACACAAGCACAGAGGCACTGCGGGGGAGTTGTGTCGGAAAGTCTCATAGCAAATTACAAAGATCTCATTCAGACGTGAGTCATGGCGTTGCTAACAAACACACGCAAGCACCAACCCCGTTCCTCTGACATCAGACGGGTGAAAACAATCACGCAGAAATAGAAAACGGTTCTCTAATTATTTGCCGAGTAAGGGGCCAATTTATCATCATGCAGCTAACACGTTTTTGCCTCTCGCGGTCTCAGCGGAACAGGCGGCTTCTTCATTCCACATCACTTTGCGATCATGATTGAATATTGATCAGTGATAAGCAGTGTTGCAGTAATAATCGTTCTGCGTCGGGCCTAAAATCTTAGCTTAGATTTTAACCAGTTGTTGACCTTCAGTTTGACTATTGTGTAACACGTAGGCGCCACAGAAAGTCCCTGATAGAAAAGTCTTTCAGGGATGCAATAAATGAATATATTTCTTAACTAAAGGTGTAAAAACAAGATTTCTCTCTTTTGATAGCAGCAAACACAGAGAGGGACAAGAGAGAGAGAAAGATGGTGATTTTGATAATGTTGGGAAGCAGCAAGGAGGGTAGAAACCTCTGAAAGGCCACGGTCGGAAGTTTGTGACGAGATCGGTACTGACAGAGAGGGACAGGCATGAAAATGGAGAGAGACACCGAGAAGAGAAACAAGAGAGGATGGGAGGAGAACCGAGACAGAAACGGGTCCCCGTGTCAATCCAGAGCGAAAACGGGAGCAGAAGGAGAAATGACGTGATCCTAAACGATGGACAGAGACATCACGACAGTCTCGGCCACAGCAGTTTAAATGTCACTGTAATGCGGAATGATGCCTGAAGAGTCCAATCAGCTGAAAGATCAAAGCCCGACAACAACATGGCTCCCCGATACGGTGAGCTGTGAGCTTTGGACACGAGGGAAAAATCAGAGGTGGGAAGGAGACGTGAATGAGAGCACAACCAAATCCCCTCAGACTGTTGAAGCTGCTGATGGTGCTGACGGAGAAGGGACTTGTGTCACAGAAGAGTCAATTCACGAATGAAAAAAGATTACATTAAAACTCCATATTCCTCCACCAGCAAAGCTTTATCGTTTGTGACATCTTCCTCTGAGTTAATAATCAGCAATTACTGTAACAACTGAATTACATAGTAGGTAACAGAATGGGTTAATATAGGATTAATGTGGAGCTTTATCCGAAAGGTCATTAATCTATTCATACATATAGAGGCTTCCTTTCCCCTGTGGTTACACTGTTTCACAAAAATGGAAGAAAAATAAAATGTGACGGTTGGTCCTTCTTTCTATTTTTGATTTCGTTGCCTTTACATTGAAGAAAATGGCATTTGTTTTTGGTTTTCTTTTGGTTGTTTAATTGGCTGGTTTGGATTGTTTTCTCGATAAACTAATGATATTCATGTGTGAAGGGGCTGAGCAGATAAACAACAACGCTTCATATCACTTAATGTACCTTCAGACCCAACACAATTAACAAGAATTATTCACCAGTAATGTGTTTTTCTGCTCGCCTCTCTGCACAGCAAGTTAAGTGTAGTCGAAAATATTCTGGGAATGCAATAAATACCATCATTTCTGAACTATAAGTTCCACGTTTTTCATAGTTTGGATGGTCTTACAACTAGTCATGTACAAATTATGGCTCGGAAAGAGAAGACAAAAACAGATAATGGATATTATCTTCTTTATAAAATTAGAAACATAAAAATATACATAGACATGACAATATACATAGACATTTTAAAAGGCTTAATTAGATGAGTCTGGCCTAAGTATGTGACTGTGATCCATATTTACACATTCCTGTGGTTCCAAGTCAGCGTTTACCAGAATTTGGTTGAATTAGCATAAAAACAAACTGCACAGGGGGTTATTTTTAAACCTGCAGTCCTGGAGAAACGCTGAGAAAGCTCCAAACAAACTGGCAAAACTTCTATCCTTTTTCTCACATCTTGTTGTTATTTATTGTTGCCCGACGTACCTTCCTGCGCTGCGTGCTAGCTTGTTTTCACACCCCTTTGGTTCATTTTTCTGTGCCAGTTTATAACACATCTCTCTTCTGGAGTTAGAAATGAACCTCAGGGTAGAGTCTTTAGCCGAGCACACAGACACACACACACACAGACACACACACACACAATCCTGATTGATTTTTCATTGCCTGTCAGGGTTATATTGCGTTCGAAAATGTGTGTTCGTCTGTTGTTGCTGGGAGGGCCAAATTGTCCAACATTCTTTCTTTCACATGTGGGAATACATCAGAAAATAGACATGGGGAGACATGGATAAAGACCATGGAGGTGTGGACCCAGGTTGAGGTGCGAGGACACAGACTGGAGGGCAGGGTTTGGCTGTTGCGTATTTCCACATGCTTTTTGTGATATTCCACTTCATATCCCCGTGTGAACACCACAGGACATTGGTGATATCTGTCTGGTCCCATCTACGGCTATACACCTCTGAACTGGAGATACTCATGGATGCGCGTGGTGGAACAATCGATTTGTTCCTCAACAGCCACCGTAGGCTCTCTTGTTCTTACGCACAGTTTTAATGACTCTAATCGTTAATAAACCAGGGAAAACCCTGCAGGTTTTTTCTTGTTGAGTTTCATTATGAGCCAATGAGAAATGTCCGCTTGAGTTGCTTTGCGATGTTTTAGAGCCAAAGCTGATTTGGCCTCTGATCATCCACATCAGAGCTTCCATTTCCATCCCGAGTTAGCAGACGGCTGCTGTAAGCGCAAAAATTCACAGAACAAAAGACTTAAATCTCATTGTGCAGACCACAACACAGGACAAGAAATTAAGGCGTAAGAGGATAGAGGGGCTAAAAAATATAATCTGAGGGTTTAAGATATGAAAGAAATAATTTAAAAAGTCTCACTTCAGAGAGCCGTTATAATCCACACATTCACCTTTTATTCATTTGCACATATTAACTAATAAGACAATATTAGCAAAAAAATAAATTCCATGACATGTGCATCAGCTGGTATAAAAAAAAAACATAGGAAAGAAAAGAGAGTAGAGTTCATAAATCTGAAGCATGTAATAGGTCAGAGAGGTTTCTTGTGCTGTGGGGAGGCTATCCTTCATTCATTCCTGATGTTTTTATGAGTGATCAATATGACAGAAATATGTGAGCTGGAAAAGGGCCTTTTGCTGATGAATTGCTCATTGGCAGAGTGGCAGCTCGGTGAGCTCACCTCTCCTGCGTGGCGTTGTATATCGCGAGAAAGTATCCCATCAGCGTGCCTGGTGAGGGATTCTGAAAATCGAGGGGTGAAAAGGAGACCCTGGAGGTGAACGCTTTAAAGGGAGGAGTGAGGCCAAGCTGATGAACATGTGCAGACAGTAGAGGGGACGTAATGTGAAGTAGAATGAACATCCATCTGTCTATCCGTCCATCCAGTGTGTCCCCCCTTTGCCGCTCTGCTCCTTGACCTCAGGCCTGTCAGTACGTGGTTCGAGAGGATCAGCATCATGGTGATCCTGCTCAACTGTGTCACACTGGGCATGTACCAGCCCTGCGAGAACATCGACTGTGCCTCGGATCACTGCCAGATACTGCAGGTAAGGATGTTTCCTCTGTATATGTGAGTGTGTTTGTGTGTGTGTGTGTGTGTGTGTGTGAGAGAGAGAGAGAGAGACAAAAAGAGAGTGTTGAGGTAAGAGCCTGGGTGATGTATTATGCCTATGAAAGTCCTCAGAAAGACAGAAGTACAAGGATGTGTGCAGATTTAACTGCCAGGCATATTGTTTTATGTTCGCAAAAAGAGTCGAGACATATCTTCATAAAACAGTTGACGTGTATTTGAAAAATTGATACGTATTTTAAGTCCACTTGTAACCTTGATGGAGCTGCTGTGGGTGGAGCCAGTGCACTTTGGCCCCACTCCAGAGAAGGTCCATCTTTGGTGGCCAGGGTTAGGGGATTAGTTATGGTGGTTGGGCTTCGGGTAAGGCACTTGGGTATGCCTTTTTCCAATGAAAGTCCTCACAAAGATAGAGGTACAAGGGTGTGTATGCATGGGTGTGTGCCATTAACCATAGAGACCTGGGGTAATGCTCCACAGAACACTAAAGCTACACCATCTGCTCAACAACATCAATAAAACACATAAATCACACCTCCCTGATCACAATGGATCCAATATTGCAGTTAGAAATGTTTATTGATTACACGATTTGATTCATCAAGATGAAAATAATCAATTGAATTTATTAACCCAGTGAGGATTGGTTTCAGAATCGCACATTAAATCGAATTGGGAAAACAAGATCACAGGCTAATTCAGCCTCCCCCTACAACATCTGGAGACGCTCCCGATGAGACAACAGATGTGTCCTAGAGGATCTCCTCCCAGCATCCTGACTATTGTCCCAGAGGTGCTGAGGTCCTGGGAACAAGGAGGAGCTGCAGCACCTGAGCAACTTCTCCAAGTTGCTTTTATGAAGCTGAATAGGAGCAATAAGTTGGGGGGAAAAAAGAAAGTCAGCAAAATCTAGCTCTCTTTGGAGTTAAAAGAGCATCCTGCCCCAGTGCAAGTCTCTACCTCTGTGTTCCCGGTCCGCATCCTGGGCCCTTGTTTCCTTCAATCCTTCCCTCCGCTAACAAGCCAGCATCACCGCGGCTGGGGTGGCGGGTCCCGTCCCGTTGGTCGATAACGGCAACAGGTTGGATTTGGCTGACAGATCTGAGATTGTTAGAGCGGGCCTCACATGCTTCTCCTGCCCTTTGAGCAATTCTACAGCATCATCAGCCTCCTTCCACTCAGAGGACAGGCGGAGCAGCAGGCAGAGTGCCAGTTCTAATCCAGCATCCGCCTGGAGATGGCGGATTTGTCACGAACAAGGCGGACGGGGAGGGGTCGGAGGGTCAGGGACTCGCATGTTATTTGGTCGAACACTAATTAAACACAAATCAAAGACGGGTCATGGAACGACAAGTCTGACATTTTGGGTATTTTTAGCATAAGAGCGGCGCTGTTCACCATTTCCGGATGCTGTCAGCACAGAGACTCAGCTCAGAACTCTGCAGGAAAAAGATGAGGGTTTTTTTCTGTAAAACAAATGTGGACTAAACATAACTGGTCTGTGAGGAAATCAAATTAAAAAACTAGCACATTTGGGTAAACAAGGATTTTTTTTTCTTGCATTTAAATATTACAGCAATTTTTAATCATTCAGAGGAATATTTCCATCAAACAAGCTGTAGACTGTAAATTCAGCCTATACCATCCGCGGCGGTCTTTCTTTGGCTTGGGGGACGATTGAAGTCTCTGTAAATTGGGGGAGCGGCAGATGAGCTGCTGATGGTGTAAATATTCATGAATCGTGTAGAGGTGCGCCTGGTTTCTGAAGCCAGCCGGTCGGAATGGATTCATTTGTCTTCATGCCTGGAAAACAGTGGTTGAGCGTAAATCCTGGCCTCAAACTTGGCTCAGCCTCCAGAGACACTGTTGCAGCTTCATCAGCTTTCATTTACATTGAGGGGTGTTCACGCTCTGATGTTTAAGAACATCGACACGGAGGAACAAAACCAGCTGAAACAGCCCAAAATGGGAGAGAATCACTTAATCGATACATAAATTCCAGGGTACAAGCTGACATGGTTACAGCCAGGAGCGTAATGGCGCACAGTAACACTGCATTGACTCCAACTTCTGAAATACAAAGAACTGCTTTTAGCACCAAAACGTCTCTTTCTCTCTCTCTAAATGGAGGTAAAGTCTCCAAACAAAAACGTGACCGCAGCACCAACAGCCCTGAAAGTGTACCGATGCCGACTTCCTTTAACTTAACTACTGACGGTATCGACCCTTTTTGGTTGGGTGGGGGTTTTAGGGGGGGGCAGGATAAGTCCATGAGTCCTCCGTCATCTTGCTCAGAGGAGGGCACGACAGGATCTGCCAGTGCCGCTGATGTCAGATTACATGTGCAGCGCGTAGGCTGCATTATTTATCAAAACATCATTTAAACAGCATGTGATGCCGATCCTCTCATCTTTCACATTGTTGGCTGCCAGCCCCGTGCGTGTGTAGGTGTGTGTGATTTTAAAGTGAGTATTCCATCATTATGATACCACCCCCCCCGTAAACTCGCATAGACTGTATACACAGTACCTGCTCGTGTTCCAGCTGCCTCCATCCAAAATCTCTTTTCAGAAAAGAAGCTCAATACTGCATATCAAGGAAGTAAACTGGGTTTGAGGTAAAGCAGTTTATATAAAGGTGTAGTTTGACCTTGAGATGGCAGGATTAAAAACTGTCACAGCGTCAAGTCGGAGGTCTTGCCAATAATATTTAGGTCTGTGTTTATGTCATAGAAAGGAAAACTTCACTAGATTAGCTAGCGCGGCACTTCGGGGATGGATGACAGGTTTGAATAGAAACCGCAGAGAACTAAATAGAAATTTAGTCCAATTTCTGGTGAGCAAGCGTGGCCTTTTATTGTGCATTGGAATATTCAGGCCTCGGAATTCTGTATCTCAAAGTGGCAGCTTGACACAGTCAAACAGCCCAGGGAACAACACTGGATAAGAGTTTTCCGACATAAAAGAGGGGCTTTAGCCTCAGTGAACTGTACACAATAAAGCTGCCCCCCCCCTTTACCCTCAGCGGGTTCTCTCAGGTTTGCCCGGATTCTTTGATTTCTCTCTTCCCTTATTTACTCCTCTTTAGGAATGTTTGGTCACGCTGTCACATCTGGACCATCTGCCTCCCCTCACGTCTATAGCACTGGTCACACCGCCGACGGCCCCCTAATGGCTGTCATCACCTTGTCTTAATATATCTCAGCTGTTCCAGGACCAGTGGGTGGGCTTGGGATCACTTTTGAGGATTTTTGATGACAACCTATTTTTCTTTGTACACAGATCCCGTAACATATAACCATATTCAATTTAGCATTGTACTAACAGATCAAAGCAGATGATAAGTGGCTCCTCTGATGAATCCTGGGAGGTAAAACAGAGTGAGAAGCGATTGATGCTCTTTCTTTGACAAAAATCATCTTTCCTTCAAGGCCAGTTGAACGAGTTGAAACCCTTTTGTCATTTTGTCCTCTCTAAGGCCTTTGATGCTTTCATCTACATCTTCTTTGCGCTGGAGATGGTGGTAAAGATGGTGGCTCTGGGGATCTTCGGCCG
Source organism: Lagocephalus sceleratus (assembly GCA_911728415.1). Taxonomy (NCBI): domain Eukaryota; kingdom Metazoa; phylum Chordata; class Actinopteri; order Tetraodontiformes; family Tetraodontidae; genus Lagocephalus; species Lagocephalus sceleratus. The sequence continues at coordinate 318,080 of CAJVRN010000052.1, forward strand.
CCGCTGTTACCTGGGAGACACCTGGAACAGGCTGGATTTCTTCATTGTCATGGCTGGGTGAGCAAAAACCCCAAACAGTTATTGCGCTTTTACCTTAAAGGTTGAAAATGAGCGTCTGGGCAGTGTTAGCAGCTTATGAAAGCAGGTTCTGAGACCAAAGAAGGCCCAGTAAAGGAATAAAGACAAGTATTCTTAGGGTGCCCCTCCTTCCTGTTGCACCAACAACCTTTACAATGAAATATCATCTTTTCTTTCAATTACTAGCAGATCCTCTAAGCTTGTGTCTTGTTTTCACCCCCTTTACCTTCACAGCTACTTGTAGTCTAAATGTCATTTAAAATGTATCTAGTGGTCAGCAGGTGTGTAGGGGCAGCAACAGTAGCGGACACTAGCTTTTTCTGTTTTTATTTTCTCTTCTGTCTTTTCAGAAGCTCGAACTATGGTTGCACACATTCCATATCTAAGCTCTTCATCACTTTGCATGGTTTCCTTCATTTGCCGTCGGCTGTGTGGCGGCGGGAATGGAAATACCGTGCACCCCCTGGGATTTCTGATCCCAAAAATACGAAATAACCCATTTCCCCAGCCAGAATCGGTTTTGTCCTCTGGATTTTGTCACATTTTTTCAGGCTTTGTCACACACAAAGAGTGAAGAATTAGACCAATCGGCCAGCTGCATGTTGGGGGAGTATTCTCGAAGGTTAAATGTTTTCCACATTTCTGCTAGCCTTGCTTTTCTATGCTGTAGCTACGACCAACGGCTCCTGCCTGCTATGCCCCTGAGAGACAGAAATGAACGATCAACCAGGACAGAGCCTGCTGTAGGTGATGAAGAACATCAGTGCGTTTCATTGACTTCATCACAACTGAGAATATTCCTCAGCTGTCAGAGTCAGCAACGACTTTATTTTATCTAATTAATGTCTTTTTTCCATTGTTGTGGCCGAGAACTCGACGTAACCTTGATCAGCAGATGTTGATTTGATCACTGCTGGTTTTAAATCTCTCAGCTTCAGGTAGCTTTGCTTTCATCTCTTTGTGTAACACACTCACTCACACACACACACACACTCACACAAATGAGATGAAGGCTTCATCAGCAGAAAAGTGACGTGAAAACCACAACAATCATAAAAAGGAACCTTCCGGCACTCCTCTAATTACCCTCCCAAACACGGCGGCCTGATTGATGTGTACCAGTAGAGGCTCTCCTCCAGCGTGCACAGACACGTTGACATGCGTCAACAAAGCGTCTCTAAAGACAGGCGAGCAGGGGCACCCCCGCGCAGGTGCACCTGTGATCTCTTTCATGGTGCACGGGCCCGTCCTCCAGGTGCAGCCGCGACGGTGGGTGTGCTTCATCGGATGCGACGGCGAAAGAGGAAGTGGCGGAGCCTCCACATGGAGACCAGAGATCACGTTCCTACCCGGGCACATTTCAGCGGCCGAAGGCGGAGGCGTTAAAGTCCAAAAGTCTTGTAGGAAAGGACAAACAGATTGTCGGATAGAAGTCTGGCCTGGCTTCTGTGTGTGTGTGTGTGTGTGTGTGTGTGTGTGTGTGTGTGTGTGTGTGTGTGTATACAGATTAGTATTGAAGCCCTGCAGCAGCCCAAATCTCTGCTACAACTCCACACCAGTGAGTTTGGCTTTCACTCTTTCAGCGAACAAATGAGAAAAGCTGGCTCATCATCTCCTCCCTGTTTGTGTGTGTGTGCGCGCATGTGTGTGTATGTGTGTGTGTGTACAAGCCTCTCTATCAATGCCTCCAGACTACTACTGTAGCCGGGGTTACGACTGGCCTGGTGCTGATGAATTATTCTAACTCTGCCATAGCCCTCTTTACTCCAAAAGTGAGTCTCCAAGTTGAAATGTATAAATGAGTGCACGTATGAACACACACACAAAAGGGCGCACACTGCCTGAACTACAGCTATTCTCCCGCGAAAGGGTTTGGGGGCACAAACAGATTAGCCGGTGTTGGTGAAATGACTTGCTAACAGATGCCAAGCTCTGACTGAGCCACGGCCTCCTGCAGGCAACACTTAGAATAGAATGCATCCCTCTCTTCCCGCCGCCTCTTTCTTCCCCACTCCCCTTTCATGTTCGTCTCCTCCCTCCCCGCTTTGTCGCTTCATCCCTGCGCCTCCTCGGGAGTGTTGTGGGCATCGGCGGGTGGAGCAGGGATCTCGGGTCCTGCTGGAGTTGTGATAAGCTTTTGTCTAACTTTTAACCTTTGTCTTTTATCTGTGCCCCCCCCTCCCGCCCCCCTCCCCTCCTCTAGGATGGTGGAGTACTCACTGGACCTACAGAACATCAACCTGTCCGCTATTCGGACTGTGCGGGTCCTCCGGCCCCTCAAAGCCATCAACAGAGTCCCAAGTAAGAGCAGGTCACCTTCACGTCTGCAGTTAAAATGGTTCTATTTTTCTGAGGGGGTGTGTGTGTGTGGGGGGGGGGGCTTCATTCTCTCTCTGAGCATTAACCACTCGCCCTATGCCGACTCACACCGATCCGCGTCACAGTTTGATCAGATTTACGCGCCGCTAATGCCGCTTGGACCGTCACTCCGTGGCCTCAGACCGAGCTCTCTCATCCAAAACCACGATCTCACAGACTTTTATCACCATTGATTTCCTCGTCCTGCTGCACTTTGGTCCTTTCTTAATCACTCTGAGCCCCAATTACCCTGTCCAAGCCCGCCGGTCCGGCACTCTTAGCGTTTCTTATCGGCGCTTACTCTGGATGTTCCAATGTGGTAGCTGCAAGTCCCAGAATTCCGACCCTCTGTGGACTCCCCTGACTCTGTCATCATGAATGTGACTTAAATTGAAACAGGCATCAGTCGGTACCATCTTCAAAGTCAGTGTTTTGCAACCTCACACGCTCTTTTTGAGCACCAGAACGCGTCTTCACAGCGCCGTTGCCTCCTTCCTGTTTGTGACGTGAAGACGAGCGGCCCGCGTGAGGGAGCTCGCGCATGCTTCCGTTTGCCAGATTACCATAATCAGGTGATTTTCCACATTCTGAAGGACGAGTTGTCTTTCAGTCCCGTCAGACAGATACAGCAGCAGCAGTCCCGCCGAGTGCGCCGCTTCCGAAGGGCCTGCAGACGCTTCTTCTGGGTTATATTGTATGCAGCAGAGTGTGGCTAATGTCTATCGACAAGGGCCCAGATTAGGAATAAATCCACTTTTGTGGCAGTCACAGTGCACAGAAGCTTCTTCTGATGCACACAGTAGCGCGTCTACCTTTGCTGAGTGTGAAAGGAAGGAGATCGTGGGGAGTTCCCCCTCGGTTTGTCCTCCTCCAGGTGTTCCTTGATGTTCTAATCTCCTCTCTGCTGGTAATGTTTAGATCTAGACTGCAGCGTAATCTCGGCCTAAAGGTCGTCAGATTTCTGAAAATGTAAAGGTCAGCGGCTCGTGCAGCTTGACGGATGCCATCAAACCTTCTGTGGCTTCGAGGCTGGTTATTTTCTTAGGTGAAGGTTTGGTGCAGCTCCAGCCTCTGGAGGTTCTTCATCTCTATAGGAGTGCTGCTGCAAATAAATGACAGGACAAAGTCATTCAAATAATGGTTCTTGTTCATCGTCTGGTCAAATTTGTATTCCCATTTTAAATATTGTGTTTCCAGTTCATGTTACATTTGCATAGCTGGAGGCCCTCCCTCCTCCTCCTCCTCCTCCTTCATCTCCTTACTCACCTTCCATTTGTCTCTCCCTCTTCACCCAATTAGACCTAACGCAGCGGCGGCCTGATGTAAGGACCCCCGGGGAACGCGTACATATAAACCCACCTCCAAGTCTCACACACACACACACACATACACACGCTCACACACTCACACTCACACTCACTCCATTTAATACCAGTTGATGAGACAAATCAGCCAGAGGCAAAACTGAGTGACTGGAGGAAACTGACATGTACACACTCATCTATTCACCCTCTATTTTACCCTTTTATTTTACTGCCAGTCAGTCGGGGCCCAGCTGCTCTTCTCTCGAAGGCAGGATCACCAAACGTACGGGACACTAGTGATGAAGTTGATGACGACTGCAACAGCTCGTTGTTGGTGCCATAAATAAACCTCCAAACACGCTCATTTCAAAATGGCACATCATTTAATCCCCAGTTTTCCATCCTTGCTGCCTCTTCGTCTGTGCATGTGTGTGTGTGTGTGTACGTGTTTGTGTGTGTGTGTGTGTGTGTGTGTGTGTGTGTGTGTGTGTGTGTGTGTGTGTGTGTGCATGTGTGTGTTCTCTCTTTCTCACCCAGCTTCAGTTCTGTCATCAGTCTACCGCAGTTTGGATGCTGTTGTGTTCATAACACATTAACCTACTGTTGAGTTATTAGTCACAATCAGCCGTATGCTACTGACAAACACACACACACACACACACACACACACACACAGTCACTGCTGTCTCACCTCTCTTTGTCCAGTCATTGTTTTCCATCATTTGCCTGTGAATGTGTGGTGATTGCAGGACATCAGGTCGTCCCTGCTCTCTGCGTCAAGAGCCCGTGTCCCTCCGGGTCTCATCCTTCATAAGACGCAGCCTGATTGCGCGTCTTTATTCACGGGTGGACTTTTTGTTTGCAGACTTGATTGGCTAATGGACACCTAAAATGACTGAAGCAGTGTGAAGCTGAAACACTTCCTTTAGAACAGCCATGTTAATGTTGGAGCGATGCACCACGGGCTAACTTTATTTACCTTTGGAATCGCTTCCTGGAGCATCAATGTCAATAAAGCTTTTTCAATAGAGTCCACGTTAGGCTTTGGTGATCGATAACTATTCACCTCTCTGTCCACACGCGCAGGTTTAAGGATCCTGGTGAATCTGCTGCTGGACACTCTGCCCATGCTCGGGAACGTGCTGCTCCTCTGCTTCTTCGTCTTCTTCATTTTCGGGATCATCGGCGTGCAGCTGTGGGCGGGGCTTCTGAGGAACCGCTGCTACCTCGAGGAGAACTTCACCCTGTGAGTCCTACGATCCGTGCAGGAGCGACCTTGACGGGGAACTCTATTCGTGTAACGCAGCACTGAATCAACAACCTTGTTTCTGCACTCATAATCCTCCACAGCCTCTTTTAGAGCTTCAGTCCCAACTCTCACGGTTGCCCCTTTGCAACCAGGAATGCATTAGCTCCCAGCTGCATGCTTGCATATTCATGAGGCCGCAGCACGGCGGCGCTGAGTTCGTGAGCGACGCCCTGCCTGCCTGTGCTGCGGGAGTTGCTGATGTCACGGCGTCCTCCCAGGTTGTTTCTCAACGCCAACATCCCAGTGCATCACAACATTTACCTCGTTTAAGTGTGGCGGCGCATCAGATGTGCTGACGCAGCACAAACTGACGGTTTTATAGCTGGGTGATTGTAGGGGGGGGTCATGGGATGGGATAGATCGAGCAGTCCCGCCTGCCAAAACCTCTTGCAATGATCTCACCTGTTTAAGTGATGTTGGGACCAAGGACAGTGCCCCCCATCCCGGGACCGTGTCCCTCCTCCTCCTCCTCTTCCTGCGGGTTATCGCCTCGTTTCTCTTCATGTCCAGCGATGATCGCCCTCCCAGCTGGCCCAGGGCCTCTCACGGCGCTCCGGAGGAACTTTCTCTGCTGCTCTGCAGCGTTCCTTCGCTCTCCGTTAGCAGGTGTGTTCCCAGTGTGAAGCCCAGTTTTCACCGTGCCCAGCCAAGTCACCGTCAGGGGGCCTGCAGCCTTCATTCATGCTCCAGTAGTCTTGACTGCTCCCTCTCTTTCTCTCTCTCTCTCTCACTCTCTCTCTTCCTTTCCTTTCCTCTCTACATCTTCTCTTCACTATTCAAATTTACCACTCTGAAATCCCCCTCTCCGCCGTACCCCGCCGCCCGGTCGATGGCCGCTCTCTTGGCTACTCTCGGTGGGAAGCGCGAGTTCAATGGGGCCACCGATGCTATTGATCGTGCACGTATGGCATGCACGAGCGCGGGCGTGACTCACAGGGCGTGACCCGAGATCGCTCCGGCTCTTTGCGGATGAAAGGAAGGTCAGAGGAAGAGGAGGTCAGAGATGATGAAGAGGAGGTGACAGCTAGTGTTTGTCTACCCCCCCCCCTGCCACCTGCTCTGGTCGAGGCTCCGCCTTCATCGGGGGCAGGGGGGGGGGACTTCGTTATTAGATTATAAAGAAGGTGAAATCACAAACATACCTGCAGGATACAACCAGAGCTGAAGGTACACCAGTGAGTGAAAGCCTCCAGGTTCTGCTCTGGGGAGGGACGTCTCAGGGAATGATGGGGTGCTCGAGATGGCAGCAATCACAATCTGGATAGATTCATTTAGCTCGTGTGATAGCAGTTATCTGTAGCTCCTGCTGATCTGTGTCTGCAGTAGACTCCCCGGCCACACAGGCCATCATTGGACAATAAAAACACACGACTCTGATCATGTGTTCGTGATCTGCTGACTTAGGGTGAGGGGTTTTTGTTTTGCGTGTCTGGTCAAAAAATAGAGGACAAAAACAGGATGGAGTTGTAATGCCTGTTACCTTTTATGACTGCTATCTGTTTCTGCCTTAAATGATTTAATCTGTTTTTGGGGTTTTTTTTTACCTGCTCACTTTAATGTAAAATTAGGCTTCTAATCTCGTTTTTGAACTTTATTTGATCAGACTGTCATTACTCCCAAAGTCACTGGGGATATTAGCTTAATATCAACAGAAGCTGTCACGATTTATTGAAATGGATGTGACTATTTGTGATTGAATCCACTTTATCTTCAGTTATGCTCCTGGTTTATCATCTTTATTACAACAGTAATTGTAAACAGAATCCCTCTTCTATCTCACCACCCCCAGCTCCTCAGGCATGACCCTGCCGCCCCCATACTACCAGCCAGAGGAGGATGACGAGCGGCCCTTCATCTGCTCGCTGCCGTCCGATAACGGCATCATGACGTGCTCCGACGTGCCGGCGCGACGCGAGGGAGGGCGCACGTGCTGCCTGGACAAGGAGGACGCCTTCTACAGGCAGGCCCTGGGCCTCAGCCCCGAGCCGCTGGCCAACGGTAGCGGTGAAGCCACGGGGCTGTGCATCAATTGGAACCAGTATTACACGAGGTGTCACACGGGGAGCTCCAACCCCCACAAAGGCGCCATCAGTTTCGACAACATCGTATACGCCTGGATCGTCATCTTCCAGGTACGTCCAGGGCTGCCATTTTTATTTTCGACGAGTTTGTTCCTTACAGGATTCGTGGTTAAACTGCATGCTTTTTCCTCTAGGTCATCACTCTGGAGGGCTGGGTGGAGATCATGTATTATGTCATGGACGCGCATTCTTTTTATAACTTCATCTACTTCATTCTACTCATCATTGTAAGTACTACACCCTCTTATCTGACTGTGTGTTTACTGTTTACTGGTATTGAATCCATTTGATGTCTTCGAAGATTTAACAATGGATTAAGATTAGTTTGAGGTGAATGTTGATGTCTCTGGTTCTTTTGTTACATTTTCAGGGCCACAGTGAAAATACTGAAAAGGCACTTTGTTTCACATTGTATATTGTATATCGTCCTTTTATAATCTGTTCTACATCAGTCTCTCTCTCTCTCTCTGTCTCTCTCTGTCTCTCTCTCTTTCTCTCTCACACACACACACACACACACACACACACACACCCACACACTCTAACCTCAACCTTAAATCAAGTCTTGACCCTCAAAAAGTCCTTTGAAGACGTGAAGACCAAAATGTCCTCAATTTGCTAGTAGAATGGGGATTTCGGTACTCAGTATGTCAAAAGTACAAGAAAGTTTTGCAAAGCCATAATGTGGAAACCCTGTTGTTCCCAGGCCAGGTCACTAGTTGCCGGTGTGTTTTTCCCGTTGCAGGAAAACACAAAAGGCTCTGCTATGGAACCTGTTTTCAAAAAGTGCTGTTTATCGGGGACTGAAAACACAATTTCTCTTGTAAGTGGAGAGCTGCAACATGAGAGAGTTTTACCTTTTTCACCCGGAAAGGTTCTTATTTTAAACCATGATAACTCGGGCTTTACTCCATCATATACATCAGCAGGCCTCATCCTCAGACCGGCTACACCTGCCAACAGTTCCAAAAAATTTGTGAAATCCGACACTGCTGTGATTGAGGAAGAAATTGTTCCGAGCTTCACTGAAAAATGCCCCTCGTGACGAGAAAACCCAACAGACGGAGAAAAAAATTAAAAGTAAACTGGGGCATTTGGCAGAAAGCACACATGAATTAATTGAGCACAATGAAGCGAGGAAGAGCAGCACACCTCGGCTGCCCCCGGCAAAGGTGGATTTACACTCCTGTTGAATAAGAAGTCGGTTCTCGGATGTTTAGACTGTTCCTAAGGCCTTAAAAGGAGAGTCTGAGGGTTCAGACTGGGTTTTACTCAGAGGTCAAAGGTCAGGATTAAGGTTAGACTCCTGGGCTTACGAATGCATTACATCAATGAAAATCCTCAGAGAGACACAAGTAAACATATTTGTCTGTGTGTGTGTGTGTGTTTGTGTGTGCATGCATAATACACTCATCATCTGAATATGTGATATTGGACTGCTGCCCTTGATTATGCGGAAAGATGTCTGCTGATCAGATCACAGAAGAGGACATGCATGCACACATGGACTCACATACGCCCACACACACACACAAACACAAACACGCACACACAGACACACACACACATGCATACATACATTAAGGCCCAAAGGGAAATCAAAGGCCCACACACCTGCAACCTGCTTTGACCCACAAGCCTCAGATGGACACACTGTCCACACCTCCTTTTTGCTCTCTCTCTCTCTCGCTCTCTCTCATGCTCTCTCTCTCTCATGCTCTCTCTCTCTCGCTCTCTCTATCTCTCTTTCCCTCTCTCTGCCTCATGCCTTCCCCTGTACTCACTTCTGCAGCCTCTCCTGCAACAGTAATCAATAATGAAAAGTGCCACGACTTTATGGATTTTTACAGCGATTCCAAACCTTGACCTCCATATTTAAATCTTGTCGTCCGAGTTGAGTGTTTATATCTGCTGGTGATGCAGCTGTTCGTGGAACCGTCTTCTGATTTGTGGCGACTCCTTCGCTGGCTGCTGTATTCACCCAGCTTTCCGAGCCTCCGCTCTTATTCATTACATAATTTTTCTGCAGTCCAGCACAAAGTCTTGGAGTCATTCCCATTGCTGCCACGGCCAGACCAGTGCTATCAAAATTAACACTTTTGCCAGGCTGAGTAAAAGAGTGCTTACGCAAGAGTAAAGGAGGTGACAGAGGTGGAGCAGAGGGCAGCTGAGGTGTTTGCTGTACATTGAGTGCGTCTGAAGAATTGAAAGCCAGAGAGCAAGGGAGCGGGAGAGAGAGAGAGAGTCAGATGCCGAGCTGTGCTCCAGGCTTGTTGAAGCTCCGTCTGTCCCCTCCAATCAGCCTGGCTTCGGCAGAGGCCAGCCCTCAGCAACCTTTAGCATGCACACTAACATTTCCACAGGGGGATTGGCAAACATTGTTAGAATCAGGAGCTGTGTGAGCCGCTTCCTCGCAGGTTTCCCCGTTTCTTAAACGCGTATCATTAGTTTCAGCCGTGGGCGGCTGAGGATGCCGCCCTGTTTCTTATCGGTCCTTCTCTCCAGATCGGGTCCTTCTTCATGATCAACTTGTGCCTGGTGGTCATCGCCACCCAGTTCTCGGAGACCAAGCAGCGGGAGCACCAGCTGATGCAGGAGCAGAGGGCCCAGTGCCTGTCCTCCTCCACCCTGGCCAGCATGGCCGAGCCCGGCGACTGCTACGAGGAGCTCTTCCAGCTGGTCTGCCACGTCCTCCGCAAGGCCAAGAGGAGGTCGGCGGCGCTCTACTACACGCTGAGGGGCAAGCCCTTGCCGGCTGGGTGGGGGAGGAGCAACAGGCACGGCGGGGGCAACGTGAACCAGTTTAGGCACCCGAGATGTGAGTACGTCCTCGGCTCTGACAGCGGAAAAAAAAATAAAAAGAACAGGTTTGGCCGCAAAACACAGCTGTGTTTTCCAGCAGCACGCTCCAAATGTTTTAGTAAATGTTTTATAGGGTGTAAGGACATCTGTGCAGATCTATTTTACCACTCTGAAATCACACATATAAGGATTTACTTCTTCCTACTTCTTGAACATGTAATACAAAAATGCACATGGAGCGATTTGTTTCTTCTTTCTTATTTATTTTCTACCTCATAAATTGACTTCACCGCCTTTTTTTGCACTACCGTTCAAAATAAAATATCAATTTATGCAAAAAAAAGTTCAGCTTCTCGTAATTAACCTTTCAAACATGCTTCGCCCAGTGTCCCACTGCACACACCAGGGCAGGCCGGACCACAGCTCCCAGCCCTCGCCCAACTCCATCGGCCTGGCCGTGACCCAGAGCCCCGACGACTGCCCCATATGCGCACAGACGGAAGGGACGAGGGCTGCGGGGGACGGCGCAAACGGGGAGGAGGAGGAGGAGGACGCAGTGAAGGAGATGGACAGGGAGGAGAGAAGCCAAGAGGAGAACGCGGGCGGGACGAGGAGGAAGAGGACGTGCTTCGGACACTTGAGAGACGCTTGGAACGCTTTGAGGAGGAAGCTCTGGGGCATCGTGGAGAGCAAATACTTCAGCAGGGGCATCATGATCGCGATTCTCATCAACACCATCAGCATGGGCATCGAGCATCACAACCAGGTAAGACCTGGAGCCAATAAGTGTTAGCGTTTACTGTTGCTACTATGTGTGTAGAGTTAATAAAACAAGAATGCAGATGACTAAGAAGCCTTTAAACTAATTGGTTTTAATCAATTGGTTTTGAGGTCTTTGATGGTGTGAAATTCCGCCTCGCTTTGAGGCCTTCAGCTCAGACACCACAGCCTCAGTCAGAGTGTGTGAGCCTAATAACCCCCCCCCCCAACTCCCACAAATCACCCCGCCGTCGTGAGATAAACTGCCATCCCATCCGATGGAGCGTCGCTGCTATAAATACAGCAGCAGATGACATTCAAAATGATGCGTGTGGGAGACCAGCGGCTTGGTCTAGCAGCGTATCCACAGAGGTGGAAACATTTAGCCCGCCGGCGGTCAAAACGGAGTCGGCGCTCCACGCCGACCGAGGCCTCTCCGGGCCGCTCAGGCACGTGCCTGCATGCATAACCTGCGTACGCGCAAATCGGAAGCGGTCATGCTGGCGTATTTAAGAACAAAAACTTTTTTTTTTTCACTTTTCCTAAAGTCCTGTCATTCTGTTTGATATCTCCATTGTTTTCCTTCCTCGCCAGTCTTCCTCCCTCGTTAATGCTCCCTCCATGTTCCTCTCCTCTTGTTTTCTCCGTAAATCCCTCTGTGCACCTTCCCTTTGCACGTTCCTTCCCCCCTCATTCCTTTGTTCCCTGCCGTCTTCCTTCCGTTCCGCTTCACCCGGAGTGGCTGATCTACTCTCTGACTTTTTTACCTCCCTCCCTCCCTCCCCCCAGAATCCCTCTCTCTCCCTCACATCCACCCACCCAGTCTTTGACAGTGCACAGAGTAGTTGTTTTCTTGCATCTCTGAAGACTCTAAAAATAAACGAGGGTTGGGAGCGGAGAGGAGAGCGAGGCAGACGCCGGTTACACAGCACTTTTCAGCTCAGATCCCAGCACGCTTCTCCGTGTGAGCAGGAGCGAGTGCACGGTGGTGTATCGCCCGTATGCAGGGGCACACATGAGCATTATCGTGCATGTTCTCCCAGACGCTTCATCTGTCTGTCTGAGTTCATCTCTCTTCACGGTTGCAGAAGCGGTGAGGAGGAGGAGGTTGTGCTTTTGCTCTGCACTTCATTCACTAGTGATCAATGTTCAGACCAACATTTTAAAACATATGCAAGCTGTTTTACGGTATTTTTCTTCAACAATTTCCATGCAAGGCCACTAGGTGGCGGTGTGTATGACACACCTACACAGACACTTGAAGCAAGAACAAGTTGTAAACTAATTTGAATGTGTTTCTGCTGGACACGTTTTGGAACCCCTGCTGTAGAAAAGCACAACGTCTTCTACCCACGAGCTCCATAACGCCACAAACCTTCACAGCAGATGAGACAGATCAGGCCAAGATAAAGTCGTCACGGCCAGCGAACCATGCTGCAGCATGCCACCTGCGGCACGTGAACCCTAGTTTTTTAGACCGCTGGTGTGGAATAACAATACCAGCGTGTACTGTATGCGTCTCTATATACAGTAGATACCACACAGTAAAGCACCATCATCATCGGGAAGAAGGAGACTTGAAATCGATGTTGCGTGGGCATAAATATTTGTGGAGACTGGACTGTAACACAGGCTTTGCAGGAGCAGGCGGTAATGGCCTGAAATCCGCCAGGAGTGGGCAGGATGAAGAAAACGCTCCCCGATTCCCTCAGCAAGGTTTGACTTGGTCGCCGTGCCCAATTTAGTTGCAACTTAGCCGGCGGTCCGTTTTCCAAAAGAGAGGCGGGCAAAGCGCAATAATGAAAGGAAGGGAGGAAGAGTCTGTGATTATTGTTTGGAGATCAACTGGGGTGTCAGGAGCTGTGATGGTTCCGTCAATAGCAATAAAGCTCACATCCCAGTGACAGGAGAGCCAGACGTATCAAGGTTGGCGCTAACTGCCCACAGCCTGAAAGCTTATAGCTTTGCATCGCTATCGATTTGAAAGTGGTGATATCTGAATTGTTCCGAGGTGATAAATGTGCTTGGTTTCACACCTCTACAGACGGCCTCGGCCGCGGCCAGCTGCGCTGCTGTCCTGACATCACCTTTATTATTTTTCAGTGTTTTCCATCCCCGATCGAGTATTTGTTTTCAAGCGGGCCCCTTTCCTCATGGACCCCCCCCTTCCTTCTTCTGGCTCTGAGCGACAGGAGGATATTGATCGGGAAGAGAGGGCTCTGCCTGATAATGAGACTCCGAAAGAAAGAGGAAGGTAGAGAACTCAGAAGACGGAGACGGATCGGGAGGAAAAGAGGTTTAGAGTAGGAGAGGGCAGTGAGCATTTTCCTCTGACACGGTTTGCGTTTAGTTTTTTTTGGTTTTTTTTTCTCTGCACCTGATTCATATCAGGGGCAGCAAACACACATGTGTACCCGGAACGGGTCTCCTGCCTCTGGCCCCAGGTGTTGGTGCACCAAACCGGGCCCATCTCCCTGTTCTTCTCGCTGCGTGCTCGCTGGTTTGAGAACCCCCACCCCCACCCTTCCTCTCCGCTTCCTCCGGTCGACACTCAGTCCCAGATGAAATGTGTGTTAATTTTGTTTTCCAGGCAGAGAAAACTCCCTTTTCATGCAGCTGACAGTTTGAGTGACAGCCTTTTTCATAACAGGCGGTGGAACGTGATGGAGGCGCGCTTGTTTTCCCTCGCAGCGGCTCTCGCGTCCTTTGTTGCAGTGGTTTATTATACTTTTCTCTTTGTATCACTGCTCTATTTTTAACGCGGGGGAACCATTTTATCATTTCATTCAGTTTCTTCGGGTCTACTTTCCACTCTCACCGAGTTTCTCCTGTTTACCCCCCACCACCACCACCTCCTACCAGCCCGACGAGCTGACCAACGTCTTGGAGATCTGCAACATCGTGTTCACCAGCATGTTCACGCTGGAGATGATCCTGAAGCTCACCGCCTTCGGCTTCTTCGAGTACCTGAGGAACCCCTACAACATCTTCGACGGCATCATCGTCATCATCAGGTGTGCATCCAGAAAGGCAGGACCTCGCCTGAATCTGCCCCGTTCCCTCATTCTCGTGTGTGTGTGTGTGTTGGAACCTCTGGCTGAACGTCACCACTGGACTCGAACCGCAGCGTGTGCGAGATCATCGGCCAGTCGGACGGCGGCCTGTCGGTGCTGAGGACCTTCCGCCTGCTGAGGGTCATCAAGCTGGTGCGCTTCATGCCTGCGCTGAGGCGGCAGCTGGTGGTGCTGATGAAGACCATGGACAACGTGGCCACCTTCTGCATGCTGCTCATGCTCTTCATCTTCATCTTCAGGTACGTCCTCCAGCACATCTGGCCATTTTTGGGGCTTTCAAACTCACAGAATAGTGGATCATCATCCACAGGTTGTTTATCTGAAGCTCATTAAATTCAGAAGAGTTATAGAATATCAGCCAGTTATGACAGACGTAGCCTAAAGCCTGGAAAAAGTTTTTGCAAAATAAGAGGATTAAAATTTCCAATTACCAGTTCCATTCCAGTTTTCTCCTCAGTTGTCAATGTGGGTTTTTTTTTAATCTCCCTTTTTTCTTTCTTCGACTTCCTCTGGAACGTGGCGTCTCCATCCACCTGCCGCGTGCTTTACCCTTTGCATTTGAGCAAAATTAGATGGGCGCAGTCCGAGGTCGTCGCTGTGGCAGCGACAAACAGACGTTCCTCCGCGGTGTTTCGATATTGGTTTAATTCGGAGCGCAGGGCGTTTGGGGACGGGAATTCAAACTCAAGGGCCGAGGAGACGCGTTAAACGATTTCAGAAAATTGGAAGCGTCTCAAAGACGTCCTGGTGGGTTGATCATCGGGGGGCCTAACAAAGCATTTGTTCAGTCTGTACGGGAGCACATAGAAGGAGAGGGCACTCTGAGGGACGGGAAAGAAAATTAGTGAAACGAGCTTCAAGGGAATCATTAGACTGACTCTATACGGCATGAAACGACACCCTTTATGGAGCATTTAGCCGTCACCTCTCCGCGAAGTCGCGCAAGGAGTTTGATGAGTTGTAAAAGGTCAAAATTGTTAACAAAGCACCTTTTAAACGACCACATTTATGTACAGATAAAAAACCAAATAAAAGCAGATGTTTACTTCACACAATAAAATAAAGAGGCAGAAAATAGAGTGTATGTTTCTTGACTGAGCATTAGTGACACTGGGGTTAGATAAACCGCTGATCCATCATCCTCAGAACACAGGAAGCACCAAAAGCAAATCCTATAACAGAAGAGTTAATGGACGTATTTTAATGTGAAACACTGAGGACAATCTATTATTATCACGCTTCCATTTAATAACCTATCTTAAAAAAAACATCGTAATAATAAGAATTGTTATTTGAATCATTTATCACAATTGTTGCAAGTGTAAATCGTTATTGCATTAGCGATATGAGTTCCACTGCAGCGTGATGCTATTAGCCTGCTACTGCTCGTCTCTTGTGTGTGAATTAATATCGACGTGCGGGCACTTCTCATTCAAACTCTTTACCTCTGCACCTTAAGCTTATCAGCAATTGCCCATATGTATTCAAAGGCCGATACCGTCAGAGCTTTTAGCTGGCTGAGCAAGTGGCATTTGGCTAATATTCAGCATAGCTTTTAGAGAGCAGTTAATTTAAAGAGTCAATTAGCGAGGACATCACCTTCAAATGTGTGTAGGTGATTTGGTGTGGCTGCTAATGCCATACACACATTCAGGCAACAGTCCTGAACAAGTCTTCTTGTTGCGTTGTAGTATTCTGGGGATGCACATATTCGGCTGCAAGTTCAGTCTGAAGACAGAGGCAGGTGACACTGTGCCCGACCGGAAGAACTTTGACTCCCTGCTGTGGGCCATCGTCACTGTCTTCCAGGTAGCTGCCACATGCTTTTCTTCCCCAGTCTTGGGGCCATTCGTATGTGTAATGTGTTCAGACCCCCCCCCCCACTCGTAGATCCTAACTCAGGAGGACTGGAATGTGGTGTTGTACAACGGCATGGTTTCCACCTCGCCCTGCGCCTCCCTGTATTTCGTCGCCCTCATGACCTTCGGCAACTACGTGCTCTTCAATTTGCTGGTGGCCATCTTGGTTGAGGGTTTCCAAGCGGAGGTACGACGTCTGAGAAGACAACGTCAGCTTGTGTGACTTCAGATTCCCTAGAGGAGCCGCTTCCTATGTATGAATGTATGTGATTTCTCTCACCTGCCAGGGAGACGCTAACCGTTCTTACTCAGATGATGACAGGTCCTCTTGTAATTTTGATGAAGATGATAAACAGAAAGACTCCCTGCATCTCTCAGGTATTTACATTCTTTATTAGATTCACTCTGCATTTTCATTTCAGTGACTTCCTGCACATTTTCCACTGTTATTGCATGTACTGAACTACATTTTTTACCTATATTATGTGTGTTGTGTGTACTGGGAAATGTAGATTTCAACCGACCTCAGTGTTATCAATAGTGGTAGTCCATTATATAATATGTGGGGCACCATGGGGACACAAGAATAAAAGAAACCACCGGCTTTTCCCTTTTCACTTTAAGCACGAAAATGTCAGTTTTGGTGTGCAGTGTAGAGCAGCATGAAGTACTCATCTAAACAGGTCTGAAGTGCACCTTTTAAATGTCAGCATCCCTTACTGGAACATATTTGGAAGGTTATTGGCTCTTTGAGACCCATTCCTGAGATAGGTTTGAGATGTTGCAGGAGATATTGCTCAGTCTCCTGCTCCTGCGAGGAGGGAAATTGACCATTCTCTGCCTCCTTCAGCGGGCTATAGTATAATTCTGGGACAGTTAAAATGTGATGAGTGTAACCAGCCCTGTTAGGCAGCAGCAGGGGTTCGGTGCTGTTGTTTCCATCTAATATCTCTATTATTCACTACATCCTTCCTTATTACTTCATTGTCTTTGCTAACTTTGCTAACAGACCCTAAGATCAGTACCCTGACCCCGAACGGACACCTGGACCTGCCCCCAGCGCTGATCCACGGAGAGACCATGACGTTCGCTCTCGGCTCCAGGAAGAACAGCGTCATTTCTCTGGGCAGAGCAAACCTGGAGCAGAAAGCTGTGGTGAGTTACAAACCTCAGTTTGTAACCTTCGATTGAACTGTGATCGGACATTCAAAAACCTGCTTCTCTTCCTCAGTACCCTGGCCGAGGTTACCACAACTGGGGGCGCCCGCTGCCTCCCCACCCTCAGGCGCTGTGGGCCCGCCGCTCCAGCTGGAACAGCCTGGGCAGGTGTCGGCCCTGCTCCTCCTCCTCCCCCTCCGCCAGCCCAGCCTTTACCCCCACCTCCGCGAGGTCTTTCTACGAGTACGGCCTGGCGGATTTTGGCGGTGTGGTCGGAGGAAGCCTCCGTATCCGAGGTCCCCGCGCCTCCTCTTCGCCTCACCGCCGCCTCAGCCCTGTCCAGACGGATGAAGAGGAGTCCCTCCTGTCCCCCCCTGCCTCTCAGTCTCTCCACCCCCCTTGCACCCTGCTGCCGGGCCACTTTGTTCCCAGGAGAGACCGGCGCGCCCTCTCCCTGGAGCTGCCTCACCTACTGCAAGTGCCGCCGCACCCGCCGCTGCCGTCCCAACACCTGCTGCCCCCCGCGGCGTTCCACGTTCACCAGAGGCAGAAGAGCTTCTCTGGGGGGGTGGCGTTCAGCGGAGGCGGGGGTCCCGGCAGCCTGGGTGGCCTAAGGGACCTGCACCAAGACTGCAACGGGAAGACTCCCTTGTCTCAGCTTCTCCAGCCCCGTCCCAGACAGCCCAGCGAGCAAGCGGAAACGCTGAACCCGCGGAGCCACTTGGTGACGGATGTCTTTCCCCAGGTTAACGCCCGCGTCAAGAACCAGGAGGACCTGGACGACGATCTCGACTACGTACGTCCGCTTTAACCGCACGCGCGAGGAACACAGGAAGAGTCTGGGCGGCTGAAACAGACAGGAATTACATTTTAGCCTTTTGATTCCCAATAAGACAAACATTAGTAAATGCAATAATTTCTGGGTCTGCACTGGTTCTCCCTTGTAGTACTTAGAGATTCACTTTTTCACCTAGACCTCATGGGTGTTCCATTGTTTTCATTGTAAATAAGCCTGTGTGAAAGAAACAAGGTTAATTAGACACAACTATGTAGTCAGCAGGGGAGCGCCATACAGATGGTAATATTGGAAGATGCTCCGAGCTGTTGCTGTGCTATAGAACCATTTCCTCACTCATAAATAATTGAAATTGTGAATGCAAATACTGTAAGCAGCTCTTTTCTTGTTTGTGTTTATTGAATGGCGCTATAGGCCGTTTCTTTGTTTGTTTGTGTGAAGTAGTCTGCATTTACGGAAGAAGTAGCTGGAGAGACCTCGATCGGTGGACACGCCAATCGTTCAAAATTCGGATTTCTGCTTCTCCGTTACAGAGTTTGTGCTTCCGCATTCAGAAGATGTTGGAGGTGTACAGGCCAGACTGGTGTGAGACCAGAGAGGACTGGTCCGTCTTCTTGTTCTCCCCGCAAAACAAGTGAGCGACCTCTGTTGCCCCTCGTCTATTTCAGATAGATGCTCTTCTTATTCTCTCATGGAAATATTATAAGCCAGACAGGACAACCCCCCCCCCCCACCACCCCCCAACTCATCAATAGGAAATCTGGGGTCTGGAGCCTTGGAGTATTAGACTATGGATTATCGTTTTCTAAATAACATGGGGATATTTCTTCATGCTGAAGCTCTACGAAAGACGTCTCAGGGTTGGATGTAATGCCATAGTAATTTCATAGCTGATGTATTAACTTATGAGATCAGATTCACATGGGGAGGGGGGGGTGCTGCCTTATGTCTTTAAAATAAAAAGGCTCTTAAACTTCTCGGCTCTTGTTCCAGCCTCTCCTCATTGCTTCCCCAGTTCCAGCAAACACCGCAGCAAAGATATTTAATTGCTTTTTGGCAGCTTTTTTTATGAGAAGTTGTGAAATGCATATTTTGTCTGCCTCCCTCCCTCTCTCTCTCATCTCTTTATTCTCCTGTCCCTGCAGACGGATGCACTCCAGAGTCTTGTTCTTCAGAGAGCACCATTAATGCAATTTGTTTTGAATTAGAAAGGATGTAAACAAGAGCTGAATGATGGCGGGTTTTTTCCTCTAGAATGTCTGGCGAACTTGGCTGTGCCTCTTTGGTTCAGTTTCGCTGAAGTTGTGATTTCCTCCACTTTCAGGTTCAGGCAGATGTGCCAGTCCATCATAGCCCATAAGCTCTTTGACTATGTGGTGTTAGTCTTCATCTTCTCCAACTGCATCACGGTGGCTCTGGAGAGGCCCAAGATTCTGCAGGGCAGCTTGGTAAATCACACAAACACATTCCCTTGTTGATTACAGTTCAGCAGTGACCTGACAAGCAGATCCTTAGAATTAATAAATTGAAGTCAAAGGAATGCCAACACATTTGTACCACACAACCCAGGCAGCCAGCACAACACCCGTATCAACAGTGTGGTTATTCATGCGACTCAGCATTCTCCAATTTGGTATTTGATGTCATAAACAGGTCTCCGTCCTCTTTCTAACCCCCTGTGTCTGCTCTCCTTTATCTGTCCAGGAAAGAGTCTTCCTCACTGTCTCCAACTACATTTTTACTGCCATTTTTGTGGGTGAAATGACACTCAAGGTAGCATTTTGCAGCCTCTCTCCTATTGCCGATGAATGTTTATGTCTCCCTGTTTGTTTACCTACACGTTGTTCAACTGTCCAACCTCTTCCTTCACCTTTTGTAGTGTTTTTGTGTGTGTGTGTCTGTGTGTGTGTATGTGTGTATGTGTGGGTGTGTGGGTGGGTGTGTAGGTGTGTGTGTGTGTTTGTGTGTGTGTTGGCTGCTCCTTTCAGTTTCAGGACCTGGACCAAGACCTGGCTTTAAGGTTAAAGTTGAACTTGGGTTTACAGTTGTATTAGGGTTAGTGGACAGTTGACATACCATGTCTCCTAAAGTCATTACATATAGACCTAAAAGGTGTGTGTGTGTGTGTGTGTGTGTGTGTGTGTGTGTGTGTGTGTGTGTGTGTGTGTGTGTGTCTCTGTCTGTCTGTCTGTCTGTCTGTCTGTCTGTCTGTCTGTCTGTCTGTCTGTCTGTCTGAGCCTTGTGCAGAGATAGATGTTCGTGTGTGTGAGGCAATTTGTCTGTCACCATTTACTGTGCATAAGTCTTTTATATTAATTTTACGTTTTGACATTTACAGCCTCAGCTGATGATTGATATTATTGATGTTAGCACACACACACACACACACACACAGCAGATGTCTTTGTACTTCTATCTTTGTAAGGACTTTCAAAGCCATAATGTATTACCCAGCTCCTCACCCTAACCCTTAACATCCCCACTAACCCCTTAACCCAGACTTAAACCCACTTCTAACCTGTGAGGACCAGAAAAAATGTCCTCACTTTGATCATAGAATGTGGATTTTGATACTTGCTCCAAATACAAATGCAAGCACAAGAACACTCACTCTCACTCACACACACACAGTCCCTCTGATATTTGGCAAACCTCTTCAAATGTCAAATGCAGAACTTTGGAACCTTAAATCTAGCTGCATATTTATTACCATCAAACTTGCAAAGCAGTGACATTTATCAGCAGCGCCGTTCTTACAATTATAAAGTAACCTGACGGGTGGAACCCATGAGTGTATCAGTGGCGCTGATCAAGGTCACTGTAAACATGATCTCAGGTCTCCTGATGAAGGCGTTGAGGGAAGTTGAACTGCTGGCAAAGAAAGAAAAGATTTAAAGGGGAATAGGTTAACCTTCCTGGAGATATTAGGGGGCAGGCCCAGCCCGGCCGTCCCCTAACGCTGCTCTTCACCTGTCGTTTTCAGGTGGTTTCCATGGGCCTTTACATGGGCGAACAGGCTTACCTGAGGAGCAGCTGGAACGTTCTAGATGGATTCCTGGTTTTCGTGTCTTTAGTTGACATTGTCGTGTCCATGGCGGGCGGGGCCAAGATCCTGGGAGTGCTCCGGGTGCTCAGGCTACTCAGAACTCTGCGCCCGCTCAGGTGCGCCCTCAGCCTGGCTGCTTCTTTGATGCTTTCGCATTTTTAGGGTAAAACAAAGTTAAAAACGAGCTGACTTGCGTTTTTGATTTTGCTCGTTCTTTTCCTTTCAGAGTGATCAGCCGAGCCCCGGGACTGAAGCTGGTGGTGGAGACCCTCATCACCTCCCTCAAACCCATCGGCAACATCGTCCTCATCTGCTGCGCCTTCTTCATCATCTTTGGCATTCTCGGTGTGCAGGTGAGCAAAGGGGAGGCTCGCTGTGTCGATTCATTCTTCTTCTTCTGTCACTGGAAATAAGCAATTCTTTCCATCCAGCTCGTTATTTTACTCCCAAACAGTTTTTCATCGTGTTCGAGGGAGCTTTAAAGACTTTTTTCCCTCTGTTTTATATAAATGGTCGGCCAGCTTCAAACGCTTTTCTCTTATTGTTCTTCTACTGGCAGTTGTTTAAAGGCAAGTTTTTCTACTGCCTCGGCCCTGATATCAAAAATATTACCAACAAGTCGGACTGTCTGCAAGCCAACTACAAGTGGGTCCACCATAAATACAACTTTGACAACCTGGGACAGGTCAGTGTTTCCTCGTGTGTGTTTGTGTGTCGCCTGTGGAGCTGGTGTGTGTTTGTTTTACCTCACGCTTGTGTTCTGGTGGAATCCAGGCTCTGATGTCACTATTTGTCCTCGCCTCCAAGGACGGATGGGTCAACATCATGTATCATGGACTGGATGCTGTGGGTGTGGACCAACAGGTACCCAATGTTCTCTGCGTCTTTTTTTAATAGATGGAGTTTTCTGATGGTTCTGCTCGTTCCTTTTCTTAGCCTATAACCAACAACAACCCCTGGATGCTGCTCTACTTCATCTCCTTCCTCCTCATCGTCAGCTTCTTCGTCCTCAACATGTTTGTGGGCGTGGTGGTGGAGAACTTCCACAAGTGCCGGCAGCACCAGGAGGTGGAGGAGGCCAAAAGGCGCGAGGAGAAGCGGCAGCGGCGTATGGAGAAGAAGAGGAGAAGTAAGAGCGAGTGCGACAGTGGAACGGTGCTCTGTTTCCACTGATCCCATATCACTCAGCACACTTTTTTGTCACTCTTAGCTTCAATGTAAACGTTCTGAAGTCTTCGTTGGCTAGATAACAGTTCCTTACTCTTCCTACGATAAATTTGACTCATTTTAATGTCCATGAATTGTGTTCTTAGCTCCTATGCAATAATTTTCTTTTCCCCGCAGAAGCCCAAAAGCTGCCCTACTATGCCGGCTATGGTCACATGCGCTCAATGATTCACACGCTGTGCACAAACCACTACCTGGACCTCATCATTACCTTCATCATCGCCATCAACGTCATCACCATGTCCTTAGAGCACTACAACCAGCCTCATGTAAGACGGGTTCTGTGTGTGTGTGTGTGTGTGTGTGTGTGTGTGTGTGAGTGTGTGTGTGTGAGTACAAAATGCTGCATTTTGCTATGCATGTGTGCATGTGCGTGTGTGTGTGTGTGTGTGTGTGTGTTGCTGTAAATGGCAGATGCTCTGTTGCCTTTGGTATGTATTTTTACAGGAACGGGTGTAGTTCTATCATTTCTCCCTCTCTCTCTCACGCAAACGCACACACACACACACACAAACATGCACGTACACACAGCTCCCTTTTTTAACGTTCTCTTTTCAGTCCCTGGATCTCGTCCTCAAGTACTGCAACTATTTCTTCACCTCCACATTCGTGCTGGAATCCATACTCAAACTCATCGCATTCGGTTTTCGCCGCTTCTTCAAAGACAGGTACGTGGTGTGCATGTTTCACGTGTATCAGCAGTCTCGGGTTCCTGGGGTGCTGGAGCCTATCCTAGCAGCCACTGGGCAGCAAAACAAACAGTGTGCAAGTTCCATTAATTCAACACTATAGATTAACAAGGACTACATTAGTTTAGCACCAGCCTATATTTATGTCATGTGAAATTAAATATTCCTGCTTCTGCCTGTTTTCTCTGTGCACACTATAATCTCTGGAATTAGCATATAATATAAATAGCGGCCCAGTAAACAGTTAGTGAGTTCGGATGGGCCATTCGCTTTGATCGTTAGAAATGGAATGAAGGATAAGACAGATGACGATATAGAGGATTAAGAAATATATTTAAAATTGCACATGGAAGCTGAGTGTCGCGGTGTTAAGCTGCTTTAGCGGTAACGAGCTACAGATTCAGATTTTGAGGCACACATCAGACGCGATCCCTTTGTTTAGAATCGGGGAAATGCAGCTAGAAAATAGGATTATTGTCACGTAAGGCCTGCAGGGCTGTCGTGGAAAGGTCACATGACCTTCAGGCAAGGAGGCGTAGGCCCCCAAAAAATGGGACAAAAGTTCTGCTTTGTACATTGGCAAAACTATCTGATGTCTGGAGGAAAGATCATGAACAGAAAGATCAAACTGTTCAAGGGCCGACATGAAAGGTCTGGAAGGCTCTTTTATCCTGTACCCACTTCTTTACTCTGCATTCTGACCATTAGATGGCATCAAATCCAACACACGTCAGCAAATCTCGTTCAGTGCAACTTTATTTATACGGCATCTGCGACAGATGGACGGAAGAGGCAGAGCAGGGAGAGGAACGGACTCAGAATCATTCCAGAACCTCCCCCAGTCTCTCTAAATTTCACCTGTCTCTGGTCTCCCTGGGAAACACGCCCCTCTCCCACATGCGCTCACTCCAAACCAAAAAAACCAGCTGATTCTGTCGCCCACCCAGATGTGCGCAGTGGCCGGGCTGCTGTCTTCTCTCTCTCTCGGAAGGATGTGAAATGAGTAATTAGAGGCAGAAACAGATTTAGCCGCTTGTTTTACACTGATGGCAGTTTAATGTCATTGACCTATTTTAGCTTTAGTGAAGATAGAGAGACAGAGAGGAAGAGGAGAGAGAGAGAATGAGGGGGGGTGATATACAGGAGGGGAAAGCTGCCTGATCAAAGACGGGAAGAAGGAGAACAAAGGAGTGATGAAAGGAGGATGAGATGGGTGGATATGAAGGTAATTTATCATGCGGTAATCAGCCGGCACTTTGTCTGCTTTTATGTGGCGTCAGCAGCAGCCGCAAGCGGTGCGGGGTGACGGCCGGGCCAGCTCCAGAACATAGCGAACACACAGACGAGTTGTTTTTAGCCTCCAAACCAGCCCGGGGGGGGGGGGCAGATCCCAGCACTCAGCACGTGCCATTCTACCTTCTGACGGTGCCCTCCCACTTGCTTTGATCGCTTTGATGCGGTTGCACAAGAGAGATCGATTTGTGAACATGCCTGATTAACGAGAGGCAGCACTCATCTTGTCCTCATCGTCATCTTTGTTGTTTTTCATGTAAATTAAATTAAGGATTAAATGACGGCAGATTCTATCCCCTCACTAAATGTGGATCAATTAAAGTATTTATGCGTCGGCGGTGTAACTTCAATGTTTGAGCGTGTGAGATATTGAATAATATGATAATATAATGTAATATGCATGGATGTGCTTTTAAAGTGTGTAATCACATTAGCATACCCATCGTTGTTCTTTGGTTCAGTGAGCATTCAAATATTTATCTAAATATGGATGCGGGTCCCCTCGTGGATGCTGGAATGTTCCTTCACAACGTTTCTACAGTAGCCCAGAAGAGACAAACTATAGCATTCATTAGCATTACTCTTCAGCCATAAACCACCTCTTTTGAAGTATAAAATGGAATGTTAAATTCCAGTCCTATCGTATCTGTATCAAACATCTGGACTAGGAGCAGATGCCGTTGTGATGAAATTCCATAATCCTCTGGTTGAGGACAGGGATTCAATTCCACTGCTGGATAAATGAGATCGCCCACATCCCCGGGAGCGACCACGAAGGTGTTCTAACTCCATCAGGGGGAGCAGTTGCCCTTGAGCCAGGCGTCTGTTTGGGGATCCCGGCTTCAAACCGACACCCCGCCACATTTGTCTCATTTCGCAAACATCTGCTTGCCATCTGTCTTCCGGGCCGGGAGAAGAAATCACCTGACAGGCATTTCACCGCCCATGATGGATTTACTTAGGAGGAGACACTGCGTTATCTCTGCCGCACGCGCGCCCAGCAAAGCATCAGGAGCGGCGGCGGTGGCCGACGCAGCCCCCCCGGCCCTGACAGCCTGTTGGTCCTGGTGTGATGCCTCAGATACAAAGGATCTCTAACAGCATCTTATCACACAGGAGTGGAGAACAAGTATGAATGATTACACTTTGACACCGTGGTAATGGACAACATGACACCCCGACACAAGCCTTGGAGACACAACGGGAAAGCTGATAACGTTCCGCTCCGACCGCGCCTTCTGCCACACCCACATGCGTCTGTTTCAGGTGGAACCAGCTGGACCTGGCCATTGTGCTCCTGTCTGTGATGGGCATCACCCTGGAGGAGATTGAGATCAGCTCGGCCCTCCCCATCAACCCCACCATCATTCGGATTATGAGAGTGCTGAGGATCGCCCGAGGTATTTGAAGTGCCCCTCAGGGGGACCGATGTCGCGGCTTCTGCGGCTTCTTCCGCAGCCCTCCAGCTCTGGACCCAGACTCGTCCCACTCAGTTAAAAGCTGACCTCTGGGAGATTTAATCTGACCAAACCAGAGGGATTTTTGAAGTGACCACACTCAAAAAAAAACGCTTCCTCTCTGTCTGTCTGTTGTGCCGCAGTGTTGAAGCTCCTGAAGATGGCGACAGGGATGCGAGCTCTGTTGGACACGGTGGTTCAAGCCCTGCCTCAGGTAAACACTCCCCCGTCCTTCACACACTCCCAGAGAGACGCAGCTCACACCCCGGTCGGCCAAGAGCCAGATTAGTAGCAGCCCTGCTCTCTCTTTTTTTTTTTTGTGGCGTTGCAGGCGCTTCCTCCAGGTGGGTGAGTCATCTGTGCCACAGCGTGTCTGCCTGGCACGTGCACACGCGGGGTTCGGTCTTGTTTTCACTCTCAGCACAGTTGAGAGTAGCCAGACTCCCGCTGCGACCACAGTGTGCCCGAAACAGCGGGGCCTTCTTAAAACAGCCCGCAGTTCATTTGATGCTGAAATGCACATTGTTGTTTTGGGGTTTTTTTTAGGCTATCAAAACCAGACTCCCCGAGTTAATTCTGGATTCTGCTTAAATTGAGGGCAAAAGCTAAGATAATAGGAAACATGAGTGCTTATTAATGTTGAGTTTAGTGCTCATTTTAGGGTCCTTTTTTTCACTACATTGACAGGGTTGCCATATATTTAATGTCTTATTTGGGGACACATTGTCTCACATACTTTAAATATCAGCGTGTCCAAGTTCATTTAAATAAACACAACCGTATCGTATCCCCTATTCTCACCTTCAAGCCAGAAATGTGCATATTTTTACAGTTTTGTCAGTGTTAGCAGTCTGGACAGAGGTTCAATGCCAGACGGCTGCCTTATTTTTGGACACAGTCCACACACACACACACACACACACACACGCACACACACTCTGTCTGACCTCCCGACCATCTGCTGAGACGGGGCAAACACAGGAAGGCAGATAGCATGGCGGCGAGCGGGGGTGCGGGAACACATTCCTTGTCTTTCTTTCCTATCGATCCCTCGCTCATTAACGCCAAGCCCTTTGCTCCGTCCCCAGGGCTCCAGGGGAGGTAATTAAAACCGGGGCTAATTAAACAGTTCCTACAGGCCCACCTGCTCAGCCACGCATGTGCAAGGCGCGGGAAGCGTCGCGCTTGGAGGGGCCTCAATCTCAGGTGGTCCAAAAAAAGCCCTCCGTTTGTTAGTGGGAGACAGGAAGGGGCAAACACGGCACTGCTGTCAGAAAGAGGAAAGAGACACGATGATGTCGAGGCGGGGGTGCACGAGTGAGCTCAATAGCGCAAGAGTCACATGCAGATTTATTACAGCTCTGCAAAGGCGCGCGTTCACTCAGAGCCATTACTGCGAGTCTGCAGGGACTCATCAGGCCCGTCTGCGCGCCATGACACTCATTTGTTCGCCCTCAGTACAGTTAAGTGGAGTCGCCTATATCTTCCTGTTCTTCAGCTCCTGCTGCTCCTGTCTTGAGTGTCCCCCTCAGATTGTTGTGACTTTCCAACCAGTGGACGTCAACACTCTACCGCCCTGAGCCACAAACTGTCACTGCTCTTTAACTCTAGTTGATGTAAATGAAACTTTTTTTTAAAATTTAAATCAAATCCTGACCTTTTCAGGTTGATCAATGCACCACAGATCCACATCAGCTTGCATTGTCCCTTAGACTGCCACCTACAGGCCAGTTCATGTCACTACCAGAGCTGGCTCGGCTGGTATGGTGTGTGTGTGTGTGTGTGTGTGCTCTCTCCAAATGGCTGTGCAGCTTTTTCAGTGGTTCAAGATGAGAGTGTGTGATGACATCCACCCAAGATCATCTGTGATTTCCAGACTCTGATAACAGACGTGCCGTCAGTTGGTCACGGAGCGTTTTCATGGGATCTCCACTGACACCATGTCCTTGTGTGTGTGTGTGTGTGTGTGTGTGTGTGTGTGTGTGTGTGTGTGTGTGTGCGTGTGTTGCAGGTGGGTAACCTGGGCCTGCTCTTCATGCTGCTGTTTTTCATCTACGCCGCCTTAGGAGTGGAACTCTTCGGAGAACTCGGTAAGCGAGGCGGCTGAGCTTTCACAGCTTCCTGTTGAAACGTAGAAGACGGGTTAGAATCATGGGGGGGACTGTCCGATGCTCTGCACACGGAACTGAATAAGATTAAACAGAAAATATCATCTGGAATTCTGTCCTGTAACAATTGCATTTGTGTTTGTTCTGTATTACTTCTGTTTATTCTGAAAAAACACTCTCCCAAAACCTAATTTGCAGCTAGCTTTGTGAACCGTGGCAGGCACGGCCCAGTGGCACCACTGCTTCCAGTTAGTACGAGGAAAGACAAAAGACCAGCAAGCCTGTCTCCTCACCTCATCTCCTTGTCTTGTTTCCTTCCCCCCTCCTCCCCGACCCCAGTTTGTAACGCAGACTACCCATGTGAGGGTATGAGTCGTCACGCCACCTTTGAAAACTTCGGCATGGCCTTCCTAACCTTGTTTCAAGTGTCCACGGGCGACAACTGGAACGGCATCATGAAGGTACGGAATTGTGTCACAGCATTCCAGTTTATGATATATAATGATTATAGAAGTTTGATATTGTCTTTTTTTTACCGATATCATATATATACATACTGTCCAACCCTTAATTTCTGATATGATATCAACCGGTTTCTATATATATGATACAGATAAATCTTTGGTAGTTAGGTGTATATAGTGTCGGTAAAATAACAGAAACCAATACTGATAATTTCCAATATTACATTTTAATGGCCGACAATCTCCCACTGATCAGTACTGGAGTGGCTTCATCTCATTGCACCCACATATAACAACCCCCCCCACCCCCCCATCCCGCCCCAAAGCACAGATCTACCAGCTTAGCTTTGAATGCTGCCTTGTCCAGTGAGGCCAGGAGGGGAATAGAGACTGCACCGGTGCGTGTCTGCCCTGGACCATTAAACGCACTCTGGATGAAGGCGGCTGGGATCGTAGCAGGCCGTGAAGCGAAGCAGGAGGCCACAGATGCCTCAAACGCTCGCATAAATCACGTTTTTTTTTTTTTTGTTTTTTTTAAAAGCTTTCAGCTTATTACCAATGAGAGAAGTCGACCTGCTCGGCAGGTACGGCTGAGGGCTAATTAGCCACGGAGCGATGGTATAGAAAATGGGAAATAATGAGGGAGAGGAAGGCAGAAAGGGGAATCACCAGAGAAGCTCATAGAGATGTGGAAAAAGTGTCCACTTATTATCCGTACTGCTCTCCAGACAGGAAAATATAGCAAAGCTACAGATGGGGGAGAGGAAGGAGATATGCTTGAAGAGAAAACAGAAATATGGGAAGAAATGAGAGAGAAGGAGGGGAAAAGGGACCAGAGATGCTGTGTGAAGAAGCCTGGTGTGTAAATGTCACGACAAATTAGGTAGGAAAGACCAGATTCAGCTCAGAGGGCTAGAATAGGTACGGCGGTCACAGCCGGGGTGAGAGATCTGTCCTCTTCCTCCAGACAACCCTTGTCAGTTCTGGTTCTGCTCCAGCTCAACTCCTGCATGCTGTTGTTGTCGACCACAGGAAAAAAAAGAGAAGTAAAAGAAATCCAAACACATGAGCGCGTCAAGCAGGCCTGTCTGTGGAGGGACCTGTTCATGCTTCCAGAAGTCCACTTTGCGCCGTGTTTGTGGGCTCCTCTCAGAAAACAGAGAAGAGCTACGGCGCTGACCTTCACTCACACCAGCAGTCGGTGTCCCGCTCCGTTCGGTTGGTGAACAGATGTAGCCTTTCTCTGCCAACAGCGAAACAGGTTTTTCGAAACACCGAACGGCTGCAAACTCGCAGCTCCCGGTTCATTTTATCCTGTTCAGGACAGTTCCACCTTAAAACCTCATCCTTGATGACATGATGTGTGTGTAAAAAATTACGCGAGTGCAAGAATGTTGCACAAATTTGGAAAGTGGACAAATTTGACAATATGAACTTTAATATGTGTTAGTAGTACGCACCAGCTTTGGGCCCTGGAGCCGAGGGCTGTTTCTTAAAGATGACAAGTTGAGCTCTGTCGTCTGTAAAGGTGTCTCAAATGGTCCGTTCTGCACTTCCGTCCTACTGTTGCGTAACAGTTGGACGTGGTTTCCGCTCCCCTACAACCACAGTTATCAGCGCAAGGATCTGTCCTGCAGAATCCGTGGGCGGAGCAAATTCAGTCTGTGGGCGGAGCTCACAGTACCGCATTAGGATATAAGGGGAAAGGCCGTGTTTAGAGGCTAGTTGTGGTCAATCCTTTTTTTTTTTTTTTTTAACCAAAGCAGGTTACTAACATTTCATTCAAACTTGAAGGAACCATGTTCATTTGCATAAAATTAACATAATATGTCACCTTTAATTAAATAAAAATGTCTCTACTTTAGTTGCTGGGCCGTCCTTTTCACCTCCTGACCTTTTCTCTCTTGTTTTCCACCAGGACACGTTGCGCGAGTGCCCACCAGACCACAACACCGACGTGGACTATAACTGCAACCCGAGCCTTCAGTTCATCTCGCCCATGTATTTCGTTTCGTTCGTGCTCACGGCTCAGTTTGTCCTCATCAACGTGGTGGTGGCTGTGCTGATGAAGCACCTGGACGACTCAAACAAAGAGGCCCAAGAGGAGGCGGAGATGGATGCAGAAATTGAGCTGGAGCTGGCCCAGGGCACCCTCTGTTGCATGGGCGCCCCCAGCTGCGGGGGTGCGAGAGTGGACAAAGGCGCTGGGAGCGCAGCGGGGGTGTCGGAGAGGGGCGTGTCCAGAAGAGAGAAGGGGGACGGCGGACGGATGCAGCGCTCAGTGGCCACGTCGCAGCCAGGAGTGTACTCGCCATCACAAGTGAGTGTGTGTGTGTATGTGTGTGTGTGTGTGTGTGTGTGTCGACAGGATGAGCATCAAGAACATTGAGATTCATTAATAGATCCAGCTTGCTTTGGCTTTTCTACTAAACACGGTGTTTTAGTGCATGCATCCCCTGAGCAACAATCAGCTTTAGAAAGCAGCCAGAATAATTTGTATTTTCTAGCTTTATCACGTCTGAATATCCGTCTGGAAGAAACTAACTTGGGAAATTTGTGTGAGTCTAAGCAGACGCTGGATATTGCTTCATTCGTATCAGGACGGGCTTCAGTTGAACAACGTAGCACAGAAAAATTACAAATTCCATCTAGTCACCAGCTGGAAAATAACAAAACATGAACTGAGAGGAGAAGGGCAATTAAACAGAAATGTGACAGAAATGCATAAATATAAACACAATACGTGGGTGCTATGGAAACGCACACGTAAGAACATTTTATTGTTGTTGTTGTTGGAGGTGAATGATGTATGCGGACGTAAACTGATGCAGAGCGTCAGTGTCTGTGGGTTTTATTCGCTCTTATGAAGCCAAGTTTTCATTTCTTTTAGGCTTTATTAACCTCTCACATGACACTTTGCGTGCTGGCGGACTGTTGGCGGGTAACATTTCGCCGCTGTCTCAGCGCCGCTGCCTCCAGGAGTCTGAGAGCTGACGCTAGCCAGAGGTGTCAGTGCAGAGATGCCCATGATGGTGACTCACCAGCACCCATTAGATGTCTTACTTCTGCAGAGTTGGCTGCATTAAGCCATTTTTAGCCTCGGCATGTTGACAGACAGCAGCTTAATGCAAAAACAGGTAGAATGTAGCAGCTCCTCTCTCTCTCGCTCTCTCTCTCTCTCTCTCGCTCTCTCTCTCTCTACCTCCCTCTCCCTGTTTGAGGTGCCTGGACAGTTTAAAGAGCACACAGATGCTGAGGTGGGAGTACATTTCAGGTCATCTGGTGAGCTCAAATATGATTTAATGATACGCATCAACTAAAATAGCTGCAGCCTCGGCTCGTGTGAGAGCAGAGGGGGCCCGGCAGGAGTCCAGCACCCACAGGAGGGGAGAGCGAGAGAGCAGGTTTGGTAAGATAATAGCTGACAGAGGCAGTCAGAAAGGCTCAGTAATTATTTCCAACTGCCCCCCTCTCTCCCTCTCTCTCTCTCTCTGTCCCTCTCTCTCTCTCCTGCTCCCCGTAGACGGGCCCTGTTGTTGTCCACTAATAGAGTCATTAATGGGGGGCCACAGCCGTCAATCCAAAATGGTTGTTGGTACCAGGCTCTGCTCCCAGGCGGAATCAGCATACCTGTGGGCTGGCAGCGTGAGCGTTTAAAGGCGCCTGTGCTGCCTCAGCCCCTCGGCTGACAGACGCCTTCGCCACCAGCACGTCTGCGTCGCAGCGTGGCACCGGCGCAACACGTCCTGGCCTATTTATATCTCCAGGAGTACAGTAGCGTGCCTGATGAGCTCCTCGCCCCCTCATTTTCAAATCAGGAGCAGTGAGCGATGGTATCGGAACAGCCTGAGTCAGATGTGTGTTTGCATAACAGATCTAAGCGCGGACCTATAAACGGTGTGTGTGTGGGGGGATTGAAGAGGAGTGACCTTGTATCACAGCATCTTTATCTGTCAGCATGTGTGGATGTGTGTTCGTGTGTGTTTGCATTGTTATAAATAACAACAACAATAACAAGCGTGTTATAAATGTGTACAGCATTCTGTTGGCTACTCCGGTGCCATGGCGAGTATTTCCTTTTTTAGCTTTCCTTCTGCCTGAATGGGTTTTTCGAGAAATCGGCTCTGGCAAACAAGATTGGAGCGAGGAGGGATCGCTCCAGTCAAAGAAAAAGCCTTTCCCGATTGGGTCTAAATTGCTTTAAACCTAATAATGCTCAGAGCGCCCAGGAAATGCCGAAATCTCGAATTGTTTCAACAGCGTATTGAGCATCTTAATTGAGGTGATTTATCAAACGTAACTGCACCGCTCCAACTGCTTTGAGGCTTTTCAGGGTAAAACTATGTATACTTTCTGGTTAATTAGGGTTTGGAGTCATTTTATTGGGGAGGTTTTAGCCAAAAGGGACTGATGTTTGGCCCTAAAGGGTCTCATAAGTAGGTGAGGTGGGTTCATCCTGGTTTATCTGTCTGAGACTAAAGTCACTTTTACAGGCGGGTGCATGAGAACATGTGACTCTTTACCTGCGTGAACCCAGTTTTATAACCCGATGCCCTTTTCCCTGCGTGTTCCATGTCCTTGCATGTCCGCATGTGCGCATGTTTGCGCCTGCGTGTGACTCTTTTGCCGGCCTGCGTCCCTGTGTCCTGGTGCGTATGTGCGTGTGTGTTCCAGGAGAGTCAGTGGCTGGACAGTGTGTCCCTCCTGATCCAGGACACGCTGGAGGGGGAGATGCTGATGATCGACAACCTCTCCGGCTCGGTTTTCCACCACTACTCGTCTCCGCCCGTCTGCAAAGACTGCAAGGGCCACCTGCAAGAGGTACCCCCTCAAACATGATTATGTAACCCCAACACACCCGAGGATGCTTCAAGAAAGAAACAGAACTGCAGGCATCTTTTTCTTGTCGCCCTCTATAGGTCTGTTCTTAAAGTGAAGTTGCAACTGTTTAAAAGACATAAACAGCAAGAGATAGTTACATCCATCATGCACCTTTGTATAGATTTTAAGTAATACTCAATACATTGTACAAATATTGGGATTGCAGGCATGCAGATTTGGTTGGGGTCACGCACAGGAACACAGATTTGCATGTACTCTCATGGACATACGCACACTCACAGGGCGTCATTTATCGCATAAAGCAGCTCAATCGGAAGCTTCATCCAGCCTTTGGACGGCTGCGTAATGTTCCAGCTCCAGAAGGGAAACCAGCCCTTTACTGAGCGTAATGTCTCACATGAGCAGAAATGGCGATTAATGAGGCCCAGCGCATGCACACACGTACAAGTACAAGAGTACATCTCTGAGATGCATGCACGCACGCACGCACTTTGTGTTTGCATTTTGAGGACTTTTGCACTCTGAAGGAAATTCCGCGTGAAGTTCAAACTCACCATTGGAACGTCAGCCAGGTGGCTCAGCAGAACAAGAAGCAAAGCCTCCACCTTTCTACTGTCAGTCCTGCCCTCCACCTGTCAGAGGCTGTCAAACCATCTCTCTTTACCCATTTTACATGTTTCCTTGCTCTGTCTGTCAATTCTGCTGTATTTGACTCACTTTATCTGCTCTCTCTCTGTGCTCTTGTGTGTGTGTGTGTGTGTGTGTGTGTGTGTGTGTGTGTGTGTGTGTGTGTGTGTGTGTGTGTGTGTGTGTGTGTGTGTGTGTCTGGAATATTAGTTGAGTTGCTGCCTAATAAATCTGAGGTCGCAGCTTGAGATTCGTTACCACTGCGTCTGGAGCGATTAGCATTCAAGGGAACAATGAAGATCTTCACAAAGGATTTAAATGAAGAAATACTTCATACGGAAAATTGTCCCAAACCATTTGTCTCAGTGAAGCTGCTTGTAAAAAATTAAGTGCATTAGAGAGCATTTTCACCTCTAGGCTAAGCTGTCTGACTCCACCCATATTCGCGTCCTATGTTGGGCTTGAATAACGTCGTCGCTGTGCTGATTTTTCTGCTCGGACTCGGCAGCGCTGAATAAAATAATCCAGGCTGCCGCAAACGCCTGTTTTTCACCTGACCCTGAAGGTAAAACCGTGAGCACAGGGGCAGGACTGCTGGTGTTTTCCTCCGCTGACAGCTCCTTCCAGCAGCAAATCGCGGGGATATTTATGAAGCATTTTCCAGCTGAAAACTCAGACGTGGAGCATTGCTGCAGATACCGCGTGGTGTGGAGCCATAGATTAAACAGCCCCTACCAGCCTCCCCTGTCTCTTTCTTACTGCTCAGGGGAGTGAGGAATTCGTTCATTTATTGATGCATATCAAAGATTAATCACTCCTATGGACCTCATTGTCCTTCTAACCCGCGGGCTTGTTTTAATATATCAGCAAAGGTGGATTATGCCCAGCCTTTTCTGCATCATAGCACCACCCAGAAGCTCTGAAATTCCTCTCACTGCAAAAAGAGCCAAGAAAATATCATATGAAGCCAATTCAGTGTAAAAACATTGTCCAATTTGATGTAAGAAATGTAGCAGGAGCAAACGAGTATATGGCATTAGCAGCTGGAAACGAGTGTCCTCACACCTCATTCGGTGATGTTAATCTTTTAGCGATGATGTATGATAGCAAATCACTCGTTAATGAGAAAATTCCCTGCAGGATGTCTGAAGGAAGTGACTCCCCCCTGCCTGTTAGTTGCTACTTTTGGAGCGTCGTTAAACAGATGAAACCTTTTTGCAGCAGATCAGGATGGCAGAGATTGAGCAGGCGTCGCTGAGGTCAGAGCAGCTGTCGGACAAGTCCTCCTCCCCTGCCCTGCCGGACGACCTCAGTCTGGACGAACACACCGCCTTCCGACTGCTGACGCGAGAGGGCACAGTGAGTAATTCTGTTATTAGAACTGAGACAGGCTCCTTCGCATCCTGAGAATTATATGAGTGAACTTTGGGCTCCAAATCTCACTTTATCTCCTTTTTTTGTGGAATCACTGAGAAGTATCTATAAAAGAATCCACCTGCCACTTAGTTGCTATCCAAGTGACTCATATGCCCCTGCTCTTCCTCTTGATTTAGTCTTTTCCGTCTCAAGCCTCCTCTGGTAATTCAAGAGCTTTTTAACCCGTCTGTCATTGTCTGTTTTCACCTGTCCTTCCACGATGTCCTCTGTAATGTGATAATCATCTTGAACTAGCCGGACCCGTGTCACCACAGAGCCGCTGCTTATTAGAGGAGAGAGAAAGGTGGGAAGTGTGTGAGGGCTGTGGGGTTACAGCTCTCAGAGGTATGATACGTTAAAGCTGCCTTATCACCTTGCAGCACACTTGAGTGTTCATTCGTCCAGGTTTCCATAAGGTCATCGAAATAAGCATACCGTAACGAGAGGAGGAAGATACATCACGGTTCACATTCAAGTAGGTGAAAAAAAAAAAGTTGTGGCATAAAAGAAATAAAAAGGAGAAGCTACACTGGGACTGTTGACGGTACTTCCTTTTTGATGAATCTGTCTGACAACCTGGAGAGAAAGTCCCCTTCAGATGTTTTTCTTTCTTTAAAAAAAACAAAAAAAATAAAAGAAAGAAATTGCTCTTCAACGCAGAATCGTCCGTTCCTCTTCCAGGAAAGGTGCAGTAGTGAATCCCGCAGCTCTGCAGAGACTGGAGGTGTAGGAGGTCACCCGACTCAGACTGTGGTGCAGACACAGGTGGAGGGGTCGGACCAACCCTGCCCTGCCATCAGCCCCGGCATCGAGATAAAGAGTGCATTGCAGGAAATGGAAAAGCAGTCCCACCAGTTACATTTGTATTCTCCTCACTGTAGCCCTGGTAAGCAAAGCAGACCATTTTTACCTCAATGTATGTTCATTTACAGCTTTATATCAAGTCCCAGAAATATACTGCTGACTATATAGGCTGGCCGCTTGACATCCCACTCCAAAATGATGAAGAAAAAATTGAATTAGTTTGACATAAAAGCACAGATGAGGGAAGTTGTTACAAAAGATTTCATTTTAATCCAAATTTTGAGACCACTCAGCCATAACTGAGCACAGCACCTGTGCCTGAGCACCTGTGCACACTGGGCAGAAATTCTCTCTCTCTATCCAGCTGAAAACAATGTGGTGTACTGCATATTGGCATGTTTATCATTGTACAAGTGCTAGCATGTGTTACAGTTTTTCCCAAAAACAATTGAAACAATGCATATATTGATGACTTAAGATTGCTGCGAAGATTGCTCTCTCCCCAAGATGGAGTTTCAATTAGCATTAACTAAAAAGAAAATAAGAAAGAGTGAGGAGACATCAGTGATGTTTTTCCTCTTCTGCACCTCTCTGCAGAGTTCTTCCACCCTGCATGCACTGCAATCCCTGCGCCCCCCCGCAGTCGGAGCCTAAGGCTGACACGGGGTCTGAGACTGACCTCTCCAGCTTCCTGGGCTTCGCTACACTCCACAGGAGCTAATAGCAAAATGCTATGTACACAGGTATGGATGGAAGACAAAAGGAATGCAGTCAATCACACTGTATGACTGCAAATATAGGCCATGATAGTTGCAATACTATTTTTCTTCACTGGAAAGGCTAAAAAACATTGCAATTACTTATTCTGAACCCACTCCCCACCATTTCCCAGTACCCGTCCCATAGTGACTCATCGCTTGCAACTGGCAGCTCTGAGGGTAGCCTCCAGACCACCTTGGAAGAAGGACTGAGCTTCAGTGTCTCCCCACCACAGAACCTGGAGTTCCCTTTGCCAGCAGTTCCAGTACCACTTGTGTGCCCTCTGCAGCAACCTGAGGACAGCACAACCATTTCCTCCCCGGTCCAGACCCTAAGGCCGAGGCTCAACCCTTCGTCTTCCCGTACCCTCCGAGCCACCATGGGTCACCAGCGCAGCCAGAGCAGTGGCCGAGGTAGCACCAGCCCAGGGTACACCCGCGATGACTCTATTGATCCGTCAGATGAGGACCTGGGCATAGTCATCGGATCGTCAATTGGCGGTTGTGGATCTAGTCAAGCAGGCAATAGTGAACACTTGTCAGAGACAATGAGCAGCTTATCGTTGACATCTCTGTTGGCACCACACTCCCTGGTGCCTTCAGGAGGTGCTGTAAAGAAGTGCAACAGCACAGGTAGCCTGGAACAAGGTGGGATGCTGCTGGCATCCCGGGGGAGGGAGGGTCGCAGGGAGGTTCTGGGTCTAAAACTTAGAGACTCCCAAGGCTTCTTGGCCAACCCTTGGACAGGGATACACGCGGATGCAAGAAGAGGAGAGGGAAGAGGGGAAATGGGAGATGGTGAGAAAGGGTGGGGTAAGAGCTCAAGCCAAACCACATTAGGGCCTTGTCGAGAGAATAGATGAAGCTTAATGTTTACCCTTTATATGTCTTTCCATTTCTTGGATCAAAACCCATCACTGCTCCTCTCTGTCTCACTGCATCCACCAGTGAGAGAGAGGCTTGACACATGATGTATTCCAAAACCAAATCATCATTGTGAACCATCAACCCCTTTACACTTGTGACTAGCAGACCTTTGTTGTGCTACCTACTGTAGGGTCTTGGTTATAGCCTACTGGTAAGAAATTTGCTTGCAAAGTTCATTGGATGAAGGTTGAAGAGCCTCAAAAAAGTTCTGCTCAGAAACCCAAATGATACTAAACTTTCAGAAAGTGGCTTTGCTTTGGTTTACCTTTCTCTGTCAGTTTGGGTTTATTGGAACACCCGAGCCAAAATAGGCGTTCCGCACCAACAGAGTCCGCTTTGGTTAATTTAAGTGTCAGAGGCAGCACGTCAAGAAAAAAAAAGAGGCTGGGGAGAGTTTCTGCGTCATATCAACGTAGAAGAGAGGCTGGGGAAGAAGATAGCAGGTCATTTGTTTGGCTGTACAAGCAAGCAAACAGATCTAATATCCATCTGGTCTCGCAGACAGAAAAGAACAGATCTTACTCATTCAGGCATTGGACCCTCTTTTGAGTTTAAATTCAAATTTAAACTGGATATGAGGCTGTGTTCATTGTGTATGCTTGTGTGGAAGCACACCGGTCCAGGGTTTGAGGGTATGGTTTCAATTATTCCCGTCACTTCACCATACCTTCTGTATTTTTTAGACAGGAGTTTGGTATTGACTCATCAAACCTTTGTGCCTCTGTCAACCTATTCATGACTGGTTGTGGAAAATGAAAGAAATTGACGGAGTGCAGAGGCATAACTGTGCATGGAGTGATTCGTGAAATTGGTTATTTTTCTTTCTACTTCCCGTGTCTCGTATTCTATTGAAAATTGATGAGAAAAAAAAAAGTTTGAATGAGCGCACGTTTTGACAAAGCTTTAGAGAACCATCAGAAGAAAAGAGGAACGGATGTCCGGGTGCACAGGAAGAATGGTTCACGGCTCCTCAATGAAGTGAAACTCTAAGCACATTCCTTTTGACACTACTTCCTCACATCGAGCTGAGGAATTTGAGAGGAATAGACAAACCCCAAGAGTTGGGATGGACCTTGACTGCATGATGGAATTGCATTAAACAGAGATTTTTTTTTTTTTTTTAAGCTCAATATTCAGAAGTGTATCCAGATGTCACGTCGGTCAATGATGTAATTTCTACGCCACTATTTTTGTAGACAAGACAATAGGCACGTCTAAGTTTTGCCCTTATTTGTCAACATTTAATTGAACTTGTACGTCTCTGACTTGTTGTCTAGGACTTTTTGTCTGCCAGTGGCTTCCATTTTTCTAACAGGTTTTTTTAAAAGGTGTGGACATTGTATAGAACAACAAGCAAAAAAAAAATTTTAAAGTGTTTCAAACTTGCGTGCTGATGTGGTTGTTCCCTTCGGCACATATCTCTTTGGGAATGCCTGATCCCTGTGCATTCCTCTTGTTTTTTCCGGTTTTTAATGTTCCAGGGAACATCCAGGCATGGGAACAGCCATATTCACTCAGCACGTGAGCATCACTTTAGCTCATGGACACTTCCTGGTTGCAGACAGGAAACAGTTTGCTTTTATCTTCCTGCTGACAACCGTGACTGGCATCATCCATCTCTGTGAGAGCTTTAATTTGAAAGCGACACCGCAACATTTAGCTCATGGACGCATTCCTTAAGCATGGATCTGCGGTATGCCTATTTGTGAAATGAGACCCTGATGCATTTTCTCTTGCCCACCTTTCTACATGGCACAGTATGTTGTAGCAATGCTGTCATATAGTTTGAGATCAACAGCTGACAATGAAACAAAGAACCTACGTTTGCATCTTTTAATGCAAAAGCTATTTATTTATTTTGACTTTTGATTAATAATGCCCTCATCCAAAAAGGAGATGCTCATTATTTTTAAGCCTGATCCCTCGAGGTGTGTCGACTGTTGTATCCATCTTTACCTGAGGCATCGTCAGAACTTTTGAGGGTTCGCTCTGTTTTGATCATGCAAAATCACTTTGATGACTATGTTTTACCACGTGATGTTGGGTGATGGCAGAGATTGTGTGTGTGTTTATGAAGTCATTGCCTTTTCCTGAAGATGTGTCAGTCTGATTACCTGAGAATCTATCAACAAGGAGAAGAGGGGAAATGTGAAGAAACCAAGGGCTGTTTTAGCTTCAGAGACAAAAACCTTGTGTAGATGAACATGGCATCAAAGGTTCAAGCCTGACTACACAGCAATAAATGTTCTATGTGTATGCCCCGAGTAAACATTGTCAAGAGTTTGATCTCTCAGAACACAACAGTGTTTGTTACTGTTTCTGCAATCCAGCTAGACAGCAGCGTTAGAAAAACCATTTGCTTGACTTCCTGAATATCCAGTCATCCGCCCAAACCTCAAGCTGAGCTCATCTGTCAATCATGGCATTTGACCCTGTGTTCATTTATTAAAGACACACAAAGTATCTGTACCTGTGGAGCATCTTCTTTGTGACCATGATGATGGAGGGGGAAGGTTTTGATATGGACACTATTTTTGCTTACGAATGGGTTTCCAATGTAAGCACACCTTAACGATGTACATGTTTTTACTGTGCCTGCATATGTATTTTGATGCTACAACAACATTCCTACACCATTTACAATAACACAGTAAAGTGACTGGGGCTCAGGAAGTGCTTTAAAACAACCCAGCATGTGAGAGGTGGATGTGCAGAGTTCCTGCAGGAACCAGAGACGCCGCAGACAGCCTGTCATCGACAGCCTTGCCCAGCGGAGCTGCTAGCGTGAGAGAGCGCATTAAGCATGCATGCTGAACTCTGAAGTGTTGTTTACCCTGCGACGTCTCCCCATCCAGCCAGTCCTCCGACTGCACATCACCTAACCTCCCGAAACCAGCTCTCCCCGCAGGCCTCCGTCCTTCAAATGTCACCGCGGGAGGGCGGAGGTGTGCGTGTCGAGTGTTAAGTGCATGCAATTCGGAGGCTAGAGTCTGTTTGAGCGAACGTGTCGCTGCCTCGGATGACTGCCAGGGTCCAACCGTCTGAACCCTGCGTGTCTTACTTCTGCTCCAAAGGTTATTTTCCGTGAGGCTCATTTAACCTTAGCGCTGTGTCAGCTCCTACCTCCATATGACCTGTGTTCAATATCACAATGGTTGTGCTGGTGTGTGTACAAACATTTGCAAACCAGTTTCTTTTGTTGTTTTGGTGAAATATTTATGGTGGAATGTTGTAAACTGCAGCCAAAGGAGAATCATTACCTCAAAAATGCATCTGATAAAAGTGCAAACAGCTCTGTCTCATTAATATACTGTGTGCAAGATAGAGAAAACTACTTCTGACAACTTGTTTTCATCAGTGTTTTGTTTTCCCCTCCATTTTCTTCCCGTGGGAAGTCTTGCTTTGGATTCGAAAGGCAAATTAGGAGTTTTTCTTTAGTTTGCTGTCACCTAATGAGTCCCTTAAGTGTCTGATGTGCACTAGTGTGACCTGGTTGCTACCTGTGCAGGGGCATTAAAAGACTGATGGCTAGCTGCTGAGAGTTTCTGGCTGAATTTCCATTCACTCCTGCATGTTCTACCATCTTTGTTTCACTTGGATTTAATCCCAGTGCAGTTTTATGGGGTTGGGATTGAAGCATCCCATTAACCTTGAATTTTATTGATCCTGGCAAAGTTTTGCCCAGCTGATATTATTCCATCTTTCTTTTTCTTTGCTGTCTCTCTTACACACACACACACACACACACACACACACACATACACACACAGGGAATAGAAAAGAGTCATTCTCTTAAGGTTAGAGGGGGGAAAAAACTAGGTCTGTCACATGATTAAAATTTGAAATAATGCTAATCACAGTGCATCTGCAAATAATCTGATTAACTCATGAAATGTGTCCAAGTTCCAACAGGTGCTTTTTCTTGCCATCATCGGAAGTAAAAAAAAAGAAGGAAAGGAAGCCAGGAATACTGAGCAATCACCCACTGGACTAAGAGCATGGGGAGGCTAAAATGAATGGTGACAGTTTTGAAAAGCATGAAAAACTGCGGAAAGGGAAGTGGGAAAAGATTAAAGCTGTTTAGGAAGGGGCACGTTTCTGCTATGGATTCCATTTTTCCTGAAATGTTGTATCTTTTTGAGCCTGAGAGGCTCCTTCCAGTTTCCTACACCTCCCCCAGATGTGGCTGGTGATCTGTCCGGAGTTTATTCCTGACCCTCACCCAGACTGTTGGACTGGTTTCCGGCAGCCTTTCCTCAGATGCACAAATGTAACCAGGCAGCGAGGCCCATTACTAATGGAAAAGCAGCACAGAGGAGTCATTAGGCTCCATCTCTCTCAGCCTTTTACACTTCATTTTAAATATCCTCCACAGATTGACAGACATGTTCTGTCTTTTTGTTGTTGGGGATCCTCTAAAACCTGCCTGTGTGTCTGGCCCCAGAGTGTGTGATACGGTCGAGAGGTGCCGACAACTCCCAGGATGGTTATCCTTGACAGCTGACAGGAACTGGTTTCCATACACCCATCAAAGTATGTGTGTGTGTGTGTGTGTGTGTGTGTGTGTGTGACTTTGAGACAGCGGGCTACAGTGGGTCTTCACTCTTAATTGTCAGACCTAATTGCCAACATTCACTACTGTTCTCAGAAATAAGGATAGATTTAAAAGACGAGGCCCGCCGAAGGAGGTTACTGAATACTGCTCACGCAACTTTGCTGTAACTTTGCCGTTGTGTGTTTATGTGTTGTCCTCCAAATCAGAAAGCATTCAGAGCAAAGGCAGCATTTGGATATTTGATTACAGCAACCTTGTAAGAAATACCCACATTTCAAAGCTAATGTAGATGAAAGTTGTTTAAAGTCGCATTGTGCATAAAATAAGATCTTGGTTTCATCCCGGATTGCTCTTTTACTGACCTCAGCATTTTGTGGTGCTGTAAACATCTAAAATGTCTTTTACTCTGTTGATTTTTGTTTGGTGAGTAAGCATCTCCGTAGGCTCTCCCACTGTCTGAGTGCATTTATTGATAAAGTATTTTCTTTGAACGTCATCACGTTTCTTGGTGAAGGCTCTTTGTGTTAAGAGCTTTTGGCTGTAGGCCCCTTGTTGTTGTGTTGTGTTTGAGAGTGAATGCTGGCTCAAACTCACAAACAGGCTGGAATTCGATATTATGCATGACATTATCCAAGGTTGCAGGGAAGGACAGACTAGCAGGACACTCATGAATTT
Source organism: Lagocephalus sceleratus (assembly GCA_911728415.1). NCBI lineage: Eukaryota > Metazoa > Chordata > Actinopteri > Tetraodontiformes > Tetraodontidae > Lagocephalus > Lagocephalus sceleratus. Next base: position 360,546 of record CAJVRN010000052.1, read on the forward strand.
CAGATGATGTAAACCTCCCTGAGTTTATCCTCACATGTCAGAAATTTAATCAGAATCAGAACTGATGTCCTCAAAATTTTGCTGTTGTGCAGACCATCCTTCATATATGATCCTATCTCCACAAACACAGATTATTTTCTTTTCTGGAATTATCTGAATTAATGCATGATGGATTTATGTTATACCCACCTTTCAAAATAACTGCAGTGTAAGCAAGAGCCTTTCCACTAGCCCATCAATTTCTTTCTTTTACAGTTCTTTGATGCTGAAACCTGTCGTAGGTCATGGAGAGCTGTTTGATTCAGTTCAACTCATCTAGGATTTTATATGTCATGTTAGAGAAGTAGTCAGAATGGTCTCTAGGAACTTTAAAGAAACTCAGAGTCGACCCCAAACAAACAAGTGTGGGAAAAGAAGGAACGGCCTTTTAAAACGGAGAAACCTTGAGCAGAACCAGGCTGTTGCAGGGTCTGATGGCCAGCTGGGTAAAGCAGGAGGAGGACAGGAGGTAGGGCATGGGGGAAGGACAGGAAAAGGACAACAGATACATACATCATAAATGCAAATAGGAAAGCTGGAAGATGGATAAGATTTTGTATTTACATATAAACCACTGCTATCAAGCTGCAATGCATTTTATTTTGAAAGTCAATGATAATACATCTGTAAAATACAAAATATGTACCCACTTTCCATAAAAATAAGTCATGCTATTGGTTTTAGCTTTGTTCCATTTGTGCACATAAAGCCTCAGTTTAGTATTGTTTTATCTTTTTTGACAAAAGGAGCATATTTTGGTGATTGTTTCCTTTTACAACCTCTGTTACAGTAATACAGTGAACAGGATCTTCAGCTGTGGTTAACAGGTTAAAGATGCAGGCTAAATATAGCCTAGTTAAAAACTTTGATAGGAGAGATTCTAGACTTTGTGCCTGTGTGTTTGGATTCCATGTCAGGATTCCAAAGTTAACCAGTCGGGGCAGGATCAAGATTCCAGAAGTGGACCTGGATTTGTGAAGTACTTTGCTTTATTTTCACCACTTTTGATGAAATTAAAGTCTGATAGGTTGCTGCAACATCTCAAGATACTATTTCATAGAGTGTGTATATCTTTATTAGGCCTATAAACAGGCGCCTTCCTCCCAAAGGTTTATATACGGAGACTTCATATGAGATTCTCCTCCAATCACCACAGTCTCATATTTATCACTGCAATTAGGTGCTCTGCTGAGCATGCAGGCCCACACTGAGCCACCATTTCTTCTCCACTGAAAAGCCTGACAGCCCTGTTTACCTGTAGCCTGCTGTGTGTGCGTGTGTGTGAGTGCACGCGCAAGTATGTGTGTGTGTGCGTGCACGTGCGTGTGTATGATGCGGTCATACAAACACACTGAAAGACTCTGCCATCTTGTCGGCAAATAGGATTCTGAGCTCCTGATGAGCGTCAAGTGTTCCTTTTGTTGCGGCGCAGGAATCAAAAAGCCAGATGAGCATGCTTTGCAGGATATGGTGTCTTTTTTTCTCCCCCCCCCCGTTTTTGTGTCTGCATTCACACACAACCCCTGGTATCGCCCACTAACAGATCCAGCAAAGAAAGCAGGAAAAAGGCAGTGAAAGAGGAAGATGAAATACTGCTGACAAAGGTATGTAGAAGGTGGAGAGAAAAGGGGAAAAAAAGACAAGAGTTGGTGCCATGATGCTTTTGGGAAGCATGGTGATGAATGTGGAGCAGAGTGGAGGTCATTGTCCTATGATGGAGTCTCCTCGATGTTGAGCGTGTTGTGGTCAGCACGGTCATCTCTTCACAGATGAAGCTCCCGGCCTTTGTCTCGAAATCCCTGATTTCACACAATAACTCCAACAAAAGAATAATCAGGTGTTTTGCAGGACATCGTTTAATCTGTGCGTGCATGCATGTGTGTGCACGCACAGATTGTGTGTGTGTGTGTGTGTGTGTGTGTGTGTGTCTGTGTCTGTGCACCACACTCATACATACCGGTATGTAAAAATGTACAAATCTGTAATACGAACAATTTACTGTCATCAGGCATGTTTCATCAAGGGAGGTGTGTTTTTTTTGCCATTTTTTTTAAACCAATATGCTCACATTTAATGCTGTAATCTTGTGTAAATAATGCTGCATAGTTCTTGTTGCCTTCTTAGGCATCATGCATTAATGGCCTCTAGTAGGACAGTAGGAAGAGTCTATCCTACATTTGGGGAATCCTTTATCATTCTGTATTTCCCTTAACGTTAAATTTATGTGTCCATAAAACACTGTTAGTTTTAATTTATCCATTTACTTCTCGTCTTTTAAAAATCAAAGGGGTGAAAAAGCAAACGCTTCTGCTTTGTTTGTGTGCACTTTGAACAGATTTGCTCCAAACATTCCTTCTTTTGGCTTTCTTTATAGTTTGATAGTATGTAACCATTCAGCTAACCTGAAAAGAATGTGTGTCGAATCAAATCTAATCCAATTTAATTCCACAGCAATAATACTAAATGATTCATCCCCTCTTAAGAGCATCATCCTGCAAACTTTAAACCCACTCAAACTTTCTGGCGCTGCTTTCTAATAGATCTTGAATGCACATTTGCTTCTTTATGCAGGTTTTGAAATATTTAACAGTGGAAAGTTGGCTGAAACAAGAAAAATGTATTTTCCTCAACTATGTCTTCCTGCGGGCCGCAATGCAACATACAGCATGTGCCCGAATGAAGAGGATGCACATGCATGCATGAATCTCCATTGGTCAGATGAAAGAATGAGCAAACCCCCTGCGATGAAAGCATGAATGAAGAGGATTTTCAGGAATTTAATTAGGAATTAAATGCGTCCTCTCAATTATGGAAGATCAGTGGTGGAGAAAAGAGATTCTGGTTTGGTTTTGCAGTATTTTCAGTGCCTCACAGGACATACGTGGCCTCAGGAACTGAAATAATTGAATTGATTAGTCGCTGGTGGCATAAAAGCTTTACAGACAGCATTTAGTGATTGTAGCCTTGCTCAACCTCAGCTGATCCCTGTTAACGCAAGGTGAGAATGCAAACCCAGAGGTCTCCTGGACCCCCCACGATTGTTACGTTACCGCGCACGTTCTCTTTCAGTGGGCCTGAGAAGGACCCTTTCCGCTCAATATGGGATTCTACTGGTTTCCATTGGAAACCAGTAGAAACGGAGATGCGGGAATCACGGAGGTTGAGGACAGATGCCCCGCTGCGTAAAAACAAAATTGGTTATTTTTGTGTTTTTGTGGGAAAGAATTTAAACTTATCTAAGTCAGTCACACTGTAGATAAGAGCACAAAACAAAACATCAGGTGGTCTGACCTACTCGTAAGGAAAAATGGATTCTTTCAGCTCTCTCCTGGCTGCCGTCTGGTTTTGTGTTTTTAATCGAATATTAAATTGTTTACCACTCGGCTGAGTGCCATGGCTGCATCTAGGTCGTAGCCCTTTTTTTCCTCACGTTAAAATTTATTATTCAGCCGCGTTCGTCAGCAAAGCTCGTCGGGTAAAAGGGACGAGCTGAACGCGGGGCCTGCGCCCACACGCCGCGCCACCCTTTTGTTTAAATATTTCAGGCCGCCCCTAATCGGGAAAACTTCCCGTTCTTGGCATGACGGCCTCTCCTCTCGCGTCCCGGCGCCGCCACACGTGTTACTGTTCCCGAGCGTCGTGTTCTGATTCCTGCAGTTTATTAGTTTAACAACAGCCGTAGATGTGTCGCTCTCATGTGTTTACCTTCCCCCGCTCTGCGGCAGATGGGTTTTTTTTTTTGTTGTTGTTTTTTTTGTCCCTCCTCCATATGGTGGCGCACAAGAAGAACCGAAGGAGAAGCCCACTCTCTTCACACGTCTGATGCGTTAAAAATTTGAACGCCCTTAAAAAATTAATGGCACGCTAATTTTGACGGCGCAGGATGAAAGTAAAACATCCTCCGTAACCTCATTTTAATTTTTAATGGGTATAAACAGCCCCCCTGCAGGAGAAGGCAAAGATGTGGAGGATGTGTAAAAGCTTGGATCTCCATTTGCGCGCACGTGTGTTTGTTGATGCACAATATTATTTTTGAGATGAGATTCCGGTGAGGTCGCTCCATGTTATTTTTTCAATTTCAGTCCACATCACTGCAAATGTCAGTACTCATTCTCTTCACCCTCTGAAAGACAAACACACAAACGTTCCAGTGGCCACAGCTTCGTGGTGCTTGCGTGCCTTTAAAAAAAAAAAAAAAAAACAAAGAAATAAATAAATAAACACACTAAAAAAGAGACATTTCTGTCGGCCAGCGCAGGTGAAATGTCACAGAGTGACAGCTGCATGAAACTGGAAACGGTAAAACTATCGTTCGTTAGCCTCCGTGCTCCAAATTCCCTGGAATTCGTGGCAAACCGACCTCGCTGCGTTCGCTGATTTGTCGGCCACACCAGGCGCAAGAGGAAATCTCTCCTGAGGAGGTCGGCCTCCCTCATTGTCCAGCGTCTCTTATAATATCCTCGCTGGCTGCTGATTTGCATGATTGCCAAGACTCCCTCGACCAAGCAGAGCCTCCGTTCTCACTTTAAAAGCACACAGTGATTAAGAGAAAGGGAGCCGCACACACGTCCTTGTATTTCTATCTCTGTGGGGACTTAATAGATTACCCAGCTCCCTAGTCTAACCCTGTAGCCCAGCCTGCACCCTAGTCTACCCTCCACCTTAAAACTACCTCTTGAAGCTCCAACAGACCTTTGAAGTTGTGAGGGCTCCACAAATATGTCCTCTCTTTGTTCGTAGAATGTGGATTCTGGTACTCAATATGTAGCAGATACAGGGACACACACACGCACACAGACGCACTAATGCAGGCATAAGAACCTGTTCTGACACTCACACAAATGCTGCACATCACAGTAATGCCACCTGACATGGTGCCGCAGCTCCGAGATGACGAGGCGTACGCGCATTGTCTCGGCGCTTTCAAAGCTCGGGTCCAAAGACGCTTTAATCTGCGGGCTGTGCGGATCGGGCCCACATTGTCAGACAGGCAAGAGGCTGGCGTGTTAAACCGCCCTCATCCCCGGTCCGCCTGTGTACAGTCAGCCAGCGCAAGAGCGCAAAAGACGTCCGCGCCGGCCCCCGGAGCTGCGGCCGCAGACAGCTACGTGACGGATCTGTGCGCAGGAAGAGAATGTCGATCAATGCGCAGGCCCGGATCAATAAGAGGCCAAAGGATTCACAATACGGAGCCCCCCCACCACCACCCCAGCCCCCCACTGCTTGATGCTGTGAGAGCAGTGCTTTACCAGCTTATAAAAGCCTGTGTGTGTGTGTGTGTGTGTGTGTGTGTGTGTGTGTGTTCTTGCTCATGCTCCACAGTGAGGACCAGGCTTCTCAGGGCTTTTATAGACTTGGATTTAATGTTAAATACAATTTGGGTTTAGATTAAAGAGAAGGTAATGGTTCAGAACATGCATTAAGTCAATAGCTGTCCTCGCGCAGGTACAGGAACGGTGTGTGTGTGTGTGTGTGTGTGTGTGTGGAAGCATGTTCGCCTCCACGCGTGCTCTTCACCCTCTCCTAGGTGCTCGCCCCCCCGGCCGTGAGCGCCGCGCCAATCAATGGTCACTCAGCGGCTGAAAGCACCTCGTTGTGGGAGACTTGTGGGTTGTCCAGGAATTACAGGTTCATGGGAGATGTACACCTCAGGGTGTGTGTGTGTGTGGGGGGGGACCCCTACAGACAGCTGCCTGTGACATCGGGGAGGGTACAGGTGTGGTAATGAGAAAGGCAGATTAGTTACCGGCCTGGATTAATGAGGTTTACATCGATCCTTCGCCGTTGCGCAGAGCCGCGGTTCGGACGCCAGCCCTCGTTTGGAGACGCGTCCCATCGCGCTCGGCCTGCGCCTCCGCCGCTCTTTGAAGTCACCACCGGCGCGCCGCTCCGCTTTAATCCGAGCAGCAGCTCGGCTTTGATGTCCACCGGCAAGGCTCTTTTATCTTGTTATCTTGTTATTTCATTGTAATCCCTCGCGCTGCGCCCGGAGGGACGTAACAAATGCCCGGGGGCCCTTCCTCTCATCCAGACAATGACGGCGGGGGGGGTCAATTTTTATGTTTGAACTACAACAGGAGGAAGTTGACCATATAGTGTAATGACGAGCCTAATTAATCAGATGCATAATTCATGTGGGGGAGGGAGAAGAACGGCCCCGTCAGCGTTTTTCCTCGAGAGGGGGAGAGAAGGCGGAGGAGCGTGTCCGCGCCCCGCGAACGCGCTCGGCCAAAAGCGCCATTACGGACAAAGCCTTAGTTGTAATAATGAAATGTAATTTCTCGAGAGCTTTATTATCGACTGTTGTGCACATGTCCGTCAAAATTAATTGCGCCGCTTATCTTCGGCGCAGGGCTAGATGAGGTGCCTCTTAAGACCCCCCCATCCGTTTTCGAGGACCCGTTTTATTTATTTAAATATTAAAAGAAAGTCATTTTACATTTTTTTTTGTCATAGTTATTAGCCTGCAGCCGGGTTTAACCTAATTTAGAGTCATATATTCGGCTTTATTCTTCCTTATTTTGGAGTTGCATGGGTAAAAAAATAAATGCAAGTAAACGTTTAGATCAAAAATGTATGGGTTTGGGTGACAGGGCGACGAGGCTCGGACCGTGGCAACAACAAAAGGAAAATTCTGAGTTTAAATGTGGGAAAGAGAAAGCGAGCAAGCCCAAACGCGAACGCAGCAGCCACCTCTCGGGAACGCCGTCAAACATAGCTTTATTTTCCAAACGGCCCGGCCGCCCCGGTAGGTGTAATTACGGGCTCCTGGAAGTGTCCCTCGCCGCAAAAGCATCGGCGATAATGAAATAATCGATAGGGAGTCCTTCTGCGAGGCGTCACAGTGAGATTAATGTCGTCCCATTATGACGCAGGATGGAGTCGATGGACGGCGGCGGTCAGCGCGCAAGAGGCGCGTCGATACGGATGAAGGCACGGAGGGACATGATCGGTCTCCATTGACGGGGACGTCCACTGGAGTGTCCTGGAACGAGAATCCTTCTGGTGCCACAGTCTGGGATCAATACTGGGGGGGGGGGCGTGCATCAACTCATTACGGGATCAAAGCGGCGCCCTTTGATGTTTGGTCGTCTTTTCTCCTGCAAACTCCTGCAGCCGGCCACCCCTCGTTATCAGAGATCCGCGTGTGGGATTATTTTCTACACCTGCACGTCTCCCTGCTGGGCGGAGGGACACGAATCGGGCGAGGTCAGTTTGAGCCGTCGCCATGGAGACAGGGGCTGGAGGACCTCTCTCGTCTTCCTCCTCCAGCTCCTGAAACAGATTGAAAGCCTTCATGCGTCCTCTGTGTGCTGCATCCAGTCATCCCCCCTGTCCTCAGAGGTGTGTATGAGAGGTGTGTGTGTGTGTGTGTGTGTTGGGGTGTATGTGTGGGGGGGGGGGTCTCATCCTCACTCCAGTGCCCACAGAAAAGTCTCCGGCGCTCCGGTGAGCGGAGACGCGCTGCGGCTTCTGGCAACTCATCTAGTGCAGAAATGCATAAAGGCAGGGATGGAAATGAAGAGAAAGAGGGGGGAGGAGGGGCGATGGAGGGAGGGGGTTGGGGGTGCTGGGCTCTGATGTTGTTGGTTCGGGGCCCGCTCCTGCGGTGGGACCATCTGTTGAGAGGGGCACGGGCCTTCTCCTCCAGGTCTGCTCCGTGGATGACACCGGGAGGGACCCGGAGAAGCTGCTGCTGCTGCTGCTGCACCAGCGGCCCGCAGTGATCCGGGTCCGAGAGAGAGAGAGTGTGTGTGTGGGGGGGGGTGCAGGGCCTTCCCACGTGTGCGCGCTGAGGCCACCAGCGCCCCCCCGGTCCTCCGCTGCAGCCGCTGCCGTCGTTACGTCACCTGCGATGCAGCGAGGAAGGATGCAACAGCCGCTGGAGTCAGCCGCTGCAGGCGTGTGTGTGTGTGTGTGTGTGTGGGGGGGGGCTCTCATCCGCCATCAGCGCTGACTGACAGCTGACAGCAGCCCCGCGTGCGCGTGCGCGCGCAGGACTGCGGGAGTGGAGATCATTAATCAGACAGCGCGTCGGTGCTGATGAATTGCCTTCCCCGCTGCATAATCCGCGGCTTGCGCTCCCTCCCGAGTCGACCTTCAGTGGAGCCGGGGCGCCGACGGGGAGAGGGGAGCGTGGAGGAGGGACGGGGACCATCCATCTCCATTATCCTTTTTCACCGTGGTTCCTTCAGTCCCACTGCCTCCATCTCCTGCTCTATCACTTTTTCCCTCCCACCCCTGTCCTCCCAGTCTCTCCTGATGTTTCCTTTCGGCGCCCCCCCCCCACACCCCCCCTCCTTTCCTCCTCGGGGAAATGCAGCTCTTCCTAATGTCGTGTTCTCATTTAAGCGGCAGAGGGAATGAAATAATGCCGTCTCAAGGATGCTTCCACTCTGCATGTGCAAGAATATTCCTTTGACAGCGTGTGTGCGTGTGTGTGTGTGTGTGTGTGTGTGCAGGGCAGGCATACACTGCCACCTGCTGTTGGGGACGATGGCCGTTTGTTTCCCGTCACTCAGATCCGGTGCACCAATCTTATGAGACAGGAGCGCCGTGAGACCTCTTGAGAATCCCCCTTGTATAAACAATCATCCTTCATCCGTGCGCCCTCCCCAGGAGCGGCCGCGCCATCTGACGCCCACCTGCTACCCGGGCGTCCTGGGACAGGGAAGTAAGTGGATCCAGGAGGCCGGGGCGACTTCCAGGGACGGGGACGGGGATCGCAGCTGGACCGGGGCTCCTGTGGGCTCATGCTCGGTTAGGTGTAATTACCGCCTAATGTGATCAGAGCACACAAACACCCGGAGCCATTTATTTCCCCCCCCCCCCAATGCGGCTGAATCTCTGGCACCGGGTCCCGTCAACATGGGGCGGAACTGGTGCAGGAACATTTGAGAAGCATAAAGAAAGCCTCCTATGACTGTTGCCATGGTTGTGGTGCTGGTGACAGGCCAACATTACCAGCAGATCAGGGATGTTTGATCACATCGGTTGTGACGCGCCGTGCACCTTTTGGTCCAACGTGGACATCCACCTGATGGAGTTGGTTTGAACTCCTTTTCCAGCCCGTCGTGACAGCCAGAGGTTAGTTCAGGAGGTGAGCCCTGGAGGACTACAGCCCTGGAGGACTGGGGGTGGGCACCAGTCAAAGAGACAAGTGTCCAACAACCCCCAGTGGCGACTTCTTCCATGTCTCCTTTGTTGTGCGGCACACCAGTGAGCCTACAACCTTTTCTCACTACAGTCCTGAGCTCGTCTCCAGGTGTAAACAGGCCCGCAGTGTCGGTCCGTGAGGCTGATCAATTTATTGATAAGAGCAGGGACAGGTAATCTTTGGATTGGCTCTTTCCTTTAATCTCTGCTCAGGCTGCAAGACCTGGTGAGAAGGGACTCGTCTGAATTTGAATTGAATAAACCCACTGTTACAACCCCCCCCATTCCTTAGAAGGCCCCGAAATCAAAGACAAAGGACAAAGTTTTTCACTTTTTAATTGATTGAGACAACGTGAACAATAAAAGTAGAACAAAAACAGTTCAATCCTCAAAACGGAACTTTTTTTTTTACAATATACACTCTAAAGTCTTGTCTGCACCAAGACAGATGTTTGACTACGTTTCATCCAGCCACACTGAGGACTCTAGACCACACACCGACCTTTAAAGTCGTCTCCTCAACGCTGGTGCGACAAAGACGGGGTCACTTTGGTTCAACTGTTGCTCCTGGTTGCTCCACAACGCGCCAGGTAAATAGGCCAAATGAACAGTTTACACTATTGTCATTGATGTGGACAGTAGCGCCACCTAGTGGCCGAACATGGCGGTCTCTAACGTGCTTTTTTTTGGTTGTTTTATCAGAGAGAACGTTAGAAAAACATGTGTAAGTGCAGACACGACATAACCGGAGGAGAGACACGCCCTCGCGCTGGACTGACATTGTACATTATCATTTAGTTGAATTTCAAAACGAGGAGGAGGTGGAGGAGGACCCGACTAACCAAAACAGACCACAGGTACGGCTTTTATTTCAACTTTTACTGAATGCCAAAGGAAGCTGCGTAAAACCTCTCAAAACAAAAACACACAAAAAGAAAAGGGCAAAAACAAAGTTCTCGTCTAGTGTCGAATAGATGAACCACATCTACCGTTTTCGGTGAGCGTGAGAATTAAACGTCTCCCCCTCGCCTCCTTTTGTACAGGTATGTTTATTTTTATAAGCCACTACGCATGTCGTGGTTCACCTTGTTTTTAAGCGGCGGTGTGTCGGGATCGGGTTTGGATTGGTGTGCTCTGCCTTGTCTTCCTCCAGATATCCCAGCTTCCCCTGGTGAGAAAAAACACCAGCGCAACAGCATGTGTTAGCAATGGTTCCACACAGAACACGTACACCGTCATCAGAAAACAAACAAATGACCCACGTTTAATTCTAAAAATGCCTCTTTGGCCACAGGATGCCACAGATTTTACCTATTGTTTTTGATCAGATGATTACTTTTTTTGTGCACCTGACCAAATGGTACCTTCCAAATTACCATCACTCTAGATAAACTGTTTAACATGACACTATAAATACCATTAAATAAAAAACACCGGCTATAGAACCACCCCCCTCCACAAGAATGTGTTAAATAGCAACAAAGCAGCAAAATATATGCACACAGTCAAATACTCAGTTTTATTTTCAGGAAAAGTACAGAAATATGTTTTTGACAGGCAACAGAAATGGATGTGGGTAGAGAAAGGAGTACCTGGGGTGAGTACCTGCACAGTTTGACAGTCAGAGTATCCATGATTTTTAATTTGCCCTTTTTCTCATGTGGTCTCGCTCACAACACCAACGCTGTGTGAGGTATGGGAAGTCAGCTGAAATTCATTCCATAAACCCTAGCCTCCAGTTAGAACGTTAACATTAGGCCCCAGGTGCTAACAACACCCCCCAAACACACACTGCATGGCATTAGCAGGCACAGTAAGCTGGACAACACATCCATAACATGTGAGTTGTGATTACAGAAAATGGCTCGGTTGGATGGGTTTTGGTTTTTTTGTTCCCCATAAACATCAGAGCTGAGCTGAAAATGTGTCTGAGTGTTTACGTGAGTGGGAGATCTCTGCATAAACCTGTAGACACGGTCTCCCAGATCTTTTTTTGGCCCTTTCTGGAGCAACTCACATCAATATTGATACATTTTATTTAACTGAAAGTAAAGAAAAATTAAAACAGGCAGGAAAAAAACTGGTTAGATTATGAGATTTTTCTGCCGTGTTGTCCACATAGACAAACTATTATTTCATAAACCGATACAAAACAAGGGGTACCTCCGGGCATGTTTGCACAGGGCTACACTGGCCTTTCCCTCTTGGCTTTGTCAGAATGTTTTCTACATTCTTCTCATTCATCAGGCCTAGTCCTTCATCTTCAGTGCATACTTATGATGCACTAATCAAAAACAGGATAAAGATATATGCATATAGTACATAAGACAAAATCATAAGCATTGAACGTAAACGGGGTGAGAGGGGAAGAGTGAGAGGGTTGGCAAGGGTGGGGGATGGGGGACAAGGGTAGAGGAGGGGGGACAGGTTAAGAGCCAGGGGGAGTGAGGAGGAGGACACACTTACCTGAGCCTGATCTGAGGTCCTATCAGATCAGTTTTAATTGGACTGAGTGTCACCTTCAGAATGGAGGAGCTCTTGCTGGCCGTTAAGCAGCGGCGAGGAGGCGGGAGCAGCGGCCGCTGTCTCCGTCTCCATCGGTTCCGCTTCGGACGAAGCCTTGACGGGAGCTGAGTCGGCGTCAGGGTGCTTGTCTTTCTTAGAGCTGCTCCTCTCTTCCATCATCTTTCGGTCTGGAAAACAGGTGAAGCGTTAAGTGTGGGAGAGCGACATGGCCCCTGGGGCAGACTCGGCAGGAGTGACGGTCCTCACCTTTGTCTTTTGATGACCGTTCTCTGTCTCTTTCCCTGTCTCTGTCCTGATTCCGCTCCTTGTCCCTCTCCCTCTCCCTCTCCCTGTCCCTGCTCCGGCTGCGGTGGCGGTGAGATTTGCGCTCCGAGCTGCGAGACCTCCTCCTGTCGCGGCTGCGGGAGCGGCGCTTTCTGTCCGAGCGCTCCCTGCTGCGCCTCCTCTCCTTCTCTCTCTCCCTGTCCCTGCTCCTGTTTTTAAAAGACAGCCAGAATATCAGGCAAAGACTTTCACAGTTGTGTCTGGTTAAACCTTTGTGTTAAAGTAAAGTCGGCCGAACCTGCTGCGCCTGCGTTCCCTCTCCCTGTCCTTGTCTCTGCTCCTGGATCTCCGGCGATCCCGAGATCTGCTCCTCTTCCTGTCTGAAGTCCGACTGGAGTGGCGGCTGTTTGAGTGACTTCGACGACCCCTCCTCTCCTTTTCTCGGTCCCGCTCCCTGTCTCTCTCCCGCTCGCGCTCCCTCTCGCGCTCCTTCTCCCGTTCTTTTTCACGCTCCTTTTCCTTCTCTTCCTCCTCTTTGCGCTTTTTCTCCCGTTCCTCCCGCTCGCGCTCCCGGTCTTCTCTGTCTTTCCGGACAACTGGGTTTTCGCCCTGTCGGTCTTCTGAGCGCCGTCGTAATTTCTCCTGAACGGAAGCGGCAACAGTTACACGTGAAACGAAAACAGAGCAGCACCATCATCAAGAGGAGGTTCTTTTGGTCAGGCGGTTCTCTTACCTTGAGCTCCTCCACGGTGGATTTGATCTTGGCGTAACCCATGTGCTGCTTGCCCATCAGGTGGTCGTCCACACGAGACTGCGCGTCACCGACGATGAGAAAGGCCCCGCAAACCTCGCAAACTTCCATTTGTTTCTCCTGAGCGGCAAAGCTCTCGATTGTCTACACAAAAAACACATATCAGATACACACCTGACACCGTTTTACACTACAGTCCTCTCTGGACTCAAATAAATAAGGAGACTTATGTTGAAGAGCAGCTGAAGGCTACTTACTGAGGGAGTGGAGCTGAGCAGCTCCCTCTCCTCCTTCAGCTGCTCCACCAGCTTCATCATTCCCTGGGCTTCCTCCACACGGCCCTCTGAACCCAGTTCCTCAATCTGAGAAAAACACAAACGGACCCTTTATTACAATCCAACAAAGTTAATGTACTTTGCTCCATAGAGATTGTCTTTAACCATGTAGTACAAACCTGAACAACCAGGTCTTCAATCTTTTCCGTTAGAACTTTGGCCTTCTCCTCGTTCTTTCCCGATGGGCCGGGAGTCTGCAAGGAGAAAACTCTCCATCACAACATTTTTGTGGCTTCAGAGGAACCTCTGTATTCCGTGTGGAAGGAAAACAGCTACGCGTGGATCAAGTTTACCGATCCGAACTACGCACCCCTGCACTCTGCTGGGCCTGGGAGAGTGCTAGCCGGGCATGTCCTCTGCGAATCCGCCGCTCCACCTCGGCCAGAAGGGACTGGAGGTAGCGCAGGAAGTCCCGTTCGTAGCCCTCCTTCATGAAGCGAGAGCTTTTCTCATACCTGGACACACAGACATCACCATTACGAAAGGGCTCATTACAAAGACAATGCGTGTTTGGGGGGCATATAAGGCGTAATCACAAACTTACACAGTCCTAAGGTTTTCATCGTGGATCTTCTCGCAGGGGCCTGGAGGGAAAAGGACACGACAGGGTGAGCACATGTTGGAGCAGATGTTGGTGGAGCCGGACGGAGGTGGTTTCGGGACGTACCCAGGTCTGAGCGGGTGTTTGTGAAGAGCTCGGCGGGACAGAAGCCACACAGGTAGTAGCGACACACCTGCGGGGACAGACACGGGGTTGGCCACCGTCCCCCCCACACCCACACGGGGACGAGCGGCTAACGCCGGCGCACCGAGGCCCGCGACGACAAACGCGAATAAAACCGCCCCATGGCGGAGAACCGCGACGTTTGGGACGGACAACAAAGACATCGACCCCTCGCCGAGGCTTCCGTGCGCTCCCGACGGCCGGGCTAGCGCGGCTAGGCTAGGCTAGGCTAGCGGGCTGAGGCTAACTCACGCTGTCGTCGTCCCAGCGGACGTTGGAGCGCTTCTCGTTCGGGGCCAGGTTCCTGTCCCGGCCCATCAGCTCGTCCAGCAGCTGCGCCGCCGAAAGCATGGTCGCGGTGGTGGGTGCAGGCCGGAGCGAGAGCGGGGCGACGTCTCCGGGTGAGCCGGGGAGCCAGCGGGCAGCGGGGACCTGCGCAAAATGGCGGCGGGCGGATGGACCCGGAGGGGGGGCAGGAGGAGGAGGGAAGAGCCGGCGGAATGAACCAGAGGAGGAAAAGATTATTATTATTATTATTATTATTATTATTATTATTATTATTATTATTATTATTATTATTATTATTAGTAGTAGTAGTAGTAGTAGTAGTAGTTCTAGTAGTAGCAGCAGTAGTAGTGTTTATTCCATTTCTTAAAAAGTAGTTTACATCCGAAGTAGATTGATGGATGGATGGATTGGTGGATAGAGAGATGATTTATTCATCTGTCTTTCTCCATGAGAAATCCACAGTTCCAGCCGCTTACAAGGATGACAAAAACAGGGACAGGCACCGTAGAGTAAAAATAAAGTAGTACTGAAATAGAGGAAAAATGAGCATCAATTAAAATAGGGGAATGAGAATAAGCATAAACTAAAGTAGAGGAATACAAATAAGCTTAAATGAAAATAGAAAACTAAAAAGAAAAGTATAAAATACTAAAATAGAGGAATACAAATAAATCTGAAACTACTAAAGAGGAAATGGTGCAAAATACCCATGGACTAAAAAGAGTTCCAATTTAAAATAGTATGGTGGCTTTATTAGTCAAAAGAAATGCCTGAAATATACAGTTGAGCTTTAGGTCCCAATAAAACAAAACAAAAACGCGTTTTAGTGTTAAAGTGAGTTTAATTGACTCTTTTTGCTGATGTGAGACAAAAGATACGGCTCATTCTCCAAATCTGAATTCACGTGGTCGCCCCTACAACCTCCTTTAACCTCTGAACCGGAAGTGAATGTGCTTGTGGGTAATGTAGTCCTGCTGTAGAGTCTGATAGGTTCGCTAGCTCGCTTTCTGACCGCTGAGGGTCGCGGGGGGACAGGAGCCCAGCTCATCGGGAGAAGGCAGGGTGCACCCTGGACAGTCAGTCGCAGGGCTAACACATATAGACGTGCAACCATTCACACCAACACCATTGTGCATGTCTTTGGACTGTGGGAGGAAGCCGGAGTACCCGGAGAGCGTTTCTGGGTTCTACGTTGAAAGATGCTTTATTAAGAGGCCTTAGGAAAAAAAGGTTTACTATATTTCTGCATATGCTCTTTCATTAAGTTTAGCTTTAATTACTTCATTGACGGCAGAGGAACAATCTTAAAGTTTGTGTGGCTGAAAAGCTGTCTCAGAATAAAAACCCTGCATTACTGGGGGTCTTGACTGACCTCTAGTGGTTTTAGTGAAAGCATGCTGGAACCTGCTTCAGGTAAAAATCACATCAAGACAACTGTCATGATGTGATTTTTGTCATGAGCTCATTCACATTAATGTCATCCGTCAGTCAATGCCATCTCAAACAGCAAACGAAACAACTCATAGATAAAATCATAATTAGCCATTAATTCTTGACAGATGTTTCATTTATGCAGCGCATCCCAGAATTCCAGTTCAACCAGAAACAGAATAAAATTGACCGGGTGAAAAAAAAACACTCAACATTTGGATTCGACGCTGAAAATGCGCCGCAGTCGTTAAAATAACACTTTAATGATATAAAGAGAAAATAAAGTGAGGCGGTAGCGGGTAGGAACCAAAGTTCGGCTCCCTGTGTCCCACCCAAACATGTCCCCTGAGGAGGCAGTGTTCCTGACAGCCGCTCACGATCTGGCCGCGGCTCCTGCGGGCGGCGCCTCCGACCCCCCGATGGCACAAACACTCCACCTGTGGTGAAGCCGCCTTCGCAGCCGCCCAAAGGACTCCAGCCGCCCGCACCCAGTTACCAGCCGGGGCTCCCGGTCCATCCTGCCCGGCCAGCGCCGCCGTTAGCCGCGCGGCTAATGCCTGGTTTCGGGGCTCCCGGGTCGGCTTCGTGGTGAAGCACTGGCCGACTGTCGCAGAGTGACCCCGCGGCGCTAGCTTTGTGCCAAGATGTCCTCCATTTCGTTGGATAAAGAGCTGCAGGAGCGGCTGAGAGAGGCGTCCGCCATCGGGGACATCGACGAGGTTCGAGCTCTGGTGGAGAGCGGAGTCAACATCAACTCCCAGAACGAGATCAATGGATGGTGAGTCCACTGGGAGCCCACTGGGGGCCTACTGGGAGCCCACTGGGGGCCTACTGGGAGGGTTCGTTTCGACCGTCGCCGTCAGATTTCCACGTGAATCCGCTGTTTGACGTTGAACGTGGAAAGTTTGAGGGCAGCTGTCGGAGGGATTAAAGGTGCTCGCTGTTATCTGATTAGAAAGATTACAGAGCTGGTTTAGGGGCCGGTCCCCGGGACCTTGAATCTTGACCGTGTACACAGGAAACAAAGTCCCTCTCCTGTCCATTTTAAGGTCGTGTGAATTTGGTAACAAGAGTAAAGACTTGACCCCATGAGAAGTGAAGTTGATGGTTAAAACCAAGTCCGGCGGGGCGGTAAAGTCATTCGTTTTGTCCACGTCGGTTTATGACTTCTTTAAATTGTGTTTCACCAGGACGTGCCTGCACTGGGCATGCAAGAGGAACCACAAGCACATCGTGTCCTACCTACTGACCTGTGGAGCGGACATAGAAATTCTGACCGCGAAGGACGAGTTGGCCTCTCAGCTCACGTCCAGACCGGAGATCAAACGGCTTTTAGGAGGTGAAGGCAGCATTCCGAGAACCTGACGGCGCGCGCTGCGGCTTCATTTTGACCAAAAATGGTTTGTTATCATCCCCACAGTTGAAGTGGAGGAAGTGCCTGAGGTCAAGGAGCCTGAGCTGCCGATCATCCCCAACTACCTGTCCAACCCCCCCTTCATCTACTCCAAGCTGGACAGCAAGGCGGAGCTCCTCACGGACCAGCACGTCACGCAGAACGGTTCCGGAGGCCTCGAGGAGGACAGCGAGCCAGCCTCGCTTTCTCCGACTCCCGAGCCTCAGGATTCGCCGAGCGTGCTCTCGGACCCCCCGGCTGCCCTCCCCAGCCTCCCCCCGCACCGCCCGGCTCACACGCCCGAGCTCCTCCCCGTGGCCGAGCAAAACGGAGCGTCGCCCGGCTCGGTCTCGTCTCACGGCCACGCCGTGGTGAACTGCACCGTCCCCATGGACCTGTCGGTGGAGCCGCACCTCCTCAACCACGCTGACTACCAGCACGCCGCCGCCGCCGCCGCTCACAACGGCGCCGTCTGCTCGCCCCCGCTGCCCTCGGCCGCCGGCCCTGGCGGGGGGCCGGTGCAGGCGCCCGTGGCCGCCGCCAACCCGACTATGAGCAGGCAGCAGTCCATTCCTCAGCAGCTGGGCCACAGCCAGGCCGGAGGGGCCGTGCCCGCGTTCCAGCCTTTCTTCTTCACCAGCACCTTCCCCGTCAACGTCCAAGGTGAGACCCGCGGCGTTTAGGACCACGTTTAAAGACACAGAGACACACACAGTTCGGTAGTTGTGTGTCAGCGGGTCATCGGTTGACCTTAAAGAAGCGCTCATCCTCTTTGTTCCACGCTCTGTAATCCTGTCGTACTTGAAAAAGAACATCGGTCTCCCTCTGCAGCAATCCCAGAGCCAGATTACAAGATCAGCCCCGCACGAAGCCGTAAATGTGGGCGATAAAGCTGCAATTTAGCGCGAGCGGAGGCCGACGGTGCGGGAAACGCAACTCCGTAGATTATCAGAGATTGCGCAACAGTCGGTGGTCGCCGTGGAGATTGCTGTAAACAAAATGGCTGTTCTTGTTTTCAGTCTGTTCTGATTGCCCAGGTTCTGTTCTGGGTTTCCCCTTTCTCAGTGTGACGGGAACGCCATCGTTCTCACCCCTCTCTCTCTCGCCCTCACCCCCCCCCCACTTCCAGAGTTGGTGTTGAAGGTGCGCATCCAGAACCCCAGCGCCCGGGAGAACGACTTCATCGAGGTGGAGCTGGACCGCCAGGAGCTGACCTATCGATCCCTGCTGAGGGTCTGCTGCCGCGAGTTGGGCATCAGCGCCGAGCACGTGGAGAAGATCCGGAAGCTTCCCAACACCATGCTGAGGAAGGTGAGAGGACCTCCGGGGAGGAGCGGCGTCCGGGCGGCTGACTAAGGCGTTAACGTGTTTTCCCGTCGACAGGACAAAGACGTGGCCCGGCTGCAGGACTTTCAGGAGCTGGAGGTGGTGCTGGAGAAAGCGGAGGGCCTCTCCTTTTTCTCCGGGGGGGGCCTGACAGACAGACCCTGCTACAACATGAAGGCGTCCCGCCTCACGTACTAGAGCGGGAGCAGCGCCCCACGTCTCCCCGCAGCCTCCTGCGAGTATCCAGCTGCCTTCCCGGGTTCCTTATTCCAGCTTTGTTCGGCTTTGGTGTTTTTGCCGGTTTCACGAGTCGGACTCGACTCCTCGCGTTCTGTAGCTTTCGTCCTTTGGCCCTCCCGCCGCTTTCGTGTACCCAACCAGTTCTAAGCGATTACTGCATGGTGTCCTCCATCGTGCGAGAGAGTATTTGCCCCCCCTCCCCAACCACCTCCCTTTTCCAGTTGAGTTTAGTGCCAAGGCTTCAGCCGGACCAAGGGGGGCGGGGCCTTGTCTTCCTTACAGACTGCACTTGGACGGGATTCTGCAATAGCCTTACGGTGACCCCCCCCTCCCCGACGGGGCAGAGCGACGGCGGATTCAGAGGACATTCTACAGCACAGTGGACCCACCGCGGTTCGTCCTCGCTGGCATTCACCTTTCCACACGAACTAAACCTTAGTGTCTTTCCAGCGGGGGGGCATCTGGGAGCGAAGACGACGCAGGCGCGGGATCGGGATGGAGCTCGGTTTCCCTTCGTGTCCACATAACTCGTTCATACACTGTGAAACAGAACCTAGCTTGTCTGCACGTGCTCTTGGATCAGTCAGCGTAACTCTCGACTGTGAATTATTTATTTTTTAGCCGTTTCGGATTGTAACGATCCCTGCTAACACATCGACGGCGGACGTGGCGTTGAAAGAGCATCGGGGGACGTCCCGGCAGAGGTTCGCCGAAGCGGCGGTTCATCAAGAAGGCGTTTCCTCCAAAACTCGGGACCACGCCGCCCGCCGAGCAAACGCGTGCTGGCGCTGACGGTTGCGGGGCGTTCCGATTTGAATGAAGGCTTTGAAGTAAGGAGACTGCTTTGATCTGCGCTTAACTCGGCGCCGGGGGTCTTTTTGAATAGAAATCAAGAGATTTCTGTTGGTTGCTCAAATGTACACCTGAAGCTCTTACTGTCTTTGTATGTTTTCTATGTTGAGACTTTTTTTTTTTTTTTAATCAATGTTTCTCTTTTACCGGCTACGCCTGCGTTCATGCCTAATATCTATCAAGGCGACATTGAGTTTAAATGGTGGGACGAGGAGCGATCAAGACTAGTGCAATGATTGGGGGGGGGGCTTGATGCTTCACTATTGCGCCACACTTTCAAAGGTGAGCCCCGTTTGGGCCGCTGCGTGGCGGAGGGGGGGTCGAGGGGCAATCAGCGTGTTCGACCTTAGAACTGACAACACTAACCATGCTTGTGGGGTGGGGTGGGGTGGGGTGGGGGGGGGTTAACTAGTATTTTAGAAAAGGCCGAATTCAGTTGAACTTAACCTATGCATTCAGAGTCTGATATTTTTCTATACAGTACGTCCCGTGTACCTCTGAAACTAACCTTCGGCACTGTTGAGGCTGTTCTGTGTTCTCCACACCTGTACCTGTTCTTTGATAAAGCATGGTGGATTACACCTCCGGCTCCTGCCTCTCCTTCCCCCCCGGCTGCGCTCCCCCCGGCGGCCACTAGAGGGAGCAGAAAGGCTGAGATTAAAATGAAATGTAGAGCCCCCCCCCCCACGCCCGCCGGGACCGTGTAATACTTTTGTTTTTTAGCTCGGCATTCCTCGATAATGGACCGCTGCAGAACAAAATAGCGTAGCTGTCCAGCTGTGGTTTTGTCTGCGCCGTCCGCTCACCTTTGACCTCCATCTGCGCGGCCGAGCCGACGTGTCGCCCGGTACATCCTGTTATGAACCCCGGCCCACGAGGCATTTTGTTATGTTCCCGCTCCGACCTAAAGAACATAAACACGGCGGTTATGGGCGCCCTGACGCCCGCGTGCGCGACGCCCCCCCGTCCCCCTTAACCTCTTCGGTGACACGGACACGCTGGTGCTCATGTGGCGAGCAGATGTTCGGACTCCGCGGAGCGCCGGTGTTGCGCAATTCCATCAGAACCGGATCGCGTGAGGGTAAAAAAAAAAAAAAAGCCAGCCCGCCCAATGTATTTGTGTTTGAGGGGTACCTGCGAGCGCTAGGCCTGTGCTGGCGGGCTGGGTGTCTAGACGGGGGCTGAGGAATCAGCTTAGGGCCCTGCTGGGGCTGGACGTGTCTCTCCCCTTTGTTCTGGAGTGAGACACTCATAATAAGCTTATATGAACAGTCATAACACCGTCATTGTTGGGAACCGCCACCGCCAGCTTCCCATGGCCTCAGGAGTGGGCGAGAGAAGCCCCGACAGCGCTCCAGAAGCGGGCGGGCGCACGCCCCTCGGTCCGTGCGCGGCGGTGACGCCGGGTTTTCACCCTTGGGGCGGCTCGCGTTGACCCGACGTGTCTAATGTCCAGTCCAAAATCTGTTGTAAGGCTTGTGAACGTACGCAAACTTGCATCCAGTTTGAATCCGTGTTCAAAAAAGTATGGAGTGTTTGGGATTGGGGGGGGGGGTTCAGAGAGATGGCGAGGGTGCACGGAGAAGGTCAAAGTCAAGGACTGTTTGCAGACAATACACACGTCAGGGCTCTGCGCGGGGGTCCCCTCGGCGGCTTTATTCAATACGTGACACACCCCACAGCTCCGGTGTCGGCTATGCTGGGAATGCGGGCTGGAGGGGTGAAGGTTAGGGGTGGAGGGCCCGAGAGGTTGGGCCCGCGGGCGCGCTCTGAAAACACAGCTTGACTGTGTTTGTCTGGGCTGGATTTGGGGCTTTGATTCGACTCGAGCTGCTCGCCGTCACTCGTTAGTGTGGCTAAAAACGGAGGTTTGTGCAGGTTTGTGCGCGCAAGAATGTGTGTTTTCAGACGGACAGACGAACGGACTTGGACAACAAGGTTTGGAGTGCTGTGCGCTGGGCCTCACTGGGCTCAGCAGGGACTCAAACGGGGAAGCACACCCCCATTTACACACACACACAAGGCTATTCCAGCTCATTGTCAGATCTGGATTATGATTCTTCTATTTTTTGTCCTTCTGTTTTTGTGGATGAATTTTTTTATAACCAATAAGTTATGATCAGAGCTGATGAATACTTTAACTGGACAGCTTGAAGCATTTTTTTGGTCCCGTTTCCATCTCCAGTGTGTTTTCCCTGAACCACCCCCATATACACACACACCCAAATGTAAGATCACGTGGTCGTGCTGGGATCGGGAACCGTAAACCCTTTAATTTAATGTCTGCACATTCAGATAACAAGATGAATCGGATGAGCGTAAATGAACTGAACACGTTCGACTGCGCAAACTAGGCGGAAAGCCGAGTTTGGTGCCATCTTCTGGACACTGACATTGCGCCCTGGCGCACACATCAGTTCACGCATACAAACCGTCCTCTAAATAAAGTTGCACAGTTGTTTTTCTTTAAAACCAAGTCCAACGGCTCTGCTTCAGGAATGCCAAATGCGCCCGTTTCCGTCTTTGCAGACGGTTTGGAAGATTTCCACCATCAGAAACGTCTCGACATTCGCCTGAAATGTGTTTTAAGTCGTCTGTTTTAACTTTCAGACGTGTGCAGAATCTCACAGGGCGACCGTGCAAGTGAAGGGTTAAGGCGGCCGGCGCATTACGCACAGGTGTCTCGCCAGTCCTCCATGAACCAGCGCCTGCAAACTGTCGGAGAACTTTTTTTTTTTTTTTTTTTTTCTTTAATTAAGTTGATCATAACTGTATCTCAGCTGGGATTTGCTGTGCGGCCAGACGGGCACAGTAATTCACACAGTTGCATGTTAGGTGGGTTTGCGCGCCGCGGCTTCAATCTCTCGCTGCTTATTGAACGTGGAGCGGCTAACCTGGAGCGCTGTCCACATCCACACCGGACCCGCATGCTCGCCTGCGCGCTCCTTCACACGCAGCGTCCGATTCCTCCGGTCAGAGGCTTTTCTGACCCGTTTCCCCAGCTCTGAACGCGCGTCCTTGCGGGGTTTTTCACGGCTCCTCGGCGCCCGACATGTGGTGGATGCTGTTTCCGCGCTGGATCTGGTTTCTGCTGGGACATTGCTGCGCTTTGCTCCTTTACGTGGACCGTGTGAGAGCGATGCCCATGTCCGTGGCCAAAGTGGTGTACTCTCATGCAGGTATGTGTCCGAACGAGCTGAACCCGAACCTGTGGGTGGACGCCATGAGCACCTGCATGCGCGAGTGTGAATCCGACCAGGTGAGTTTGGTTATGCGGCGCTCAAAATAACTAAAATAAGACAAAATCAAATCAATGTTATAAAAGTATAGATCTTTTCAGACCTTTTCAGAAACGATAATACCCACATCATACACAGGAGACAACAGTGCATTTATTACCGTTTATACAGACATGTACTTGTTTCCACAGTCCATTTAATGAATATTTAATTTGACCAAGAACTTCTTGTTAACGGATTTACGCAGGGATTTATGTTTAAAACACTCTTCCTCTGCAAACTTTTCACTTTCTTTTCCATCTTTAGGAATGCGAGTCCTTTGAAAAGTGTTGTCCCAACGTCTGCGGTAACAAGAGCTGCGTGGCTGCGCGCTATATAGACATCAAGGGCAACAAGGGCCCCATCGGAATGCCAAAGGGCGCCACCTGCGACAAGTTCATGTGCACCCAGCAAGGCTCCGAGTGCGACATCTGGGACGGACAGCCCGTGTGCAAGTGCCGGGACCGCTGCGAGAGAGAGCCCCACTTCACATGCGCGTCCGATGGCATGACCTATTATAACAAGTGCTACATGGACGCGGAGGCGTGCTCCAAGGGTATCTCTATCTCTGAGGTCACCTGCAGGTAACATGTTAAGTATATGAAGCATTTGGTTTTTGGTGATATGAGGTAAAGTTTGACTTTCCATTATTTGCTTTCCTGTGAACTGAAATGTGATGTGGAACACCCGAGACAAAAAGCAACAGGCTAAAGATTTCCACCACCGCTTGGACCATGAAAACAAAACGTCTGCAAAAGTGTGCTAAAAACTTGAAAGGGGGAGATGCTTTAAATTTTTTTTACATTTGCGAGAGGGGTAAATATTTAAAAGAAGCAATGTACAATGTACAAAATGTTACGTCTCTCACGCTGGGGAAAAGTCAGATTTGGCCAGTAAACATCACTGTGCTTCCAAAGGTCCAGTCAAATTTGGGGACACCTAGCGGCGAGATTACGAACTGCAAGCAGATTTAACTTTCCCTCTCTTTACAAACACGGCCAACAAGCCACACTGGAATTTAAAGAAGCAACCTATTACAGCTGCTGGGTAAAATAAACAACGACGATGTTGGAAAACGAAGTTGTTCAGAACATAACTCCATATTTGAGCCTTGATGGTTTAAATTACCTACGTTATTTTTAAAAACGAGCCTCCGACACGTTCAGCCTTGAGTTAAATCTTTTGTTGCTCCGCCTCCTACAGGTATCACCTGACCTGGCCAAACACCAGTCCGCTCCCCGCAGAGACCACCTTGCACCCAACCACTGCCCTCCAGACCACCCTGCCGGCCGACATCCAGCTCCCCGCCATCCACACCGGCCCCGCCCAGCAGGCCGTGTTCGTGGGCGAGACAGCCAGCTTCCTGTGCGAGGTCTCTGGGAAGCCTCGCCCCGAGATCACCTGGGAGAAGCAGCTGAAGGGCAAAGAGAACACCGTCATGAGGCCCAATCACGTGAGAGGCAACGTGGTGGTCACCAACATCGGCCAGCTGGTCATCTACAACGCGCAGCTCCACGACGCCGGCATCTACACGTGCACGGCCCGAAACATCGGAGGGGGCGTGTCGTCGCACTTCCCCCTGGTGGTGATCCGAAGAGAGGCGAAAGGTAAGGGCGTGGCCAATAACACCAACCTGCCCTTTCCTGCAGAGGAGTGCCTGAAGGGTCCGGACACGGACGACTGCGGCGACGAGAGCATCAGCTGGTACTACGAATCCAAGCGCAACAGCTGCTTCACCTTCACCTACAGCCAGTGCAACAAGAACCGCAACCACTTCGACACGTACGAAGCCTGCATGCTGTCGTGCGGCGGGGAGCTGGCGGCCCCCTGCAGCCTCCCGAGTCTCCAGGGGCCCTGCAAGGCCTACGAGCCCCGCTGGGCCTACAACAGCGGCCTGAAGAAGTGCCAGTCCTTCGTGTACGGGGGCTGCGGCGGCAACGAGAACAATTTCGAGTCCAGGGAGGCCTGCGAGGAGATGTGCCCCTTCCCCAAGAACCACAACTGCAAGGCGTGCAAGCCCCGGGGGAAGATGGTCAACAGCTTCTGCAAGAGCGACTTCGTGGTCCTGGGCCGCGTGACCGAGCTGACGGAGGAGCAGGAGTCCGGCCACGCCCTGGTGACGGTGGAGGAGATCCTGAAGGACGAGAAGATGGGGCTGAGGTTCTTCGGGAAGGAGCCCCTGGAGGTGACCCTGCTGAACATGGACTGGAACTGCCCCTGCCCCAACATCACCACCGCCAACGAGCAGCTGGTCGTCATGGGCGACGTCCACAACGGGATGGCCGTGCTGCAGCCCGACAGCTTCGTGGCGCCCTCCAGCGCGCGCAAGATCCGCAAGCTGCGGGAGATCGTCCACAAGAAGACCTGCGACTTCCTCAAGGATTTCGCCGCCACCCAGTAGAAGCTCGCCGAGGAAACCTCCGGTCGTCCCAACTCCAGTGACCTCACCAGTCTGAGCACCTGCTGGTCCCCGCAGAATTTCTTTAGACCTTCACCTGCCTGCTTGAGATTCCCCCCCCTCCTCAATAATCCCATTTTTTTTTCTATCATCAAAGATGTTTAATTGCACTCGCAGATGCTCTCCACGTCATTCGTTCCCCGAGGCCATTAGAGTAGCTCCACCCCCAATGTGCATATCCACACTAAGCATGTAGGCTAGCTTTATCCAAGCATGTACTCTGTAAAAAGTATTTAATCTTTGTACGTGTTTACTAAAACCCCGGCGTGTGTTCCCTCTCCGAGTCTTTTCGGGAGTAACTGTTGTCCTTTAACACCATTGATGCCGTTTCTGTGTTTGATTTAATGGAAATCGCTGTGCGTCGGTCCCAGCGATGCATCTTCAAGCCTCAGTTTCTGCACCAGAATCAAATAAGCTCATGGGTTCCGTGTTTTATGGAATGTTTTTGACAACTTTTTTTTTTTTGCCAATTTACAAGCACAGAATATGCATATGGACTCCTGTATTTGATATATTTATTTTTCTTGACATATACAGACTGTGTTTATATACAGGGTACGATGCTCGCCTGTAGGGAACAGTCGTATTTATGTGTTATGTGTCATGTAGATTTTATTCCAGTGTTAGTGCAAAACAAATAAAGACGGTTTAGAGACGATTACAGGTGCTTTCTGGACTCATGCTGTTCCAGGACAAAAATACCCAGCATGCTAGCTGCTGATCCAAAACTCATGTGGGCACTCAGAGCGTTCTTCTGTAGTGGACATCCCTCCATGCGACCCCCCCCACCCTCCTGCTTGGATCGGTCTCTCTCTCTCACACACACACACACACACACACACACACACACACACACAGGGCCTCGTCTGAAGCAGGTCACATTCCAGCCCAGCTGTGGTGGCCTGCGGAGCTGTGTGTTGTGTTGTGTCTGGGTCTGGGGCCCTCACATAGCACCCCCCCCCCCCATGTGCTGGAGGCCAGGGTGAGGGGAAGACGAGGAGGACCTGAGATATTGCAGAATCTCTTTCTTTCACCCAGTTCATCCCGTCTGTGTGTTTGAGGTGCACGGGGACAGGACATAAATCAGTCCTGGGGCTGAAGCTTGTTGAACGGTTTGGTTTTTAAACCATCCCATGACTTTTTACAGCTTTTTTTTTTGTGGGGGGGGGGTGCTGAGACCTGAAGAGGACTGAAAACAGCAGACTGGATTTACATGAGTAATTTGGACTTTAACTAACACACTACAAATAAAGGAGCAGCTCTCCCAGCAGAACGTCACCCAAAACACCACGCTGGTTCCCCCAGTGTCTCCTGGCTCACCACTGTTCCCTCTCAGGCCTGAACAGGAGCAGCCAATAAGAGATTCTCTGTCTGACTGACTGAGATTCTCCAACTCAGTCATCAGTTTGGCTCTTGTCAGACCGCTCCGCTGCAGGAGGTGTAACTCTGGGGTGGCTTTGAGGGTTAGTTGGGACCCTTTTCTGTTTTAATCAAAGAAAGGTGTCCAGGACAAACACTAACATCACCCCCCCCCCATTCGCCTGCCCTTGCGCCCCCTCTCTGTCTTTCCTCCTCAGCCAGCCTTGAACTGTGACCTCTGATCCCCCTAATGAAAAAAAGGCCACCGAGGAGCAGCCCAGTTTGAGCCTCCACCAGCATCGATTTCACTCAGACCAGCAGCTGGTCAGCCCGCCAGACAGACCATAAAAACAACAACAACAACAACAATAATAATTAGAAATACAATAGGGCTTCGCACCGCTTTTCGGTGCTCGGGCCCGCAGTCGGAGGCTGAACAGAAGTATTAGCAAGGGAAGTCTCAGTTTTTAAAGTTTTTAAATCATCTTAACCAAAGGAAGACGGTAAAGGACGTGATATGCATCTCTAACATCTACATAAGATGTAAGCGCATGATAGTGGGGATGCATTTTTGCTGTAAACTACAGCCAGAGCACACGCATGCCTCCATGGAGCATGTGCTGTAACCATGGTTACAGCTTAATGTCTCTTAATGTTAAATTATAGCATGGCAGGCAATAAAGCTGTGACGCGTTCATCATGAAGTGTGTATTGATCAAAGTGTGTATTGATCATGAAGTGTGTATTCACGCTGCGGAAAGCGGCGCTCCTTTGACGTTGGTGCAGTATTCAATACTGACCACCAGATGACGCAACACTTCAGTAAAAGGCAGTTCCTTTATTTTAAATGAAGTAAGTCATGATTGGCAGTATGGTCAGAAGGCTCGAACTCACATGTACCAGCAAGAATTGCTGTTTTTTTTAATAAATTCGAAAAGTGTGGTATGTCCGCCTTTAAAGAACTTACTAAAACAGTACGAACAAATGATTGTTGATTGCCTTCTTCTGGGGTTGATCGATCCCAATCAATGATCTCCTCAGCTCAGTTATTATATACTGGACATTGTTTTTTCAAGCAATCATTACTACAGGACGAAATATTGATTTGAATATTGAATTGATGGGTTTGAATGATCATCATTATCATTTGATAATAAATCAGAACTTGGCTCATCTATCAGGGACGGAAGTAAAAAAGGTCAGACCCTTAAAGTTGAATAAATAAGTTCAGAGCTTTGATGGACGTTGGTCTGTGTGATGATTCAGACAATAAGAAGACGGGAGGAGAAAATGATCTACACGACATTGACATATTTGTGTGTGTGGTGAGAGCAGATCAAGTGAAGAGGAGCGTGGGCGTCTTTAAAAACACACACGGTGTCACGCTGGAGCTGAGATGTGATGTGGGGGGGGGACGAAGGCAAAGACGGAAGAGAGTGAGTAAAAGTACACAATATAAGGAGAATAAAGCAAAAGAGAGGACAAACAGAGGGCTGAGTGTGTGTGTGTGTGTGTGGGGGGGGCATATGAGCGATGAAGGTGGAAAGGTCACCGCACCATAAGGAGGGTATAAATTGTCCTGAACATTAAACTGCTGCTGCTGACTCCAGGGGATTCTTTCCCCCTTATCTCTGCTTTCTAAATATAGCACCTGCTCAGCGTAGGGCGAATCTGGGACGCCGGTTATCGTTCACATCTCCCTACTTGTGCAGGCTAACTGTGAGACCAACCAGGCGCTCCTGCGTCCACCCCGGAATACAACACCGGATCGTGCCCCCCCCCGGGCCCGGACCACAACGGCAGCACGAACGTGGACTTCCCAAAACTCTCCTGTATGGCCGTGCAGATGGGACACGCAGCAGCAGAAGCACGTGTGTCAGGGTCTGCCTGAGGCGGCCTATAAATTTTAGATGTGCTGTCAGCGTTTGTGGTTATCTTTAATGAGGTGTCACACACCTGCCCTCCTCTGATTCCTGCCACACACACACACACGCATGAGAGTGAGAGAGAGAGAGAGAGAGAGAGAGAGAGAGGAGCCAGGGAAGGATGCTGGGAGCAAAGGGCCCTGGTCCCAGGCCCCCCCGCGGATGGGAGCGACCCGAGGATCTGCAGATCCCAGCCGCGGGTGATCTGCGGGACAAGTCAGGGGTCACGGGGTCACGAAGCGATACTTTTGGGGGGGGGTCGTGGTGGTGGTGATGGGGGGGGGTCTGAGAAGCGACCTACATGAACAGGCGTGCGCGGCTTCGCCTGTGAACGAGCGCGCAACAATGGCGTCATTCATCAGCGGGATTGTT
Organism: Lagocephalus sceleratus; assembly: GCA_911728415.1. Taxonomy (NCBI): domain Eukaryota; kingdom Metazoa; phylum Chordata; class Actinopteri; order Tetraodontiformes; family Tetraodontidae; genus Lagocephalus; species Lagocephalus sceleratus. The sequence goes on from CAJVRN010000052.1 coordinate 389,263, forward strand.
CTCACGGACAAAGAGCAAGAGAAATTTCAGGAATTCACTTCTGGCCGTTGCTGTACGGAACATTTACCAGTCCAGACTGGGAGGACGCCAGAGCCACACCACCTCCTCCCCCCTGGCACAATGACACCCCCCCCCCCACAGATGCGTTTATTACGTCACAGAATTCACAGCACTCGAGTAGCGTCGCCTCTTATGCAACGAGTCGCGCACTCCCAAATTAGCAGGCGAGTCATCTGACTGTGCGAGGGTCTTCTTGGGAAGTCAGGGCTTCCACGAATCCACAAATTCCCTGGAATTCTACGAGCCGTTCCCCACCGATGGTATTCAATTAAAAAAAGTGTTTGCCGAGGACGTCCGGACTTGGACCCCCGTCTCCCCGTTTGTCTTTTCCCTGTTGCGCGCTTCCTGCCCCTCAACACCAGAGGGAGTCTGAATATTAATCGTCTGGAGTTAATTGCCTGAGAAGGAAAGAGCTCCATCTGTTTTCGAATGTCAGGAAAGCAATAAAGTTGATTTTCCCTCTGTGGCGTCACCATGAATCAGACACGTTTCTCCAGGAGCGACGGGAGAGAGCCGGAGGGAAGGAAAGAGCCGATCGTTACCTCGACAGGTTAAAGGAAAAAAAACAGGAAGTAACGCCGTGGGTTGTTTTTTTTTTTCACTCCCGCACGCGCGCTGTCACCTTTATGTCCCTGACCCCTGACCTCTGACCTCTCGCTGCGGCAGGAACGGCAACCTCGAGTCGGCCGCGCTCACCACCGCGCGGCAGATGGGGCGGAAGCGCTTGCCAGGTGACGGCGGAACGGGCCGCGGCTGAGCGGTGACGGATCGCTCTGCCGGGCGCCATTTGGTTTTACTTTGCTCTGACTCATCCGCTCGGCCTCCTGCGACATGGAGGCGCTGGCGGAGAGAGCCAGAGCGGCCCCGTCCGCAATGTGGCCCCCGTCACATCTGCTCCTATTAGTCTCCGCCCACCAGCTGACGCCAAAGGGTGTCAGGAAAGCGCAAGGCAGAACCACGGCTCACGTGGCGTTCCGGAAGTGCCTCGCGTGAAACGCCGGCCAGGTAAAGGCGGAGCCCCCAAAGGCGGAGCCCCCACGGCGTCGTAGCCGGTGCTCCCTCCTCTCGCTCCCAATATCCTTTTACACATCTGATCAGCTCCGAAATTATCCTCTGAAAGAGAACTCCACCCCCCCCCCCTTCCCCCGCACCAGCGCTACCACCTTCATCTGTCGTGGACAGTCAGAGGCCTTAAACCAGAAAGAGGCGGGGCCTAGCAGCAGGTGGTGTGCCACGTCAGCTGTTGGAGCGTTTTGTCTTCCATCGAATGACACCGTAGCACAAGTGGGGAAAAATGAGCATACTGGGGGGGGGGGTGGGGGGGGTCTCAGGACCCGTCAGCCGTCAGTCCCCTGTGCGCCATGGGAGGTTATTCCGTTATTAGCCGCCGCAGCACCCCGGGGAGTACAGTCCTCCGCTGTAAACTTTCCAGTCCATCTCCATGACGACGCCTGGCATCACAGTTTCCCTGTCAGGAGTGATCGTAACACAGACTTACAGGCTGTTTCTGCCTTTATTGTGCCATTCCAGTGTGGCAGGCTGTGAGGAACGTCCTCCGGGTGTTCTGCGCGGGGGGGGGGGTTCTAGCTTCCGCTGATGCTAAAGTCAACTGACATCGGTTGTTGGAAGGGGAAGCCTAGCGCTCCTCGCAACGTTCTGTCACTTCCAGCTCTTCGAAGCACACTAAACCTGGAGCAGCTGGAATCACGTATAGAGGAACAGAAGCAGTCTTCCTGTTAAAAGGGGGGGGGGGTGTTTCTTGTCGTTTGCTCGGACTTTGGGTGTTACTGGTTCCAGTCAGGGTTTAGGGTTTACATGCACCTTAAACTTTTCTCCTCAAATCGCTGTAAAGCTTCTCACCAGCAAGAAGCAAACATTCGATGAACTGGGTGACATGGGCTTTGTTGCTGTAATGGTTTTAATGGGCTCCGGTTGTTCAGGGAAGTGCAGCCATCAGGGGGTGTAGTTGGTCTGTGCTGGGAAGTGGTAACCACGTAGGAGGACGCTCCCCTCACCTGCCAGGGCCCTTAGCTCGGCGGTCGGAGCCCTGATGGCTCCATCTCACACCTAAATCTATGATGGAACACATTTTTCTCCAGAAAAAACACAATTTAGATAGATAATGTAAGCATGAGATTTTAGACGGAATTCCTTCCTGCTAATCAATACTCTCTCTCTCTCTCTCTCTCTCTCTCTCTCTCTCTCTCTGCCTCTCTCATCCATTGTAACACAGCATAGAACGCTCCACACATGGCCTTTACAAAAGGCCGCTTGTGTTCTAGTAAACCTTAGGCCGAGAGCCTTTGTAGTGGAAGTCTGTGACCTCACTCGCTCTTTCACCACATGGTTACACACACACACACACACGCACACACACGCACACACACACAGCGGCGGCGAGCGTGTGCTCCCCGGGGAGGAGGTGCGGAGGCGGACGCTTTAGCCGAAACAGAGACGTAATGTTGCATTGGCAAACATCAGCCTGTGTCTCTGAGCACACACAGACGCCTACGAGGACGCTCTGACTCAGAGGGAGAGAGGCTCCAGGCTGCCTTTCACAAAGCTAATGGCCTTGGTGTTCTGAAAGCCGTGAGCGCACACGCACGGTGTGTGTGAGTGTGTGTGCGTGTGTGTGTGCTCGACAGGCATTAAAAACATTGGGATGAGCTGCGTGTCTCTTTTGCTGTTCTAGCTATCTGCGTCGACTCGTCCTTTGTGCTCGCTTCAGCCTCCACGTGTGGCGTGAAACCAGCTCCGGACCCGGCGGCGTGTTTCCGACCCGCGGCGGGCTTCTGCCTCTTTCCCATAGTCCCCTAAAGCAGCTGCGCTGGCAAATGTCACCGCGGGAAGCAGAAAGCCGAACAGAGCAGAACAGGACTTCAGCAATAATGCTGCTGTCTGCGTGTGCGGGAGCGAGGGAGGGAAAAGAGAAGCGGAGCCTGCTGAGCCAGGCCTCTCATTATGTGGGCTGTAATCTAAGCTTTTCGAGGCCCGGGCCGGTCCTCCGATGGCACTGAATGGGGGTCGAGCACCGGCCCCCGCTGTCTTTCCTGCGCTTTCACTCTGCTTAGCTCGGCAACTCTGATTAGAAACCGAGAGGGCGGGTTTGTGTGTGTGTGTGTGTGTGTGTGTTAGGGGGGTGGGCTGGTGAAGTCTGGCCCAGTTTGAGTTTGGTGTGAGCTCCAGTTCCGTGAACGGTCCCGCTGTGGCTGAGGAAGCCCAAGAGGTGGGAAAGGAAGGGAAGATAATGGCCGCCATCCATTAAGACAGCAAGAAAACAAACACGAGGCATTCTGCACATTCTTCACGCAGGACAGAAATATCTGCAGATATTACCTTTTAAGGTCCGTCTCTATGCTTGCAGGGGCCTCAAAGACCAGGATCCCTCCTGGATGGTTCAGGAGGCTTAAGCCTCAGCTTTGATAAAGATGAATGGTTCCTGTAGGTTTAGTCCCCTTTCTCTGTCTCTCTATCTGGCCACCCTCGAGCAAATGGGTCCTCCTATAAGACCTGGGTTCTGCTAAAGGTTTCTTCCTGTTAAAAGGGAGTTTTGTGGTGGGGGCAAAGTCTCTTGGCTCTGTAAAGTGTCCCGAGTCAATGAATTATTATAAGTGCCATATACACTTATTCCACCCACCATCTGTGAAATTAAGCCTTCCAGGATCAGTAAATATAAATAACTGGATTTTATCAGCTTTGCTTTAAATCATTCTGTCAAATGTCAGTGTGTGTGTGTGTGTGTGTGTGTGTGTGTGTGTGTGTGTGTCATGCTGCTTAGTGGGGACCAGAACATCATCTACTAAGGACATTTTGGCTCGTCACTCCTCTAAGGGCTGTTTGAGGGTTGACTCTTGGTTTGAAGGCTGGAGCTGGGTTTAGGCTAAGGTTAGGGTGGTCAGCTGTGATCGTTGGGGTTAGGGGGTCCTCACAAAGATAGACCTGAGTGTGAGTGTGAGTGTGTGGGACGCCCGCGCACCAACCGAGAGTGACCTTGGACCAAAAGACTGCTGGTACACAACAGTGATAAATAATGCCCACCTTCAGTATCTCACACGCACATATCAGGTTACATGGAGTGTGTGTATGTGTGGGTGTGTGTATGTGTGGGTGTGTGTATGTGTTGGAGCTAATGAGGCCTAGAGACCAGTGTCCCAGAGCACAAGCTGTACTTGAACCCAGGATCTGAACTTGATGCAAGACTTAAGGTGTTCACCCCCCCTGGGTAACACCTACATGTTACAGCGTGCAGCTATTATCCTCATAATTCACACGGAAAGAGACGCAAAGCATTTTCAAGCGTATCTTTTCAGAGACATAGGAGAAGCTCCGCCACACAAAACTGCCGTAGATGGTTGGAAACTGGATGGGAAAAGTTGGGAGGTGACCCTGTTTCTGGCTGGCAGAAGTGGGTCTGTCTAATAATGAGCAGAAAGGCGGCTTGTGTGTGTTTTCATGTGTGTGTTGCAGTGTGGCGGCGTTCAATTTGCATGCGTGTTTGAGTTAAAAAAGGGAGGGGGAGGGGGTGGTTTTCCCCAGGGAGCTCCCTGTGTGCCTTCATGTGCATGTTTTTATTTCTGCCAGGCGTCATGAAGGCTTTTTTCCGACATTCTCCCGGGAACAAATTATTAATTTGTAGCTTCTTCTGCCAGACTGAGCTTCTGTAGAACAACACACAGATAAAGAGAACGAGTTTGGGCACCTTCTTTACAGACAGTTGCTGCATTTGGATAACACTGAGGGCTTTCTGGACTAAAGTTAGAATCTATATTTAGCCCCCCCCATCCTCAGTTTTTAGATGGTGAATGCTACTGTGAGCAGGGGGTCCTGGGGTGGTGTTCCGTTGCTGCCAACCCAGGAGGATGGATGGTGACCAGTGAGCGCTGGAGGCGCTAAAGCACGCTTCTGAATTCTGACGAGCGTGTGTGCTGGGAAGATGGATGGCAGCAGGTGGCGGGGGTCGATGACTGACGTCAAGGTGAAGCCGTCTTTATGTTTATCACCTCTCCTGTGAACGCGTGGCCTTTTTGACGACAGCTCTTCTATCGTGTTTGAGGCTACAAATATGATAACTTAGCATACCGCCCCATCGACCCAACGCTGAAATTAGCAGCGGAAGAGAGTCACTGTGTTGTCATCCAGAGTTAAGACGACTGTCCTGGCCCACAGAAGGGATTCGCTCTGGCTGTCGATAGCGGTGAGCCTTTCGTCCAATTAGTATCAGCTAGTAGCAAATTAGAAGCATGTCAAAATGTGAATGTGAGCTGACAGCGTAAACCACACATTGAGGTTTTTGTTCTCCAGCCTTGGTTTGGGAATTCCCACAACTATTTCTGGAGCTATGGTGTGATTGATCCGATCAGAAATTTGGAGTGGGCGTGGTTAAAAGAGGGGAAATCTACCCTTAATGTCCACAGAGGATATTTATGTACCTAAAGATTCCTTCTCTATAAGTTCGCAAAGGTCAAAGATCAATTTAGTCATTTTTTGCAACATTTCCCAGTTTCCCATGGTCCTAAGTGGCTCCACCCTGTAACCGGACATGAAAGCGATATGCACAGACCACTAAATGGTGTGTGGTTGCGTTCCGTTGCATGTTTGCGTGGTGGGAGCCAAACTCCATCCTCCTGGAACCAGTGTTTTACCGTCTCTGACACCAACGTAGCTGGTGATTTGTGTGTTGCTATCTTTAGTGGGACATGGCGTTCTGCTGACGTATCACTAACTGGAAAATGAGACCTGAAGGAGAGGAGCTCTCGCTGTGTGTGTGTGTCTTAGGGGTGCGTGGATGCATCAGATGGGCTTGACCTGCTTTTTAGGCGATTGTGCAAATGCCTCTTGAAATCTCACGGAGACGCCGAGGCGCCTTTCCAGGATTGAGACATCAGGCGGCTGCTAGAGCTGCTGCTTTGTGACAGAGGTGTTTGATTTTCAGGTCCTTCGTCAATCAACCACGTACATACAAATCACCAACTAAAATCAGTGAAGTCCATAAATAGAGGTTACAACGAGAGTTGTAGCCATTTCATGTGAGCAGTGCTAGGCCCCTGACCTTTCACCTCTGGGACCGCACTGGTGTGACTGGTTTCATTTGTCCTTGATTCTTGGTTTCTAGGAGATAGTTAATAGAAAAAATGCTTCCAAATCATGCCAACTGACACTTCATATTTTTGAATAAGAGTCGCTTGAGAACGAGAGGATGAATTATTAGTAAGTGGTTGATGGGAATACACAAAGCTCCAAGAAAGAATGATTGCAATGAATCCAGTAATCTCTCCACATCATTGTCTCTTTATACACACGGTTAAAACATTTTCTCTCTCTCTCTCTCACTCTCTCTCCGTCTCTCACACACACACACGCACACACACACACACACACACACCATATAATCAGCATCCACATTTTCTTTAGATTGGGAAGACACAAGTCTAAATGATAATATTTATGTTGTAGTTCACTGCAGCAGCCTCAGTTGAAATTGTTACCTTCTATTTTGTGTGTGTTTGTGTGTGTATGTGTGTTTGTGTGTGTGTTCCTGGGTATCTGTATTCACCCCACCATTAGCCCGTCTATTGTGTACGGCTGTCGAGCTCCTCTGAACACAACTGGAAGTTAAATAGCGTGGCGGGTGGAGGCGTCAGACAGATCTGGCTTTGGGACGACACCAGTGTTGATCTTCCGCCGTGGTTAAACAGCAGCCTCTAGGTCGCAAAGTCCAGTTTGTTGTTAAAAAAAAAAAAACAAAGACGCCCAAACCGCTTTCAATAGCCTGGGCAGCAGCAGCCACGCTGGCTTTGTATGCATCCTGGCATCACAGCGACAGTTGACGCTACGCTGGGCCTCAGCTGCAAAAATAGAAGCAGCTAAATCCCACCTCTCTGTCGGCCGTGTTTTCCCTGCCAAAAGAAGTCGTAAAGGTACCAAAAAAAACCCAGCATCCCACTCCTATGGTAGCTACACTGTTGGTACCTTCTAGAGAGGGAGAGGCTTGACATAATGCAGCGTGACTGGACCGAGCACGGACTGATGGGCTTCTTTGGTACACCCCAGAGTTTGTGGAGCAAACACAAATCTGTTGCAAACAACTCTTGCACGCTGGATTGATCTGCAAGAAAAAAAAAAAAAAAAAAAAAGGCGAGGACGTGTTCGTCAGAAGTGGCGCAATAAGTCATAACCACAATAAAGCGCTCTCTGAGTGGTGACGGGCAGATAACGAGCCTGGAAACCTCAGCGCCGTCACTGCTAGATCTCTCCAGATCACCGAGACAGCTCATCCCCCGTGATCGGCTTCCTGAGATAAGTGTATTGATCAATATGTCTTTAAAACGTCGCTCGTGGCTCGACGTTTACTGTGTTAACCCGAACTCTCCAGACGCTGGGGAGGTGATCGCTACTGAAGGTGTCGAAGAAAACTTCATTATAAAGGTGACTCAAAAAGGAGGACCCCTCAGGTTGCCCACTTCCAGTAAATGCACCAATACAGTAATCTTTTCAACAGCTAAGAAAACACGCTTTAATGTGAAATAATGTGAAAACTGCTGTTGGTTGCCTGGCAACTGGTCCGCGCAAAGCATAGATATTTCTCCTTCAACTCCCCAATCGGTTATTCTGACGCCTAAATCAATGTTTCACGCCACACAGGACGGCAACGTTGTGATTAGAAGTCTCTGCGTGTTTTGATGCGTGTTTTTTTATGGACTTGACAGGCGCGTTTCGCCCGCCGCCGCCACCACAACTGCAGCTGCTGCTCTACAGCTGTTGCTGCTGCTGCAACTGCTGCTGCTGCAACTGCTGCATGGCCGAGCTCTTCTCAAACACTTGCTCCTTCATTCCATCCGTCTCTGTCCCTTTCTTCTTTTTATACGATTTCAAACTTCATTTCATTCCCAGTATTCTTTCACTCCATCTGCTCCCCTCAGACACACACACATGCACACGCGCACACACATTCTCCTCAGTGAGCTGCTGACGTCTGCAGGAACAGTGGAGCGTTGCCAAGAACTGCTTTAGATTAAACGGATCTCTAATGAAGCGCTCACACACGCACGCACACATGCACACAAACACACACACACACACGCTGCAATTTTTGTATTTTGCAAACTGATCCAAGGCAACATTTCTGTGTATTTAGCAAAAATCCCATTAACACCTCCATCTAAAAGGCACTCTGATCAGCCTTAATATCCCCAAAGAGAGAGACGGCATTCTCCTCATGCTAGGGAATTCTCCTCTATGACTGTGTTTTCATAATATTTAGTTCCTGGAGACGGCGTCCAGTTGGTTGGCTCTACCGTCGCACATAAGAGGGCCCATCTGTTCTCATTTTTACGCCTCCCACCCCAAAAATCTGTCTTTCCTGACCCACATATTTAAAGATTAATATCCGAAATCTGAACTATAAGCGAAACCCACAAACATCACCCTGATGGGGGGAAGGGGAACGGTGTGAGCAAGCACGTCCTTCCGGGGTTCCTACAGGTGAGGCCCCCCCCCGGAACATGCTTCAGTGACAGGACTTGGCAGCAGCCGTGCGCACTTCCATTTCCTTCTCCCCCCCAGATGGAGATCAACTTAAATCAGCAGCTTCTTCCTCAGATATGTGAATAAAGCCAAGTGTTAACAAAAACATCTGTCAGAGCGTTTAGAAATGAGTCGAATGCTGCTCGAGTTACATATTTCTGGGGCTTTTCTTGCTGTTTTTCTCATTCAGACAAGTTATTAAGGAATTCCTGTTCAAGGTCCAGAAACAATATGGACGGCAGATTGAGGATGCCAAATCACCTTCAGGTGTATGTGTGTGTAAGTGTGTGCGTGCGTGTGTGTGTGTGTTCTTGAATTTACTGCATATTGAGTACTAAAGTACACATTTACTATCAAAGTCAGGATTTTTCTGGGAAGTTGACTTCTTCAAAGGACTGTTTGAGGGTAAAGACCTGGGTTTAAGGTTGAGGTTTAGGTCAGGGTTAAGGGGTCAGTTGTGGTGGGCAGAGTAAGAAGCTGATTACATTATGTTATTGCATTATCCTCATAAAGATGGAAGAACAAGTAGGTGTGTGTGTGTGTGTGTGTGTGTGTGTGTGTGTGTGTGTGTGTGTGTGTGTGTGTGTGTGTTTGATGTGAGGGATTGATGTCCAAAGTGTGTTCCTGTCTCCTGGTGACTGCTGTAAATGCCCTGACAGCAGAAGTTACCGTGATGATTCACTTCAGCAGCTTGCAGCTCAGGCTCCACCCACATCGACGACACACAGGCCTTCGTTTACATGCATTCATTCTCTGTATGTAAATCTCTATACTGACATTCTTATGTAACAACACCCACTAAGGACTTGTCAGTCTCTCTCTCTCTCTCTATGTCTCTCTCTCTCACACACACACACCCTTGTACTTCTATCCTTGTGATACTTTCATAGACATAATGTATTACCCAATCCTGTACCCTGACCCTAAACATGACCTAAACATACATATAAACAACCTAATCCCAATCCTAACCTTAAACCAGGTCTAGACCCTCAAACATCCTGATGACCAAACAACATGTCCACACTTCCCAAAAATGTCCTGACTTTGATAGTAGAATGAGAATTTTGGTACTCAGTATGTAGTTTGTACAAGAACACACACACACACACACACACACACACACACACACACACACACACACACACACACACACAGAGCCTCCAGCATGGTTGTTGTGTGTGGGAGGTGGCGTCATTTACACCAACTGTGTGTATAAAACAAACATCAGCATAAAGAGAATTAAACCCCCTGGAGGTGGTCCTAACCTGTCCATCTACCCTTTCTGCCTCAGTATAACCAATTCATATATATTCTGTCCCAGTTTAACCATACTATTTATCCTTTCTGTCCCAGTTTAACCAATGTGTGCATTCTGTCTGTCCCAGTGTAACCATTCTATACCATTCTCTGTCCCAGTGTAACCATTCTCTGTCCCAGTTTAACCAATACTTTTGTCCTCTCTGAGGTTAACCAGTTCATTTATCCTTTTTGTCCCAGTATAAACAGCTAAATATCCTATCTGTCCCAGTATAACCAACCAAACAAAGAGGTAAGGAGGTCCTTTGTAGTAACAATGGGTGTGAATTCAGTCACATGACCATCATGAGCTAATTGCAGTGGTGATGAATCAGCAGATCAAAGACAGCTTGGAGGGAATCTCTATGACATCATCAAAGCATAAGCTTTGATGTGCAGTCTGGACTAGAGGAGTGATGCGCACAGCCTCAACATCCACTGCTGCACATCAGACTTGTTTTTGAACAGCCTTCCATAAAAACTACGACCCACAGAGCGACATTCGCCAACGCAGACCGATGCATTCGGCCATTACCGTGGCTGCGTCCTCCGCCCGCCTCCACGCCTGACTCACTTCCCTTGATGTGACGAACGGTGACGCCGTTGTTACAGATCCGCTGATGGAGCCCGACAAACAATATTAAATAATAACGAATGTCCTCCGTGTTCTCCGGGCATTTTCAAACAGGAACCATTTCCGAGGTGGTTCTGGCTGTTGGTTGTGTGTTTGACTAAGCTTCTACAAAGACAAAGCTCCCAAATTCCAGGAGGCAAACAAGGCTCCATATGTCAGAAAGTCCTTCCCGCTTCCTCACAACCCAGTTTACCATCAGACTGTTGGTACCTACACCGCCTCTGGGAGTGTTGTGGAAGCACCTGAAGGGGGGAGAGATGTCCGGGCCTGCTCGAGTCCAAAGCGGCCGCATTAATGGGATGACTGGGATTCCTGAGTCCTGAGTCGCTCCAGCTGTGCTGAAATTTCAGGAAATTTTCAGGTTCACTTCAAAGATTTGGGCCCCCTGGGTTACCGACGACCGGCGGTGTCACGGCTGCAGGTAGGGAGGCCAGGGCTTTAAGGGGCAGCGTGAGAGTCTGCTGGGGATATCAGACAAACTGGACCCCTCCCAGACATTAACCTGCACCCACCCACCCCCCCCAAACAGACAAGAGGTCGCCTGGGATTGTGCCCCGAGCAGCCCATATCTCCTTTATTAGAGCGGACCTGGGGCCAGTTGGGCCTCTAATCTAAAGCAGGCCCTCCCGCCTCGTTAAGCGGGCGCTCCGGCTCCGGGTGTTGACGGAAACAGAGCACAAAAACAGATGGATGCCCCCCCCCTCCTGAGATTGAGATCAGGCGCGGTGAAGTAATATTCAGAGGGGGGAGGGCGGTTCCCTGCAGCACACCACCGCTCTATCAGATCCAGGGTGCTTCCAGAAATAGACAGTGGGGGGGGGGGTTGTAGCAGACCGTTTTTATGAGGAGGGTGACATCGCTCTAACGTACTCGGGGGGGGCCACGAGTTGAACCGAGCGCCACCTGTTGCTGTGACAGGTCAAAGTGTGTGTGTGTGGGGTGGGGGGGCTTGGCACCAGCTTCAAATCAATAGCTGCCCTGGCGGTGTGTCAGCCTCCTCTCTCCTCCCTGTTCTATTCCGATCCCACTCTCGGCCTCGTCACGCATGGATTTACTTCCTTATTAAAGTGGCCCTAGCAACGCCGTTTGTTATGCCGTGCACATCCTCCGTCTTGCCCCCTCCCCCCCCAGCTCTGACGCCTTTCGCAGCTCCGAGAACGCTTTGTATCAAACGTAATTAGTCTAATTAAGGCACAAGGCAAAGGCTAACCACGAGCTAACCACGCTGACTAAGATGGATGGCGCCGCTGCTGTTTATGTTGTAGAAGGTTTGCTCCCTCTGTACTGTGAACAAAAGGCTCCTAAACTAAGCCGCTGACACCTTCTAACTGGTGGAACGCTAAAGGGAACGTGGAATTTCAACAACGTACGAGCAGGTAAGCAAACCTGTGCAAAGACACCTGAGGCCCCAAGACACCTTTGACCTCACAAAAGTGGTGAAATTGATGGTGCGTTGTCGTTAAGAGGAGGAGGACGGGGGGGGGGGGTCCAGGTAAGACTGTATCTGATGTCAGGACGGACTGTCCCTTTAAGTGCTTATCTGTTTAGATACTGTAACGAGATCAGCGCAACTCCTCGACCCAGTGTGGTAATCCTGCCTAATAAGGTTATATCGCTATGAAAAGATCCTCATGATTCAGAAACATGTCACGTAAACCAGATATCGTCGATAAACGGAGGTTTGGACTCGTATCGATCCCCCCTTGGCACCTGAAATGTCTTCCGATGACTCATCTTCATTCACGCGACCTCGCACCACAAACGGTGAACCAACAAACCGCTGACGCCACCACTGACCGAGATAAACTTTACACAGGTGCGCCACGTGGAGCGGGGGCGCACACAGACAGACAACCCGCCCCCCCAACCCCACCCCCCCGAAAAAAGGCTCCAACACTCTGATGGTGTCAGGAGGGTTCGACCCAGCAAACTGTGGCCCAAGTTCCTTTGCCACTTTAACGTTATTGGAGCATTTGAGACAACCTTGGGGGAAAACTGGTAAGGGGGGGGGGGTCATAAAGCGCCGCATCTCTGAACACTGGGTGAGACGTGGCCCAAGAGATTAACACTGCCAGGTTTATCGCTGAAGTTAATAAATGACCCTCGCAGTGTGGAGTCAGTCCCAGTAGTCACTGGGTGAGAGGCAGGAACCTCCCAGTACCGCTCACCAGTTCATCGCAGGACACTTTGGTCCCCAGTCAGGCACGTTTTGAAGGAGACCAACTCATAAATCAACGCAGATGTATATGTACTTGTAAACGTTCAAGCAGATGTGAGAATCATAAGTTCCACCATTAAAAACAACCACAAACGCTGTTATTTTCAAGCTTTTTAATACAAACTTAATAAACTATCAGTCCCTCTTAACATGTAAGACACTGACTCCAAATACTTTGTTATACCGTTTGTTTTTATCAAGTATTGCACAATGTAGGTACAAAATTAATATACGATTACATTTTGTCCATAATATAGCAAAAATCTTTAAACTCTTAACAGAAAATACAACTCTTATGTTTTTCCAAAAAAAAAGCAAATATTCTTAAATCCCACCACTACGGAATAATCTGTACAGAATCTTTAGAATAGTCAATTTTTTCTTTAATCATCTCAATAAAAAAAGAAAACATAAAGTTGCTGCAGTCATCACAGATCACTGGAGTAGTAAAAAGATATAAATGCAATACCATGTCGTAGAAACAATAGATACTCTGATATCTTACAAACTCTGTACTAAATTAAATTATACAATTAGAAAAAAGACCAGGAAATCCCGCTTATTTATGCCAATTTCTTGAAAAAAAGAAAATTTGGCAATATCCAGTTATGCTTAAATACTGAAAGAGGCCATGACTTGTGGTGGGTGTTTTTTTTTGTCTTTTTATATATCTTAAAACAATCACATAAAAAAAAATATTTTGTGCTTGGTTGGCAAAGAAATAAGGAGGATGCGGTCGATGAAGTCAGGGGAACCAAGCTCGGACATCTGGTACTAAAGGTTCAACTGAAGGGGGCAAAGAAATTCACCCTCAGGCTCGTCGACTCAACAGATCTCACAGATGACAAGTCATTTTTCCTTTCGTGGTAACATTCTCTTGTTTACATTATTTTTTTTTTACTTTTCATGTGCATTTGTCTGCCCCGCCCCCTATCACATTATCTCTGGTCGCTTCTGTATGAAGTAGTAGCTTAAGTAGTACCTTTCTGTGTACTAGTTGGCCATAACTGGCTGGAATTGCTGGTTAGAATACTGCATGTTGTTCAAGCTGAAATTCAAGCCATCCATGACGGACTTGTCGTTAAGGCCGCCATAGGCCGCGAACACGTCGAAGGCGTTGCTGTACTGGAGCGGGCTGAGGCTGAGGGAGCTGTCCCCGGGGAACAGGGCGCTCTGGCTGCCCTGGCCCTGCAGACTGGGGAACACAAACTCCTTGGCATTGGGAGAAAGTGCTGAGGGTTTGGGGTGCTGCTGTGGCTGCACCCCCAGGCCCAGCCCGTACAGGGACTGCATGGAGGTGGAGATGGCTTTCTGTTTCAAGAGACTGTTCACATTCAGGCCCAGGTTGGTGGGGGAGGTGCGCGACACCTTGTTCCCCGGGCCCGCTGCCGCCGTTATTGTTATTGCCGCGCCCGCTGCTCTTCATCTTCGTCGAGCCGAACTTGGTGGCGGCGAAGGTGGCCGTGGTGAAGGTCAAAGGCTGCGTGGAGCGGGGCATGAAGGTCGGGCTGACGGCGGCGGAGTGGCCGAAGGGAGGGGAGGGCGAGCTGGATCCCGGAGAGGCCCCACTCACGGACTCGTTGATGGGCATGAAGACCTGCGCTTCGGGGTTGAAACTGTTCCTGATCTCCTTGTCTTGATCGAGGCCCATGGCGTTGGTGCCAGTCTCATTGCTGTCATCAACGTACAGCACTTTAACCGGCCCCTTCTCTCCAATCTGGTACGACACCTCAAAGGGGTCAATCCACACGCTGAGGTCCTTGGGAAGGTTGTTGCGGACATCCGTGATGTCCAGCCCGCTCTCTTTGGCTGCTGACTCCACCACAGGGTCCACCTTCTCGCCCACGTGGATACACCTGAATCCTGAGCCCTTGTATGGCTTGTCCGGGTACCAGTGTCCCTCATACTTCTGCTTCAGCTGCCTCTCCAGCTCCTCGCCAAAGATGTTGACCCGTCGCCTCGGCAGCTTGTTGTACAGGTACGAGATGATGAAGTTGAGAGCTACTTGGATTTCAAGCTGCATAGCGGACTGCCAAAGTTTACCAGGTGCGCGAGGATGAGGTTTGTCTGACCTTGAATGAGATCGCTGGTTTTGCTTTGTTTATCCGTGTTTGGCAACGGAGACTCCGCAAGATGGATATGCAAAAAAAACCCCAAAAAAACAACCCAACAACAACCAGGACTTGGACAAAATGGGATCAAAAGATCAGAATCCAAAAGTGCTGGTTTTGTAGAAGTATTGTCCTTCCACAGGGTGTGTTCTCCTAAAAAAGGAAGAAAGGAAATGTTGACAATAGCCCTTTTGCCTGGAATGAACCAGTCAACCCCCCCCCCAAAAAAGAGAACTGTAGGGGACAATATGGAACAGAGACCACTGATCTGGGATCAGCGATTTCATGTCCTTCTGGCTCTCGAAGTTAGAAAGTAGGCAGTGAGCACATTAACCTCTCAGCAGGAGTCGGGAATCCTGTTACATAATAAGCTACCGGAGAGCCTCGGAACGGCGTGGGACAGGAAAGATCTGTGCATTTCATCAACTGGCCAAATAACTACCATCTAAACAGCTTTAAAAAGCTACGACGCCTGAGGGCTCCGGTTACCCAAATGACATCTCAGGGGGTTTATTGATATGCACATGACCTCGGGGGCTGAAAGAAGGGGGTCTATTATGGGAACAATAAACTGAGACTTAAACCATCCGGCGATATCGCCTTAATCGAGGGGAAAATATTTAAGTAAATACAGTATTGACCAAATACTCGAGCACAGCCTGCAAAAAAAACAAAAAACACCAAAAAACAAAAAACACAGAGCAGACTGTGGCTTCCCATCATGGAGCAGCTCTTCCCAATCGGCTCCAGGTCTGGATTTGTGCCTCTTTTAATCCAGATGGAAGGGAGCGCTGGTAATAGAGGTTACACCCAGTCTGAGCGGACGCTCCGGTCCTGGAGGACCCTGGAGCACCCTGCCCGCTCCGGAGCCGCAGATGCCATTTGTAAGAGACGTCACACACACGCACACGCACACACATATATACATATATATATATATATATATATATATATATATACATTTATAATCTGTAGTTTAGTCTGGAGCATGCGATTTAATGAACGCGCACGGACGCGCGCACGGACACGCACACACCCCTCCCTAAGTTGGACTGACGCAGCAAATCAGCTTATGAATAGAGCTACAGTACAGCGATATAAAGCGACAAACACGGGCGACGGCCATACTCACTTTGTCGTTTTAAAAAAGAGAGAGAAGAAAAGCCACCGGGGTTCTCAGCAGTCGTTCTGAAGTACCGTTAGTTAGTGCAAATGGGAGGGAGGCGGAGGGAAAAAAAAAAAAGTTTAAACACTTTCTTCGCGTTTGGATATCTTATCGGCGTTACAAAAAGGTATTCCGGGACATGTGCATGTCGGGGGGCCGGCGGCGGCGGTCGTGCGTCGGGTGTTCGTCGGGGCTGTGCGTCCTCCGGAGCGGCTCCCTCTTCTCGGGGAGTTCACCAACTTCCACCACCTCCGCCGCCGCCGCTCGCCTGTATTTATAGCCTCCCTCCGCCACGGGCACGAGGTGGGCGGTGATGCGGTCTCGGAGGTCAAAACAATGCTGAGCCCGCCCATTGGCCGGCCGCGGAGGCCCCGCCCCCCACGCGCGGCCGGGCGAGCGCTCCCATTGGCTGGCGGGCGCCGTCAATCGGTGACGCGTCGACGCCTCGTCCTGCGTCAGAGATAACCTAGGTCTGCGCTGACGGCGAAAGCCCAAATAATTACCGCCGAGGCGCAAGCGGCGTTATATAAACGCGTCCGATGAAACGCGCCCGTCGAAGCGGACGCGTCTGCGTGTTGTCATGCGCGTTGGACGCGGGACGCGGGCGCAGCCCGACGTGGACGCCGCCGGCTGCTCTTTCTCGGGGCGTCAGTGACGCCGAGCGCCTCTTGTGTGTGTTTTTGTTTTCTCTCCGCCTTCAGTCGCCCCAAAAGGGATTCTGGGGCCAGGCGAGAGAACGAGGCACGACGCTAGAGCCGTGAAAAGAGGAGATTCCCGCACGGCGGAGCCGCACAGCGGCGGCGGCCGAGTGGGCGGCGCCGCGTCCTCCCCGGAGGAGGCGGCCGCTGATTGGCCCGGAGCGGGGCAGGAGCCCCGCCGTGAGTGGTGTGTCCGTATCTAAGGTGCTGATGTCGGCCCCGCACGTCATCGTCCAGCGGAACGCGTGCCGTTTCCACATTTAAAGCGCACGGACACGCAGACGCGCGCACATGTTGTCGAGGCCGGGTGGGTGGGCGCACGCATGGGCGCATAAAGCACTTGTTCTGCCGGTGTCCCGCGGCTTGCTGACACTGTTGACAGAGAAAGTCTCGGTGCCCTCGTCGCTCCCCTGAGCCGTCACGCGCCGAGCCTCCATGCGCAAAGTGTGCAAAAGGGCTCCCGTGGAAATCATCGAGTGCACGGGACCGTGAACAGATCAGGCCGGGGCGGAACGGAGGGGGAATTGTGTTGACATTGAATGGCAAACACGGCCTGGAGGTGAGGGGGGCGGTCCCGCCGAGGCTCTTGTTTACTGTCAACACGGCAGCGCCGCGACGCCCGTCCTCCAGACCCAGAGCTCGCTCTTCACTCCAGCTCACATGCTGCGCAGCTGCCGCTGCTGTTTCGCCCCAAGGACACGTCACTTTTGGGTTTGAATGGAACAGTATTCACCTGACCGAGCAGGTTCAGCGAACGAGGCACGCTAAGACTTCTCTATTGCCTTAAGTGCGTAAGCCTCTAACGTGTCCCCCACGCGCCGCCCCCGCTCTAACGCCCTGTGATCCCTAATCCCTCATCAGCCTTTAGTCGAGCGCTTTGACTTCAGGAATGTGGGAAGAGGGAAGGAGTTAAACGAGCAACTTGACAATAGTTTTCGCCCGGCTTTGGTGCACGGTTTCGGGATATTATGGAGCGATAAAGAGGGATTTGGGGGAGAGGCTGTCACGAGTGACGCGCGAGGGGACGACGCAGGCGGCTGCTTTGCGGCAGCTGCGCAACGCCGCGCTGTTCCCACGGAGCCTCCGCGAAAAAATATTTGCCAGAAAGGAAAGCTGGTTGAGATAATGTTTATCTGCCGCTGAGGCGGGGGGGGGCAGAGGTCGTCGGAGCGCGACTGTTTGTGCTGCCTTCTACACACTGATACACGCGCGCACACACACACACGAGGAGGGCGACTGACACACAAGCCCGGCGGATTTTTCACCCTCTGTCTCCAACCGTGCTCGCCTCCCCTCCTCCCCCCGTCCTCCCCCTCCTCCTCCCTTTATCCGCCCCCTCACCCTCCCTTTTTCCAGCTCAGACGGAGAGCCTTTGACGTCACTGGCTGTTATTACTTAACACAACTCTGCAGAGCGCCCACAGCTCCTCCTAATAGACAGATGCTCTTTTATCCTACCTTTGAAGAGTTAATGAGGCAGTGGGTGAAACAGACTGTGATCACAGGCAGAAGGAGACAAGAGCACTCTGGATGCACTTGAATCAGGGGCTGTCTTTAGGTGTATTTTGCCTCTTTTACCTTTTTTTTTTTGTTGTTGTTCCCTGCGGCCTTTAAATGCAGGCTTTAGCATTAGCCTTAGCTGCAGAAAGGGCACTGAAGGTCTCAGTCTGCTATAGTTTCATCCTCCCACTGATCCGTGAAATGCCCCCCCCCCACACACACCCCGATCTAAAATCTCATTAGCTAAATTTCACGAACGGCTGCGTTCTTGCGTCAACATTTGACGGTGCTATCAGGGAGCCGTGAGAAACTCCCTCTTTTCTGCAGAAGGCTCTGCCACATGCAGCTGTCCGGCGATCGCCGCGAGGACGGAGGATTCACATGCAAACGCACAGACCGGTTGTCACGACGGCGGTGTAAATACTGTTTTGTTTTTTTTTCCCCCCCTCCCGCACAGGCACATTCATAACCCACTGAAGCCGTTACATAATTCATCCAATGGCAGCCCGCAGGGGCAACATCAGTGGATGGAGAACAAAAACAACAGCAGCCAGCTCCAAGCATGCACAACTGCTCATTATTGAGCTATTGTCAGGACACTGGACAGTTATACGTATGGTTCTATACTAAAGAAAGAAATTCGGACCTTTGTTATTGCGCTCAAACGCCGCTATCCCTGCTTTAAACATTGCGTTATTGTATAAAGAACGTGTCTTGTGTGTCAAAAAAACCTTAACGACTTGTTTTCTCTCTGTCCCAGTCAGTACCCGTGCCTGTTTTCGTCTTCTGGTACTTCTGCTTCTTCAGCCGTGACCAGCTCCTACTGCTCCCTTGTTTACATACCTCCAGCTCCGGAGTATTTTGGGATGCATACTGGGGGATGTGTTCACGTTTATGTTTGTCCTCCACGTCCCACAGTGGGCCCTCGCTTCTTTAGGAGGTGTGAAAACATCCCATATGTTTCCACTACACTACTTTAATTGACAAGATCTATTTAACTCATCTTGTTGTGGAAAAATGGAACCTGTCAGCAGTTCTACGCTCTCACGTGAGCTTCGCTCTGTTATCACATGATGTTTTTTTTATTTTTTATAGCAATTCTTTCCACATTCTGTCCGCTTAACTGGAATCTTCCATAAAATATGGATTATTCACAACCCGACAATGGAAATTGATGCTGTGACCAACGTGATCAGCATCCCAAACTTCTGACTGGACCTCGGAGGTCAGCATCATCTAATCTAGTGTCTAATATAGTCAAAAGTCCCATCACTCCCCCCCCCACACACACACACACACACATACACACACACACTCCCTTTGCTCCTAAAAAACACAACTAAATAGAACGATGGGTGTAAAGAGTGTGACACCATTCTCTGACTTGTTTGAGTCACATAAACTCTTTGTTGCCACAGAGCCCATCCCCCTTTAATAATTTACATGAAGCTCCTCAGGTCTCTTTACACATAAACAGTCCAAGGACAACGAGAATCAGCTGTTGACACCTGAAGGAAGGAAAGGAGAAAGGTGCGGCAGTGTTTTGGACTCAGCTGCAGCTCTGACACATTGGTGGCTTTTTCCTGAGGTTGATTCCTCCCTCCACTCTTTATTTAGCCCTGCAGGAAGTGACCCCCCCCCCCACACACACACACACACACACACACACACACACACTTGTAGAAGTCATCTGTGTTGCGCCACCTGTCAGCCCAAAAAACTTCAGTGTAGTGAAACACAACGACTTCCAGTTGTTGGACTTTGCACAGCCGAACGCTGCTTGGAAAGTGTTGTTTGGTGGATTATTGTCAGCTCGGTTACAGATTAGAGAGACTAAATCTGTGCCAGCACCGCCCCCCCACCTCCCGCCCCCCCCACCACCCCAGACCCTCAGCCTGGACGGGAGATATTTGCGTCACACTTGTGGCTGGTCCAAATGGGATCCACTCCCCAGAGCTTCCTAGTTGCATTCACACCCGCCTGTGGAGCTGTTTACGTCAATCAAGATGCTTGTTTGTGACCGTCTAAGGTGGCTGTTAAACGAGGGGATGGAGGAGAATAAAGAGGTATAAAGGGTGGCTGGGGTGGGATGAGGGGGTGTGAACTGGGACCAGAAAAGGCGATTGGCATCATGCTGCAAACATGCAACTCTAGATGAATTCTTTTTAATTATTGGAAAGCTGAACCGTCAGGGCATTGCGACGTTGGGTGTGATAAGTCATGGTTGGGATCGGCCACTGGGACTGGACCTACATGGAGGGGGTCTACCAGAGGAGCTCAGCTCTGACTGACCCCCCCCTTGTTGTGTTCCACCTCAGCAGAAGGTGGCTCCGCGTTCATACGCCACTGACCAACTGCTAACGGAGGCATCCTTAAATATAAAGCTTAATAAAGGTGCGCTGTTCTGGACTTGAAACGTTTCTATCATTTCTATCCTGTTCTAAATGTGCCACATGTGCGTCACCGTGGAGACGCGTGTTGTTGCTACCAAGTGTCCTCCCTGGAAATGAGAATGGTATTAATGCATGTGTGTGTGAATAATACATCAGTTCTGTGTATTTGTGCGTCCTTTGCTGACGCACAGTGATTCATTATTCATCAGATTTAAGCAGAGCTAAAAATACCTTCCCTGTTTACGGGCTGTATTCACACATGCTCCTTGGTAAATACAGGTTTTGTTTAGTTTTAAAAGAAGCGCTAATTTGCTGAATCATCATAGTTGAGGGCCAGGTCTCTTCCGATCACCAATTCGGCAGATCGGCTCAGTGTAAAACCTGAAGCGGCGGCTTTAAATGCACCTTCAGAGAGGCTGTGACATGAAGGAGCCGGCGGGCCCGCGGGCTGCCTCTGCTCAGCAGCACTAATGTGGCACTCGCATTTATATTCCACAGCTTTACCGCGGATTACAGGATTTATCATTGTTCCAAACTCCAGCTTTTGTCCAGAGCTCCCTGGATTCCACGCGCACCGGCGTTTCACGTGCCCGGAAACAGGCGCAGGTGCCCAGGTCTTGTGTGAAGGGGGGGGGGTTGAGACAAAGAGCTCGGAATTCTCCCACACGTCCTCCGCGGCAGCTGCCTCGGTGTTTGCTCTCCTGTCGCTTCTTCGATGACTCCTCCATCCGCACGAGCAGATGGGAAGCAGCGCGTGACTCCCGCTCATACCTGTTTGAGGACCAGACGCGGCATCAGGCAGGGGCGGCCGCGGGACGAGAGTCGCACTCCAGGAGCGCCAGCAGCGGCAGCGACGTTTGAAAGTGACCGCAGATGAGGCAGAACCGCACATGCCCATCCCTGTTGTCATTTTATGGCCGTTCTGAGCCGATAGCTTCGAGTGAGGATGAGTAGCTACCCGTGGGGTCGTGGCGTCCTGGCGTCTCATTAGCCACATGCTTTCCTTGTCTACTTCGTCCTTCTCATCTTCAACGTCTGCTGACTCAAGTGGCATCACTTTAGACAGTTTGTTGGACTTTGCAGAGCTTCTCCCGAGACTACCGAAGGAATTTTTAAACTTCTGTTTTAAGGGGGCCCGATTTTGTTATTCAGAGTGAAAGGTGCGAGATCAAATGCAAGCGTGTGAAAAAGGGAGACAAAGGAGTCACACGCTCCATTGCTGCTAGCGCCATCTCATGAAGGTGAGCCAAATAAACAGATTACACCTGATGGACGGCAGCGATAAACCTTAAAGTTCAAATCTGAGCGTCACTTTCAGGCTCTGAACTCCCGCCCAAACCCTCGGCCTCCCCAGCTACGAGAAGGAAGTGACTGGTGCCGAGCTTCACACCTGGGGGGGGGGTTGCACGGCTCACCTGAAACCGACTTCAGAGAGCAGAGGAAGGGGGGGGTGTGGCCTAACCACCCACCAGCGCTCTTTGATCTCACGTGACGTGTCGCCGCTTCCCCAGAGAGTGTCGACCACGCCAGTGGGACAAATGCAAAAAGTCGCAGCTCTTGCTCTGACCTTTGACCCCCTCCCCCATAGCCATGTACACACACACACACACACAATTCTCGCTTTGACACAATGGGGCCGAGGACAAGGGCGAGGGTGTCTAAACATGAACTAGCTGTTCTAAGCCTTGACTGAGATATCAGATCCACTCCATCCATCAGGTTTGTCATAAACATGTCAAAGCACTCACTGTAACTATGGCTGGTTCCTGATATTTATAAGGTCTGGGTTTATGTCAGACTTTGAAATGAAAATGAGGGATGACCTGCAGAACCTGCAGAACTGTCAGCGCCAGAGCTGCCTGGCAGCTCTTGCATAGATTTGGACTCAGATCAGACAGGACAGAAAAAGAAACGCATCTTCGGTCGTGTGCCTGCGCGTACACACCTACGCCCCCTCGCTGTTCACTGGTCCTCATCACTCAGCGCTACACACATCGCGCTCATCGCGATGTCACCGGCCTCCTCCTCGCCTCATCAGTCGAACACAGTGCTAGAGGGTCCTGGGTCCGCCCCGGTCCGATCCCGCCCGCCCCTCCCTCGAACGAATGCGTGGAGGAAGGGGCTTCGCTCACGGAACATCACAGAAGCCTCACAAGTGCACATCTGCCTGCAGGGAAACACATTAGGGCGACAAGACGGATGGAGCAGTGCTTTCGCGAGAGATTTAAAGGATCAAAAAGGGTGAAAGGAATGGGCTGAGAGAATAGTTACCATAGAGACCGTGAGCTCACAACAGGCTGTGTGCACTTTGCCTGAATGGGATGGTTTGTCTGCATGAAGGTGAAGGCAAACAATCTGGAGGAGCCTCAAATGGAGGCTCTTGCCCGTGTGGGGTAAATACAGCCATAAGGAGGGACTCTCGTCCCTCCGCGGCGGCCGTGGCGGGCGTGGAGGCGGATCCTCGGCTCCAATCATTTCAAATCGAGTTACCCTGTTGAAGGCCGGGAGCCTGGAGAAGAAAAGCTGCTGCTGCGAACGCACGAACCAACGATTTTTCAATTACTGTGTAATTCCTGAAGGCGCTCCTGCAGAAATGATTAAGGGTTGATGCGACTGCGGCGGCAGGAAACAGCTCATTACCTGTTGCGTTCCCTGGTGGCCGGCAGACAGCGCAGGCCCCTTTAAAAAGCATCTAATTTAAGCGTCATATGAGTCCCCCACCCAACATACGTCGACACATGACCCAAAAGGGGGGGGTTTGTTCCGGGAATAATGGCAAAGCTGCCCACTAAGAATGCATAGAATGTCCTTGTTAGTCAAAAATTTGATTTAGCTGAAGCTCTGTGACATCAGGGGGGGTTGACATCAGCACAAGGGGGGGGGCGACGTGCGTCCATAGGGACGGTTGTAGTCGAGCGTCCTGTCAGGATGCCGTCAACCATGTTCCCTCTCTTGTGATTGTTGAAGTCATGATGGAAGGGCCAAAAAAATCATGCTTATGATGCGGACAGGAGGATCAGTCCGATCCGGAGCAGCAGACGGAAGCGGGTTGGCGAGGCTTGGAGGGGGGGGTTAGCATTTTAGCCTGGGTTACGCAACAAGCCTGGGCCTTTTGGGGCCAATTTCCCTCCCCAGTCCGCGAGTAAAATGTGACACACAACCGCGACCTTTAGAGTCTCACCGTGTCGGACTCGCTACTCTCGTTAACCGCCACAACAATTTTGCACCCCCCCGTCAAAAAACAAAACGATTTATTCCGATTCAGAGTCACATTAAAGCCCGGTAACTAGCTCTAACCCTGGCATCGATCACCGACGCTCTCACACGCTCAGCTATTACATAAGGGCGCAGGTTTATTTTTAGAGGGGAATCAGCCCCCCCCCTCCCCAGGGTCTGGCCCAGTTGTGCCGGCTCCATAATGTGAGAAGGAGAACATATGGATTACTTGCTGTAGCAGGGCGAGGCGGGGCGAGAGACCCTCCCGTTAAAGCGTCAGCACACTCCCTCATTTCAACTGGAGCTGAAGGTCACAGCGTGCGCGGGGCGGTCGGCCGGGGGTCAGCCTGTGAGGACGAGCTGTTACGCAATCTCGACTGACCCGGTCACCGTCATTGCGCAACCCCTCAAGTGGACCGAGCAACAACGGCTGGAGATGGCGAGCGCCGGGAGGAAATCTGGGGGAGGTGACAGAGGAGGAAGAGCAGGCGGAAGAATGAAAAGGGGGAGGTGTGACATTTACAGCAGGGCGGAGGGAGGGGGGGGGGGGAGGGCGCTGTGGCGGCTGTCCAAAGGTCAGGAAAACCTGTGCAGCCACAGAGGCCAGGGTGACCCCGACATTCCGGCCCTCCCATCGGCAACCATTGATCAGTCTCCTGTCAGATGCCAGGCCCCAATGCCCTCCCCCTACTCAATGGCCTCCTTGGTTGGCATCGGCGTCTCAGAAATGGTGGTGAGGGTGGCGGGGGTTCGTCCCTGGCGGTCGGGCAAAACCAACAGGAAAGATGAGTGAGGATGGGGACGGGGGCGGGCGGGGGAGAGGACGGCCATTTTCGTCTTGTGGTCATGGAGACGCTGGGACACTTGCCACTCTTTGTCCCTTTAAGAGCGGCTCGTTCAGAACTTCGCTCCCTCTGTGAAAACAGCCGCTCGGACCGGTTCCTCCTGTTACTTCTCCTCTAATCACGAGTCAACTGCAGCGTTGACACACAAACGTGCCGGCCCTCCCCGGGCTACTGGGCTCCGGTCCACAAACTGCAACCACGAGGGGGTTCAATTATCTGTAATTACGGCTACTGGATGAAAAAGGCAAATTTCAGCCCGTGACAGTCCACAGCGAAGCATTCAGGCCGGATTTTGAGTTCCTAAGACACGGCGCCCTCAAGGACAACGGAGAGCCAGAGGAATGTGGCTCCCCTCCAAGATCCCCTCTGATAAACACCAGAGCAGATACAGTCAATAGAAAAATGGGGCGTGGAGCTAAAAATACACGTGGTCGGAACGCTTGGAGGTGAAATATGAGCGCTGGAAATTAAGGAGGGGCAACAAAGGTAGCGTTTAATGATGCGGCAGCAGAATCTCACATTACCCGTGAGCTCCATTTACATCTCAGCTGCATATGAGAGAAGCTGATGCCTGCTAATGATACTGTGCCGCATCAAAAAGGGCTTGAACCTACCCGATGTGATGCGATATTATTAGCTTGAACATCTCCGATTGTGCTTGATGTGGTGAAACGCATGCCACGAGAACCGACGACCAGCAGTCCGCTGGCTCCGCTTGTTCAGTCGCCGGTGGCCGCATCAAAGAGATAACCTGAAGGCTCTCACAAGTTGCCTCTCCGTGTTCCTCATTATGTACATTGATATCATTGTGTATAACAACAGGGAACACCTGCATTCATATCCTGGCACACAGGACTTCGCCCTCCCCCCAGCAAAGGATTCCTGCAGTGCCCCACATTTGGCTCTTTCAGAGCCCCCACAACACCACCAGTGCCTTTTCAGGCATTATTAAATGTTTTTATCACGTGTACACCACAGCGTGCTTTTATTGTGAAATCCGACCATGCGAGGCCTCCAACAGAGCACCTGAATGTCAAACTGGGAGCTGCAGTAAATCCCTTTTAGACATTAAGAATATTAAATCATCCCGTCTTGCCATTCCTCCACAATGCCGCCTTGCGTAACGGGAGCGCGCGGTCAAGAAAACAAGGTCGTCGGACGTGCGGAGTCATTGTTTGCCTCCAAACGTATAATCAATAACCTCGGGGCACCTGAGACATCGGACTGCTTTCCTGTCTCACTAAAGTACCAGCTAGGAAGAGGACAGGCAGCCTCGCCTTCTTCGAGGTTGACGTTCTGACATGTTAGTGTGCACATTCGTTCTGTTTTTTTTCCCAAGCAGGAACGGCGCAGAAACAGGATGGAGCACTCCCACGGGCACCTCTGCGCTCCGTTGCGTCGGTGCTGTGGATCCAGATTGATTCCGGCACATATCAAGGACACCTCTTTGTGTCAGAACCACGGGGCACTTCAGGAAGTGACCCTGTGCCCCATATCCCGTCCACTGGAATATTCTCCAGGCGGAGGACGGGGCCGACGCTCAGACATGTGCCGTGTTTGGATAGGAAGGGAGGGGGTGAAGAAGAAAAACAGCCACCGGGTTTCGCCTTCGCACAAAAAGCCTCTTTGAATTTGTTCACTACCTTCGCTGAGGCGGGATCCGTCTTTATCCCCAGAGCTATTTTCAATCCTCACAACCAGATTTGGAGAACTTTGAGCTCCAGAGTTTCAGAGCTTCCAATGGGTGATTAAGGGACGGGGGTCCGAGGGCCCGGGGGCCTCGGGGCCTGTACCCTTGAGGGTGCGATTTGTATGCTCATCACTTGCCGCCCGTGCATCGGATCCTCGGAGTGGGAGCGGACAATCGGAGGCCGCGGTGACACATTTCGCCCCTCAGAAAGCAGCTTGGAGGTAATGTGACTCCTCGGGCCTGGGACGCCGCTCTGCAATTACTCTTCCCTCGCCAGCGCTACTCTGCTGTCGCCTGAGGACGCGTCCACGTGTCTCGGCCAAACGCATGGGCGGCGGCTGCCAGGTCTGCCGGAGGATTAATCCTCAAAACGTTGACGCTTGCATTGAGAGCTTTAACGGCAGAGCCAGTGGGAGGAATTCTCCAACACAATAAGACAAGTGCTCGACACGCTTCCGCTGATTATTGCGAAACAATCCCCAAACCCGCAAAGTTGCTCAAAAGCTGAAACGGCGGTTAAAGTGTGGCCTGTAGCTGACCTCACCCCAAACTAAACACACGGGTTTATTTCTGAACGGCAAAAAAAAAAAAAAAACACAACACACAAAAGGCAAAATATATCATCCTTCCAAAGTGATGGATGGGAAAAAGGTGGGTTGTTTTCTCTTTCTCGCTCTCTTTTTCCATCTAATTTAGGAGATCGTTTGGGCGAGCGCCCCACACATGTGCAGCAGACCGTTGCTGTCCGTGCTAGGGCAGCTTCCCGTTGCCATGCTGTAAAAGTTGCCCACATCTGGTTTGGAAGGGTGAGGAGAGAAACGCTTTAATGACCTGGAACCAAATCGTCACGAACCAAACACCACATGCGCAGAGCGCCGAGTCTCCGCTCCGAGCCGTGGAATATGGGTAAACATCCACGATGTAAGGCGATGACTTCACCGTGTTTGTGCGGTGGCTGGGAAAAGGGGAAACGGGACGATAATGTTAATATCACCGCTCTAAATATATCGACAGCACAGAGTGCAAAGTGTTAAAACAAACACGCCGACTGCCTCGCTTCAAACGAGCAGTTAGGCAATAACAGCCCTCACGATGATGAAGCGCGATAGCACGAATTACGATTACGCAATCGTATGGTGGGGGGGGACAAAATCCAAATGCAAAAAAAGAGCTGTCTGCGTGGGTAGCACCCTCAGCTTAGCGTGTGTTCAGCCCCCTCCCCCAGTTATTGGGGGACAGGTAATGTCTCTGCTGTCACCTTCACTCAGTGATTTACGGTCTCAGCATTAAGAGAGGTGTCAGCACCAAAAACAAATGGGCCGCCGGTTAATATGCTGGCGCGTGCAGCATACGAGCCCTGTTTTCAAGGGCAGAATGTTCCCGCATGCATTAAAACCTTTATTTAACACTCCGCAGTTGAAAAGTTCAGACTTGTAATTGAAACGGCCGAGCTGCAACAAGATTAGACCCCCACGGGGCCCTCTGGGATGCCGCTGCTCTTGATGTGAAGGCACACATTCTGTTTCATGTATTATGCACACGAGGAAGGGGATTACGCACAGATTTTAATACCGTCCTTCGTGTGTCATGTGATGCTTACAGAAGCTGCCTGTTTCCGCCTGATTTCCTTCAGCGACTAAAAGGCTGAAGAATTTTCACGTCACCTAACGTCGCTCCTGCCAAGCTCTTAAAATGGCCTCCTGGAGCACGACCCCCCCCCGCTGACCATATTCGCAGATTCGCTGTCCCTTGTGGACTCATAAATACTTTGACCGTCCTGTTCACAGCGTCAGTGCAGCTAACGGAAAACACGTGTTAATGTGGCACGGTCCAGCTTAGCGGACGGGAAGCGTGCCCACTTCCACTACCCGCCTGATGAGACACAGCTTTTGGAGGGGGGTATCACCGTCGGTCCACCTGGGTCCACCGGGGGAGTAGAATAACCTTAGGGGCCTGTTGCCGGGTAGAAAGGCATCTCCACCCCCTGCTGTGATTGGTCCGAGTGGCCACGCCTCTTTAAACCCTGTCTCCGCAGCCATCTGTCACACATGTTAACAACTGCTCCGCTGACAGGTGACCGCGATCGCTCGGCTGTTTCGAGCGGAAGAGAGCATCGACCGTTCGCCCCCCGCCCCACTTCTCTCAATGCACAGATTTAACGTTTGCTTTGGACAGTTGACTTTTAATGACTGGAGCCAGAAATCAGCCCCTATTACAAGCATTAATTTATGTGGGTGGGAACAACGACCGAATACTCGCACCAACGCGCTAGAGCGCTAAGACCTGAACCTGGTGGACGCCATGTCCTGCTCAGGTCCTTCAGCTCCACTTCCTGACCAAACACGCCCGGAACGGTGAATCACCTCTGGATCAGCGGCAAAGCAACAATCACAACCCTGGCTGAGCCCGCCGGCGCCGGCACAGTGCCGCCGGCTTCAGAGGGTATTAGTGGAAAAACATTTGTTGATTCATTGTTGACGCCTCTACCGCCCGTCCCCCCAAAAAAAACGGTTCCTGTGGCCGCCGCGTGAGGGCGACGCTCCCAGAAAGACTTGTTTGTGCTCCTGTTGTAAATCTGTGTCCTCGTCTGACCGCAGGCCATCTGCTCCTCTTCGACGATATCTGGCCAAATGTATCGGCTCCGATGCTCCCTGGTCGTAATCCTAGCCGCTCCAGGTCTAATGAATTTCCATTAGTGTCCCAACATGTGGGGACGGAAAAAAGGATCTCTCACAGGATGCAGTCTATTCATTGGAGAAGAAGGTCCTGAAGAAGGGCCCCTCCTGGGGCCTAAATTACCCAGAAACCAAGAAGTTTTTTATTAAAAGTTATTCTGAATTTCTATATTAACATATAAAGAGGCATAAGGTGTTTCCACAACAATGCTCTTAAAAATGAATCCAACCAGATTTAAAATACTTTCATTTTGTTGACATATTGAAGCCAAAAGCTTTCATATTGGGCCTTTTTAATCACTCCATAAACTAGAAACCACTGTCAGTAGCCATTAAAAATGATTTCTGTCCTGTTTTTAGCAATGAAATGTTGTGTAAATCAGCAGTGTGAAAATAAATCAGCAGAACATAGAAAGCTATGAAAGTGTGAAGTTTGGTGTTTGTAACTGCTGCTGAAGTGGCGATGATGGTGGTTTAACTAATTCTGGAGAAAACAGCCTTTCAAGATTTATATTAAATTACGTGTATTTTTTTATTGGGGTCCTGTATTTACCAACAGCAAATCATCAAATTTATAGCAATAGTCAGAAAATTAAATCAAATGTGAGAAAATTATGACGTTAAGATGATGAGTTACATGATACATTAGAAGGATTCACATTGTTGGAAATTGACACAGGCTATCTATCTTTCTATCTTTCTATCTTTCTATCTATCTATCTCTCCATCTCTCCATCCATCCATCCATCCACCAATTCATCAGGTGTAGTGTTGGCCTGTCTGTTCTACATAGACAGAATCTGAAAATCAAATATTTGGTTGGAATGAGGGGGGGGGTCAATCTACTGAACACACAGAGAGAAGCTGCTTGGAGTAAATATTGCCACAGCAGAAGCGAATGGCTTTAGGAACCAGCGTCTGTTCTGCTGCATGTCAAAAGTCAGGGTTTGAGGGGGGTGCTTTGACTGTTCAAAACAATTTAAGCTATTCTCTCTACAGCGAAGAGATGTGGTCGTCCCATGATCTCAGCATTATTGGCTGAAGCGAAGGCTGGTGTGAGGACGTCGATCCCTGCTGGCGTCTGTCCTGTCCTCTGTCCTATTGGACCAGTTTCCAAAACAAGACTTGGCCTGACCCCCCCTTTAACCAACACGCTGGTGTGCTTGCACAGACTCACGCCGGGGGGAGGCTGCTAAGGGACAGCAGAGGGAGGTGCTGCGTCATCTTCGCCACAACAGCCCTCCTCACTTTTCCCTACAGGGCGGAGGAAGTAACCGGAGCCCCCACATATCCGTGAGAATAAGGAACACCTAGAGGCGCAAACAAAAGCTTCAGAAATATATTGAAAATTGCTGATTACTTTGTTAATCCGGATTAATTCTTTGCATTGTTAATTTACTATCATGTAAACGCAAGGATTGGTTCTAATGGCCAAACCAACGGAAATGCTCTCGTTGGGACGTTCAAAGTAAATACCAAACCAAACCCAGCAGGCTCCCCCTCCCTCCTGTGTTTCCGTGACTGAACACACATCAAAATCAAAAGTGCAACGTCGCTAAGAAGGTTGAGCTAACTCCACCTCCATTGTCCCTTCTGCTGACAAAGGTCCCACCCCCTTTGAATTGGTTCCTCAAGTTCAATGTGGCTCTGTCTTCATTCCATCTCAGAAGCGTCTTTACTTTGGTCACGTCCTCGCTTCGGTCACGTCCCAAAGTATATTGTATTGAGTCGTGAGACGTTGCTCACACTGCCATCCATCTATCTGCTCTCAGACAATCCCGATGTGCGATCAACGTGCACTAGCCCCACCCCTCCCTCAAGCATCTCGTCATTAATTGGCTGGAACATTTTATTGATACACAGCCTGTGGACCTAGTGTTGTTTTTACGTTGATGATGCCCATGACGTCTCCAGAGACCAGGCCGTTTTAGTATTCCCACATTGGTGGGGTATTCCCACATTGGTCGCTAAACCACCCTCCACCTGTGTCAGGGTCTCGGTACATCTTCGGAGTAACTAACACACTTGCCAAGCGGGTGGCAAAAATGCCGCAGCTCAATTCACACGGTCAAGGAGGCGTAACAGTATTCCCTCTTTCTTACTCCTCCCCCAAACCCTTGCATTGAGGATGGGATTTTACTACGAGCAGAAAAACAGCGGCTGATTTCCCAGCGCAGCCAGCCGCCAGGAGGTCAAAGGCCATGTGGATTTTTCCAGGAGCCGCTCAGGGAAGGGTCACCGCCGTGTTATCACAGGTTGGAGCAGACGGCCCCGCCGCGCCACGACCACAGGAGCGCACGTCAACTCGCTCACTCCAGCGCCGGCCGCCTGGCGTGAGACAACACGCGCTCCTTTCCCATCTGCTCGAGTTCTCAGGCTGAGGGACCGCCGAAGGACAGATGGACGGAAAAGTAAACAATCGGGTCAGCAATAAGCGGCGGCAAGTATCTTTTATCAGCATTAGATGGAGAGAAAGGGGCGCTGCGGGCCAGCACGTGCGATAAAAATCAGCAATGATTAACTGCGCTTTTGTGCTGAGGAGGGAGAAAATAATCGCAGAAGGTGCGAGGCTGTCGTTCCGATCACTATGGCGTCACGCCCAAACACAACTGACCCCAATGCCAGCTGATCGATATGACTTGAGGAGTCCGGTTCCCCGCGTACGTGAGAAATGTCAAAGGAGCGCGTGCTGTCACAGCCCACCGGCGTATTGATTGGCTGGAGCCTTTCATATTGATCCAGATTTTTTTTTTTTTTTTCAAAAAACGTTCTCTGCGTGACAGCAATCTGTCATTTTTTTATGATTCAATCCCAGGAAGTGGCTCTTGGCGTTCCACCATGATCAGCTCTTCACCGTATTGTTTGCGCCCCGTGTCTTATTGAGGTGGCCCTGATGGATGACGCTGACTCCACCGCTGTCAATAACAACACGCCATGTTTGTGTCGTACGACATCACAGAAAATAATATTCAAGTTAGCAACCCGGGAGGTAAAGTCAATGGAGAGTTTTGAAATTTGTTCGGAGAGCATTTATTTTGTCTGCTCTACTTTTCGTGCAATTGTGAATCGGCCACCTTTTATTTGCGTTATCAGCGTGTTAGCGTCCCGATAAAGAACGAAAAACCCTGGACAATTGGGCCAGCATCGGTGACGGCAGTTCCTTGCACTCCGCTCCATCATTCCCCAGCAGCTGTGCACAAGTAAATCAGCTCAGGTGTACGCATGTACGAACATCTCACTCGAGGGGACCTGAGACTCCCATCAGAAGCTGCATTTACTGCTTCTGTGAGGTGATCAAATGGTAACAATATCCGTGGAGACAAAGAAGCCTTGTTTTTACACAATGAATGATTGACACCATTGTTTCAGTTCCTGGGGTAACCCCCCACCCCTCCAGCTGAAGGAAAACACTTTAATTGGAGGCAGAGGAGAGAAGTCAGGTCAGGATCCTACCAAAATAAAAGCCTCCACAAATTCGATGTCGTACATGTTGGTAGCACTCTCTCTGAATGCATCTTCCAGCTGGAATTCACTAAAGCTTGGTCAGGTTAGGGTCCCAGTCTGGAGCTGAGGAAACTGGGAGGTGCTGGAGCCTAACCGAGCATCCTCCTGCCTTCAGTTGTTTCCGTCCTCTCAAATCCTGCTCAGTGACCTTCATCATCGGCGCGCGTCCATCCAATCTTTGAGCCTGTCCCCAGAGTGTCGTAAAGCACAGGGTTGACACCTCAGGGTACGAACCGAGTTATGATCTGCAGTAAAACATAAGGACATATAAACCCGACCGACTGCACACAGAGACTCTGGCTGGGCCCCGGGCCCCAAATTTTAACCCCGTCTCATGATTGGCTGTTTGCCGCCGCAGACAAACTTAATAAATTGATATTTTCCCACCTTTGCATCAATACCAGCATTTTAGCATCGTAGCACGGGCCTTCAGTAACATTAATACCCCTTTTTTTTTTCACTGCTGTTGGTACATGAGAGCAGCCCCTGAGGTCTATTTCCATGCCAGTGAGATAAACCAGTTTACAGGTTTGCATGTAAAAGATTTTGAATGAATATTTCCGGTGAGTATTTTAGACACGTGCTATAAAAGCAGCTGTAATTTCCCAACTCTCACCATGTGGACAGTCCATCCTAATCGCAGCGCTCACCCTGAGAGTTTGCCTCCTCAACGAACCAAGCAACCGCGGAAAATCCCCGAAGAGGCAAAGCGTCTTTATGGTCATTTATCAACGCTCGTTTTAGTGGAAATGTCAGATGTAGAGTATTTTTCAGATGGATGGGGATGACTTTAGAAGCACTCTGGCGAAAACGGGTCGCAGAGCGCGTCATTTTCCTCGGGGATGCTGACGCTGTGAACGGAAACGCCCACTGATAGCTACTGTGGAAAAGCTCCGAGCTCTTCCAAAAGTGAAGCGTGCTAAGATCTAACAGGGACTGGACGGAGATGTCTCCTCAGCTACCACCTCCGGGTGTACCATCTGGGCCAGTTCCTGGGCCTTGCTCATCGTAGAAATTGCTAGAAAGGGTTTTTCTTGGTTTATCTGTCTGCTGGAGATAAATTAATGAAATAAATCAATGTTCTTGGTGATTGGAGCCTTTGTTGTGAGTCTGATTTCAACAGATTTCTGCAGGGTTAATGAGAATTGGGCTCATTTGGTCTGCCCTCTGACCTGCACTACGGCGTCCTTCATGAATTTTAATGGACGCTTTTCAGAAATATTGACAGGGCGAGTCGATATCAGCTGAAAAATTCATGGCCAGTGATGGGGCGGAGAGGTTTAGTTGTGAGGTCCCTCATATCAGGTGGAGAATGACAGGATTCAATTAGAACTAACACACTTCTGAAGCTAGGAGGTGATTATGGAAGGTCAGGCGCTGTTGGGAGTTCTTCGATCCTGAAGAGACTCTTGGATCTGAAAGATGCTGCTACCTTTACGCTATATTAGACCACACTTCAGTTTGTTCCTAACTAACTCCTTTAGGGACATTTTTACCTGATGTGTGATGGGTGAACCACAACAGTTCCCAAAAAAGCTACAATGAGCTGAAAGGGATACTGTCACCTAGTGGTCGAATAATGTATTCTTGTTCATGTAAGTATATTTGGATGAGCTACTGAAGTCAGCTTCACCCAATTACCTCTGCTCTCTCAAATCTTTCATGAATGTCAACACAATTAACAACAAAAACAGCAAAAAATTTAAATATATTTGCTGTATACACTGATGCAACAACAGCTGTAAAACATTAACACATTTATTTCTGTTAGAGAACATGCTGAGAATTTCAGGACAACTGTACTATAACCAACTACTTCTAATATTCTGAGATTATGCTTGCTTGCATCATCCAGGCTTTCAGCTGTTTCTCCATCATGAACCATTACGTAAATCCATCCGTTACCCTTTTTAGCTGACAATGGGCTAATTGAGCAGCTCTCCCCCCTCGCTGGACTCACTCGGACGCGCTCTGAAACCACTTTGAGCGCTCCCGATTCCCCTTGTATAAGCTCAACGGAGAGCACGGAGCGACCTCAATCCCCTCCCACCGCGGGTCACCCTCATGCCCGATCGAGCGGCTCTCAGGCTGTCACAGCGAGCGCCAATCCCACGTATCCTCAGCCCTGCAGCTAGCTTCCTCTGGTAGCCTGAGGCGATTAGACTTGCTATTCAAAGCCCTCCGCCGCTCTCTCCTCAAGGAGGACACCGGACAGATCTATCGGGTAGCCGCTCAGCTGAAGCTAAGAGGCTCATTAGGCCCATCTGTGCGTATGTGTGTGTGTTTGTGTGTGTGTGTGTGTTTATTTCCCTGGCCTCTGCCACCCACACACGTCTTACATTTAAATTTCAGCCGGACAAATTTGCCCCTTCCACAGCAATTGCGTCGGAAAACACTCTTTCACTGAGGCAATTAATGCTCAGACTGGATCGAGCGAAGAAAAACAGACAATATGGACAGTGAAGATAATAAATACAGGAAGTGAGGCAGAACGTTCGTTGCGGTCGCGTAATGGAATGAACTTTATTTTCCTTTTCTCGTTGTTATGAAAGTTTTATACAGAGTTAATGCTGTGCAGCAAGTTTAAAGTAATATATGAAAGCACATAAAAGCAGATGAATATGGGTTAATGAAAAGAAAATGGAATTTGGACTTTCGGTGGTTTTTGGGTATCAGCACATTTCCACATCATGCAGTATTGGCAGAAGACGTACTTTCTTGCAGTTGTCCATCGTTTCTTGTCTTGTTACGCAAATGGAACGAAGCGCTTTTGAGATCCACATCTGAAGCGGCACCGCCAGCCTGGAAGTTTTTCCCTTTGTCAAACAAAGACAGTAAATTTGTGGTTTGGAAGGTTTGCTCAGAGGCTAGTGCTCACAGAAGAGAGAAGGCACGTTTTAACACCACAAGCCTGCTTAGACATTTGAAGGTTTGCCACATCAAGCACTTCCCTTAACCTGACACTAGTGCACGATGTTAGTTGTGTATTTGGACACTAAATGCTACGACATATTTTTGAAAATCCATATTGGTGATGCCGACTTTTTATTATAATGAAACTACTGCCTGTCCAGAGCAAGCTGCTCATTGACCAATGACCGTTATGTGTCAATGTTGCTACGAGAAAATGGATTTCGTGTCCAATAGGAAGCGCTGTCGGTGTTGCTAAGATACACCTTGGATGCTACCCAAGAAAAGAACAGGAAAATAAGCAGGAATGGCGGGAAAATGCGAGAGATATTTCCTACAAAGCCAACTATACAACAACCAACGAAATGTCCCTGTTAGTGAGGGAGGGATGAGGTTCAGTCAGGAGACGACCACAGAGGGATTCCTCCAACAGTAATGTGGTAAAAAACAAGAAAACAAAAACGAGTCTGGAGTTGTCTTTAGCATTCATAATACTGATGTTAACCTTAATAAACAATGTTGACTGAATTGTGCTACATTATAAAAATCAAGCTTCCAGTTCTATAAGACCAATAGATAAGTGATTTGACACATACCCCTGAGTGGGATGTGTGTTGGGTTTCAGGTCCACGTGATTGCCTGTCATGTGACCTGTGTTTTGTGCTACCTGACCCTTTGATTAGCTCCCTAGAAAGCGTGGCTTTAAAATGCCACCAGGTCATTTTTCATGGTAAATAGATCCCCAGCGTTGTGGATAAGTGCCACCGTTGTCAGCCATCTGCTTTTGGGCCCTAAAAGCTCCATAGTTTGTTCTCTCCGTCTGGGTTCTCAGCAAAGCTTTGCTCCACAACAACACTCGTTTACACTACCAGCACTAAGGCTCCTAGCCGTCGGGGAACAGGCGACATAACGAGCCTTTGCTGATCGCCTGGAAAGGGATGCTCCGGCTCGAGGGCTCCGGCCCAAGAGATCGCAGAATAACGGCAGGATTGGAATTAAATTCATTTTCATAGCCGGTTTGAAGAAATACAAACATCCTTCGAGCTCTGAAAAGAAACAGGGGGGACAAAACTGCGTGCCTCCACGGATGGCCACCACGCACGATTTTACTTGATTCACAGCCGCTTACTCACATTTCTCAAAGCCTCAGCCGTTAAGTTTCACACGTGTCATAAAAACAAATGTACCGGGCGCTCCGTGGAATCCGGCTAGCGCCAGATCCGTCACCGCACCGTATTGATTTAAAAACCGCCATCAATCTACTCCTCGCCATTATTATATGCGGTCCCCGCCCTCGTAAAGACCAAGGTACTGTGTCACGTAAAAAAATAGATATTGAGCGCCGTTCTCGCCTCCGGCTGAGACGTACAAGATCTAGGCTGCAGCCTTTCATTAACGAGACTGATGTTTCCGCGCGGCGTCCCAGAGGTCGGGGGCCATTTTCCACATCTGCAGCTCGACCTTGGCAGATACATTTGTGGCTTTAATTCCCCCCTGACCCGCCGCGTCCTTTAGTCGCGCATCCAGTAAATTCCCGTCGTATTTCAGAGCTGCCGGAGGGAAGAGATGGCGAGCAGGCGGAGATTAATTTAGCAGGACAGGTCTGAAAAACAGGCCTGTGTCCCTGAAGGAGAGATTTATAAACTGGGGGGGTTTATGGCAGCGATGCTGCTCCTGGAAACATGCCTGTTCCCGTGCAGGGGTCCGTTTTGAGCCTCGGTTTTAACGTGACACGATCGGGGTTGTGGAGTGAATACTGATGGCAGAGCCCCGATTTTGGCTCCTGAGTTAACGTCGGGGTCGTCCTGAAACCCGCTGGAGCGCCAATGGAAAAACAACGCCGGCACTCTGTCCGGATCTCACCTTACCGCAGATTCGTGGAGTAAAGCAGGTTTCCAGGAAGGAAATATAATCGGCAACGTGAGCACAATCAAACAAGAGCAACGGGACGCGCAAGAAAAGCTCAAATGTTCCTCACAGTCATTGGGAGGCTCTGTTTCATCTGGGCTGGGTCGAGAGGTCGCCTCTCACTCAGATAGAACACATTCAGAGTTTATTTCACTGTTTATTTTTCCCTTTGCACACTTCGTGTTTCTAGAGCTGGGCAAGATGCATGTTGTCATGGGAACACATCTTTGATTGTTCTCTGACTGTAGAGACACAGATGCTCGCTGAGGAGGCAGGGAAAGTCAAGAGCGTGGGCACTGGGAGGCAGCAGAAGCCCCTGGACCTTAAATCAGAACCTGGATTTATGGACATTTATTTATTTATTTATTGACAGCAGCGGAGGGGTCCATATCAGGTTGTGTTCATCCCATAATAAAGAGAAGGTGGTTGTTAACATTGAACCAATTGTTCCACTCCCAACATCTCCTGTCTTCCACCAACACCACATTCCAATCAACTCAGTTGCTCTCCGTCCACCTCACTGTCATTGACTCATCACTTCCAAGACATTACCTCATCACTTCCTCTGTGTGTGTGAATGTAAATTCCCATATTTGCAATGCAAATAATCTTTCTTCGTACACTGGCCCCCAAGGATGCTAAAAGATGCTATCTTCATGATGTTTATCTGCTTTAAAAATCTTTTGGCAATTTTCCTGGCATTTTGGAAAACCATGATGTGTTTCCACCCAAATTACCCAGAAAATAAGCCCCCCCCCCCCACACCCCCAAAACCCCTTTGCTGCCTTACCTTTGCCTTCACTTCATTTGTATGACAACAGAAAACAGTAATAAAATGGACATTTTGAGAAAAAAGTCGCAATATCGCAAGAAAAAAGTCAGAAATTGCAAGAAAAAGTTGAACTGTTGTACTTTTATTGGTCTATCGTGATAGGGAATGTAAAACATCTGGCTCAACTGCTCTTTGAAGCTGGTTTATAGAACTCGTAACATTGGGACTTTATTCTTAACGTCGGGCTTATCCATCTATCTTGGACTGCTGGGTACGTTTGTGCCTCGGTCATCTGGAAAATGAGAGGAAGAGGAGAAGCTAGGGACGGATCGGGTCCAGGTTCTCCTCAGCTTCTTAAAAAAGAAAGGAAAGTTCCCGGGAGTGTTGGTGGTGCTGCGTGCTGCCTGCTCGGGGGCCACAGATGCGTCTGAGGCAAAGCAAATTCAGCTGCCCGGACCCTCCCCATTATTGTGTTCAGAAACGGAAGCATTAACACGGCTTGCCGACATTCTGTCAGAATGACAAGTGGATGTGTCTGTGGAGGGAACACAAAAGGAAGGTCCTAATCAGCTCTCCCTCTCTGCAGGTCTGCAGGAGCCTCGCTCTCCTGACAGCAGACGTCTAAATACAAGTAAACCACGACTCTGACGTCCAGCCCAGGGCTTTTTTTTTAAGCACTCTGGTGTCATGTCAGACTAAATAGCAGCTGCAGCGGCGGCTGTATAAGTTACGATCGCTGGTGGAGGTCACATCCAGGCGCAGGCGCCACCGCCGTTGTTCTTATAAATGGGCGAATCTGCATGTTAACGAGCCGCCTCAGACCCGCCGGAGCGGAGACGGATGGTGCAGGGAGGAGATCTGTCACGTTTTTTTCTTTTATCGCCACCGTGACCCTGGGAGCACCCGCCGGCGTGCTCCTGCCTCTCGACCGCCCGTTAAAGACCTCCAGTTCACTGCCTCGCTCACGTGTCGTTGGCTGGTCTTTGTGTAAGAGCTCCGAACAGCCGAAATCGAGTTTCCCGAATGAGTCACGATGGGCTTCGTTTTTGCTCTCCTATCGTAGTGTGTGTGTGTGTGTGGGGGGGGGGGGGTCTGACATTTAAATTTGATTTTTTTCCACTTTATATTTGAATATTTCCATCATTTATCGTGGCTGGGGCAGCAGAATGACAGCGAAAGATGGATGACACATCGATCACACACACACATACCTCTGTACTTCTATTTTTGTGAGGACCTTCGTTGAACATATTACTCAGCTCCCTACACTTACTATAACCACCCTAACTAGCCCCCTAACCCTGACCTCTGACCCTAAACCTAACCTAATCCTGATTTAAACTCAATCCTAACCTCAACCTTAAACCAGCTCTTGACCCTCAAACAGTGTTTTAAAGATGTGAGGACTAGACAACACGTCATCACGAATGAGGATTTCAGTACTCAGTATGTAGCAAGTACAAGAACACGCACACACACACACGCGCGTGCACACACACACGCACACGCATGCACACAGATACACGTATGCAGATCCAGCTGCTGATTGAAAACAGATGTCAGTCTTCCCGGGCTTCACTCCGGGGGTCTACAGATGAGCGCAGTGAGCGGTGGGGCTCCTGAAATGAGTCGGCACAGATCACAGCTCCGCGGCCCCCCCACGGGGCCACAGCAATCGCAATCAAAACAAGAACGTGACCCTTCGGTAAGACTGCGCAGCGGGACGCCACAGAGGAACGATCCTGGCGGGGACGAAGAGGCAACGAGGGAGGGGGGCGACGGCTGGTTGGCGACGAGGCGGGGCGGGCAGGTAGATGCAGAGACGACTCAGCGATTCTGCTTTCACGGCTCGGTAGACCGGCGCCGGAATCGATCCAGATCCAGAAAGTCAACAGAAAGCAGACAAATCCAAAACATGCAGCGCCACTGGGCGGGGAGCCCAACAAGAGATCCATCCGGACTTGGAGCTGACGTTAAAAACTCCGCCTGGTCCGGACGGCGCGTCCTCGCGGTACGTCACTGCGCACGTTTTGGATTGTAGCCGACGTGCGCTCGTTTTAGACCCCACACGTACGAGGGGAAACCAGGAGGAGGCGCCATCCTCGCCACCTGTAGGGAGGGAAACCGCGCCTCTGACTTCGGCCGGCGTCGCGCGAAGGCACGACGGCGGTGAGGGAGGCGAGAGGCGATCAGTGATGGGAGAGTAACCGGACCCTGGGGGCGGACAGGGTGAATAAAGCAGCGGGCAGCGAGGGCGATTCTACCCATGTCCCCACCCGCTGTGATGTCACCCAGAGGCTGACCGGAGCCTTCAACACACAGACTTCCTGCCCGCCCTTAAACCTTCCCCCTAACAGAGGACTGGGATCACACTGGTCTGCGCCCACATATGACCTCAGCACCAGTATGTGATGTCACATTTTAGCGGTCTGGCTGGGACCCGGAGGAAACCCGTGCGACCTGGACCCAAACCCAGAACCCTCAGCTGTGATTTTCTCAGCTTCTACCGGATCGAACAACAAACCCTTTCACACCCACTAAGGCGTGTGTCTACCTGTGCTCGCCGTGCTTTCATCCCCGGCCTCCTCTCACATGGAAGCGGCGTTCACCGCAGCTTTGGAGCGTCAAACTCTTTGAACTGCACCTGGCGGACGCGCTTCTGTATCGGACGCCATTGTCCTCCCTCATCGCCTCAGTGTGTCAAATACAGGTGGTGGTCGAGAGAAAAACCAGATGGGGAGTCTGTTCAGCTTTGATGGTTTCCTGCAGGGGCCGCAAAAAGACAATTACTTTTTATTTCTTTAAAAAAAACAAAAACAAACCCAACTCATCGCTCCCAGGCTAACAACTGCCCACACGCTGCCACTGAAGCTTCCCTCCCTGGTTGGTTTTGTCCCATTTTAAATGTTGTCGCTAAGTCATCATTTGAAACGGTCGAACGCAGCAAAGCAGACCGAAGGCGAAGGCCGCTCTCTCGCCGTCAGCCCCGTTATTCATCGCAGCCTCCGTCCTCATCCACGCCGCTACAGGAAGCGGAGGCGGCTGCGTCTCGGAGCATCCCGGCTGCGCTTCCACATGAGAATCAAGAATCAAGAAGGTTCCCTCTGGCAACAGCGCTCTCCGTGACGTCAGCGCACATGTGTGCATGGCGGGGATGCACGAGGCGGGGGCGGGAGGTGGGCACTGCGCTGTGATGTAACATCAGAGCCTTTCTGTTTTGGTTTTTTTTTCTAAACAGTGATGCTGTATCCTGCAGCAGCGCTGAAGAGCCCAGCCTCTTATTGGCTGTGGGTACGACCACGTGACAGAGAGCAGCGCCTCCACAGATGATGCTGTGCTCTTTGAGTGGTGGACACGAATACAGATGGCCTGTTTGAAGACAAACCAGTAATGTAATAAATATTGAGGGGGGGGTCTGATGTGCAGATGCAACCAATCTGGTGTAAAGTTGTCTTGAACGTGACCGAGACGGACTGAGAGCGCCGCCTGGTGGACAAAAGGGCGAATTACTTTGCACAAAAGCTTCGTTTACTTTGGTCTTAAACTCAAACTCCTTCGTTATCAAAGGTCGTCTTTGACCTCGTTTCTGAGGACAAGTGTTGCAAATATGGACAAAATTGCAGACCACGCGGATCACGTTTAAAGATGAGTTTCTTAGTTATTACTATAATCTTAATTTGTCCTGGAAGGATTAAAATAGTGTTTCACAATGTCAGGCAGCAGCCGGAGGGAGCGACAGAGGGATCTTATACTTTTTAACCATTTATTATTCCATTAAAAAAATTAAATCAACATTTCATCTTGAAAAAATCTGGTGATTCTTTATTCTAAAGTTATTTTTACGCAGTATTGGAGCCGCCTAAACCCGTAAAGCCTGGTATTGGGCTATTGTAATCTTGCTGTGGAGGTAAATATGTAGTTAATATCTCCTTTCCCCCCCGAAAAGAACCAATAAGAAAAGCAACTTTTAAACCCACCATGTATTCACTTCTTTTTCTACCTCGACTTCTTCTTTAGTGAGCAGGTAGTCCGGGGCTGCCGCCCCCTACCGGCCGGTGAAGAACCACACAGGAGTGACCGGAGACAGCTGCAGGGGGGTTTGAGATTATCACTAAAAACACGAACAAAGCATAATACTATCGGGCTCGCCTTACAAAAGAAAAGAAAAACAAAGACAGAAGCACATCCATGAAACTGAGTTTAATAGACTGTTAAAAATAAGGCTATGATGCTGCTGTAACAAACACTGACCAGGAGAAACCAACAACATGGCGCCTAGATGCACCTGATTCAAAAGGTAAAAGTGACCAATCTTAAGGTTATTACTGATGGACGTACTGAAAAGTGACCCCCCCCCAAACACACACACACGTCCGCGCGTCTCAGAATCAATCACACACCAACAAAGGACTCAAACTCCTACACACGCACTAGTACTGTAGACACAGACGCAGATATGCTCCACCCAGAACGGTGGCAGTAAAGGAATGGAAGTCTTAAAAAGGAAATAAAACAAAAGAAACATGCATAGCTTAGTGCATGAGCGTGTTGTCCACAAGTTATTTGCGCTTTGATCGAACGGCGGGTCAAAGGTTTCATACTTATCATTTTAGCCAGTATTGACAATCAAATAAACGTGTGGCATTATAATAGTTTGTTTGTGTAGAAAGTTACATTCTGAGCCCAGACGGGGCTCCGTCAGGGAAAATAAATACTGGTGTGGCGGAAACACAACAACTGGTCACTGATCCAATAAAAACACCCGTTTAATATCGGCTACAATCACTGTTCAAAAACTTCATGACCGAAACATTAATGACGCTAAAGATGACGACAACAAAAATGGAATGTTGAAGCAATCGGGAGAACCTCTCTAAAGGGCCGTGTGCATCTCTGATAAAACAAAAACATTCCTTAGATTCAAGCTTATTTCCGAAGGGACAAAACACTGAGACTCAAACACCCTCTAAGTCACAGGCATCAAACCTCTCCCCCAGAGGGCCGTGTGGCTGCAGGTTCTTGTTCAACCCAGCAGCATCACACCAGACTGGACTCACTTCATCAACTCATCTGGGTCTTCAGACAGATGACTGGTCAAACTGGGTGTGCTGGACTGGTTGGAGCAAAAACCTGCAGCCACACGGCCCTTTGTGGAACCGGTTTGACGCCCCTGCACTAAGTTGCACAACGAAGTCATTTCACGGAGCTCCTGA
Source organism: Lagocephalus sceleratus (assembly GCA_911728415.1). Lineage (NCBI taxonomy): Eukaryota > Metazoa > Chordata > Actinopteri > Tetraodontiformes > Tetraodontidae > Lagocephalus > Lagocephalus sceleratus. The sequence continues at coordinate 432,596 of CAJVRN010000052.1, forward strand.
CATGATTTGAACTCCACAGCCACGGTTTCCATGTGGCCGACGAGCCGCAGCACACGGGAAGCACATGCAGACGCTCCCCACGCCTCAGGCCAGCGCCACTCCAGAAGACGCTCGTCGACTCTCTAACGCCGAACTTCATCTTATTTAACGACAGCAGCCAAAAACAGGAAAAACGCAACTAAAAATCAGAACCTGAACCCAACTAAGATTTCATTCTATGCTCGTGCATTTGAGCTGTAGTATGCAGACACGCCAAATACTGATAATGCCTCCGCGCACACACACATACACACACACGTTCAAATATGTACATACACGGTTTACAAATGTATAAAAGACATGTCTTTTTTGTCTTTAACACAGATTTTGCCTTCCGACGGTGCCGAAGCTCCTTCCCTTTTACTCTTCTCCCTGACAACAGCTTAATTTGCTATTTTGTTTTTTCCCGTTTGCACCTGTTTTTCCATCCCTGCAGAAGAAAAACGCCTGGACGCGGAGCTTTCAACGTCGCCTTCCCTGTATCATATTCATAAGGAACACGCTGTACAAAAATGGACAAAAAAAAAAAAAAACCCCAAAACGTTGTTTACAAAGTTCCAGACGATGTCGGAACACAAGGAACACGGGGAGAGGTGAGTGTTGGGCCATGCGGGGGTCGGTGGGCGGCTCTGACAGTCTGACCGCAGCGTCTTTCAGTCGCGGGACGTTGTGACCTGCCAGACGATGAGGTGGCTCCGCTCGGCCGTGGTCGGCGCCGGCGGCTGGCCCGCCGCCGGCTCTGGCGAACCGTCCAGCTCGCCGCTGTCATCGCCTGAGGGAGGAAGGCGAGGGGTTCAAACGGGGCGGGGTTGGGTTGGTGGGGGGGGGTGTGCGGGCCTCTTCCAGCCCTGGTGCGACGTACTCACCCAGCCTGAAGTCGATGTAGCCTTCCCCGCCGCTCATTACCAGATACGCTTTGGGGTCCGCAGCCGCCGTGTCAGAGGACTCTGACGGCGGGTCGTCGGAGCCCGAGTCGGCGGCGCCCGGAGGGGGCAGGGCGTGACCTGTCCGGAGAGGGGGAGCGAGGTTTACTTCGGCTGGTTGGATAAGTGACAGTCGTGGGTGGAGTGCTCTTCGGCTGCCCTCACCCGGGACGGTCACGAAAAACTTGACCGCGTTGCGGTGTCCGTGGAAACAGAGCTGGGCGTGGGCCATGGAGCAGTATGGCACCGTGTTCCCCGTCGCGCCGCCCTCCGAGCTGTCGTCGGCGTAGACCCGGACGGCGGTGCCAGGGCGATTCGGTGCGCCTCCTGGTGTCTTGTTGGCTGCAGAAGACAACAAATTAGAGCTGCTGAAGCTGCTGGAGGCCCCGCTGCTCCCTCACGACGTCTGGATGTTCACAGCGGAGTGGGGACACACCTTCAGATAAAGGGATGGAGATGATGACGCCATTTCCGGTCCCCACCCACAGCCGGCTGCAGGACACCACCAACGCTGTGATTCTCACGAACGAGAAGCCCAGTTTACCCGTTCCTGCAAAGCACACAAGCCACACTGAGGCGACGTTCACACGGTATTGTTTCTGGGTGAAAGCGCAAGAGACTCGCTCCCCTTTGGTTGTTTGTTTGCGCAAGATGGCCTGAAAACTGAGATGGGAGCGACTCATTATCACCACCCACTGGTCGGGCATGTGTACTACACCACCAGGCGTTTTTGATATGTTGTGTGTGCACGTAACAGTTTGGGTGCAGATTCAGAAAACGTTGCCATGTAAACGTGGTCTTAAGCACATGCCCTGAGTCCTGCGTTCGTTTGTCTCAGGAAGAGATTTATCGGTGAAAATAAGCAGTTTTTGTCAAAAATCGAGTCAAAGACGAGCTCGTGTCTCCCTACCCAGCATCTTGCTGACGTACGGCTCGATGTCCACATCCTGGAGGTGCTGGTAGGTGTGAGCGTGGAACAGGCGCAGAGTGGAGTCCAGTCGGATGGACACCCAGATGCCGTCTCCCACCCAGGCCAGCTGCCGCACTTGGCTCTCCTTGCGAGGATGAGCGTCGAAGGACTTCTGCTCACGGAGGACAGACAGAGACGGTGTGAGGTGAAGAAACATCTAATTTTGGGGGAAGTCCTCTACCTCTATCCTCATGGCCTTGGGCTGGATGACGTAAATCTTGTTCCTGTAGCCGCACCACACCTTGTCGTGGACCACCGTCATACAGCGGATGGAGTGGTGGGGTCGACCCAGATCCAACAGGTGGTAGTTGGTTAAATCCCACTGGCCATCTGCGCGGACAAAAGGGCCATCAACAATAACACTTTCTTGCGACTTTCTCAGCCACAGAGGAGACAAACCAGGACTTACCCGCGCCTCTGTGGAAGATCGCTATCGTCCCATCAGCCAACGCCACGAGGACTCTTCCTTTCACATGTCTGTAAGAAGATACGAGGCCATATTCCTGCTTTCTTCTGCTAATCTAAAAATATTTGGGATTTTACTCACACTATGCTGAGGATGGAGTCCTTCAGTTTGATGGCGTGGAGACACTTCCTCCATCGTGCCACAGCTGAGTGGACATACAGACTTTAAAGGAAAAAAAGACAACAAGAACTTTCACTGTATCCTTTTTCAAAAAATAACAGAAGGATTTGGCATTTATTTTCGATTCACAATGGGGCTTTTTGTTCAGTTCAATTTAAAGGACTTATTTGTGATGAATTCACAAAACAGCGCCCTCTAGTGGACGACACGCTGCTCACCATCCGTTCTGGGCACCCAGCCACATGGTTGGGAGGGCACTGCTCATCCTCTGGATCTCCCCTTCGGATGGCTCTTTTGAGCCCTCTGGCAATGACGTGACCACATCCTGCCTGGATTACAGAATGGTGACACATTATGCACCAAATATGACTTTTTAATAGATCGTGCGATGCTGAAGAGTGAAAAAAAATACTTTGTGTTGCTTTGAGCGGAATCACTACGTTCCACCCCCAGCGGATCAGTGAAGACGTGCTCTGTGTAGATTCCCGGTTGGGTAGGATCGACCCCCTGGTCCTCTTCTCCTTCGTCGCCCACGCCTGCGTTAGCCTCCGTTGCCTCTGTCGCCTCTTCTGCTGGAGTAACTCCGTCTTCCGTTGGACTGGTCTCCCTGGACAGCTCGACTGAAGACCCCAGTATATCACTACAGCTGCTAATCAACCAACTCTGGGTCTTCCCATTCAGACTCATTTGTGTGAGGAACATCTAAAACATCTGCAATGGGGGGGGGGACTGCTGAGCTGAGAATACCTGAGGTAGGGACAACGCCGCCATGCTCCTCCGCCTGCTCGCTCATCCCTGAGCTGGCCGTTTGAGGGACGGCAGTGGTTCCCTCTGCTGCCATGGCACCATCGCTGCCCGCAGAGCCCGCATTGGCGACACTCCCAGCCAACGAAGCCCCATCGCCTTGGCTAGCCTCCGTGTCTGAGTGAATCTCCTCGCCTGCTGGAAAATCAGTGTCCAGCACGCCTGAAGAAACAGAAACCAAACAACCCACCGCAAACTTGAAAGGCAGACTGTCCAGGTGAAAATAACGCGCTGGTGTCTGACTCGGCCCTACCTGGCACACTGGCGATGCACCCCACATGGGTGTTGCAAGCGTAGAAGCTGTCGAGCATGTCGCCGGGCTGAGTGGCGTCCAGCACCATAACCTTGGTGGAGGAGTTGGAGCTGATGCACACCCACACCCTGCTGGACATCTCGTCCTGCAACACCAGCTCCTTCTCCTGGTCCCCTCGCTCCTGTACATACACGTACAAATCTCAGCGAAATGTACGGCACACCACCGAACACAGGGCATTTCCCCTTACCTTACTGTCCTGTTCTAACTGGTCCAGGCTGCTCTGAGAACCCCGGGTTTGTTTGATGAGTTCTGAGGAGGGTGCTGCCCTCCCCCCAGAGAGGTTAACCCCTGCAGCACACCACAGCTGGAAAATGCACCATGTTTAAAGCACAAATAAATCAGAAAAACTGAAGATGGCATATGTTGATGGTTAAATGTTATCAGGTGGTTGACCTCCATACCTTCATAGAAGCATCGTTCTGGTCCAGAGGCCTCAAGTATACTGGTACAGGTAAGTTTATTTTGGTCTCCAACTGTCCACCATTTGCCACCTATCAGAAAATAAACACTGAACACCAGAGCACAATTGGATTTTTCATCCATCTGAATGACACAGAGGTTCGTTCAAAGTGAGGAAGACCATTCCAATGCAGGATCTGTTGTTGCTTCCTCACCTTGTATTTGTTGGGTAAGCTCCAGCCGTGCGCAGTGACTCGGCCGTCCTCCTTCTGCATGTGGGCCTTGACCTGTCTGTACTGAGCTCTCTTCTGCTCTTTACGTGATGGTGAACTGCATGGGTCCTTTCTGCAAACAGAGGAGAGATCAGTTGATGCACAACACTGCATTTTGTATGTAATAATTGTATAAAGTAATAATAATAATAACAGTATTTAGTCAGGGGGAATAGTGTTGTAAGAATAAAGAAAACAGGCTTTTGAGACTTGTGCACAGGACTCACTCTCCATTGAGGAAGTCGAAAGTCTTGGACTTCTCTGTTGGGAACTGAGAAAAGGTGATACTCCTCTTCACCAGGCTACCTGGGGAATTGTACTTGACGTTGGATTGAGACTCTGCCTTCTTCATCACAGGTGCGCTGGAGGAGGAGCTAAAGAGTCTGCTGAAGCTGTGGATGGTAACATCAGAGAGAGTCAGAGGAAAACAGAGAAATGGAGCTACAAAAGGAAAGCAGGGGAAGGTCACTGACCAACCAGACGACCGAGCATGCAGATAGTTGTGTAATTTGTAACTGAAATCAACCATATACCAATCAACACATAAGATTTACTGACTTATTTGGACTAAAAGTCATTGTAATGCTGTATATCAACAAATACAGCTCACCAAACTGGTGTAAAATAAAAACTACTTCCTGGGAATAGAGCACAACTCCTGACTGAATGTGTGCATGCATAGGCTCCATCCCAGTTTAGTTCCTGACCAGCAGACAGAACAGAAAAAAACATCCAAAAGGCAGACAGCAGGCAGGGTAGAAAAGCCCCAGGGGGGAGGAGAATCATATATTAGTATCATATCATGAGGATACAAACACAGCACACTGAAGTAGGGTCAGTCTGTGTGTGTCCACGGAGGGAAGAAGAGACAGGTTTGGCTGGGAATAGATTCATGAAACCATCTTTACCTAATGCTGCCAAACAGCACATCCCAGAAAAGATGAGATAAAAGAAAGGGATTTGAACTTTTGGATGGTAGCAGCCAGGCAGACTCTGAAGCCCTGGTGTTTTATAGGGACTCTTCCAAGAAAGAGTAAATAAAAGGAGGAGAGGGGGGACTTACAACTGCCAGATGCTGGATTTCTTTTTTTCTGCAAGTGCTGGGTTTTCTCTGGATGCCCTGGAGGAGAGGAGGAGACCACATCACGTCGCCGGTCAACAGCTGCAGATGTCACATGTTCGTGTTCTTCTACAGCTGTGCGGTCTGCACCTGATCATCTCCGTCCACCTCACAGCCTCCTGCAGCTCCATCAGCCTCTCTTTGTATTGGTTGCGTTCCATCAGCACTCGGGCCATTTCCACCCTGGTGAAGCGCTTCCTCTGGGCTGTGGGCACGTCACTCTGTGGCGGCATGCATCGACAGGGTCACATTGCAGGAATTGGGAGGTTGGTGCACGCGTGCAGGCATCGTCACGTGAAATACTCACATCTTCCTCGTCTTTATTTTTGTTCTTCACGTCTTCCACCTCGAGCCGCGCCCTGGAAGAGATGGTTTATTAGATGGGTGACTGCTGCGTGTCCTGCTGGAGGTAGCTCAGCATTGCAGATTTACTTTTTCAGTTCCTCCTCCAGCTCTCTGGTCTTGTCCTCCAGCTTGGTCTTGGCCTGCAGCACTGCGTCTAGCTCGCCCTGAAGCATCTCCTTCTCACAGGCCAGCTCATCCACCTTCAATATCAAGTCTTTGTTCACTACGTTCAGGGCGTTCCTGCAGATGGAAGTGAAGGCCAATAAGAGTACCGCAGGTGGAGGTGCTGACGGTCAAGACAGAAATGGAGTACATACTTTGTCTCAAGCAGTTGTGAATTTTCCTGAATGAGATTTTCAACCTCCCGGCCCATTCCTGAAGAAAAGGAATACATTAAACCACGGTCCTATTCCACTAAAAACTCTGACAAAAAGCTGCTAGAGTAACTATGACTATTTATCATTTATTGGTTATTCTAATTGTGATAAAATACAAACAAAAAGGATGAAAAACTATCTCCTACTGAGATATTTGATATCGTTGGTTTCACAGCATGACAGCACAAACGACTACCACAGCACACGAACCCACAGCGGGTGTCACATGACCAACAGGAGAAGGATGGAGAGGCTGGGTGGGGTCTTACCAATCAAACTAAGGTCTGAGAAAACCATGCAATCCAAGCCAGGCGGAAAGAACGGGGGAGAGAAAGAGAGAGAGAGAGAGATGGAGATATAGTTTGAGACAGTGGAATGATCAAACTGATGAAGGGCCAGAGCTCAACAGCTGCTGGCTCCACAGGCAAAACATATCGCTCGTTCTTCGAAGCTACAAGATACAAATGCTGCAGCGGTGGAGATACGGAAAACAGGAGAAATTATAAGAGTTTCAACTGTAAAAAGTCAAAAGTTAGACCAAAAAAGGAAAGATCGTCACTCATGCACCACACCCCTCACTGGTAAAATAAAGGAGGAGGATGATAAGGAAAAGAAAGAAGGAATAAAGGAAGAAAGGAGTGGGAAAAAGAGAAGGCAAAGAAGGACAGAAGAAGGAGGTGGAAAGGAAGAAATGGAGAGGAAGGAGGAGGAGGAAAGGAAGGAATGAGAGGAAGAAGAATGAGGAGGAGAAAAGAAGAATAAGAAACATAGAAAGAAGGAGAAAAGTAAGGAAAGGAAGGAAGACAAGAAGCTGTGAGTTGCGGTGATAATGAGTATGCTTCTAAAGTAGAGGGAGGGGGACATGGTCTTTATGTGAGGAAAGGTTTAGGTTTGAGGTCATACACACCAGAGTACTCCACTGGGATTATGGACAAAAGCCAGAGGATGGGACACAGGAGAAAGAGGTGGCGTTAACATGGGTGGAGCTATATCATAGCTGGACCAAAGTGCTGCTGGAATTTCCACTACATTCAAAACTAGTAGAGTCGCGCCACGCATGACATCAGAACTGATGAGCATTAAACAACAACAGGTGTAACAGATGAGGAGACTGGCATAACACAAATGAGGCCTCTCATTGTATTAGCAGATCATCAGATTAGCAGACTTTACCATTACTGACCATTAAACCTGTGTGATGGATAGCCCAGAGTAGATGATTGATGCCTTCACTCACCCAGCAGATCTGCACCCTCATCCACGTCCCCTATGAGCCCAGTCCCCGCAGACGACAGCTCTTCAAAGAGGGAGTCTGTGTTGCGGTCAAATGCCATGTTCTCAATGCCCTTAGTAGGAGTGCTGTAAGAGTAAAAGTAGCATGACTTGTTTCCATTTCTGCTACTGGCTGGGTCCTCAAAGGGACATCATTTCATACTCCCTGTATTACCTGCAGGGCTTGTATCCAATGAGGTCCATGTCCAGCTCAGGGGTGGACTCAATGATGTCCTGCACGTCTGCGTTATCCTCATTTTCGGGCAAACCTGCAGGACACACAGCACGGGAACACTAAAACCCCCCACAGAGAAAACCCAGGCAGCTTCCCATTAAATGTAACCCAGAGTAGAGTCGCACAGGGTTTCACGAGGATCTTACCCACTGATATGGACCTGGTCCCCGGGGCAGCCTGCACCTCAGTGCTCTTACTGTTCCCGTCCTCCCTCTCCATATCTGAAGCCGTCGTGGACATCGGCGTGGCCGACTTCGAGCCGGTGAAGTCTGACAGCTCATCCTGCCACAGAAACATTCTATATTTACACGAAGGCTGCCAAAATTCATGCAGCCAACATTGAAGTTGATTTTTTTTTTGTTGTTTTTTTTTTTGTTTAATGAAGAATTGATGGCACACAAGAGTCTAATACTGTCAACTCCCAGGAAAAAGGCACAGTTATAACTCACTTTAACAGAAGCCCCCGTGTTTTCATGTGAAAGCAGCTGTAGAAGCAAAGTAACCACACACAAATGACACACAGGCGCGTTGAGACTGGCGACAAATGTGGCACGCAACATCGATAAACACGGTCACCACGGAAACTGCCATTGTCCCACTGGTACACGGCACAAAGCAAACCCAACAAAACTCATTTTTTGGCAAAGGTTCATGAAAAACAAAAAGAAAAAACCTGTCGTATGGCTCAACAATCATCAGCTGCACGTGTGAATGGGGGATGAACATAGAGAAAAAAAAAAAAACGAGTGCGCATGCATTTTAAGATTCGAGGCTAAATGCAACCATGCTGTTTACGATTTTTAAAAGCCAACCCAATTCAGTCAGCGGCGTGCGCTTAGTTTGAGCGTCCACGTGGCTGCATTTAGCGCAATCTCGCACAGGTGGAGTGAGCTTCGAGAAATGAATCGAGGCTTGGGGAAAAAAAGCGATGACGCAGCGCAGGCATGCAGGCTGCTGCCGCCACCGCCACACATCCAGCTACCTTGCAGTCGTCTGCCAGTGAATTCCCCCAAGTGGAGTCCTGCGCACTCTTACCCTCCCTCTCTTTTTGGGGATCGGCAAAGTCCAGCTGCTTGGGGAGGGAGAGTAGGAATGAAGCTCACTTGTGCAGAAGCAGTTGAGCAGAAATGCAAACACCCGCAGGTGTGCGTGAAGCGGGTGGAAGAATGCTAATGTCTGTGAGAAAGGTGGCAGCTGACCACTGCCTCCGTTACCGTGGAACATGTGCACAGACCAGCAATTCATCACTCACGAAAAAAGCATGATTTCATAGAAAATAATCAGAGTCCATATCAGTTTATTACTATTTAATACTAGCAAATTGGTGCAAAGCCAGAAAGGTTTTTGATTGTAAAGCTTGAAGAAAAGCAACAATCGTTTTTAAGCAAAGCTTCCCGTTTTACTTCCTACATGATTTAATTTGTTTATGAACATCTGGTTCATCGCTTTGTAACAACAACGTTGGTTTTCAAGAATGTGGGATGGCCTTGTATATGGATGGAGATAAGATCATGGTGAACATGCAGGCAACTGCTGCAGATCGTCAACTGATCCGTCGGCCCCCGTTTATTACTCAGAACACAACCCCGACCCAAACGGCCAAACCATCCTGTAATGCTGCTTACATAACAGCCAATCACATTGCAGCGGGCCTCCTTTTCCCCCTTCGGTGACTGGCTCTGAGCCATGCAGCAGCATCACTCCCGTCGTGCACCGCGCTGCTGAGCTGATGTCCCAGATTCATCAAAAAAAAAAAAGGCAGCAGTGGGATGAAGTTGCACTGTCACCCTCCAGGCCCTCGACCGACACAGAAGCGCACAAACCCCACACATCAAAGACACCCCTCACAGTTAGATTTTGTCGAAGTAACTGAGAAGCACGAGCTATCTATTATTATAGTGCCTGCATCAAAATTGGCATGAGCTGAATTAATTATTATTGTTTACAATTACATGGTAAATTACTGATATGCCTGCTCAGACTTATCTGCATGCACAGACGTTTATCAAAGACGGTCTACATCTTTAAATAGACCCAAGGACTGTTTAAAGCCTATTTTTAGACTTTTTTTTTTAACTTTTTTTAACTTTTTTTTTTTTTTTTTTAGCTACAGCAGCGTTCGCATCTGCTGCTGTGTCGTACCTTGAGGTTGGTGTTGGACCGAGGATGAGAGGGATCGGTGAACCTCCAGCTCTCAGCGTTCAGCGCCTCTGACCTGGCCTGTGGGTCTGGGGTTAGCAAAGACCCCCCACCAGACGACGGGAAGACGCCCAGCGATAGAGGCCTCTCTCTCCTGGTGGGAAAAGGAATATTCTGCAGCTTGTTATTAACCGTTTGACATCCGCGTCTTTATTACTCATGAGGTTCAGATTTAAATTAAATGGACACGGGCAACTTGTTAATTCCCAAAAATCTCTTCTGAATTGTATTTTTTTTTTCCCCTCTGACCTGACGCGGCCGACGGTGCTCGTCTCCGAGGTCTCGTTGAACTGCTGCATTTTGATCCTCTCGACGTGCTCCATGTAGTTATGAATCATCTGAAGAGGTCAAACCAAAACAGACCGGAGGGACACCAATGAGGTGGATCTGCTAACAATTACAGCTCAACAGTTTCCTGCGTCCGCTCCCCCCGATCCTTCCTCACCTCAGTGTGTCGCTGATGGAGGGAGTTGTACTCCTTCTTCAGCTCCACTTCTCGCTCTTCTAACCTGCCGACTGAAATGGCGTACGGTGTTCACGGACATCACAGGCTTACTGGACAATGAACCCGATCGAGGCCACTTTTGTGATAGCACGCAAAATATGAAGAAGCTGCCTTGTCTTAGCAGGACCACGCACAGAGGGGAGTAAACGTTCTGACTAATTTAAAAGAAAAAATAAATGGTAACAAAACTCCTTTACCTTGCCTTCCCTCAAATGCAACGCTGAAGATCAGACCACATATTGCTCGGCAAACCTTGTTTCTCACAGATTATATAAATAGAAATCACTTGTGTATAATAACACCCCCTAACACCCCAAAGTGTTCACAAATTCATTTCATATTACCAAACACACATCTATATAAATCTGTGCGCATTTCAACTCAAGCTGAACTGACAAATTCAGAAATTCCTCTTTTTTATCAGCTTGATTCTTCTCGTCCAGATGTGTTTCCCACTCGCTACATGTGGACGAGTCATGTGAATCCACCATTCCCAGTAAGCCAATCATTTTTCATTCCTTTAGCCGCCGATAAAACTGGCGCTAATCCAGTGTCGCATTAGGGTGGGAATAACAGAAATCCTATAATCCCATTACTGAAGACCCCAAAAAGAGCAGACACACGGTGCAGGAAGAGAGGAGAAGAGCCGGAAAGTGACGACTAAAAAGAAGGCTAAACCGGGACAGGCGGAGGAGACAATGATGAGCTGATGAGCCCCGCGAAAAGATTGACAGACTAAAGGCATAAATGTTGACGTTGTGGTTGCATCTACGTGTTGTGTGTAGGTTCTTACTCTGGTCTGCATAGTTCTTAATTTTAAGTTCCAGCTGCCGGGAGTGGGACTCCATTCTCTCCACGTGGCTTTGCAGGTCCTTCTTATCCTGTTCATGAGCATCTTCAAACTCGATGAATTTCTGCCCAAAAAAGTGCACGCGCGCACACACACACACACACACACACACACACACACACACACACACACACACACAGGAGAACAATGTGAGTGTAATTGGTTCTGTAAAGGTTCTGTTTGAGTAGAAAACTAGAAAGCACTCGGAGAGCGCAGACCTCCACCAAGCGCAACAATTCCTTTTGAACCATTTAACACAATGTTAGACAAGATTTCTTGTGGATCACCCCCAAAATGAAATCAGTTCTTCCTTTTCATATTTCCAACAAATCCTGACAATTTCATCAAAATCGGTCCATAAATTTTTGAGTTCTGTTGCTGACAGACAGACAAACAGACAGACACGGGCAAAAACAACCTCCTTGGCGGAGGTAATAACTGAGCTCACAAGGGTTTGTGTCTGCATGGACCAACCATATAAACCAGTAATTACTGAAAGACAGTGCTCGATGCTGTAAGTTGAATACGGGTCACTGAGGACAGACGGGGCAGTGTAAGAGACTTTGAAATGAAACCCTCTTCACCTCCCCCCAAATACTCCAGCTGGCAGTGGAGGTCCCCTTCATACACACTCCCAACGGTGCGCCGGCCGACCTGGCTGTCATATTTAGCGTTTTCAGACTCACGAGGGTCTTCCCTCTTGGTGGCCCTGAGGCCACACCATCGGGGAATCAGAAGGCTCCAGTCACATCCGATGGCCTTTAATCCAAAAAAACAAAAAGAGCAGAGGCCCGGAGGCCCTGAAGTACCAGCTCAGGACGGTGTTCCGGCGATGTCCCTAAATGCTGACTCACTTGAGCCGCTGTTCTCTGGCCTCTCTGCAGCGCCACTTCTCCACTCTCTGGATACACGGTAGACTTTTCATGTCTTTTCTGGATAGTTGAGGCCCTCCCAAAGATGCTGTTGTGTCCCTGACCATGTTTCTGATGTGTGTGTGTGTGTGTGTGTGTGTGTGTGTTGGGGGGCTCTGCAGCCATGGCACTGGCTTGTTTACATCATGGTGTGATGAGTGTGGGAATGCTGCTGCCTGGCCACGTGTGGGGGCTTCACTGACACAGATCCATTGGACTGTTGTTGTTGTTGTTGTTGTTGTTGTTGTTGTTGTTGTTGTTCCCTGGCTCACTCACCTCCTCCGCCTGCTTCCTCAGCGCCTTCTCCCTCTCGTACTGGGTCATCAGCTGCTCGTTGTCCTCCTTCAGCAGCTCCAGCTCCACTTCGTGCTCCTGGTTCTCCGCGAACACCGAGTCCAGGTTCTCCAGGACGGCCACGACCAGCGGCATCAGCTCCTTCACCACGTCCTCGTCGTATTTGCCGATGAGCCGCTCGAACTCGCGGTAGATGGAGCTGGCCAGGCCCGACACCCGCTCGGACATCATCGCTGACGTCCCAGGGTCGTCCTGGTACACAACCCCGTCCTCCAGCTCCATTTCAGTGCTCCGCCGCTCGCTGACCGGGGCCTTAGTGGGTGATTCTTCGCCACAGTGGACGCCGTCGTCAGGTCGGACCGTCGGGATGGAAGAAAGACGACGTGGACGCCTTCCTCCTTTTCCCTCGCTCGCTTTGTGCTGCCTTCGGGTGCACGTCAAAAGCTCCAACTTTACAGTTTCACCAAGCGTCGATCGTTGTTTTGTTGTTGTTGTTGTTTGTATCTTTGGATTTTTATCAGCACAACGCTGGTGTCATGGTGGTAATTCACACGGGACCACAAACCGTTTCGCAATTCCTTTCACCTTTGTAAATTACGACTGCCACGTCTGCTACTGTCAGATTCTTAAAGACGAGAAACAAAAACAAAAAATTCGAATAAACTGGTAAAGAATATTTGAAACTGGTGGATAATATTTAGAGTATTTCATGCTCTCTACTTTACGGATAAATATTCAGCCGCTTCGTATTCCTTGAAAATTGAAACGTTTCCAATACTTGTGAAGGCACCATGATGACAGCTGAGCTGGTGAGCGGATCACGTGACAACTGAGATTGTTTCACACTGTAACTTAACACACTTTAAGTGTGTTTAGTTTTTATTTGCTGTAATGGACAATCAATAAAATTTAAGGAATTAAACGCTTTAAAATGAAAACAGTGTTGCAGGTCTATACACTTTTTTCAATCCTGATTTTTTTTATGATTCTCATGATTATTATTTTTATTAATCCCAGGAAAAGTCTACTTTAAATGAGTCCAAAAGTGAGCTATTAATCGCGTCATGTTCTGTTATATTTGGATTACATATTAGGAAAAAAATCGGGCGTGGACCTCTTGGAAGTCTTTGGAACACGAAAGTGAAAGTAAAATACATTGAGACCTATATAAGGATCACAGTCGCTGCATGACTCAGTTCACTCTACAAGAGCAGAGGAAACAGGTAAGGAGCTCCACTGTTTGTTTGTATATTTTATTGTAATTGTTGGGCAAAAAGTAGCAATATAATGAGTAAGTTGATATAGATTCAACTTACTGAGGAGTGGAATCTGTTTTATTTTTTGATGTCCTTGTCATAACTGAAAGTGAAACTATTTACTGTCTGCTCCAGCTTGTCTTTTAGACAAATAATAGCAGCAAACTAGCTATAATTTTTATCAAAAATAGTACACAAAAGAGTGATGTAAACAGGGGTTTTCAAATTGTGAAAGTCTAATCCTTCACAGAACAGAAAACTGTGGAAGGGCTGGGTGGGTAGGGTAGTGAATGAGTGAGCAAATATTTCAGGATTTTCTTATTCAACGTTTTAATTTTGATTTTCCCTTTAACATTCATGGAACAAGATGGTTGCTTTGATTAAAGGGATATTGAAATAACTACGGTGAACTAACAGGTCACTTATTTCTGTCACCTAAGCTTCAGTTTTGAGGGTTTGTACTTGTTTTCAGAACTGTTTTCATGAATTAATTGCCTGAGCTTTTAAATTACATGGTTTTGGTAAAAGATCAGATTATTTTTTGCATGCCTCCTCTGCTATTTTAGTAAATTTATACACTCTCTGTCTTTACAGGTGCAGTGATGGGGAAAAGTAAGTATTCCAATTTTCACAAAATGAACGATAAGATAAGAAATGAATATTGTGTGATATTTAGCAAAAAAATATGATGAAAAACATTATAAGAAAAACTGCACATAGAATTCAACCCACAACCTAAATATAAATTTTAAAAAATATATAAAATTGTCTAATATTGGCTTATTGTTTGTTTACATTTCTTTCTTTTTTATTTTTTAAATCTTTTTAGAATGTTCTAAGCCATGGAGGGAAATGCCAGCGTGAGTAATCAATATGAGTGTTGATGTAGTTTCATGGTGAAACTCTTTTCAAGAATGTAACATTAAAACGTGTGTCAAATGCAGGAACAACAGAGCAAATCTGGACTATGTGAAGACATATGTACCTAAAAACCATGACGTCCAACATCTGAGAATTCTGCTGTATGGACCAGTTGGTGCTGGCAAGTCCAGTTTCATCAACTCTGTTGACAGTGTTTTACAAGGAAGAATCATGGGCCGAGCACTCACAGATGGAAATCTGGCTGAAGGAAGCTTTACCAAGAAAGTAAGAGCATTAAATAATAACTTCTATTACCTTTAACAATCTGACACTTCAACATAACATTAAGACGTTTCACCCAATGATGCATTATTTCCCTGGCTTGGTTTACACCCCAACCGTAACCATTTACACTGAGATGCTGGAAGGACTGAAAATGCATTAATGTGCATTCTAGCTGATCTTCATCTGACAGTTTTTGTCGGATGAAGTTTGATATGATAATAACCTTAACTGGAGCTTCTTTTTTTTAACAGTACAAAAACTACAAATTCACTCGAAATTCAGATCCAGACAGCCATTACCACATCTCTTTTAATGACATTGTTGGCCTTGAGGAAAATAAAGGAGTTCATGTTGATGATGTCAACCTCGCCCTTAAAGGACACGTGAGAGATGGTTATAAGGTACAATCACTTCATATTTAAGATCAGTCGTCTTTCATATATCAGTCATATCTATCATCACTGTTACTCACCAAACTGCTTGATGAACATTTTGAAGTTAACATGTGAACAACTTTAATGTTTGAGTTGTCTTTGTCCTTTGTGCTCAAAAATGAAACAAGTTTTCTCTTAAAAACACAGCATTATTTATGAATAAACAAGTTATTATTATTGTGTTATTTCCCAGTTCAAACCACCATCTCCTCTGAAAGAAGGTGATGAAGGTTACAACCCCTCTCCCAATCTGCAAGACCGAGTCCACGTCCTGGTTTCTATCATTCCTATCGATGGTCAGGTTATATTAACTGACGAAATGCAGAAGAAGATGAGAAAAATCCGAAACATTGCCAGCGGAATGGGTAAGATTATGTGTGGTGTTAATACAGACTCAGTGTTGAACAACAAATTCATGGCAATAAAAATATTCTTTATTTGGCCAGGAAATGTCACATCGTAGACTCTAATGTAAATAAATGATCTGGGCAATGCTACAGTTACATTGAACAGTACCAATAAATGTGGAATGAATGGATTTTAAAAATCAAAGAAGATCCAAACACTGTTGTCTTTCTAGACCTGATCTGCAAGCAGAGCTAATCTCTTCTTGGCTGACAGGAGGTATCAGCAAAGCTAAGTGGTGGTGTGACAACTTGGTCAAAAATTCTTTCTTCGAGGAGTGTTCGCTGTCAACACTGCCCTCAGTTCACCTGATTGGTTAATATCAACACCAGAGTTGTCAATACTTAATCTGCTTTTTTGATACAGACCCTGTGGAGTTTGATTATTGGAGGGTCTTTAGTCTCAATACTTGTTTGTTGAGCTTTTTATATATAAGCTTGATATATATATATATATATATATATATATATATATACACACATATACACACACACTGTTCACAAAAATTAAAGGAACACTTTAAAGAAACACATTAGATACATCAGATCTCAATATAAAGTTGGATATCTATACAAATAACGACAGGGCAGTGTCTTAGAAACAAAAGGATGCCAAGTCTTTTAATGGAAATAAAAGTTTTCAGCCTACAGAGGGCTCAAGTGTGTAGACGCCATAAAATCAGAATGAAATGAAGATGTGGCTAGACTAGTAAATTTTTTCCAAAACTTAATTTCTGCAACTCAAAATGCTTTTCAGTACCTTTTGTGGCCCCCACGAGTTTGTATGCATGCTTGACAACGTCGCGGTTTGCTCCCAATGAGATGACGGATGGTGTCTTGTAGCATTTCCTCCCAGATCTGTGTGAGGGCATCCAGGCTGCTCTGAGGAGCAACCTGGCGGCACCTAATGGACCGAAACATAATGTCCCAGAGATGTTCAATTGGGTTTAAGTCAGGGGATTGTGAAGGCCATTCAATTGTTTCAATTCCTTCATCCTCCAGGTACTGCCTGCATACTTTTGCCACGTGAGGCCGGGCATTGTCGTGCATTAGGAGGAAACCAGGACCTACTGCACCAGCGTAGGGTCTGACAATGGGTTCAAGGATTTCATTTCGATAACTTATGGCACTCAGAACACCATTTCCTAGGCAATAGAGGTCTGTTCGTCCCTCCATGGATATGCCTCCCCAGACCATCACTGACCCACCACCAAACCTGTCATGTTGAACGATGTTGCAGGCAGCGTAACGTTCTCCTTGTCTTCTCCAGACTCTTCCACGTCTATCACAGGTGCTCAGGGTGAACCTGCTCTTGTCTGTGAAAAGTACAGGGCGCAAGTGGCGGACTTGCCAATTCTGGTGTTCTTGAGCAAATGCCAGTCAAGCTCCACGGTGCTGGGCAGTGAGCACAGGGCCCACTACAGGACGTCGGGCCCTCAGGCCACCTTCATGAAGTCTGTTCCTGATTGTTTGGGTAGAGACATTCACACCAGTGGCCCTCTGGAGGTCATTCTGTAGGGCACAAGCAGTGCTCAGCCTGCTCTGCCTTGCACAAAGGAGCAGGTATCGGTCCTGCTGAGGGGTTGAGGTCCTTATACGGCCCTGTCCAGCTCTCCGAGAATAACCACCAGTCTCCTGAAATCTCCTCCATGTTCTGGAGATTGTGCTGGGAGACACATTAAACCTTCTTGCTGCAGCACATGTGGATGTGCAATCCTGGAGAAGTTGGACAACCTGTGCAACTTCTGTAGGGTTAAGGAATCACCTCATACTGCCAGTAGAGATAATTACGCAAGCCAAAGTCAGCACGAGTGGAAAACCAGCCAAAAAAGATCAAGAGGGAGAAACTTGAAATGACCTCCACATGTAAAACCACTCCTGTTTTGAGGGTTTTCTAATTGTTGCCACTGAATGCACCTGTTGTTCATTCCATGAACACCAATACAGCTAAAATCGATTAAGGAGGCCCTCAGCTGCTTAACCAACCAGAAAATTATCAAACAGATTCAGTTTCTGTATTTTGTTTTCAGACATCCCACAGCTGGCCATTCTCACTAAAGGTGACAAAGCCTGTCCATGTGTAGCAGATAATGTGGACAATCTCTACAAGAGCAAGCTCCTGAAGAAAAAGGTTTTATTTTATTGATGTTTTTCTGCATTATTTATGGATGGGCATGATGTTACTGTTCCTATGACATGTTTGAAGGGTAAAATATCCTTTTGCACTTCAGGTTGATGAATTCCGTGCCACACTGGGTATTCCACTCAACTGTGTCTTTCTGGTGAAGAACTATGAAGTGGTAACCAGCATCAAAGATAAGGTGGATGCACCGATTCTCTGTGCACTGAGACAGATCATCAGCTTTGGAGAAGAATATCTCAACAGTCTGTAAATTAACATGTAACAGCCTTTGAACTGATCCAAACCTGATCTTAATTTTCCTCAGTAAATTTAGTGTGAAGTCATATTGATGATAAAGAAATGCCATCTAAAGAAATGACATGAAGAAACTGTAAAACATCTCATAATTGTGATTTGAATCAAAGTTCCTTCTCTTGCAGTCAACAAGATGTTATGATCACTTGTATTAAAGGCAGTGCTTAAGTCTGACAAAAAGCTACACAAATATGGTTGTTAACTTGAAGATAAGGGCTGTACTATGATTAGTGATAAACGTTGACCAACCACATTGCTCTTCTACGGGGTGGTCAAGTGATCAAGTTGTAATCAACCTCTGAAACATTCACAGACAAAGACCACCTCCTTTACAACTTTCTGCTTGAACATCCAATATATTATATTGTATAATATTGTATAATATTGTATTATAAAATATTATGGATAATATTGTATTTCACACTCTCTATTTTATATTGGCCGTGGATAACTATTCAGCCGCTTCGTATTCCTTGAAAATTGAAACGTTTACAATACTTGTGAAGGCACCATGATTACAGCTGAGCTGGTGAGCAGATCACATGACAACTGAGATTGTTGCACACTCACTCAATTTTAGTTTTTATTTGATGTAATGGACAATCAATGAAATTCATGGAATTAAATGATTTAAAATTAAAAGTGTTGCAGGTCTATACACTTTTTTCAATCCTGATATGTTTTATGATTCTCATGAAAAGTCTACTTTAAATGAGTCCAAAAGTGAGCTATTAATCGCGTCATGTTCTGCATTATATTTGGATTACATATTAGGGAAAAAATCGGGCGTGGACCTCTTGGAACACGAAAGTGAAAGTAAAATACATTGAGACCTATATAAGGATCACATTCGTTGCATGACTCAGTTCACTCTACAAGAGCAGAGGAAACAGGTAAGGAGCTCCACTGTTTGTTTGTATATTTTATTGTAATTGTTGGGCAAAAAGTAGCAATATAATGAGTAAGTTGATATAGATTCAACTTACTGAGGAGTGGAATCTGTTTTATTTTTTGATGTCCTTGTCATAACTGAAAGTGAAACTATTTACTATCTGCTCCAGCTTGTCTTTTAGACAAATAATAGCAGCAAACTAGCTATATTTTTATCAAAAAATATTACACAAAAGAGTGATGTAAACAGGGGTTTTCAAATTGTGAAAGTCTAATCCTTCACAGAACAGAAAACTGTGGAAGGGCTGGGTGGGTAGGGTAGTGAATGAGTGAGCAAATATTTCAGGATTTTCTTATTCAACGTTTTAATTTTGATTTTCCCTTTAACATTCATGGAACAAGATGGTTGCTTTGATTAAAGGGATATTGAAATAACTAAGGTGAACTAACAGGTCACTTATTTCTGTCACCTAAACTTCACAGTTTTAAGGGTTTGTACTTGTGCCTGTTTTCAGAACTGTTTTCATGAATTAATTGCCTGAGCTTTTAAATTACATGGTTTTTGGTCAAGATCAGATTATTTTTTGCCTCTGCCATTTTAGTAAATTTATACACTCTCTGTCTTTACAGGTGTAGTGATGGGGAACGGTAAGTATTCCAATTTTCACAAAATAAACGATAAGATAATAAATGAATATTGTGTGATATTTAGCAAAAAAATATGATGAAATAATTTATGAGAAAAACTGCAAATAGGATTTAACACACAACTTAAAGGTAAATAAAAAAATATAAAAAGCTGTCTGATGTTGGTCTAATGTTTGTTTACATTTCTTTCTTTTTTCATTTTTAATTTTTTTTAGCATATTCTCAGCCATGGAGGGAAATGCCAGCGTGAGTAATCAATATGAGTGATGATGCAGTTTCATGGTGAAACTGATTTTAAAAATGTGACATTAAAAGGTGTGTCAAATGCAGGAACAACAGAGCAAATCTGGACTATGTGAAGACATATGTACCTAAAAACCATGACATCCAACATCTGAGAATTCTGCTGTATGGACCAGTTGGTGCTGGCAAGTCCAGTTTCATCAACTCTGTTGACAGTGTTTTACAAGGAAGAATCATGGGCCGAGCACTCACAGATGGAAATCTGGCTGAATCTGGAAGCTTTACCAAGAAAGTAAGAGCATTAAATAATAACTTCTATTACCTTTAACAATCTGACACTTCAACATAACATTAAGATATTTCACCCAATGATGCATTATTTCCCTGGCTTGGTTTACACACCAACCGTAACCATTTACACTGGGATGCTGGAAGGACTGAACATGCGTTAATGTGCATTCTAGCTGATCTTCATCTGACAGTTTTTGTCAGATGAAGTTTGATATGATAATAACCTTAACTGGAGCTTCTTTTTTTTAACAGTACAGAAACTACAAATTCACTCGAAATTCAGATCCAGACAGCCATTACCACATCTCTTTTAATGACATTGTTGGCCTTGAGGAAATTAAAGGAGTTCATGTTGATGACGTCATCCTCGCCCTTAAAGGACACGTGAGAGATGGTTATAAGGTACAATCACTTCATATTTTAGATCAGTCCTCTTTCATATATCAGTCATATCTATCATCACTGTTACTCACCAAACTGCTTGATGGACATTTTGAAGTTAACATGTGAACAACTTTAATGTTTGAGTTCTCTTTGTCCTTTGTGCTCAAAAATGAAACAAGTTTTCTCTTAAAAACACACAACATTATTCATGAATAAACAAGTTATTATTATTGTGTTATTTCCCAGTTCAAACCATCATCTCCTCTGAAAGAAGGTGATGAAGGTTACAACCCATCTCCCAATCTGCAAGACCGAGTCCACGTCCTGGTTTCTATCATTCCTATCGATGGTCAGGTTATATTAACTGAAGAAATGCAGAAGAAGATGAGAAAAATCCGAAACATTGCCAGCGGAATGGGTAAGATTATGTGTGGTGTTAATACAGACTCAGTGTTGAACAACAAATTCATGGCAATAAAAATATTCTTTATTTGGCCAGGAAATGTCACATCGTAGACTCTAATGTAAATAAATGATCTGGGCAATGCTACAGTTACATTCAACAGTACCAATACATATGGAATGAATGGATTTTAAAAATCAAAGAAGATCCAAACACTGTTGTCTTTCTAGACCTGATCTGCAAGCAGAGCTAATCTCTTCTTGGCTGACAGGAGGCATCAGCAAAGCTAAGTGGTGGTGTGACAACTTGATCACTTTGATCCAGTTAGAAAAATCCTCCCTCAAGGAGTGTTCGCTGTCAACACTGCCCCTAGACCATTCAGTTCACTTGATTGGTTAATCAAGTTGTCAACACTGAATCTACTTTTTTGATACAGACCATGTTGAGTCTGATTACTGGAGGGTTTTTAGTCTCAATACATATATATATATATATATGTGTGTGTGTGTGTGTGTTTTTCATACAAACAGTGTAATAATGGCTCAACAGGGGATGCTGCAGCCCCCCCAGCCCAACGGCCTTCCTCGCAAGTTAAGATTCTGATTCAGTTTGTGTATTTTGTTTTCAGACATCCCACAGCTGGCCATTCTCACTAAAGGTGACCAAGCCTGTCCATGGGTAGCAGATAATGTGGACAATCTTTACAAGAGCAAGCTCCTGAAGAAAAAGGTTTGATTTTATTGATGTTTTTCTGCGTTATTTATGGATGGGCATGATGTTACTGATCCTATGACATGTTTGAAGGGTAAAATATCCTTTTGCACTTCAGGTTGATGAATTCTGTACCACACTGGGGATTCCACTCAACTGTGTCTTTCTGGTGAAGAACTATGAAGTGGTAACCAGCATCAAAGATAATGTGGATGCACCGATTCTCTGTGCACTGAGACAGATCATCAGCTTTGGAGAAGAATATCTCAACAGTCTGTAAATTAACATGTAACAGCCTTTGAACTGATCCAAACCTGATCTTAATTTTCCTGGTGCTAAATGTGACCAGGTCTATTTCACCAAGGAAACACACTAATACATTTTTTATGCGGGTTTTATTCCCTGACTGTACTTACAGAGGACAGCATTAATTACTTCAGAAATGAGACTCTTTACCATAGGTAACAGTTTAATCACAGGAATAACAGACAACAGTAGCAGCTCGTTTCTGGACAAAGAAACAAGGGAATAATTTACATAAATACATTAATAAACAAAAATGTCAAACAGCTTCTTCCACAGTACGAACAGTTTCTACATTAGAAGTGCAACTTGGTGGAGAAATGAACTCACTTCCACAACAGCGTGTAACCTGCACTCAAAACACACCTCGGGATCTTCCAAAAACGTATCTCCCCTCTAAAATCAGAGAACAAATACATACACAAAATTATGACATAGGGCTACACCTTTAGCGTTCAACTTGGTCTTCTTCGCCTCTAGTTAGAGAACGTTAGAAAACGTTACAAATGACCACTCACGCTGCTCTGATTTTCAGTCTTCTCAACTAGCCCGCCAGCCACGACTCATCAACCCCGTGATTCGCGGGCATCTCAAATCTCCCGAGAACTCCGTACTCTCGCGTAGCTAGCCCTATTTGCCCCTTAAAGGGGCAGCACTACCTGAGTGCAGCGCAGCAGTTCTTAGCGCAACCCTGGCCAGACTCCAGTGCTCAGGTTATTAAGCCAGCCTCCAGTTCACCTGGCTACATAAAGTTATGAAGGGATTGAAATGAAGGTTAAAAATACTTCTTTGAAATTCACAATAAAGAATGCACAGTGTCATCCAACACACATGTCTGTGGAAACAAGGTGGACAACAACAGTGGGATGAAAAACCCTTTTGACAGGAAGACACCTTAAGAGGGGCCAGGTTCATATGTGGGACCGTCCTGCTGACTGCTGTCCGGGAAACAGAGCAGAACCTAAGAAAGGTCAATGGGGTCAGAAAGCAAATAATGATATTTAATGCTATCAACAGGAGAGGAAGTGAAGGCATCCTGCTTTGATCAAATAAGGTAAATGAAACCTGTCAATCGAGTTACTGTAATGACTGCAGCTTTTGTATCCCACAGAAATGCCATCTAAAGAAATTATGTGAACAAACTGAAAACATCTGATAATTGTGATTTGAATCAAAGTTCCTTCTCTTCCAGTCAACAAGATGTTATGATCACTTGTATTAAAGGCAGTGCTTAAGTCTGACAAAAAGTTACACAAAGATGGTTGAAGATAAGGGCTGTACTATGATTAGTGATAAACGTTGAGCAACCACATTGTTCTTCTACGGGGTGGTCAAGTGATCAAGTTGTAATCAACCTCTGAAACATTCACAGACAAAGGCCACCTCCTTTACAACTTTCTGCTTGAAGGTCCAAGCCTGTGAACTACTCCTAGGACCCACCTCTGATTCACTGTTCTCTCTCACTGTCTGACAGCGTTGAGGGTATTCAATAAATGTGGCATATTCAATAAATGTGGCAACCACTGCAGTACTGCAGTAAAATTATATAACTGTGTTGTACAAACAGACTGAAGTCCAAGGTTCAATACAGGGATGACCTACTTCAGTTCTACTTTATACTTAAAGTCAACCTTAAAACCTTAAATATCAAGCAGCATCAAATATACAGTTGATTCACCATGCCTCTCCATACTGAGAAGACTTTATCAATTAGGGAAGATGGGACAACGCTGTTTGTGTTGGATATGGATATGCTGTGGACCTCTTTCAAATGACGGGAAGCTCTGGTAATATGATACCTCTGGTGGAGGTTACCTATTTTAAAGCAGAGGCTGAATTTCCAAAAGTTACCTCCATGTGAAGAACCTGGATCTGTACAACAGGGCTGGTTTTCACCAAGGACTTCTGTAACATCCTCAATGTCTTTTGATATTGGATACACAGTGCATATAATATATAGCACAATAACAATAGCACATCCTGTTCTGAAAAATATGTTTCTCCCCATAGCTGCAGTCACGGGAAGAAACAAATCATCTATTTCATTGGCCTCATTTCTTTTTCTGAGCTAAAAGGTGAACTTTGCAATTTTAAAACAGCTAGCAAGATTTGAATGTAGCCTCACTTCACTAATCCGTGCCTCCCCTGAAGTGTTTGAACATTTCCACACCCCTTATGTGCACGAGAGCATGGTTCCGTGGACCTACATTGGAAAGAATAGTGGACACTATGGAATAAAGACATTATTCTGAGGCAAAATTTGCATTGGGTAAATTTCACTTGGGTGAATATCAGAAAAAACAACATTTTGCGAAAAGTGAAAGTAAAAGCTTTCCCTGAGACGTACTTAAGCGTCACAATCTGTGACTGTCACCCTTTAAAAGAGCAGAAGAAAGAGGTAAGGCGCTGCAGATGGTTTTATTATATTTTATTGTAGTTGTTGAGCAAAAAGTAGCAATATAATGTCTTATTGAGGAGTTGAATTTTTTTTTTTTATGTCCTTGTCCCAACTGAAAGTGAAACTATTTACTGTCTGCTCCAGCTTGTTTTTGAGAGAAAATAATATCAAATATCTATATTTTTATCAAAGGTATTAGACAAAAAAGTGATGTAAACAGGGGTTTTGAAATTGTGAATGTCTAATCCTTGAGAAATAGAAAATGAAATCAGCTGTCAAAGGGTTGGTTCGTCATGCCAAATATCACACTGCAGCAGTGGAGCACAACGCAGAGCCTCCCCACCAATGTGAAAACATTACAGACCTCTTTCTATTCGAAATGAGTCAGAACACAAAGAGTATCTTAAGGGACTCCATAGCTGCAGACCAGTCAGCGGACCCCTGCTGACCCATGTCCACCCACATGTCACTATCAGAATTTCAACACATAGCAGTGGAAGAAGGTGCCCTCATCTGATGAATCCCCTTTACCAGTTGGACCAAGTGTTTCAAGTGCAGCAGTGGGCCAAGTTCTGCTGGGAAACCTTTAGTATACCATCCATGTGGATGTTACTGTGACACATACATCAACATCATTGCAGACAGTTTCCAGGGAACAGTGTTCCCTGAAGGCTGCAGCCTCTCTCAGCAGGTTAATCTGCAGTTTTGAAGGTCTGTACTTCATGTAATTATAACTGTTTTCATGAATTAATCACACCAACAATTTATCACATTTAAAATATATAATACTGGTAAAAGAGGTGGATTATTTGTGAATGCCTCTTCCACCAATTCAAGAGATTAATATAGTCTCTGACTTTACAGGTGCAGTGATGGGGGGAAGTAAGTCTATACCAATTTTCACAAAATGAGCAACAAGATAATAAATGAATATGAATGTGTGACATTTATCAAAACATGAAATGTTTGAATGAAATGATGAAATAATCAGAAAAACTGCACATAAGATTTACCTCATTGCTTAAATATATACATTTGCATTATGCTTCAAACAAACAGGTTTGTCAAAATGTTTGTTAACATATTCTTTATCTTAATAGTGTTGTCTCAGCCATGGAGGGAACAGCCAGTGTGAGTGATAAATATGAGTGTCGATGCTGTTTTTGAGTTAAACTGACTGTTCTTAATAAGGCCAAATGAAAATGTGTGTCAAATGCAGGAACAACAGAGGAAATCTGGACTTTGTAAAATCTTTTGAACCTAAAAACCCTGCTGTTGAACATCTGAGAATTCTACTGTATGGACCAGTTGGTGCTGGCAAGTCCAGTTTCATCAACTCTGTTGACAGTGTTTTACAAGGAAGAATCATGGGCCGAGCACTCACAGATGGAAATCTGGCTGAAGGAAGCTTTACCAAGAAAGTAAGAGCATGAAATAATAACTTCTATTACCTTTAACAATCTGACACCAACATAACATTAAGACGTTTCACCCAATGATGCATTATTTCCCTGGCTTGGTTTACACACCAACCGTAACTGTTTACACTGGGATGCTGGAAGGACTGAACATGCGTTAATGTGCATTCTAGCTGATCTTCATCTGACAGTTTTTGTCGGATGAAGTTTGATATGATAATAACCTTAAATGGAGCTTCTTTTTTTAACAGTACAAAAACTACAAATTCACTCGAACATCAGATCTAGACAGCCATTACCACATCTCTTTTAATGACATTGTCAGCCTTGAGGAAAATAAAGGAGTTCATGTTGATGACGTCATCCTCGCCCTTAAAGGACACGTGAGAGATGGTTATGAGGTACAATCACTTCATATTTTAGATCAGTCATCTTTCATATATCAGTCATATCTATCATCACTGTTACTCACCAAACTGCTTGATGGACATTTTGAAGTTAACATGTGAACAACTTTAATGTTTGAGTTGTCTTTGTCCTTTGTGCTCAAAAATGAAACAAGTTTTCTCTTAAAAACACACAGCATTATTTATGAATAAACAAGTTATTATTATTGTGTTATTTCCCAGTTCAAACCATCATCTCCTCTGAAAGAAGGTGATGAAGGTTACAACCCCTCTCCCAATCTGCAAGACCGAGTCCACGTCCTGGTTTCTGTCATTCGTGTCGATGGTCAGGTTATATTAACTGAAGAAATGCAGAAGAAGATGAGAGAAATCCGAAAAGCCGCCAGTGGAATGGGTAAGATTATGTGTGGTGTTAATGCTTGTTTGCATCAGAATCCAGTCTAAATGTTAAACAACTGCAACAGTCCTGAAGAGTTTCCAGTTTTCCTCGTCATAAATCTGACACATGACCACAGTAATGACCCTGGGTTGGCCTAACCTGAAGAACCTGGGTACATCTGTTGTCATGCCAATAAAAACATTCCTTTTTTGGCCAGAAAATATCACATCATAGACATTCTCATCATAGAGGGGTTGGAAATTTAATGGGGTCACCTGAAATGTCTTTAATTTATAAAAAACAAAACAGTACAAACAATATAAATTGTTTGTTTGTATAATATTTTAACAATGTGTTACAGTGTTCTTTGAAAATTTATATTATGTATTTCTATTACTACATTATGTATTCTAAACATGAGCTTGCCTGTAGATCTTGAAGGTCGCATGACTGTACAGTTACAGCTTCTCTATCTCCCTCACGTCATCATTTATGTTAAACACTGAATTGAAGTCGGAGGGAAAACAAAATGGACAGACTTCTTCATGTGCTGTGCACAAATCCTAGCTATTATTTACATACAACCCAGTGTAACAAACATGATCTAAAAAAAGAGCTAATAAAAAACTAATCATAGAAAAATATGTCTCTGGGGTCATTAGAAATTCATGATGTCAAAATTGGGTCATGGCCCAGAAAAGGTTGGTAACCATAGACCATAGTCATGGACTGTAATCTTCTTTCAGCTTTTCCCTTCAGGGGTCACCACAGTGAATCAGTCGCCTCCATCTAACCCTATATTCTGCATCCTCTTCTCTCACACCACCTACCTTCTATCAGCATATTCACCATCTCCCCTCTGGACATGTCCCAACCATCTCAGTCTGGCCTCTCTGACTTTATCTTCAAAGCCTCTAACATGTGCTGTCCCTCTGATGTCCTCATTCCTAATCCCATCCATTTTGGTCACTCCCAAAGAGAACCTCAGCATCTTCATCTCTGCTACTTCCAGTTCTACCTCCTATCTTTTCCTCACTATCTCTAGACCAAGCAACATCACTGGTTCATTTTAGCTGAAACTCTTCTATCACACATCACACCTGACACTTTTCTCCACCTGTTCCGGCCTGGCTTTATACACTTCTTCACCTCTTTTCCACACTCTCCATTGTTCTGGACTGTTGACACTACATACTTAAAATCCTCCACCTTCTTTATCTCTTCTCCCTGTAACCTCACTCTTCCACTTGTGTCCTTCTCATTCACACACATATACTCCTGCAACTAACCTTCATTCCAGTCCTTTCCAGGGCAAACCTCCACCCCTCTAGATTCTCCTTTACCTGTTCCCTGCTCTCACTAAAGATCCCAATGTCATCTGCAGACATTATAGTCAATGGAGATTCCTGTCTAATCTCGTCTGTCAGCCTGTCCATCGCCATAGCGAACAAGAAGGGGCTCAGAGCTGATCCCTGATGCAGTCCCACCTCCACCTTGAACTCCTCTGTCCCACCTACAGCACACCTCTCCACTGTCTTATAGTCCTTTCACATGTCCTGCACCACTCTAACATACTTCTCTGCCACCCCAGACTTCTTCATAAAATACCACAGTTCCTCTCTGGGCACCCTGTCATAAGCCTTTTTAGATCTTCAAAGACACAATGCAGCTTCCTCTGACCTTCTCTGTACTTCTCTATCAACATCTGGAAAGTAAATACTGCATCTGTAGTGCTCTTTTTTGGCATTAAACCATACTGCTGCTCACAAATGCTCACTTCTGCTCTTAGTCTAGCTTCAACTCCTCTTTCCCATCACTTCATTGTATGGCTCATCAGCTTTATCCCTCTATAATTGCCACAACTCCGCACATCACCCTTGTTCTTAAAAATGGGCACCAGCACACTTCTCCTCCACTCCTCTGGCATCATCTCACAATCTAAGATCCTGTTGAACAAGCCATCAGAAACTCTACTGCTACCGCCCCGAGACACTTCCATGCCTCCACAGGTAAATCATCAGGACCAAGTGCCTTTCCACTCTTCATTCTCTTCAGTGCCCTCCTCAATTCATTCTCACTAATCTTTGCTACTTCCTGGTCCACAACAGTCATGTCTTCTACTCTTCATTCTCTCTCATTTTCCTCATTCATTAGCTCTTCAAAGTACTCTTTCCATCTTCTTATCACACTACTGGCACCTGTCCAAACACTTCCATCACTATCCTTAATCATCCTAACCTGCTGCACGTCCTGCACCTCTGTCACTCTGCTTTGGCAACCTGTATAGATCAGAGTCTTCATCCTTACTCTCCAACCTATTATTCAAGTCATGGTAAATTCCCTTGTTTGCCCTTTGCCACCACTACTTTCACCTTACGCTGCATCTCCCTGCACTCCTGTCTACTCTCGTTAGTCCTCTCAGTGTCGCAGTTCTTCTTCGCTATCCTCTTCCTCCGTATACACTCCTGCACCTCTTTATTCCATCACCAAGAGCACCACCTTGTGACCATCCAGAGCCTGTCTCAACTCCTGCAACACTCTTCCTTTTTCAAGTTCCACTGTTTCCTTCTCTGCTCTGCCTTTTCCCTTGTCATCTTTCTCAACACCAGAGTCATCCTTCTCACCACCATCCCCTGCTTTCTGGCTACACTCTCTCCTACCACTACTTTGCAGTCACTGATTTCCTTCAGATTACACCGTCTAGGTCACCCTATATTCCTGCCTATTCTGGAAGAAAGTGCTCACTTCAGTCATTTCCATCCTTTGTGCAAAGTCCACCACCATCTGTCCTTCTGCATTCTTCTCCTGGACACCAAACCTGTCCATCACCTCCTCATCATCTCTGTTTCCTGTACCAACATGTCCATTGAAGTCTTGTTAGAGTTTAAATTGTATCATTTATTTCGTGTGAATTTATTCGTGTGAATCAACAAAGACACAGACACACGGGTAACCTTGCAAGGGAGAACGAGCAGCAGTTCAGTCGAGAACACCTTCCGTCATTCTGTCTTTCCTCTGCACGTCTCCTCCTTTCATTCAGTTCTGACACAAGAATAACAATTTCAAAATAGATATGGAATGCAGGTGTTATTTATTTCACTCAGAATGCAGCAAGTGGATGCTTTGCAGCTTTCACTCCCTTCAACATGTACTGAGAAAAACAAATGGCCCACACACAGGTCACCCCAACCACAAGCACATGGGGACACACAAAGGACACTTCGTTATAAGTATATATGTTTATAAGTGGATGCATTTGATAGATAAAAATATTCTCCCAGTCTGCACCAATGACACCACACTCCCTTCTAGAGATGCTCTGCATCACTTCATCAAAGTCATAGACTCTACTATAGACTCCAAAAAATGCAATGGAAAATACCACAACAGAAATTGAGACATTTTTTTACAGTACAGTTTGCATTCCCTTTAGTAAGGTATGTTAGCCCAAAATGCTCAGAATAGTCCTTTAATATTTCAATGTACATGTGTTATTTGTATACTTTCACATGTGTAAAAAGTCATTGTGAAAAGATCATTTACACACCAGAGCCAATAAAATAGTGCCTCTTCTCTGAAATAGGCAATGACAAGTTTAACAATTCATGAACACATTTTTGGAACCAGTAGTGTTGAACTGATCCAATCAGTAGTGTTGAACTGATCCAATCAGTTCAACACTACTGGATATTGTGATGACTTGGATGTTGTGATTTTGTCTTAGTAGCTCCCCGTGGAGGCCAAACCTAGCTGAAGAGAGTATTGTCCTCCAGGGGAAATATTAAAACAAAGTGGCTCCTAACAAGTTAAAATTCTGATTCGGTTTGTGTATTTGTTTTCAGGAATGCCACAGCTGGCCATTCTCACTAAATGTGACAAAGCCTGTCCATCTGTAGCAAAGGACATGGACAATCTTTACAAGAGCAAGCTCCTGAAGAAAAAGGTTTGATTTTTTGATGTTATTTTACCTTTTGTTGAAATGTTGTTAAAAGTGTAAAATATCCTTTTGCACTTCAGGTTGATGAATTCTGTGCCACACTGGGGATTCCACTCAACTGTGTCTTTCTGGTGAAGAACTATGAAGTGGTAACCAGCATCAAAGATAATGTGGATGCACCGATTCTCTGTGCACTGAGACAGATCATCAGCTTTGGAGAACACTTCCTCAACGATGTGGAAAGTTAAATGTGAGATTTTAAATTTCCTTGGTGATAGTAGTATGCATAAAAGTAGAAATAAAGGTTAAAAATCATATTGGTGATATAAGGTATTGCCTAAGCTATATATGCAATTAACATTTCAAAATTCTTGAGTGTAACCTTTTTTTGTATGCCTTTTTTGTATTGTTCTGAAATGAATGGTGATTAATTGTTCTGTCACTTCTTTCAAATCAGAAATGTCTGACTGTTTCTACATTGCTAAATTGATGCTCGGTTCATTTTGGGGAATAATTGTGTACAATAAAGTTTTTGCTTTAATCCAGAGTTGTCTGACTGAACTTCCTTTAAAATGTAGCATTTCCAACAGTTGTGAAGGCAATATGAGGACAGCAGAGGTAAGTGGATCACATAGCGATGCTGAGAACATCCTTCATAAGAGAGAGCAAAATTTCTTTGGTGAACTCCAGTTGAGGGATTTCCGTGCCAGCACTTGACTGACATAAGTAAATTTAAGTACTGAAAGACAATTCTCCAATGAAGTTTTGCATTAAATTGATTTTTTTATTAGACTTGAAAGTTTTGCTCAACTGCATGCTGTAGTATGATTGCTTCATAAAGAAACAGAAAAGACTCCAAAACGTGCTTTTTGCTAATATGTTGTAGCTCTTTCATTTTATTTTGCTGCAGAGTGAGACAGAAATTTACTACACTCAAAATTAAAATGTTTTTAACTTCATATATTTTTTATATGGTAAAACTTGATTTCAGAGATATACATTTTAAACGTCATTTCAAGTCTTTAACATTCATATTGTTTCTGGAATGTGACGACACACTAATGTCAACAAAGAATTTTAAGATCAGGTTATGATTAGTCCAAATGGTGTTACATTTAACTTTCCATGTCATTGAGGAAGTCCTCTCCAAAGGTTATTATCTGTCTCAGTGCACAGAGAATCGCTGCATCCACATCATCTTTGATGCTGGTTACCACTTCATAGTTCTTCACCAGAAAGACACAGTTGAGTGGAATCCCCAGTGTGGCACAGAATTCATCAACCTGAAGTGCAAAAGGATATTTTACCCTTCAAACATGTCATAGGAACAGTAACATCAAGCCCATCCATAAATAATGCAGAAAAGCATCAATAAAATCAAACCTTTTTCTTCAGGCGCTTGCTCTTGTAAAGATTGTCCATGTTCTCTGCTGTAGATGGACAGGCTTGGTCACCTTTAGTGAGAATGGCCAGCTGTGGGATGTCTGAAAACAAATACACAAACTGAATCAGAATCTTAACTTGTGAGAAGTCAAAACCCATCAGGGTAACAGACAGACACCAGGACAAACCTAGCAGACAAGAATATTGTCCTCCAGGGGAAGCTACTAAAACAAAGTCACAATATTCAGTAAAAGGCTGATCCAATCAGAATTAAGAATTAGAGTCTATAAAGTGATATTTTCTGGTGAATCCAGAATTGTTACATTGGTTTGTTGTCCAACATCGAGTCTGTGGATTATTAATCCAGAACCTTTCTCTCTCTAAATAGACAAACTCATTTACATATACAACACATGTACATGCAAATATTAAGGGAGAGTTGATTCATATTAAGCCAGAGTTCTGAGCATTTTAGGTAAATGTACCTTCCTAAAGGGATATATGATCAGATTTGTGACAGAGGAAAACTGGAAACTCTTCAGGACTATGTCAGATTTAACCTTTAGACTGGATTCTGATTCAAACAAGCATTAATACCACACTGAATCTTACCCATTCTGCTGGCGGCTTCTCGGATTTCTCTCATCATCTTCCGCATTTCTTCAGTTAATATAACCTGACCATCGATATGAATGACAGAAACCAGGACGTGGACTCGGTCTTGCAGATTGGGAGAGGGGTTGTAACCTTCATCACCTTCTTTCAGAGGAGATGATGGTTTGAACTGGGAAATAACACAATAATAATAACTTGTTTATTCATAAATAATGCTGTGTTTTTAAGAGAAAACTTGTTTCATTTTTGAGCACAAAGGACAAAGACAACTCAAACATTAAAGTTGTTCACATGTTAACTTCAAAATGTCCATCAAGCAGTTTGGTGAGTAACAGTGATGATAGATATGACTGATATATGAAAGAGGACTGATCTAAAATATGAAGTGATTGTACCTCATAACCATCTCTCACGTGTCCTTTAAGGGCGAGGATGACGTCATCAACATGAACTCCTTTATTTTCCTGAATTTCCTCAAGGCCGGCAATGTCATTAAAAGAGATGTGGTAATGGCCGCCTGGATCTGATGTTCGAGTGAATTTGTAGTTTTTATACTGTTAAAAAAAAGAATCTTCAGTTAAGGCCATTATCATATCAAACTTCAGACAAAAACTGTCAGGTTCTGTTAGTCTGTCTCCTCTTTTCTGTTTTCATGTCTTTCTGTGTCTAACTGTCTCCTCTGTTAAAACATTCTCTCCATTCCCTTTGGACTCGTTTTCTTAGGTTCTCAACAAGAAATTAGTTTAAACTCCGTAAGGATGGAGAAATCCATTCTTGTTTCCAGGATTTGTTTCCTCTGCTTTGACAGTTCTCACAGCTTTTTCTCATACTCCATAAGAACTCAAGCTGAACTTTGTCCTTGTGTATTCGTGGACACTCCAATGAAGGAGAGGAGAGGTTGTCACAAAAGACCTGATTGTTTAGAGATGAAGAGTTTCAGTTCATGTCTCCTTTGTTCTCTTTAAAGTTTGCAGTCTTGGCCATTATCTTGATTATGTTAGGAACGGGACCCGAAAGCAGGCAGCACACATGGAAGGTCGTCTGCTGAGACGGCTTTCTTGAAGTTCACAAAACAACTCAAAAGCGTGGGGACCACGACATATCATAAAGTCCAAAAAGGAAAAAGAACTCACAACCAAACACTGCGGAGCGAGGCCAAAAACAGTCTATGAACAAGAAATCCAAAAGGAAGAATCCAGGGAACAGGTCGCAAGGTAATCCACGAGAATCAGGTACGAGGGAAATCCAAGTACGAGCGGTCGAGTTTCCGGCACGGGACAAAACACGGCAACCCCGCCAACACCGGCAACCATGAGGGCAGTCCATTAATAGGTGGCCTGATTGCCGATGACCTGCAGGTGCGCCCGTCCCCGGCACCAGCTGCGGTTGGGGCATGGCTCCACCACGCCCCCTGACCGATTAAACACAAAGTTAAATTGTCGACCTTAACATATGAACATTTTCGGTCCTTCTCTCCCAATGGAAACATACATTTATTTTCACTCTGTTGTTGAGGAAACCAAAGGCAAAGGAAATATTTAGCCTTTTGGGGTGAAACATCTTAATGTTATGTTGGTGTCAGATTGTTAAAGGTAATAGAAGTTATTATTTAATGCTCTTACTTTCTTGGTAAAGCTTCCTTCAGCCAGATTTCCATCTGTGAGTGCTCGGCCCATGATTCTTCCTTGTAAAACACTGTCAACAGAGTTGATGAAACTGGACTTGCCAGCACCAACTGGTCCATACAGCAGAATTCTCAGATGTTGGACGTCATGGTTTTTAGCTACATATGTCTTCACATAGTCCAGATTTGCTCTGTTGTTCCTGCATTTGACACACCTTTTAATGTCACATTTTTAAAATCAGTTTCACCATGAAACTGCATCATCACTCATATTGATTACTCACGCTGGCATTTCCCTCCATGGCTGAGAATATGCTAAAAAAAAAAATTTAAATGAAAGAGAAAGAAATGTAAACAAACATTAGACCAACATCAGACAGCTTTTTATATTTTTTTATTTACCTTTAAGTTGTGTGTTAAATCCTATTTGCAGTTTTTCTCATAAATTATTTCATCATATTTTTTTGCTAAATATCACACAATATTCATTTATTATCTTATCATTCATTTTATGAAAATGTAATTACTTACTTTTCCCCATCACTGCACCTGTAAAGACAGAGAGTGTATAAATTTACTAAAATGGCAGAGGCAAAAAATAATCTGATCTTTTACCAAAACCATGTAATTTAAAAGCTCAGGTGATGAATTCATGAAAACAGTTCTGAAAACAGGCACAAGTACAAACACTCAAAACTGTGAAGTTTAGGTGACAGAAATAAGTGACCTGTTAGTTCACCGTAGTTATTTCAATATCCCTTTAAACAAAGTAACCATCTTGTTCCATGAATGTTAAAGGGAAAATCAAAATTAAAACGTTGAATAAGAAAATGAAATCGTAAAATATTTGCTCACTCATCCACTAACCCACCCACCCAGCCCTTCCACAGTTTTCTGTTCTGTGAAGGATTAGACTTTCACAATTTGAAAACCCCTGTTTACATCACTCTTTTGTGTAATATCTTTGATAAAAATATATAGCTAGTTTGCTGCTATTATTTGTCTAAAAGACAAGCTGGAGCAGACAGTAAAAATGTCATCAGGTTTTGACAAGTTCAAAGGCTGTTGCATGTTAATTTACAGAGGTATTTTTCTCCACGGCTGATGATCTGTCTCAGTGCACAGAGAATCAGTGCATCCACATCATCTTTGATGCTGGTTACCACTTCATAGTTCTTCACCAGAAAGACACAGTTGAGTGGAATCCCCAGTGTGGTACAGAATTCATCAACCTGAAGTGCAAAAGGATATTTTACCCTTCAAACATGTCATAGGATCAGTAACATCATGCCCATCCATAAATAATGCAGAAAAGCATCAATAAAATCAAACCTTTTGCTTCAGGCGCTTGCTCTTGTAGAGATTGTCCATGTTCTTTGCTACAGATGGACAGGCATTGTCACCTTTAGTGAGAATGGCCAGCTGTGGGATGTCTGAAAACAAATACACAAACTGAATCAGAATCTTAACTTGTGAGAAGTCAAAACCCATCAGGGTAACAGACAGACACCAGGACAAACCCAGCAGACAAGAATATTGTCCTCCAGGGGAAGCTACTAAAACAAAGTCACAATATTCAGTAAAAGGCTGAAATTATCAGAATATAAGAATATTAGAGTCTATAAAGTGATATTTTCTGGGTGAATCCAGAATTGTTACATTGGTTTGTTGTCCAACATCGAGTCTGTGGATTATTAATCCAGAACCTTTCTCTCTCTAAATAGACAAACTCATTTACATATACAACACATGTAAATGCAAATATTAAGGGAGAGTTGTCATATAAGCCACCCTCAACTGGAGTTCTGAGTATTTTAGGTAAATGTACCTTCCTAAAGGGAATATATGATCAGATTTATGCCGGAGGAAAACTGGAAACTGTTGCAGATTTAACCTTTAGACTGGATTCTGATTCAAACAAGCATTAATGCCACACTGAATCTTACCCATTCTGCTGGCAGCTTCTCGGATTTCTCTCATCTTCTTGTGCATTTCTTCATTTAATATAACCTGACCATCGATATGAATGACAGAAACCAGGACGTGGACTCGGTCTTGCAGATTGGGAGAGGGGTTGTAACCTTCATCACCTTCTTTCAGAGGAGATGATGGTTTGAACTGGGAAATAACACAATAATAACAACTTGTTTATTCATAAATAATGCTGTGTGTTTTTAAGAGAAAACTTGTTTCATTTTTGAGCACAAAGGACAAAGAGAACTCAAACATTAAAGTTGTTCACATGTTAACTTCAAAATGTCCATCAAGCAGTTTGGTGAGTAACAGTGATGCTAGATATGACTGATATATGAAAGAGGACTGATCTAAAATATGAAGTGATTGTACCTCATAACCATCTCTCACGTGTCCTTTAAGGGCGAGGATGACGTCATCAACATGAACTCCTTTATTTTCCTGAATTTCCTCAAGGCCGGCAATGTCATTAAAAGAGATGTGGTAATGGCCGCCTGGATCTGATGTTCGAGTGAATTTGTAGTTTTTATACTGTTAAAAAAAGAATCTCCAGTTAAGGTTATTATCATATCAAACTTCATTAGACAAAAACTGTCAGGTTCTGTTAGTCTGTCTTTGTTGTGTTGTCTCCTCCTCTTTTGTCTCTGTTTTCATGTCTGTCTGGGTCTAATTGTCTCCTCTGTTAAAACACTCTCCCCATTAAGTTGTCGACCTTAACACATGAACATGTTTTTAGTCCTTCCCTCCCAATGGTAACTTGGATTTATTTTCACTCTGTTGTTGAGGACACCAAACAAGACAAAGGAAATATTTTGCATTTTGGGGTGAAACGTCTTAATGTTATGTTGAAGTGTCAGATTGTTAAAGGTAATAGAAGTTATTATTTCATGCTCTTACTTTCTTGGTAAAGCTTCCTTCAGCCAGATTTCCATCTGTGAGTGCTCGGCCCATGATTCTTCCTTGTAAAACACTGTCAACAGAGTTGATGAAACTGGACTTGCCAGCACCAACTGGTCCATACAGCAGAATTCTCAGATGTTGGACGTCATGGTTTTTAGGTACATATGTCTTCACATAGTCCAGATTTGCTCTGTTGTTCCTGCATTTGACACACGTTTTAATGTTACATTCTTAAAAACAGTTTCACCATAAAACTGCATCATCACTCATATTGATCACTTACTCTGGCATTTCCCTCCATGGAGTGTCTTCCACTGGTGAAGTGGGTGGAGACGGTTTAGACGAAACTGTTTAGAACAACATCAGATAAAATAGTATACTTAGGTTGGTGGGTTAAACCTTATGTCCAGTCTCTTTGATTATTTATTATTATTTTCATGAACAACCAAAATCCATCGATTATCTTATTATTCATTTTGTCAAAATTGAAATAGATTGACTTACTTCCCCCCATCACTGCACCTGTAAAGCCAAAGACCAAAGATGTCATAAGTACAGGAAGTACAGCCCTTCAAAGCTGTGTAGAACTTTACATCAGGTGACAGAAATCAAACGTGAATCAATTGTTGGTATTTTAACACTCAGAATTTAATCAAAAATAAAAATGTAATCAATATTTAAGGCACAATTACAGTCTTATCTTCTATTGTCCTCTACTTCCTTCTTACAGTCATTCCTCCAAATAAATGATTCTTTAAAACAGGGGTCGGGAACCTGTGGCTCGCGAGCCAGATGTGGCTCTTGATGGCTGCATCTGGCTCGCAGACAAATCTTGAATTATAAAAAAAGTGTTGCTAGACTCCTTTGCTAACTATGAAACGGTCAAATATAAAGCAGCATTTTGACACACGTCGAAAGAATTGAGAGACATATTGTATTTTAAAACTGTTGAAATTACATAAAATGCACACATTTATTTGTATTATTTGTATTTTTAGTTTTAAACATATTGTATGGCTCTCACGGAATTACATTTCAAAGTATGTTGTGTTCATGTCTCTCTCAGTCAAAAAGGTTCCCGACCCTGCTTCAAAAGGACGTGGTTTAAAATGCTCCTGTCAACTAAACAAACATTGGCTTAAGTTTGATTAACCGTCTGACATCTATTGAATAAATTGTAGTTTTATGGGATGTAAATACCAATTTCAAAGACTCTTGTGATTAACTCTTTTAGACCTAAAGCACTAGGAAGGTATAGCCCCATGTTGAAGTTGACCAGATCAGACCAGTCAAAGATGTGTGTGCCGCAAGTTTGAGAGGAAAATCATGTCATTAATACACCTTAAAAACACACCCAAACAGCTGTATTATGTTGAAAATCTATTCAAAACACCTCGTGCTGAATGGAAAGACATTGAAATTGTTCAAAAGACCAAGATCTTTGAATGTATACAAATTGAGTGGGAAAGTGAAAGAATTGTCATCATGTTTATCTACGCTTTATCATGTTTATCTTGTTTGGACTTTGGTGCCCAGGCTCTGATGGAGCTCTACTGCTACAGTGTGATATCTGCACCAACCTTTGGCAGCTGCTTTTATCCGAGAAAGATTAAGATTAAATTTTACTTTCACTTTTCGCTTTTACTCCACGCCTTGTTTAGTTTTTTTTTTTTTAATTATGAGCAGTTTATTGACTCGCTTTTGGACCTGAAAAAAAATAAAGAAGACCTGCAACATTTGTTTTATTATCCTAACTCATGGCAAAAATGCAAGTATGAAGCCCAACACATGAACATGGGGGTTAATGTCTTGAGGCCATATTTCTAGTAACACTGAGTGTCTCACTCCCTGTTTGTCTTGAACTAGTGCTGCAGGTTCTGGTCCTCTCCTCGCTCTTTTAAACTGAACGCTCATTCTTTGGGGGCTACTGTAATAAGGTGAGGGCGACGCCCTCAGACTCTTAAACTGGCAAGCTGGTATTATTTGTCTCAAAGACAAGTTGGAGCAGACAGTAAATAACTGTACGGTTATGATTCCGATTCGTTTACAACAAGGACATCAAAAGAAGAGACAAAGTTCCTCCTTACCTTTGTTTCTCTGCTCTTGGCTGAGTCACGCAGCAACTGTGAAGAGTTTTATTTTCACTTTCATTTTGACGTCCACATGTGGGCGTCAAAATGAAAGTGAAAATAAAACTCTTCACAGTTATTATTTAATGCTCTTACTTTCTTGGTAAAGCTTCCAGATTCAGCCAGATTTCCATCTGTGAGTGCTCGGCCCATGATTCTTCCTTGTAAAACACTGTCAACAGAGTTGATGAAACTGGACTTGCCAGCACCAACTGGTCCATACAGCAGAATTCTCAGATGTTGGACGTCATGGTTTTTAGGTACATATGTCTTCACATAGTCCAGATTTGCTCATTTGGTCCTGCATTCGACACACCTTTTAATGTTACATTTTTAAAATCAGTTTCACCATGAAACTGCATCAACACTCATATTGATCACTTACTCTGGCATTTCCCTCCATGGAGCATTTTCCGCTGGCGAAGTGACTGGAGACGGGTTAGACCAAACTGTTTAGAACAAGATCAGATAAAATAGTATACTTAGGTTGGTGGGTTAAACATCATGTCCAGTGTTTTTAATTATTTATTTCCTCATTATTTTCATGAACAACCAAAATCCATTCATTATCTTATCGTTCATTTTGTCAAAATTGAAATAGACTGACTTACTTCCCCCCATCACTGCACCTGTAAAGCCAAAGACCAAAGATGTCATAAGTACAGGAAGTACAGCCCTTCAAAGCTGTGTAGAACTTTACATCAGGTGACAGAAATCAAAAGTGAATCAATTGTTGGTATTTTAACACTCAGAATTTAATCAAAAATAAAAATGTAATCAATATTTAAGGCAAATTACAGTCTTGACTTCTATTGTGCTCTACGTCCTCTTTACAGTCATTCCTCCAAATAAATGATTCTTTCAAAGGATGTAGTTTAAAATGCTCCCGTGAAATAACCTGCCAACTAAACAAATGTTGGTTTAAGTTTGATTAACCATCTGACATCTATTGAAAAAAATTTTCTTTTATGGGATGTAAATACCAATTTCAAAGACTCTTGTGATTAATTCTTTTAGACCTAAAGCACTAGGAAGGTATAGCCCCATGTTGAAGTTGACCAGATCAGTCCTTTAACATGTGCTGTTAAGAAAGATAAACCCAACAACATCAGTGAAAGGCCATTCCTTCCTGCAGTCAAAGATGTGTGTGCCGCAAGTTTGAGAGGAAAATCATGTCTTTAATACACCTTAAAAACACACCCAAACAGCTGTATTATGTTGAAAATCTATTCAAAACACCTCGTGCTGAATGGAAAGACATTGAAATTGTTCAAAAGACCAAGATCTTTGAATGTATACAAGTTGAGTGGGAAAGTGAAAGAATTGTCATCATGTTTATCTACGCTTTATCATGTTTATCTTGTTTGGACTTTGGTGCCCAGGCTCTGATGGAGCTCTACTGCTACAGTGTGATATCTGCACCAACCTTTGGCAGCTGCTTTTATCCGAGAAAGATTAGAAATTCATACTTTAAAAAGCCCAATATGGGCTCAGTATTTAATTATTTATTTACTCAATGCTAGCTGACCTCGGACACAGATATGCTTCGAGTGAGAAGGGGTGTTTAAATGAGGTGGTTCCGTCCGATTTAATATAGGTTGAACTATCTGGCGTGGAAGGATAAGTTCACCAGCTAGGAGGCATGTTTCCCATAGTGAGACATCGAGTGAAATATTATGAAAGAGACCTACTCTTTTGGTAAGATATTTGAAAAAAACAGATGTTTTTCAAGCATTTTCCTCTTTGTTTTACTAACAAGGATAAAGTCTATGCTTTGATTATTTGGCTTGACCTGAGTTATTGAAGTAACTCACGGCTGGTATTATTTGTCTCAAAGACAAGTTGGAACAGACAGTAAATAACTGTAGGGTTATGTTTCAGTTTTGTTTACAACAAGGGCATCAAAAGAAGAGACAAAGTTAGTCACTTCAGGAAAAAGAAAGATTGGAGCTGCTTACCTTTGTTTCTCTGCTCTTGTAAAGAGTGACGGAGTCACACAGCGGTTGTGACACTTAAATACGTCTCAGAGAATTTTACTTTCACTTTTAAGGAGTTGCCAATAAAACTTGATGTCCACACCTAGTTTAGTTAATAAAAAAAAATACATTGTTGAGCAGTTCATTGACTCGCTTTTGGACCCGTTGACAGAAATAACTAAAGAAGACCTGCAACATTTGTTTTATTATCCTAACTCATGGAAAAATGCAAGTATGAAGCCCAAAACACGAACATGAGGGTTATTCCACCATGCTGAAGCTTCCAACTTCCAGCGGCCTGTCAGAGGACTTTATGGTCACACGCGCCAGGGAGCTGAT
This sequence comes from Lagocephalus sceleratus, assembly GCA_911728415.1. Classification (NCBI taxonomy): domain Eukaryota; kingdom Metazoa; phylum Chordata; class Actinopteri; order Tetraodontiformes; family Tetraodontidae; genus Lagocephalus; species Lagocephalus sceleratus. The sequence goes on from CAJVRN010000052.1 coordinate 474,043, forward strand.
GATGTTCCGGGACTCCTCTGACACAAAAGTTGCTACAGCAGGAATCCAGGTGAAAATGGGGAGGAAGAGGGAGGCACAGAAAGCCATTGACAGAGCTGAGGTACAGCTGCAGCATTGGTGGACACAGCAGTGGGCGGAACTTGGCAGCTTCCCCATACCCCGCTACGACAAAGCCTGAGGGAGGGAGAAGCGGAGTATGGTTCAGGATGAGATCAGAACAGAGGTGGAGGAAGATCCGAGGGTCAAGATGGTGGCTATGTACCAGAAAGGCGCCTGGACAAGGTGGGAGCACGCCGAACAGCGAAAACTCACCTGGCCAGAGCTCTGGAGACTCGAATCCCAGCACATCAACTTCCTCATTCAGTCAGTATACGACATTCTCCCAAGCCCACCCAATCTGCAGTGCTGGGGATTAGCAGCCACTGCGGCATGCCAGCTGTGCCAAAAAAGAGTCACCCTTGAACACATTCTCAGTTACTGCCCGAACGCCTTGGGGGATGGACGGTATCGCTGACGTCACGACCAGGTGCTTAGGACTCTGGCAGACACAGTCAGAGCAGCAATCAACAAATGCAAGTACCAGATCACTCCCAAGCAGTTCATCACCTTCGTCAGAGCTGGGGAGAAAGCACAACAACAGTGAAGTTCCTTTGGAGGGCTTCTCACCACAGCAAGGGACTGGAATCTACAAGTCGATATAGGAAGACAGCTTAAGTTCCCAGAGCACATCTCAGCCACTTCACTCCGTCCAGATATGATGATAACATCTGATTCAACAAAGCAAGTGGTCCTGGTTGAGCTTACTGTCCCCTGGGAAGACAAATTGGAGGAAGCCAACGAGCGCAAGAGGGCCAAATATGCCAATCTGGTAATCAAGTGCTAAAACAAAGGCTGGAAAGCCCGCTGCGAACCAGTCAAGGTGGGGTGCCGAGGTTTTGCTGGCCAATCACTACTCCGCACCCTAAAACTCCTTGGAGTAAAAGGCCAGCTGTGCAGAAGAGCCATCAAAACCATCATAGAGGCTGCGGAGAAACCCTCAAGGTGGTATGGATCCGGAGGGGGGATCCGTGGAGTAGTGGGCCACTTGGATGCAAGTCGGGAGCTGATCATCCCCAGCTGGGTCGCCGAGCGAGGGTGTTTGATGATCAAAGACCCGAAACACCCTATGACCTCGGGTTCATCACTGATGATACGTCCAAGTAGCACCTAGAGGTGTATTCAATAACTAGCATTTCTGGCCTCGCCAGTGACCACGGGGAAAGTCCGGTTGACCACCTTGAATAGAATGGTGACGACTGGAGATACAGTTGACAGCACGGAAAGATGGCAACCAGGGCAGCAAGGGCTAGCAACCTGAAATGCAGTTCCTGTGCACCCAATGCAAGCTACAAAGACCCCCAGGGATTCCCGAGAGGGTGGGAGAATGAGAATCCCAATCGGACAGACCTACCGGCAACGACCCCAGCTAACGGACAATCGATAAAGAGCACAGTTTGTGTCTGCGGCAAGGTGTGCAAAAACCCGACAGGTCTTAAAGTCCATCAGACCAACATGGCCTGCCTGAAGGGAGGGAAGGTAAAGCACAGTACAGGGGTAGCGGCCAGCACTACAGGAAAAGTGCTCGTCACAGTCCCTGTTCTGGAGCCAGGCCCGGAGCCCCCCATAGTGTCCGGAACCTCCAAGCCGCACCGGTTCTCCTGCAGAATGGAAAATCAGAACAACATCGGGTCAAGTGGCCTGCCGGCAACAACAAGGAGTAGCTTCAGCTGGACGAGGACATAGACAAGATCATGGAGACATCAGGGAAGGGCAGTGTGGACCACAAACTCCAGGCCATGTGTCCCTTCATAACAACTATCGGCGCTGAATGGTTTGGGTTGACAGAAAGGCCGGTGAGGAAGGAACCAGCAAGACCCAACCGGCGGGAGCACAAGATCAGTCAACTGAGGCAGGAACTGAAGTCTTTAAAACGCCAGTTCAGGGCAGCAAGTGAGGAGGAGAGAGATGCCTTGTCTGAGCTCAGGCAGATCGTTAGGAGGAAGTTCAAGTTCAAGTTCAAGTTCAAGTCCTTTATTGTCCCACACAGGGAAATTTACAGTGCAACAACAGCAGCAAGAGTAGACTAGACTTTAGAATATACCGAGGATGTATATTTACAATAGTCCAAGTAAAAAACAGATACCTGTACATAGTACAGAGGGTATAATAAGAGTAAGAAATATACAGGTCAGAATATATAATATTCAGATTGTAGAGAGAAAGTCTAGCGGGTGTTATTTTCATTGTGCAGTCTGACAGCAGCCAGCAGGAAAGATCTGCGATACCTCTCCTTCACACAGCGAGGGTGGAGCAGCCGCTCGCTGAATGAGCTGCTCAGTGCTGCCAGGGTGTCCTGTAGGGGGTGGGACGTGTTGCTTAGCATGGATGACAGCCTAGCCATCATCCTCCTGTTTCCCACCACCTCCACTGAGTCCAGGGGACATCCCAGGACAGAGCTGGCCCTCTTAACCAGTCTGTCCATCCTCCTCCTGTCCCTGTCCGTGATGCTACTGGACCAGCAGGCTATCCCATAGAAGATAGCTGATCCCACCACAGAGTCATAGAAAGTCCTCAGGAGTGGACCCTGCACTCCAAAAGACCTCAGTCTCCTGACCAGGTACAGTCTGCTGTTGCCCTTCTTGACAAGGGCTTCTGTGTTGTGAGTCCAGTCCAGGTTATTGTTTAAGTGGACTCCCAGGTACTTATAGGACTCACCTAACCCTAACCCTAACCACGTCAACATCCGTTCCCAGGATGTTCACCGGTGCAGTCAGGAGGTTGTGTGAAGGAGAGGTATCATCAGGCGAGCTGAATGGCACAGAAGGAAAGGAAGGGAGAGGGCCAAGAAGCGCAAGGCGTTCATCACCAACCCGTTCAGCTTCACCAAGCGATTACTGGGACAGAAGAAGAGTGGCAGCCTCACATGTCCTATAGAGGAGATGAACCAACACCTCAACATCACCTTCAGTGATCCGTTAAGGGAACAAGATCTCGGCCCATGCGAAGCTCTAGTAAAGCTGCCAGAGCCTGTGGTTCAGTTCAACACCTCCGAGTCCACCCTGAATGAGGTCAAAGAAGCAGTGATGGCGGCAAGATCAGGCTCCTCCCCAGGCCCCAGCAGAGTCCTATACAGAGTCTATAAGCAGTGCCCCAAACTCCTTGTGCGACTCTGGAAGATCATGAAGGTGATCTGGTGCAGGGGAAGGGTCTCCACTCAATGGCGGTCTGTAGAAGGAGTCTGGATTCCAAAGGAGGAGAAGCAAGTAACATCGAGCAGTTCCGAATTATCTCACTGCTATGTGTCAAAGGGAAAATCTTCTTCAAGATAGTGTCCCAATGGCTTACAGATACCTCAGTACAAAAGGGGGGAGTTCCAGGTGTTCCGGGATGCTTAGAGCAGTGTTTTTCAACCTTTTTCAAGCCAAGGCACATTTCCATCCATCCATCCATTTTCTACCGCTTGTTCCTCCACTGAGGGTCGCGGGGGGACTGGAGCCTATCCCAGAGCTATGGGCGGAGGCAGGGTACACCCTGGACTGGTCGCCAGCCAATCGCAGGGCTAACACAGAGACAAACAACCATTCTCTCTCACGCTCACACCTATGGGCAATTTAGGGTATTCAATCAGCCTAACCCCAATCATGCATGTCTTTGGACTGTGGGAGGAAGCCGGAGTACCTGGAGAGAACCCACGCAGGCACAGGGAGAACATGCAAACTCCACACAGAAAGTCCCCAGCCTCAATCCCAACCGGGATTCGAACCCGAAGCCTTCTTGCTGTGAGGCGACAGTGCGATATCTCGCGGCACACCACCAGCTGAAAATGTGAAAAAAAAAAACTTTTTTTAAACATTGAAGAACAACGTTATATTATAACATCTCGAATAGGAATCAAATAAACACAAAGAAAAAACTATTTTATCATTTTTAATATTTAGACTCACTCAGTGTGAAACTGGGCCTGTTTGGATGAACACAGAGCTGATATCCTGGCAGGAATCGATGAAAGACACACACGAAGCTCTTCCTCCATAGCTCTCATTCTTTCTCTGTTTTTAGTTTTTACAGCAGTCAGGCTTGAAAAGCTCACCTCACACAGATATGTTGTGGAAAATGGGAGCAATGTCAAAATAGCTTTGTTGGCCAGCCTGGAGAACTCCTTGGCAGCTGCCAACCAAAAGCTGTCCAAAGGTAGATCAGCAAAGCTTAGCTTGAGACCACGATCTTGTCTCAGTTCAGGTAGTTCCTCCTGCTCCTGTAAAGACATGTCCATTCCAACAGCTGATGATGAGCTGAATGGGTCTCTAACCCAGTCATGGTGCTCCGTGGAGGCTGAAGAGAAATAAAATGACATCTTCTCCTCAAGAGTTTTCAAATGTTTAACTATTATCTCCCACAGTGCAGCACTATTAACATCTTGACATTTATTGGTGAGTGGGAACATTTTAAGATTGCCACTTTCCACATGTTTCTGCCAGAGGTGCACCTTTGAACGGAATCCATTTATTTTATCTGTACTTGTAAGCAGGTTTTCATTTCGGCCTTGCATTCGTGTTCAGTTCATTCAGATGATGAAAAGTATCTGCCAAGTATGACAGCCTTGCACACCACTCATCACTTGCAAGCAGCTTTGCGTAATCGGACCCCTCATTTGTCAGAAACACTTGAAGTTCCTCTCGCAGCTCATACACACGGGCCAGCACCTTGCCGCGTGACAACCATCGGACCTCCGTACGAAACAGCAAGGCTTTATGCTCCGCTCCCATTTCCTCGCACAAAGCCGCAAATATGCGACTTTTCACAGCTCTTGACTTCACAAAGTTTACCATGCGCACAACATCATCCAACACAGGAACGAGGTCTGCTGGTACAGTCTTGGCTACGAGGGCTTCGCGGTGTAAAAAAACAGTGCGTAATGATCACGTCTGGGTTTTTTTCCTTCACTCTACTTCCAAAGCCTTTGGTGCACCCGACCATGGCTGCAGCTCCATTAGTGCAGACACTCATGCAGACTTCCCTCTTAAGTCCTCCTTTTTCCAGATAGATACCAAGCACAACGGAGTCGGTGCCGTTGCACCTCCGGTAAAAGTAAATCCAAATGAAAGATAGCTTTCGTTGTATTGCCTCATGCCAGAAACTTTGCTCGACGTCACCGTCTTTGCTTTCTTTTGACCTCCACTCATACTAGGGCCTTCATCCGGGTCTGAGTTTTGTCCAGGTCCAGTTCAGAGTCAGCATTTTTCCTCTTCAAAAACGTTTCCATCACTTTCACCATCGTCCCGCTAGCCACAATCCACACACCTGTCGCTGCATCATGCGTCACTAAGTCGCTTGTCTCCAAGCGCAAGGCAATTAGCTACCTGCTGTTGCCACCTACTGGTATGGAAGAGTACTACATGGTTACTCTGCCAGGCGCTAGACTGCACAGACACACAAATCGGATGATTTCCACACCTGACAATATCTCACGGCACACCACTGTGCACACTGGTTGAAAAACACTGGCTGAATAAAGAAAATGAAAAGCCTCCAAAACATGCTTTATGCCACATGTTGTAGCTCTTTCCTTTTTATTTTGCTACAAATAATTGCAGAGCAACACAGAAATTAACTACATTAAAGATTAAAATATGTTTTTAACTTCATATATTTTATATGGTAAAGCGTAATTTAAGAGATATACATTTTAAATGTCATTTCAAGCCTTTCTTAACTTTCTTATTGTTTTCGCAATGTGATGACACACTAATGTCAGCAAAGAATTTTAAGATCAGGTTATGATTAGTCCAAATGGTGTTACATTTAACTTTCCACATTATTGAGGAATTCTTCTCCAAAGCTGATGATCTGTCTCAGTGCACAGAGAATCGGTGCATCCACATCATCTTTGATGCTGGTTACCACTTCATATTTCTTCACCAGAAAGACACAGTTGAGTGGAATCCCCAGTGTGGTACAGAATTCATCAACCTGAAGTGCAAAAGGATATTTTACCCTTCAAACATGTCATAGGATCAGTAACATCAAGCCCATCCATAAATAATGCAGAAAAACATCAATAAAATCAAACCTTTTGCTTCAGGCGCTTGCTCTTGTAGAGATTGTCCATGTCCTTTGCTACAGATGGACAGGCTTTGACACCTTTAGTGAGAATGGCCAGCTGTGGGATTCCTGAAAACAAATACACAAACTGAATCAGAATCTTAACTTCTGAGGAGTCAAAACCCATCAGGATAACAGACAGACACCAGGACAAACCTAGCAGACGAGAATATTGTCCTCCAGGGGAAGCTACTAAAACAAAGTCACAATATTCAGTAAAAGGCTGAAATTATCAGAATATAAGAATATTAGAGTCTATAAAGTGATATTTTCTGGGTGAATCCAGAATTGTTACATTGGTTTGTTGTCCAACATCGAGTCTGTGGATTATTAATCCAGAACCTTTCTCTCTCTAAATAGACAAACTCATTTACATATACAACACATGTACATGCAAATATTAAGGGAGAGTTGTCATATAAGCCACCCTCAACTGGAGTTCTGAGTATTTTAGTTAAATGTACCTTCCTAAAGGGAATATATGATCAGATTTATGCTGGAGGAAAACTGGAAACTGTTGCAGATTTAACCTTTAGACTGGATCCTGATTCAAACAAGCATTAATACCACACTGAATCTTACCCATTCTGCTGGCGGCTTTTCTGATTTCTCTCATCTTCTTCTGCATTTCTTCATTTAATATAACCTGACCATCGACACGAATGACAGAAACCAGGACGTGGACTCGGTCTTGCAGATTGGGAGAGGGGTTGTAACCTTCATCACCTTCTTTCAGAGGAGATGATGGTTTGAACTGGGAAATAACACAATAATAATAACTTGTTTATTCATAAATAATGCTGTGTTTTTAAGAGAAAACTTGTTTCATTTTTGAGCACAAAGGACAAAGACAACTCAAACATTAAAGTTGTTAACATGTTAACTTCAAAATGTCCATCAAGCAGTTTGGTGAGTAACAGTGATGATAGATATGACTGATATATGAAAGAGGACTGATCTAAAATATGAAGTGATTGTACCTCATAACCATCTCTCACGTGTCCTTTAAGGGCGAGGATGACGTCATCAACATGAACTCCTTTATTTTCCTGAATTTCCTCAAGGCCAGCAATGTCATTAAAAGAGATGTGGTAATGGCCGCCTGGATCTGATGTTCGAGTGAATTTGTAGTTTTTATACTGTTAAAAAAGAATCTCCAGTTAAGGTTATTATCATATCAAACTTCATCAGACAAAAACTGTCAGGTTCTGTTAGTCTGTCTTTGTTGTCTTGTCTCCTCCTCTTTTGTCTCCTTTTCATGTCTGTCTGGGTCTAATTGTCTCCTCTGTTAAAACACTCTCCCCATTAAATTGTCGACCTTAACACATGAACATGTTTTTAGTCCTTCCCTCCCAATGGTAACTTGGATTTATTTTCACTCTGTTGTTGAGGACAAGACAAAGGAAATATTTTGCATTTTGGGGTGAAACGTCTTAATGTTATGTTGGTGTCAGATTGTTAAAGGTAATAGAAGTTATTATTTAATGCTCTTACTTTCTTGGTAAAGCTTCCTTCAGCCAGATTTCCATCTGTGAGTGCTCGGCCCATGATTCTTCCTTGTAAAACACTGTCAACAGAGTTGATGAAACTGGACTTGCCAGCACCAACTGGTCCATAAAGCAGAATTCTCAGATGTTGGACGTCATGGTTTTTAGGTACATATGTCTTCACATAGTCCAGATTTGCTCTGTTGTTCCTGCATTTGACACACGTTTTAATGTTACAGTCTTAAAATCAGTTTCACCATGAAACTGCATCATCACTCATATTGATCACTTACTCTGGCATTTCCCTCCATGGAGTGTCTTCCACTGGTGAAGTGGGTGGAGACGGTTTAGACGAAACTGTTTAGAACAAGATCAGATAAAATAGTATACTTAGGTTGGTGGGTTAAACATCATGTCCAGTCTCTTTGATTATTTATTTCCTCATTATTTTCATGAACAACCAAAATCCATTGATTATCTTATTGTTCATTTTGTCAAAATTGAAATAGACTGACTTACAAATCCCCATCACTGCACCTGTAAAGCCAAAGACCAAAGATGTCATAAGTACAGGAAGTACAGCCCTTCAAAGCTGTGTAGAACTTTACATCAGGTGACAGAAATCAAACGTGAATCAATTGTTGGTATTTTAACACTCAGAATTTAATCAAAAATAAAAATGTAATCAATATTTAAGGCACAATTACAGTCTTATCTTCTATTGTCCTCTACTTCCTTCTTACAGTCATTCCTCCAAATAAATGATTCTTTAAAACAGGGTTCAGGAACCTGTGGCTCGCGAGCCAGATGTGGCTCTTGATGGCTGCATCTGGCTCGCAGACAAATCCTGAATTATAAAAAAAGTGTTGCTAGACTCCTTTGCTATCTATGAAACGGTCAAATATAAAGCAGCACTTTGACACACGTCGAAAGAATTGAGAGACATATTGTATTTTTAAAACTGTTGAAATTACATAAAATGCACACATTTATTTGTATTATTTGTATTTTTAGTTTTAAACATATTGTATGGCTCTCACGGAATTACATTTCAAAGTATGTTGTGTTCATGTCTCTCTCAGTCAAAAAGGTTCCTGACCCCTGCTTCAAAAGGACGTGGTTTAAAATGCTCCTGTCAACGAAACAAACATTGGCTTAAGTTTGATTAACCATCTGACATCTATTGAATAAATTGTAGTTTTATGGGATGTAAATACCAATTTTAAAGACTCTTGTGATTAATTCTTTTAGACCTAAAGCACTAGGAAGGTATAGCCCCATGTTGAAGTTGACCAGATCAGTCCTTTAACATGTGCTGTTAAGACAGATAAACCCAACAACATCAGTGAAAGGCCATTCCTTCCTGCAGACAAAGATGTGTGTGCCACAAGTTTGAGAGGAAAAACAGGTCATTAATACAGCTTAAAAACACACCCAAACAGCTGTATTATGTTGAAAATCTATTCAAAACACCTCGTGCTGAATGGAAAGACATTGAAATTGTTCAAAAAACCAAGATCTTTGAATGTATACAAGTTGAGTGGGAAAGTGAAAGAATTGTCATCATGTTTATCTACGCTTTATCATGTTTATCTTGTTTGGACTTTGGTGCCCAGGCTCTGATAGAGCTCTACTGCTACAGTGTGATATCTGCACCAACCTTTGGCAGCTGCTTTTATCCGAGAAAGATTAGAAATTCATACTTTAAAAAACCCAATATGGGCTCAGTATTTAATTATTTATTTACTCAATGCTAGCTGGCCTCGGACACAGATATGCTTCGAGTGAGAAGAGGTGTTTAAATGAGGTGGTTCTGTCCGCGCGGACTATTTAAGATAGGTAGAACTATCTGGCGTGGACAGATACGTTCACCAGCCAGGAGGCATGTTTCCCATAGTGAGACATCGAGCGAAATATTATGAAGACCTACTCTTTTGTGTAAGATATTTGATAAAAACAGATGTTTTTCAAGCATTTTCCTCTTTGTTTTACTAACAAGGATGAAGTCTATGCTTTGATTATTTGGCTTGACCTGAGTTATTGAAGTATATAACTATGTTTCAGTTTCGTTTACAACAAGGACATCAAAAGAAGAGACAAAGTTAGTCACTTCAGGAAAATAGATTACTATACTTTGTACTTATGAGAATACTTATAATATAGAGTATACTTTCATCTATATTTTAAACAGTCTAAAAAGAAACATTGGAGCTGCTTACCTTTGTTTCTCTGCTCTTGTAAAGAATGACGGAATCACACAGCGGTTGTGACACTTAAATACGTCTCAGAGAATTTTACTTTCACTTGCCAATAAAACTTGCATGTCCACGCCTAGTTTAGTTAATAAAAAAAAAAAAACACTGTTGAGCAGTTCATTGACTCTCTTTTGGACCCGTTGACAGAAAAAAATAAAGAAGACCTGCAACATTCGTTTTATTATCCTAACTCATGGAAAAAATGCAAGTATGTAGCCCAACACATGAACATGAGGGTTACATTCTTGAGGCCATTTTTCTCGTGACACTGACAGTGCCTAGTCCCCTATTTGTCTACGAAGTGCCCATGTCTACGGTGGAGATGCTGGAACAAAACATCAGCCAGTTTCTCTGCAGGTGACTTGGGCTCCCTCGAACCCTGAGCAGCATTACCCTGTATGGCCATTCCACCATGCTGTACCTTCCAACTTCCAGCGGCCTGTCAGAGGACTTTATGGTCACATGCGCCAGGGAGGTGATGATGTACCGGGACTCCTCTGACAAAAAAGTTGCTACAGCAGGAATCCAGGTGAAAATGGGGAGGAAGAGGGAGGCACAGAAAGCCATTGACAGAGCTGAGGCACGGCTGCATACATCTTGGTGGGCAATACGGCAGTGGGCCGGGCGGGACTTGGCAGCTTCCCCATACCCCGCTACGACAAAGCCCGAGGGAGGGAGAAGCGGAGTATGGTTCAGGATGAGATCAGAACAGAGGTAGAGGAAGATCGCAGGGTTAAGATGGTGGCTATGTACCAGCAAGGCGCCTGGACAAGGTCAGAGCACGCCGAACAGCGAAAACTCACCTGGCCAGAGCTCTGGAGACTCGAATCCCAGCACATCAACTTCCTCATTCAGTCAGTATATGATGTTCTCCCAAGCCCACCCAATCTGCAGCGCTGGGGATTAGCAGCCACTGCGGCATGCCAGCTGTGCCAAAAGAGAGCCACCCTTGAACACATTCTCAGTTGCTGCCCGAAGGCCTTGGGGGACGGACGGTATCTCTGACGTCACGACCAGCTGCTTAGGACTCTGGCAGACACAGTCAGAGCAGCAATCAACAAATGCAAGTACCAGATCACTCCCAAGCAGTTCATCACCTTCGTCAGAGCTGGGGAGAAAGCACAACAACAGTCAAGTTCCTTCGGAGGGCTTCTCACCACAGCAAGGGACTGGAATCTACAAGTCAATATGGGAAGACAGCTTAAGTTCCCAGAGCACATCTCAGCCACTTCACTCCGTCCAGATACGGTGATAACATCTGATTCAACAAAGAAAGTGGTCCTGGTTGAGCTTACTGTCCCCTGGGAAGACAAATTGGAGGAAGCCAACAAGTGCAAGAGGGCCAAATATGCCAATCTGGTAATCAAGTGCTAAAACAAAGGCTGGAAAGTCCGCTGCGAACCAGTCGAGGTGGGGTGCCAAGGTTTTGCTGGCCAATCACTACTCCGCACCCTAAAACTCCTTGGAGTAAAAGGCCAGCTGTGCAGAAGAGCCATCAAAACCATCATAAAGGCTGCGGAGAAACCCTCAAGGTGGTATGGATCCGGAGGGGGGATCCGTGGAGTAGTGGGCCACTTGGATGCAAGTCGGGAGCTGATCATCCTCAGCTGGGTCGCCGAGCGAGGGTGTTTGATGATCAAAGACCCGAAACACCCTATGACCTCGGGTTCATCACTGATGATACGTCCAAGTAGCACCTAGAGGTGTATTCAATAACTAGCATTTCTGGCCTCGCCAGTGACCACTGGGAAAGTCCGGTTGACCACCTTGAATAGAATGGTGACGACTGGAGATACAGTTGACAGCATGGAAAGATGGCAACCAGGGCAGCAAGGGCTAGCAACCTGAAATGCAGTTCCTGTGCACCCAATGCAAGCTACAAAGACCCCCAGGGATTCCCGAGAGGGTGTGAGACTGAGAATCCCAATCGGACAGACCTACCAGCAACGACCCCAGCTAACGGACAATCGATAAAGAGCACAGTTTGTGTCTGCGGCAAGGTGTACAAAAACCCGACAGGTCTTAAAGTCCATCAGACCAACATGGCCTGCCTGAAGGGAGGGAAGGTAAAGCACGGTACAGGGGTAGCGGCCAGCACTACAGGAAAAGTGCTCGTCACAGTCCCTGGTCAGACGGAGGAGGAGCCAGGCCCGGAGCCACCCCATAGTGTCCGGAACCTCCAAGCCGCACCAGTTCTCCCGCAGAGTGGAAAATCCGAACAACATCGGGTCAAGTGGCCTGCCGCCAACAACAAGGAGTGGCTTCAGCTGGACGAGGACATAGACAAGATCATGGAGACATCAGGGAAGGGCAGTGTGGACCACAAACTCCAGGCCATGTGTCCCTTCATAACAACTATCGGCGCTGAATGGTTTGGGTTGACAGAAAGGCCGGTGAGGAAGGAACCAGCAAGACCCAACCGGCGGGAGCACAAGATCAGTCAACTGAGGCAGGAACTGAAGTCTTTAAAACGCCAGTTCAGGGCAGCAAGTGAGGAGGAGAGCAATGCCTTGTCTGAGCTCAGGCAGATCATGAGGAGGAAGCTCATCAGGCGAGCTGAATGGCACAGAAGGAAAGGAAGGGAGAGGGCCAAGAAGCACAAGGCGTTCATCACCAACCCGTTCAGCTTCACCAAGCGATTACTGGGACAGAAGAAGAGCGGCAGCCTCACATGTCCTATAGAGGAGATGAACCAATACCTCAACATCACCTTCAGTGATCCGTTAAGGGAACAAGATCTCGGCCCATGCGAAGCTCTGGTAAAGCCGCCAGAGCCTGTGGTTCAGTTCAACACCTCCGAGCCCACCCTGAATGAGGTCAAAGAAGCAGTGATGGCGGCAAGATCAGGCTCCTCCCCAGGCCCCAGCAGAGTCCCATACAGAGTCTATAATTAGTGCCCCAAACTCCTTGTGCGACTCTGGAAGATCATGAAGGTGATCTGGTGCAGATGAAGGGTCTCCACTCAATGGCGGTCTGCAGAAGGAGTCTGGATTCCAAAGGAGGAGAATGCAAGTAACATCGAGCAGTTCCGAATTATCTCGCTGCTATGTGTCAAAGGGAAAATCTTCTTCAAGATAGTGTCCCAACGGCTTACAGATTTCCTCTTGAACAATGGTTCTATAGACACCTCAGTACAGAAGGGGGGAGTTCCAGGTGTTCCAGGATGCTTAGAGCAGTGTTTTTCAACCTTTTTCAAGCCAAGGCACATTTCTTCCATTGAAAATATCTCGCGGCACACCACCAGCTGAAAATGTGAAAAAAAACCAACTTTTTTTAAACATTGAAGAATGACGTTATATTATAACATCTCGAATAGGAATCAAATAAACACAAAAAAATATATATTTTATACTTTTTAATATTTAGACTCACTCAGTGTGAAACTGGGCCTGTTTGGATGAACACAGAGCTGATATCCTGGCAGGAATCGATGAAAGACACACACGAAGCTCTTCCTCCATCGCTCTCAGTCTTTCTCTGTTTTTAGTTTTTACAGCAGTCAGGCTTGAAAAGCTCACCTCACACAGATATGTTGTGGAAAATGGGAGCAATGTCAAAATAGCTTTGTTGGCCAGCCTGGAGAACTCCTTGGCAGCTGCCAACCAAAAGCTGTCCAAAGGTAGATCAGCAAAGCTTAGCTTGAGACCACGATCTTGTCTCAGTTCAGGTAGTTCCTCCTGCTCCTGTAAAGACATGTCCATTCCAACAGCTGATGATGAGCTGAATGGGTCTCTAACCCAGTCATGGTGCTCCGTGGAGGCTGAAGAGAAATAAAATGACATCTTCTCCTCAAGAGTTTTCAAATGTTTAACTATTATCTCCCACAGTGCAGCACTATTAACATCTTGACATTTATTGGTGAGTGGGAACATTTTAAGATTGCCACTTTCCACATGTTTCTGCCAGAGGTGCACCTTTGAACGGAATCCATTTATTTTATCTGTACTTGTAAGCAGGTTTTCATTTCGGCCTTGCATTCGTGTTCAGTTCATTCAGATGATGAAAAGTATCTGCCAAGTATGACAGCCTTGCACACCACTCATCACTTGCAAGCAGCTTTGCGTAATCGGACCCCTCATTTGTCAGAAACACTTGAAGTTCCTCTCGCAGCTCATACACACGGGCCAGCACCTTGCCGCGTGACAACCATCGGACCTCCGTACGAAACAGCAAGGCTTTATGCTCCGCTCCCATTTCCTCGCACAAAGCCGCAAATATGCGACTTTTCACAGCTCTTGACTTCACAAAGTTTACCATGCGCACAACATCATCCAACACAGGAACGAGGTCTGCTGGTACAGTCTTGGCTACGAGGGCTTCGCGGTGTAAAAAACAGTGCGTAATGATCACGTCTGGTTTTTTTCCTTCACTCTACTTACAAAGCCTTTGGTGCACCCGACCATGGCTGCAGCTCCATTAGTGCAGACACTCATGCAGACTTCCCTCTTAAGTCCTCCTTTTTCCAGATAGATACCAAGCACAACGGAGTCGGTGCCGTTGCACCTCCGGTAAAAGTAAATCCAAATGAAAGATAGCTTTCGTTGTATTGCCTCATGCCAGAAACTTTGCTCGACGTCACCGTCTTTGCTTTCTTTTGACCTCCACTCATACTAGGGCCTTCATCCGGGTCTGAGTTTTGTCCAGGGTCCAGTTCAGAGTCAGCATTTTTCCTCTTCAAAAACGTTTCCATCACTTTCACCATCGTCCCGCTAGCCACAATCCACACACCTGTCGCTGCATCATGCGTCACTAAGTCGCTTGTCTCCAAGCGCAAGGCAATTAGCTACCTGCTGTTGCCACCTACTGGTATGGAAGAGTACTACATGGTTACTCTGCCAGGCGCTAGACTGCACAGGCACACAAATCGGATGATTTCCACACCTGACAATATCTCACGGCACACCACTGTGCACACTGGTTGAAAAACACTGGCTTAATAAAGAAAATGAAAAGCCTCCAAAACATGCTTTATGCCACATGTTGTAGCTCTTTCCTTTTTATTTTGCTACAAATAATTGCAGAGCAACACAGAAATTAATTACATTAAAGATTAAAATGTATTTTTATATGGTAAAACTTGATTTCAGAGATATACATTTTAAATGTCATTTCAAGCCTTTCTAAACTTTCTTATTGTTTTCGCAATGTGATGACACACTAATGTCAGCAAAGAATTTTAAGATCAGGTTATGATTAGTCCAAATGGTGTTACATTTAACTTTCCATGTCATTGAGGAAGTCCTCTCCACAGCTGATGATCTGTCTCAGTGCACAGAGAATCGGTGCATCCACATCATCTTTGATGCTGGTTACCACTTCATAGTTCTTCACCAGAAAGACACAGTTGAGTGGAATCCCCAGTGTGGTACAGAATTCATCAACCTGAAGTGCAAAAGGATATTTTACCCTTCAAACATGTCATAGGATCAGTAACATCATGCCCATCCATAAATAATGCAGAAAAACATCAATAAAATCAAACCTTTTGCTTCAGGCGCTTGCTCTTGTAGAGATTGTCCATGTTCTTTGCTACAGATGGACAGGCATTGTCACCTTTAGTGAGAATGGCCAGCTGTGGGATGTCTGAAAACAAATACACAAACTGAATCAGAATCTTAACTTGTGAGAAGTCAAAACCCATCAGGATAACAGACAGACACCAGGACAAACCCAGCAGACGAGAATATTGTCCTCCAGGGGAAGCTACTAAAACAAAGTCACAATATTCAGTAAAAGGCTGAAATTATCAGAATATAAGAATATTAGAGTCTATAAAGTGATATTTTCTGGGTGAATCCAGAATTGTTACATTGGTTTGTTGTCCAACATCGAGTCTGTGGATTATTAATCCAGAACCTTTCTCTCTCTAAATAGACAAACTCATTTACATATACAACACATGTACATGCAAATATTAAGGGAGAGTTGTCATATAAGCCACCCTCAACTGGAGTTCTGAGTATTTTAGTTAAATGTACCTTCCTAAAGGGAATATATGATCAGATTTATGCTGGAGGAAAACTGGAAACTGTTGCAGATTTAACCTTTAGACTGGATCCTGATTCAAACAAGCATTAATACCACACTGAATCTTACCCATTCTGCTGGCGGCTTTTCTGATTTCTCTCATCTTCTTCTGCATTTCTTCATTTAATATAACCTGACCATCGACACGAATGACAGAAACCAGGACGTGGACTCGGTCTTGCAGATTGGGAGAGGGGTTGTAACCTTCATCACCTTCTTTCAGAGGAGATGATGGTTTGAACTGGGAAATAACACAATAATAATAACTTGTTTATTCATAAATAATGCTGTGTTTTTAAGAGAAAACTTGTTTCATTTTTGAGCACAAAGGACAAAGACAACTCAAACATTAAAGTTGTTCACATGTTAACTTCAAAATGTCCATCAAGCAGTTTGGTGAGTAACAGTGATGATAGATATGACTGATATATGAAAGAGGACTGATCTAAAATATGAAGTGATTGTACCTCATAACCATCTCTCACGTGTCCTTTAAGGGCGAGGATGATGTCATCAACATGAACTCCTTTATTTTCCCGACTTTCCTCAAGGCCGGCAATGTCATTAAAAGAGATGTGGTAATGGCCGCCTGGATCTGATGTTCGAGTGAATTTGTAGTTTTTATACTGTTAAAAAAAGAATCTCCAGTTAAGGTTATTATCATATCAAACTTCATCAGACAAAAACTGTCAGGTTCTGTTAGTCTGTCTTTGTTGTGTTGTCTCCTCCTCTTTTGTCTCCTTTTCATGTCTGTCTGGGTCTAATTGTCTCCTCTGTTAAAACACTCTCCCCATTAAATTGTCGACTTTAACACATGAACATGTTTTTAGTCCTTCCCTCCCAATGGTAACTTGGATTTATTTTCACTCTGTTGTTGAGGACACCAAACGAGACAAAGGAAATATTTTGCATTTTGGGGTGAAACGTCTTAATGTTATGTTGAAGTGTCAGATTGTTAAAGGTAATAGAAGTTATTATTTAATGCTCTTACTTTCTTGGTAAAGCTTTCTTCAGCCAGATTTCCATCTGTGAGTGCTCGGCCCATGATTCTTCCTTGTAAAACACTGTCAACAGAGTTGATGAAACTGGACTTGCCAGCACCAGTTGGTCCATACAGCAGAATTCTCAGATGTTGGACGTCATGGTTTTTAGGTACATATGTCTTCACATAGTCCAGATTTGCTCTGTTGTTCCTGCATTTGACACACGTTTTAATGTCACAGTCTTAAAAAAGAGTTTCACCATGAAACTGCATCATCACTCATATTGATCACTTACTCTGGCATTTTCCTCCATGGAGTGTCTTCCACTGGTGAAGGGGGTGGAGACGGTTTAGACGAAACTGGAGATGGTTTAGACGAACCTGGAGACGGTTTAGACGAAACTGTTTACATCAGATAAAATAGTATACTTAGGTTGGTGGGTTAAACATCATGTCCAGTTTCTTTGATTATTTATTTCCTCATTATTTTCATGAACAACCAAAATCCATCGATTATCTTATTATTCATTTTGTCAAAATTGAAATAGATTGACTTACTTCCCCCCATCACTGCACCTGTAAAGCCAAAGACCAAAGATGTCATAAGTACAGGAAGTACAGCCCTTCAAAGCTGTGTAGAACTTTACATCAGGTGACAGAAATCAAACGTGAATCAATTGTTGGTATTTTAAGACTCAAACTTTAATCAAAAATAAAAATGTAATCAATATTTAAGGCACAATGACAGTCTTATCTTCTATTGTCCTCTACTTCCTTCTTACAGTCATTCCTCCAAATAAATGACTCTTTAAAACAGGGGTCGGGAACCTGTGGCTCGCAAGCCAGATGTGGCTCTTGATGGCTGCATCTGGCTCGCAGACAAATCTTGAATTATAAAAAAAGTGTTGCTAGACTCCTTTGCTATCTATGAAACGGTCAAATATAAAGCAGCACTTTGACACACGTTGAAAGAATTGAGAGACATATTGTATTTTAAAACTGTTGAAATTACATAAAATGCACACATTTATTTGTATTATTTGTATTTTTAGTTTTAAACATATTGTATGGCTCTCACGGAATTACATTTCAAAATATGTTGGGTTCATGTCTCTCTCAGTCAAAAAGGTTCCCGACCCCTGCTTCAAAAGGACGTGGTTTAAAATGCTCCTGTCAACGAAACAAACATTGGCTTAAGTCTGATTAACCATCTGACATCTATTGAATAAATTGTAGTTTTATGGGATGTAAATACCAATTTCAAAGACTCTTGTGATTAATTATTTTAGACCTAAAGCACTAGGAAGGTATAGCCCCATGTTGAAGTTGACCAGATCAGTCCTTTAACATGTGCTGTTAAGACAGATAAACCCAACAACATCAGTGAAAGGCCATTCCTTCCTGCAGACAAAGATGTGTGTGCTACAAGTTTGAGAGGAAAAACAGGTCATTAATACAGCTTAAAAAAACACCCAAACAGCTGTATTATGTTGAAAATCTATTCAAAACACCTCGTGCTGAATGGAAAGACATTGAAATTGTTCAAAAAACCAAGATCTTTGAATGTATACAAGTTGAGTGGGAAAGTGAAAGAATTGTCATCATGTTTATCTACGCTTTATCATGTTTATCTTGTTTGGACTTTGGTGCCCAGGCTCTGATAGAGCTCTACTGCTACAGTGTGATATCTGCACCAACCTTTGGCAGCTGCTTTTATCCGAGAAAGATTAGAAATTCATACTTTAAAAAACCCAATATGGGCTCAGTATTTAATTATTTATTTACTCAATGCTAGCTGGCCTCGGACACAGATATGCTTCGAGTGAGAAGAGGTGTTTAAATGAGGTGGTTCTGTCCGCGCGGACTATTTAAGATAGGTAGAACTATCTGGCGTGGACAGATACGTTCACCAGCCAGGAGGCATGTTTCCCATAGTGAGACATCGAGCGAAATATTATGAAAGAGACCTACTCTTTTGTGTAAGATATTTGATAAAAACAGATGTTTTTCAAGCATTTTCCTCTTTGTTTTACTAACAAGGATAAAGTCTATGCTTTGATTATTTGGCTTGACCTGAGTTATTGAAGTCTATAACTATGTTTCAGTTTCGTTTACAACAAGGACATCAAAAGAAGAGACAAAGTTAGTCACTTCAGGAAAATAGATTACTATACTTTGTACTTATGAGAATACTTATAATATAGAGTATACTTTCATCTATATTTTAAACAGTCTAAAAAGAAACAATGGAGCTGCTTACCTTTGTTTCTCTGCTCTTGTAAAGAGTGACGGAATCACACAGCGGTTGTGACACTTAAATACGTCTCAGAGAATTTTACTTTCACTTGCCAATAAAACTTGCATGTCCACGCCTAGTTTAGTTAATAAAAAAAAAAAACACTGTTGAGCAGTTCATTGACTCTCTTTTGGACCCGTTGACAGAAAAAAATAAAGAAGACCTGCAACATTCGTTTTATTATCCTAACTCATGGAAAAAATGCAAGTATGTAGCCCAACACATGAACATGAGGGTTACATTCTTCAGGCCATTTTTCTCGTGACACTGACAGTGCCTAGTCCCCTATTTGTCTACGAAGTGCCCATGTCTACGGTGGAGATGCTGGAACAAAACATCAGCCAGTTTCTCTGCAGGTGACTTGGGCTCCCTCGAACCCTGAGCAGCATTACCCTGTATGGCCATTCCACCATGCTGTACCTTCCAACTTCCAGCGGCCTGTCAGAGGACTTTATGGTCACATGCGCCAGGGAGGTGATGATGTACCGGGACTCCTCTGACAAAAAAGTTGCTACAGCAGGAATCCAGGTGAAAATGGGGAGGAAGAGGGAGGCACAGAAAGCCATTGACAGAGCTGAGGCACGGCTGCATACATCTTGGTGGGCAATACGGCAGTGGGCCGGGCGGGACTTGGCAGCTTCCCCATACCCCGCTACGACAAAGCCCGAGGGAGGGAGAAGCGGAGTATGGTTCAGGATGAGATCAGAACAGAGGTAGAGGAAGATCGCAGGGTTAAGATGGTGGCTATGTACCAGCAAGGCGCCTGGACAAGGTCAGAGCACGCCGAACAGCGAAAACTCACCTGGCCAGAGCTCTGGAGACTCGAATCCCAGCACATCAACTTCCTCATTCAGTCAGTATATGATGTTCTCCCAAGCCCACCCAATCTGCAGCGCTGGGGATTAGCAGCCACTGCGGCATGCCAGCTGTGCCAAAAGAGAGCCACCCTTGAACACATTCTCAGTTGCTGCCCGAAGGCCTTGGGGGACGGACGGTATCTCTGACGTCACGACCAGCTGCTTAGGACTCTGGCAGACACAGTCAGAGCAGCAATCAACAAATGCAAGTACCAGATCACTCCCAAGCAGTTCATCACCTTCGTCAGAGCTGGGGAGAAAGCACAACAACAGTCAAGTTCCTTCGGAGGGCTTCTCACCACAGCAAGGGACTGGAATCTACAAGTCAATATGGGAAGACAGCTTAAGTTCCCAGAGCACATCTCAGCCACTTCACTCCGTCCAGATACGGTGATAACATCTGATTCAACAAAGAAAGTGGTCCTGGTTGAGCTTACTGTCCCCTGGGAAGACAAATTGGAGGAAGCCAACAAGTGCAAGAGGGCCAAATATGCCAATCTGGTAATCAAGTGCTAAAACAAAGGCTGGAAAGTCCGCTGCGAACCAGTCGAGGTGGGGTGCCAAGGTTTTGCTGGCCAATCACTACTCCGCACCCTAAAACTCCTTGGAGTAAAAGGCCAGCTGTGCAGAAGAGCCATCAAAACCATCATAAAGGCTGCGGAGAAACCCTCAAGGTGGTATGGATCCGGAGGGGGGATCCGTGGAGTAGTGGGCCACTTGGATGCAAGTCGGGAGCTGATCATCCTCAGCTGGGTCGCCGAGCGAGGGTGTTTGATGATCAAAGACCCGAAACACCCTATGACCTCGGGTTCATCACTGATGATACGTCCAAGTAGCACCTAGAGGTGTATTCAATAACTAGCATTTCTGGCCTCGCCAGTGACCACTGGGAAAGTCCGGTTGACCACCTTGAATAGAATGGTGACGACTGGAGATACAGTTGACAGCATGGAAAGATGGCAACCAGGGCAGCAAGGGCTAGCAACCTGAAATGCAGTTCCTGTGCACCCAATGCAAGCTACAAAGACCCCCAGGGATTCCCGAGAGGGTGTGAGACTGAGAATCCCAATCGGACAGACCTACCAGCAACGACCCCAGCTAACGGACAATCGATAAAGAGCACAGTTTGTGTCTGCGGCAAGGTGTACAAAAACCCGACAGGTCTTAAAGTCCATCAGACCAACATGGCCTGCCTGAAGGGAGGGAAGGTAAAGCACGGTACAGGGGTAGCGGCCAGCACTACAGGAAAAGTGCTCGTCACAGTCCCTGGTCAGACGGAGGAGGAGCCAGGCCCGGAGCCACCCCATAGTGTCCGGAACCTCCAAGCCGCACCAGTTCTCCCGCAGAGTGGAAAATCCGAACAACATCGGGTCAAGTGGCCTGCCGCCAACAACAAGGAGTGGCTTCAGCTGGACGAGGACATAGACAAGATCATGGAGACATCAGGGAAGGGCAGTGTGGACCACAAACTCCAGGCCATGTGTCCCTTCATAACAACTATCGGCGCTGAATGGTTTGGGTTGACAGAAAGGCCGGTGAGGAAGGAACCAGCAAGACCCAACCGGCGGGAGCACAAGATCAGTCAACTGAGGCAGGAACTGAAGTCTTTAAAACGCCAGTTCAGGGCAGCAAGTGAGGAGGAGAGCAATGCCTTGTCTGAGCTCAGGCAGATCATGAGGAGGAAGCTCATCAGGCGAGCTGAATGGCACAGAAGGAAAGGAAGGGAGAGGGCCAAGAAGCACAAGGCGTTCATCACCAACCCGTTCAGCTTCACCAAGCGATTACTGGGACAGAAGAAGAGCGGCAGCCTCACATGTCCTATAGAGGAGATGAACCAATACCTCAACATCACCTTCAGTGATCCGTTAAGGGAACAAGATCTCGGCCCATGCGAAGCTCTGGTAAAGCCGCCAGAGCCTGTGGTTCAGTTCAACACCTCCGAGCCCACCCTGAATGAGGTCAAAGAAGCAGTGATGGCGGCAAGATCAGGCTCCTCCCCAGGCCCCAGCAGAGTCCCATACAGAGTCTATAATTAGTGCCCCAAACTCCTTGTGCGACTCTGGAAGATCATGAAGGTGATCTGGTGCAGATGAAGGGTCTCCACTCAATGGCGGTCTGCAGAAGGAGTCTGGATTCCAAAGGAGGAGAATGCAAGTAACATCGAGCAGTTCCGAATTATCTCGCTGCTATGTGTCAAAGGGAAAATCTTCTTCAAGATAGTGTCCCAACGGCTTACAGATTTCCTCTTGAACAATGGTTATATAGACACCTCAGTACAGAAGGGGGGAGTTCCAGGTGTTCCAGGATGCTTAGAGCAGTGTTTTTCAACCTTTTTCAAGCCAAGGCACATTTCTTCCATTGAAAATATCTCGCGGCACACCACCAGCTGAAAATGTGAAAAAAAAACAACTTTTTTTAAACATTGAAGAATGACGTTATATTATAACATCTCGAATAGGAATCAAATAAACACAAAAAAAAAACTATTTTATACTTTTTAATATTTAGACTCACTCAGTGTGAAACCTGGGCCTGTTTGGATGAACACAGAGCTGATATCCTGGCAGGAATCGATGAAAGACACACACGAAGCTCTTCCTCCATAGCTCTCAGTCTTTCTCTGTTTTTAGTTTTTACAGCAGTCAGGCTTGAAAAGCTCACCTCACACAGATATGTTGTGGAAAATGGGAGCAATGTCAAAATAGCTTTGTTGGCCAGCCTGGAGAACTCCTTGGCAGCTGCCAACCAAAAGCTGTCCAAAGGTAGATCAGCAAAGCTTAGCTTGAGACCACGATCTTGTCTCAGTTCAGGTAGTTCCTCCTGCTCCTGTAAAGACATGTCCATTCCAACAGCTGATGATGAGCTGAATGGGTCTCTAACCCAGTCATGGTGCTCCGTGGAGGCTGAAGAGAAATAAAATGACATCTTCTCCTCAAGAGTTTTCAAATGTTTAACTATTATCTCCCACAGTGCAGCACTATTAACATCTTGACATTTATTGGTGAGTGGGAACATTTTAAGATTGCCACTTTCCACATGTTTCTGCCAGAGGTGCACCTTTGAACGGAATCCATTTATTTTATCTGTACTTGTAAGCAGGTTTTCATTTCGGCCTTGCATTCGTGTTCAGTTCATTCAGATGATGAAAAGTATCTGCCAAGTATGACAGCCTTGCACACCACTCATCACTTGCAAGCAGCTTTGCGTAATCGGACCCCTCATTTGTCAGAAACACTTGAAGTTCCTCTCGCAGCTCATACACACGGGCCAGCACCTTGCCGCGTGACAACCATCGGACCTCCGTACGAAACAGCAAGGCTTTATGCTCCGCTCCCATTTCCTCGCACAAAGCCGCAAATATGCGACTTTTCACAGCTCTTGACTTCACAAAGTTTACCATGCGCACAACATCATCCAACACAGGAACGAGGTCTGCTGGTACAGTCTTGGCTACGAGGGCTTCGCGGTGTAAAAAACAGTGCGTAATGATCACGTCTGGGTTTTTTTCCTTCACTCTACTTACAAAGCCTTTGGTGCACCCGACCATGGCTGCAGCTCCATTAGTGCAGACACTCATGCAGACTTCCCTCTTAAGTCCTCCTTTTTCCAGATAGATACCAAGCACAACGGAGTCGGTGCCGTTGCACCTCCGGTAAAAGTAAATCCAAATGAAAGATAGCTTTCGTTGTATTGCCTCATGCCAGAAACTTTGCTCGACGTCACCGTCTTTGCTTTCTTTTGACCTCCACTCATACTAGGGCCTTCATCCGGGTCTGAGTTTTGTCCAGGGTCCAGTTCAGAGTCAGCATTTTTCCTCTTCAAAAACGTTTCCATCACTTTCACCATCGTCCCGCTAGCCACAATCCACACACCTGTCGCTGCATCATGCGTCACTAAGTCGCTTGTCTCCAAGCGCAAGGCAATTAGCTACCTGCTGTTGCCACCTACTGGTATGGAAGAGTACTACATGGTTACTCTGCCAGGCGCTAGACTGCACAGGCACACAAATCGGATGATTTCCACACCTGACAATATCTCACGGCACACCACTGTGCACACTGGTTGAAAAACACTGGCTTAATAAAGAAAATGAAAAGCCTCCAAAACATGCTTTATGCCACATGTTGTAGCTCTTTCCTTTTTATTTTGCTACAAATAATTGCAGAGCAACACAGAAATTAATTACATTAAAGATTAAAATATGTTTTTAAATGTATTTTTATATGGTAAAACTTGATTTCAGAGATATACATTTTAAATGTCATTTCAAGCCTTTCTAAACTTTCTTATTGTTTTCGCAATGTGATGACACACTAATGTCAGCAAAGAATTTTAAGATCAGGTTATGATTAGTCCAAATGGTGTTACATTTAACTTTCCATGTCATTGAGGAAGTCCTCTCCACAGCTGATGATCTGTCTCAGTGCACAGAGAATCGGTGCATCCACATCATCTTTGATGCTGGTTACCACTTCATAGTTCTTCACCAGAAAGACACAGTTGAGTGGAATCCCCAGTGTGGTACAGAATTCATCAACCTGAAGTGCAAAAGGATATTTTACCCTTCAAACATGTCATAGGATCAGTAACATCATGCCCATCCATAAATAATGCAGAAAAACATCAATAAAATCAAACCTTTTGCTTCAGGCGCTTGCTCTTGTAGAGATTGTCCATGTTCTTTGCTACAGATGGACAGGCATTGTCACCTTTAGTGAGAATGGCCAGCTGTGGGATGTCTGAAAACAAATACACAAACTGAATCAGAATCTTAACTTGTGAGAAGTCAAAACCCATCAGGATAACAGACAGACACCAGGACAAACCCAGCAGACGAGAATATTGTCCTCCAGGGGAAGCTACTAAAACAAAGTCACAATATTCAGTAAAAGGCTGAAATTATCAGAATATAAGAATATTAGAGTCTATAAAGTGATATTTTCTGGGTGAATCCAGAATTGTTACATTGGTTTGTTGTCCAACATCGAGTCTGTGGATTATTAATCCAGAACCTTTCTCTCTCTAAATAGACAAACTCATTTACATATACAACACATGTACATGCAAATATTAAGGGAGAGTTGTCATATAAGCCACCCTCAACTGGAGTTCTGAGTATTTTAGTTAAATGTACCTTCCTAAAGGGAATATATGATCAGATTTATGCCGGAGGAAAACTGGAAACTGTTGCAGATTTAACCTTTAGACTGGATCCTGATTCAAACAAGCATTAATACCACACTGAATCTTACCCATTCTGCTGGCGGCTTTTCTGATTTCTCTCATCTTCTTCTGCATTTCTTCATTTAATATAACCTGACCATCGACACGAATGACAGAAACCAGGACGTGGACTCGGTCTTGCAGATTGGGAGAGGGGTTGTAACCTTCATCACCTTCTTTCAGAGGAGATGATGGTTTGAACTGGGAAATAACACAATAATAATAACTTGTTTATTCATAAATAATGCTGTGTTTTTTAAGAGAAAACTTGTTTCATTTTTGAGCACAAAGGACAAAGACAACTCAAACATTAAAGTTGTTCACATGTTAACTTCAAAATGTCCATCAAGCAGTTTGGTGAGTAACAGTGATGATAGATATGACTGATATATGAAAGAGGACTGATCTAAAATATGAAGTGATTGTACCTCATAACCATCTCTCACGTGTCCTTTAAGGGCGAGGATGATGTCATCAACATGAACTCCTTTATTTTCCCGACTTTCCTCAAGGCCGGCAATGTCATTAAAAGAGATGTGGTAATGGCCGCCTGGATCTGATGTTCGAGTGAATTTGTAGTTTTTATACTGTTAAAAAAGAATCTCCAGTTAAGGTTATTATCATATCAAACTTCATCAGACAAAAACTGTCAGGTTCTGTTAGTCTGTCTTTGTTGTGTTGTCTCCTCCTCTTTTGTCTCCTTTTCATGTCTGTCTGGGTCTAATTGTCTCCTCTGTTAAAACACTCTCCCCATTAAATTGTCGACTTTAACACATGAACATGTTTTTAGTCCTTCCCTCCCAATGGTAACTTGGATTTATTTTCACTCTGTTGTTGAGGACACCAAACGAGACAAAGGAAATATTTTGCATTTTGGGGTGAAACGTCTTAATGTTATGTTGAAGTGTCAGATTGTTAAAGGTAATAGAAGTTATTATTTAATGCTCTTACTTTCTTGGTAAAGCTTTCTTCAGCCAGATTTCCATCTGTGAGTGCTCGGCCCATGATTCTTCCTTGTAAAACACTGTCAACAGAGTTGATGAAACTGGACTTGCCAGCACCAGTTGGTCCATACAGCAGAATTCTCAGATGTTGGACGTCATGGTTTTTAGGTACATATGTCTTCACATAGTCCAGATTTGCTCTGTTGTTCCTGCATTTGACACACGTTTTAATGTCACAGTCTTAAAAAGAGTTTCACCATGAAACTGCATCATCACTCATATTGATCACTTACTCTGGCATTTTCCTCCATGGAGTGTCTTCCACTGGTGAAGGGGGTGGAGACGGTTTAGACGAAACTGGAGATGGTTTAGACGAACCTGGAGACGGTTTAGACGAAACTGTTTACATCAGATAAAATAGTATACTTAGGTTGGTGGGTTAAACATCATGTCCAGTTTCTTTGATTATTTATTTCCTCATTATTTTCATGAACAACCAAAATCCATCGATTATCTTATTATTCATTTTGTCAAAATTGAAATAGATTGACTTACTTCCCCCCATCACTGCACCTGTAAAGCCAAAGACCAAAGGTGTCATAAGTACAGGAAGTACAGCCCTTCAAAGCTGTGTAGAACTTTACATCAGGTGACAGAAATCAAACGTGAATCAATTGTTGGTATTTTAAGACTCAAACTTTAATCAAAAATAAAAATGTAATCAATATTTAAGGCACAATGACAGTCTTATCTTCTATTGTCCTCTACTTCCTTCTTACAGTCATTCCTCCAAATAAATGACTCTTTAAAACAGGGGTCGGGAACCTGTGGCTCGCAAGCCAGATGTGGCTCTTGATGGCTGCATCTGGCTCGCAGACAAATCTTGAATTATAAAAAAGTGTTGCTAGACTCCTTTGCTATCTATGAAACGGTCAAATATAAAGCAGCACTTTGACACACGTTGAAAGAATTGAGAGACATATTGTATTTTAAAACTGTTGAAATTACATAAAATGCACACATTTATTTGTATTATTTGTATTTTTAGTTTTAAACATATTGTATGGCTCTCACGGAATTACATTTCAAAATATGTTGGGTTCATGTCTCTCTCAGTCAAAAAGGTTCCCGACCCCTGCTTCAAAAGGACGTGGTTTAAAATGCTCCTGTCAACGAAACAAACATTGGCTTAAGTCTGATTAACCATCTGACATCTATTGAATAAATTGTAGTTTTATGGGATGTAAATACCAATTTCAAAGACTCTTGTGATTAATTATTTTAGACCTAAAGCACTAGGAAGGTATAGCCCCATGTTGAAGTTGACCAGATCAGTCCTTTAACATGTGCTGTTAAGACAGATAAACCCAACAACATCAGTGAAAGGCCATTCCTTCCTGCAGACAAAGATGTGTGTGCTACAAGTTTGAGAGGAAAAACAGGTCATTAATACAGCTTAAAAAAACACCCAAACAGCTGTATTATGTTGAAAATCTATTCAAAACACCTCGTGCTGAATGGAAAGACATTGAAATTGTTCAAAAAACCAAGATCTTTGAATGTATACAAGTTGAGTGGGAAAGTGAAAGAATTGTCATCATGTTTATCTACGCTTTATCATGTTTATCTTGTTTGGACTTTGGTGCCCAGGCTCTGATAGAGCTCTACTGCTACAGTGTGATATCTGCACCAACCTTTGGCAGCTGCTTTTATCCGAGAAAGATTAGAAATTCATACTTTAAAAAACCCAATATGGGCTCAGTATTTAATTATTTATTTACTCAATGCTAGCTGGCCTCGGACACAGATATGCTTCGAGTGAGAAGAGGTGTTTAAATGAGGTGGTTCTGTCCGCGCGGACTATTTAAGATAGGTAGAACTATCTGGCGTGGACAGATACGTTCACCAGCCAGGAGGCATGTTTCCCATAGTGAGACATCGAGCGAAATATTATGAAAGAGACCTACTCTTTTTGTGTAAGATATTTGATAAAAACAGATGTTTTTCAAGCATTTTCCTCTTTGTTTTACTAACAAGGATAAAGTCTATGCTTTGATTATTTGGCTTGACCTGAGTTATTGAAGTCTATAACTATGTTTCAGTTTCGTTTACAACAAGGACATCAAAAGAAGAGACAAAGTTAGTCACTTCAGGAAAATAGATTACTATACTTTGTACTTATGAGAATACTTATAATATAGAGTATACTTTCATCTATATTTTAAACAGTCTAAAAAGAAACAATGGAGCTGCTTACCTTTGTTTCTCTGCTCTTGTAAAGAGTGACGGAATCACACAGCGGTTGTGACACTTAAATACGTCTCAGAGAATTTTACTTTCACTTGCCAATAAAACTTGCATGTCCACGCCTAGTTTAGTTAATAAAAAAAAAAACACTGTTGAGCAGTTCATTGACTCTCTTTTGGACCCGTTGACAGAAAAAAATAAAGAAGACCTGCAACATTCGTTTTATTATCCTAACTCATGGAAAAAATGCAAGTATGTAGCCCAACACATGAACATGAGGGTTACATTCTTCAGGCCATTTTCTCGTGACACTGACAGTGCCTAGTCCCCTATTTGTCTACGAAGTGCCCATGTCTACGGTGGAGATGCTGGAACAAAACATCAGCCAGTTTCTCTGCAGGTGACTTGGGCTCCCTCGAACCCTGAGCAGCATTACCCTGTATGGCCATTCCACCATGCTGTACCTTCCAACTTCCAGCGGCCTGTCAGAGGACTTTATGGTCACATGCGCCAGGGAGGTGATGATGTACCGGGACTCCTCTGACAAAAAAGTTGCTACAGCAGGAATCCAGGTGAAAATGGGGAGGAAGAGGGAGGCACAGAAAGCCATTGACAGAGCTGAGGCACGGCTGCATACATCTTGGTGGGCAATACGGCAGTGGGCCGGGCGGGACTTGGCAGCTTCCCCATACCCCGCTACGACAAAGCCCGAGGGAGGGAGAAGCGGAGTATGGTTCAGGATGAGATCAGAACAGAGGTAGAGGAAGATCGCAGGGTTAAGATGGTGGCTATGTACCAGCAAGGCGCCTGGACAAGGTCAGAGCACGCCGAACAGCGAAAACTCACCTGGCCAGAGCTCTGGAGACTCGAATCCCAGCACATCAACTTCCTCATTCAGTCAGTATATGATGTTCTCCCAAGCCCACCCAATCTGCAGCGCTGGGGATTAGCAGCCACTGCGGCATGCCAGCTGTGCCAAAAGAGAGCCACCCTTGAACACATTCTCAGTTGCTGCCCGAAGGCCTTGGGGGACGGACGGTATCTCTGACGTCACGACCAGCTGCTTAGGACTCTGGCAGACACAGTCAGAGCAGCAATCAACAAATGCAAGTACCAGATCACTCCCAAGCAGTTCATCACCTTCGTCAGAGCTGGGGAGAAAGCACAACAACAGTCAAGTTCCTTCGGAGGGCTTCTCACCACAGCAAGGGACTGGAATCTACAAGTCAATATGGGAAGACAGCTTAAGTTCCCAGAGCACATCTCAGCCACTTCACTCCGTCCAGATACAGTGATAACATCTGATTCAACAAAGAAAGTGGTCCTGGTTGAGCTTACTGTCCCCTGGGAAGACAAATTGGAGGAAGCCAACAAGTGCAAGAGGGCCAAATATGCCAATCTGGTAATCAAGTGCCAAAACAAAGGCTGGAAAGCCCGCTGCGAACCAGTCGAGGTGGAGTGCCAAGGTTTTGCTGGCCAATCACTACTCCGCACCCTAAAACTCCTTGGAGTAAAAGGCCAGCTGTGCAGAAGAGCCATCAAAACCATCATAAAGGCTGCAGAGAAACCCTCAAGGTGGTATGGGTCCGGAGGGGGGATCCGTGGAGTAGTGGGCCACTTGGATGCAAGTCGGGAGCTGATCATCCTCAGCTGGGTCGCCGAGCGAGGGTGTTTGATGATCAAAGACCCGAAACACCCTATGACCTCGGGTTCATCACTGATGATACGTCCAAGTAGCACCTAGAGGTGTATTCAATAACTAGCATTTCTGGCCTCGCCAGTGACCACTGGGAAAGTCCGGTTGACCACCTTGAATAGAATGGTGACGACTGGAGATACAGTTGACAGCATGGAAAGATGGCAACCAGGGCAGCAAGGGCTAGCAACCTGAAATGCAGTTCCTGTGCACCCAATGCAAGCTACAAAGACCCCCAGGGATTCCCGAGAGGGTGTGAGACTGAGAATCCCAATCGGACAGACCTACCAGCAACGACCCCAGCTAACGGACAATCGATAAAGAGCACAGTTTGTGTCTGCGGCAAGGTGTACAAAAACCCGACAGGTCTTAAAGTCCATCAGACCAACATGGCCTGCCTGAAGGGAGGGAAGGTAAAGCACGGTACAGGGGTAGCGGCCAGCACTACAGGAAAAGTGCTCGTCACAGTCCCTGGTCAGACGGAGGAGGAGCCAGGCCCGGAGCCACCCCATAGTGTCCGGAACCTCCAAGCCGCACCAGTTCTCCCGCAGAGTGGAAAATCCGAACAACATCGGGTCAAGTGGCCTGCCGCCAACAACAAGGAGTGGCTTCAGCTGGACGAGGACATAGACAAGATCATGGAGACATCAGGGAAGGGCAGTGTGGACCACAAACTCCAGGCCATGTGTCCCTTCATAACAACTATCGGCGCTGAATGGTTTGGGTTGACAGAAAGGCCGGTGAGGAAGGAACCAGCAAGACCCAACCGGCGGGAGCACAAGATCAGTCAACTGAGGCAGGAACTGAAGTCTTTAAAACGCCAGTTCAGGGCAGCAAGTGAGGAGGAGAGCAATGCCTTGTCTGAGCTCAGGCAGATCATGAGGAGGAAGCTCATCAGGCGAGCTGAATGGCACAGAAGGAAAGGAAGGGAGAGGGCCAAGAAGCACAAGGCGTTCATCACCAACCCGTTCAGCTTCACCAAGCGATTACTGGGACAGAAGAAGAGCGGCAGCCTCACATGTCCTATAGAGGAGATGAACCAATACCTCAACATCACCTTCAGTGATCCGTTAAGGGAACAAGATCTCGGCCCATGCGAAGCTCTGGTAAAGCCGCCAGAGCCTGTGGTTCAGTTCAACACCTCCGAGCCCACCCTGAATGAGGTCAAAGAAGCAGTGATGGCGGCAAGATCAGGCTCCTCCCCAGGCCCCAGCAGAGTCCCATACAGAGTCTATAATTAGTGCCCCAAACTCCTTGTGCGACTCTGGAAGATCATGAAGGTGATCTGGTGCAGATGAAGGGTCTCCACTCAATGGCGGTCTGCAGAAGGAGTCTGGATTCCAAAGGAGGAGAATGCAAGTAACATCGAGCAGTTCCGAATTATCTCGCTGCTATGTGTCAAAGGGAAAATCTTCTTCAAGATAGTGTCCCAACGGCTTACAGATACCTCAGTACAAAAGGGGGAGTTCCAGGTGTTCCGGGATGCTTAGAGCAGTGTTTTTCAACCTTTTTCAAGCCAAGGCACATTTCTTCCATTGAAAATATCTCGCGGCACACCACCAGCTGAAAATGTGAAAAAAAACAACTTTTTTTAAACATTGAAGAATGACGTTATATTATAACATCTCGAATAGGAATCAAATAAACACAAAAAAAACCTATTCTTTAATTTTTAATATTTAGACTCACTCAGTGTGAAACTGGGCCTGTTTGGATGAACATAGAGCTGATATCCTGGCAGGAATCGATGAAAGACACACACGACGCTCTTCCTCCATAGCTCTCAGTCTTTCTCTGTTTTTAGTTTTTACAGCAGTCAGGCTTGAAAAGCTCACCTCACACAGATATGTTGTGGAAAATGGGAGCAATGTCAAAATAGCTTTGTTGGCCAGCCTGGAGAACTCCTTGGCAGCTGCCAACCAAAAGCTGTCCAAAGGTAGATCAGCAAAGCTTAGCTTGAGACCACGATCTTGTCTCAGTTCAGGTAGTTCCTCCTGCTCCTGTAAAGACATGTCCATTCCAACAGCTGATGATGAGCTGAATGGGTCTCTAACCCAGTCATGGTGCTCCGTGGAGGCTGAAGAGAAATAAAATGACATCTTCTCCTCAAGAGTTTTCAAATGTTTAACTATTATCTCCCACAGTGCAGCACTATTAACATCTTGACATTTATTGGTGAGTGGGAACATTTTAAGATTGCCACTTTCCACATGTTTCTGCCAGAGGTGCACCTTTGAACGGAATCCATTTATTTTATCTGTACTTGTAAGCAGGTTTTCATTTCGGCCTTGCATTCGTGTTCAGTTCATTCAGATGATGAAAAGTATCTGCCAAGTATGACAGCCTTGCACACCACTCATCACTTGCAAGCAGCTTTGCGTAATCGGACCCCTCATTTGTCAGAAACACTTGAAGTTCCTCTCGCAGCTCATACACACGGGCCAGCACCTTGCCGCGTGACAACCATCGGACCTCCGTACGAAACAGCAAGGCTTTATGCTCCGCTCCCATTTCCTCGCACAAAGCCGCAAATATGCGACTTTTCACAGCTCTTGACTTCACAAAGTTTACCATGCGCACAACATCATCCAACACAGGAACGAGGTCTGCTGGTACAGTCTTGGCTACGAGGGCTTCGCGGTGTAAAAAACAGTGCGTAATGATCACGTCTGGGTTTTTTTCCTTCACTCTACTTACAAAGCCTTTGGTGCACCCGACCATGGCTGCAGCTCCATTAGTGCAGACACTCATGCAGACTTCCCTCTTAAGTCCTCCTTTTTCCAGATAGATACCAAGCACAACGGAGTCGGTGCCGTTGCACCTCCGGTAAAAGTAAATCCAAATGAAAGATAGCTTTCGTTGTATTGCCTCATGCCAGAAACTTTGCTCGACGTCACCGTCTTTGCTTTCTTTTGACCTCCACTCATACTAGGGC
This sequence comes from Lagocephalus sceleratus, assembly GCA_911728415.1. Lineage (NCBI taxonomy): Eukaryota > Metazoa > Chordata > Actinopteri > Tetraodontiformes > Tetraodontidae > Lagocephalus > Lagocephalus sceleratus. The sequence goes on from CAJVRN010000052.1 coordinate 507,133, forward strand.
CTTCATCCGGGTCTGAGTTTTGTCCAGGGTCCAGTTCAGAGTCAGCATTTTTCCTCTTCAAAAACGTTTCCATCACTTTCACCATCGTCCCGCTAGCCACAATCCACACACCTGTCGCTGCATCATGCGTCACTAAGTCGCTTGTCTCCAAGCGCAAGGCAATTAGCTACCTGCTGTTGCCACCTACTGGTATGGAAGAGTACTACATGGTTACTCTGCCAGGCGCTAGACTGCACAGGCACACAAATCGGATGATTTCCACACCTGACAATATCTCACGGCACACCACTGTGCACACTGGTTGAAAAACACTGGCTTAATAAAGAAAATGAAAAGCCTCCAAAACATGCTTTATGCCACATGTTGTAGCTCTTTCCTTTTTATTTTGCTACAAATAATTGCAGAGCAACACAGAAATCAATTACATTAAAGATTAAAATGTTTTTAACTTCATATATTTTTTATATGGTAAAGCGTAATTTAAGAGATATACATTTTAAATGTCATTTCAAGCCTTTCTCAACTTTCTTATTGTTTTCGCAATGTGATGACACACTAATGTCAGCAAAGAATTTTAAGATCAGGTTATGATTAGTCCAAATGGTGTTACATTTAACTTTCCACATTATTGAGGAATTCTTCTCCAAAGCTGATGATCTGTCTCAGTGCACAGAGAATCGGTGCATCCACATCATCTTTGATGCTGGTTACCACTTCATATTTCTTCACCAGAAAGACACAGTTGAGTGGAATCCCCAGTGTGGTACAGAATTCATCAACCTGAAGTGCAAAAGGATATTTTACCCTTCAAACATGTCATAGGATCAGTAACATCATGCCCATCCATAAATAATGCAGAAAAACATCAATAAAATCAAACCTTTTGCTTCAGGCGCTTGCTCTTGTAGAGATTGTCCATGTCCTTTGCTACAGATGGACAGGCTTTGACACCTTTAGTGAGAATGGCCAGCTGTGGGATTCCTGAAAACAAATACACAAACTGAATCAGAATCTTAACTTGTGAGAAGTCAAAACCCATCAGGATAACAGACAGACACCAGGACAAACCTAGCAGACGAGAATATTGTCCTCCAGGGGAAGCTACTAAAACAAAGTCACAATATTCAGTAAAAGGCTGAAATTATCAGAATATAAGAATATTAGAGTCTATAAAGTGATATTTTCTGGGTGAATCCAGAATTGTTACATTGGTTTGTTGTCCAACATCGAGTCTGTGGATTATTAATCCAGAACCTTTCTCTCTCTAAATAGACAAACTCATTTACATATACAACACATGTACATGCAAATATTAAGGGAGAGTTGTCAGATAAGCCACCCTCAACTGGAGTTCTGAGTATTTTAGTTAAATGTACCTTCCTAAAGGGAATATATGATCAGATTTATGCTGGAGGAAAACTGGAAACTGTTGCAGATTTAACCTTTAGACTGGATCCTGATTCAAACAAGCATTAATACCACACTGAATCTTACCCATTCTGCTGGCGGCTTTTCTGATTTCTCTCATCTTCTTCTGCATTTCTTCATTTAATATAACCTGACCATCGACACGAATGACAGAAACCAGGACGTGGACTCGGTCTTGCAGATTGGGAGAGGGGTTGTAACCTTCATCACCTTCTTTCAGAGGAGATGATGGTTTGAACTGGGAAATAACACAATAATAATAACTTGTTTATTCATAAATAATGCTGTGTTTTTAAGAGAAAACTTGTTTCATTTTTGAGCACAAAGGACAAAGACAACTCAAACATTAAAGTTGTTAACATGTTAACTTCAAAATGTCCATCAAGCAGTTTGGTGAGTAACAGTGATGATAGATATGACTGATATATGAAAGAGGACTGATCTAAAATATGAAGTGATTGTACCTCATAACCATCTCTCACGTGTCCTTTAAGGGCGAGGATGACGTCATCAACATGAACTCCTTTATTTTCCTGAATTTCCTCAAGGCCAGCAATGTCATTAAAAGAGATGTGGTAATGGCCGCCTGGATCTGATGTTCGAGTGAATTTGTAGTTTTTATACTGTTAAAAAAAGAATCTCCAGTTAAGGTTATTATCATATCAAACTTCATCAGACAAAAACTGTCAGGTTCTGTTAGTCTGTCTTTGTTGTCTTGTCTCCTCCTCTTTTGTCTCCTTTTCATGTCTGTCTGGGTCTAATTGTCTCCTCTGTTAAAACACTCTCCCCATTAAATTGTCGACCTTAACACATGAACATGTTTTTAGTCCTTCCCTCCCAATGGTAACTTGGATTTATTTTCACTCTGTTGTTGAGGACAAGACAAAGGAAATATTTTGCATTTTGGGGTGAAACGTCTTAATGTTATGTTGGTGTCAGATTGTTAAAGGTAATAGAAGTTATGATTTAATGCTCTTACTTTCTTGGTAAAGCTTCCTTCAGCCAGATTTCCATCTGTGAGTGCTCGGCCCATGATTCTTCCTTGTAAAACACTGTCAACAGAGTTGATGAAACTGGACTTGCCAGCACCAACTGGTCCATACAGCAGAATTCTCAGATGTTGGACGTCATGGTTTTTAGGTACATATGTCTTCACATAGTCCAGATTTGCTCTGTTGTTCCTGCATTTGACACACGTTTTAATGTCACAGTCTTAAAATCAGTTTCACCATGAAACTGCATCATCACTCATATTGATCACTTACTCTGGCATTTCCCTCCATGGAGTGTCTTCCACTGGTGAAGTGCGTGGAGACAGTCTAGACCAAACTGTTTAGAACAAGATCAGATAAAATAGTATACTTAGGTTGGTGGGTTAAACCTTATGTCCAGTCTCTTTGATTATTTATTTCCTCATTATTTTCATGAACAACCAAAATCCATTCATTATCTTATTGTTCATTTTGTCAAAATTGAAATAGACTGACTTACAAATCCCCATCACTGCACCTGTAAAGCCAAAGACCAAAGATGTCATAAGTACAGGAAGTACAGCCCTTCAAAGCTGTGCAGAACTTTACATCAGGTGACAGAAATCAAACGTGAATCAATTGTTGGTATTTTAACACTCAGAATTTAATCAAAAATAAAAATGTAATCAATATTTAAGGCACAATTACAGTCTTATCTTCTATTGTCCTCTACTTCCTTCTTACAGTCATACCTCCAAATAAATGATTCTTTAAAACAGGGGTCGGGAACCTGTGGCTCGCGAGCCAGATGTGGCTCTTGATGGCTGCATCTGGCTCGCAGACAAATCTTGAATTATAAAAAAAGTGTTGCTAGACTCCTTTGCTAACTATGAAACGGTCAAATATAAAGCAGCACTTTGACACACGTCGAAAGAATTGAGAGACATATTGTATTTTAAAACTGTTGAAATTACATAAAATGCACACATTTATTTGTATTATTTGTATTTTTAGTTTTAAACATATTGTATGGCTCTCACGGAATTACATTTCAAAGTATGTTGTGTTCATGTCTCTCTCAGTCAAAAAGGTTCCTGACCCCTGCTTCAAAAGGACGTGGTTTAAAATGCTCCTGTCAACGAAACAAACATTGGCTTAAGTTTGATTAACCATCTGACATCTATTGAATAAATTGTAGTTTTATGGGATGTAAATACCAATTTTAAAGACTCTTGTGATTAATTCTTTTAGACCTAAAGCACTAGGAAGGTATAGCCCCATGTTGAAGTTGACCAGATCAGTCCTTTAACATGTGCTGTTAAGACAGATAAACCCAACAACATCAGTGAAAGGCCATTCCTTCCTGCAGACAAAGATGTGTGTGCCACAAGTTTGAGAGGAAAAACAGGTCATTAATACAGCTTAAAAAACACACCCAAACAGCTGTATTATGTTGAAAATCTATTCAAAACACCTCGTGCTGAATGGAAAGACATTGAAATTGTTCAAAAAACCAAGATCTTTGAATGTATACAAGTTGAGTGGGAAAGTGAAAGAATTGTCATCATGTTTATCTACGCTTTATCATGTTTATCTTGTTTGGACTTTGGTGCCCAGGCTCTGATAGAGCTCTACTGCTACAGTGTGATATCTGCACCAACCTTTGGCAGCTGCTTTTATCCGAGAAAGATTAGAAATTCATACTTTAAAAAACCCAATATGGGCTCAGTATTTAATTATTTATTTACTCAATGCTAGCTGGCCTCGGACACAGATATGCTTCGAGTGAGAAGAGGTGTTTAAATGAGGTGGTTCTGTCCGCGCGGACTATTTAAGATAGGTAGAACTATCTGGCGTGGACAGATACGTTCACCAGCCAGGAGGCATGTTTCCCATAGTGAGACATCGAGCGAAATATTATGAAAGAGACCTACTCTTTTGTGTAAGATATTTGATAAAAACAGATGTTTTTCAAGCATTTTCCTCTTTGTTTTACTAACAAGGATAAAGTCTATGCTTTGATTATTTGGCTTGACCTGAGTTATTGAAGTCTATAACTATGTTTCAGTTTCGTTTACAACAAGGACATCAAAAGAAGAGACAAAGTTAGTCACTTCAGGAAAATAGATTACTATACTTTGTACTTATGAGAATACTTATAATATAGAGTATACTTTCATCTATATTTTAAACAGTCTAAAAAGAAACATTGGAGCTGCTTACCTTTGTTTCTCTGCTCTTGTAAAGAATGACGGAATCACACAGCGGTTGTGACACTTAAATACGTCTCAGAGAATTTTACTTTCACTTGCCAATAAAACTTGCATGTCCACGCCTAGTTTAGTTAATAAAAAAAAAAAAAACACTGTTGAGCAGTTCATTGACTCTCTTTTGGACCCGTTGACAGAAAAAAATAAAGAAGACCTGCAACATTCGTTTTATTATCCTAACTCATGGAAAAAATGCAAGTATGTAGCCCAACACATGAACATGAGGGTTACATTCTTGAGGCCATTTTTCTCGTGACACTGACAGTGCCTAGTCCCCTATTTGTCTACGAAGTGCCCATGTCTACGGTGGAGATGCTGGAACAAAACATCAGCCAGTTTCTCTGCAGGTGACTTGGGCTCCCTCGAACCCTGAGCAGCATTACCCTGTATGGCCATTCCACCATGCTGTACCTTCCAACTTCCAGCGGCCTGTCAGAGGACTTTATGGTCACATGCGCCAGGGAGGTGATGATGTACCGGGACTCCTCTGACAAAAAAGTTGCTACAGCAGGAATCCAGGTGAAAATGGGGAGGAAGAGGGAGGCACAGAAAGCCATTGACAGAGCTGAGGCACGGCTGCATACATCTTGGTGGGCAATACGGCAGTGGGCCGGGCGGGACTTGGCAGCTTCCCCATACCCCGCTACGACAAAGCCCGAGGGAGGGAGAAGCGGAGTATGGTTCAGGATGAGATCAGAACAGAGGTAGAGGAAGATCGCAGGGTTAAGATGGTGGCTATGTACCAGCAAGGCGCCTGGACAAGGTCAGAGCACGCCGAACAGCGAAAACTCACCTGGCCAGAGCTCTGGAGACTCGAATCCCAGCACATCAACTTCCTCATTCAGTCAGTATATGATGTTCTCCCAAGCCCACCCAATCTGCAGCGCTGGGGATTAGCAGCCACTGCGGCATGCCAGCTGTGCCAAAAGAGAGCCACCCTTGAACACATTCTCAGTTGCTGCCCGAAGGCCTTGGGGGACGGACGGTATCTCTGACGTCACGACCAGCTGCTTAGGACTCTGGCAGACACAGTCAGAGCAGCAATCAACAAATGCAAGTACCAGATCACTCCCAAGCAGTTCATCACCTTCGTCAGAGCTGGGGAGAAAGCACAACAACAGTCAAGTTCCTTCGGAGGGCTTCTCACCACAGCAAGGGACTGGAATCTACAAGTCAATATGGGAAGACAGCTTAAGTTCCCAGAGCACATCTCAGCCACTTCACTCCGTCCAGATACGGTGATAACATCTGATTCAACAAAGAAAGTGGTCCTGGTTGAGCTTACTGTCCCCTGGGAAGACAAATTGGAGGAAGCCAACAAGTGCAAGAGGGCCAAATATGCCAATCTGGTAATCAAGTGCTAAAACAAAGGCTGGAAAGTCCGCTGCGAACCAGTCGAGGTGGGGTGCCAAGGTTTTGCTGGCCAATCACTACTCCGCACCCTAAAACTCCTTGGAGTAAAAGGCCAGCTGTGCAGAAGAGCCATCAAAACCATCATAAAGGCTGCGGAGAAACCCTCAAGGTGGTATGGATCCGGAGGGGGGATCCGTGGAGTAGTGGGCCACTTGGATGCAAGTCGGGAGCTGATCATCCTCAGCTGGGTCGCCGAGCGAGGGTGTTTGATGATCAAAGACCCAAACACCCTATGACCTCGGGTTCATCACTGATGATACGTCCAAGTAGCACCTAGAGGTGTATTCAATAACTAGCATTTCTGGCCTCGCCAGTGACCACTGGGAAAGTCCGGTTGACCACCTTGAATAGAATGGTGACGACTGGAGATACAGTTGACAGCATGGAAAGATGGCAACCAGGGCAGCAAGGGCTAGCAACCTGAAATGCAGTTCCTGTGCACCCAATGCAAGCTACAAAGACCCCCAGGGATTCCCGAGAGGGTGTGAGACTGAGAATCCCAATCGGACAGACCTACCAGCAACGACCCCAGCTAACGGACAATCGATAAAGAGCACAGTTTGTGTCTGCGGCAAGGTGTACAAAAACCCGACAGGTCTTAAAGTCCATCAGACCAACATGGCCTGCCTGAAGGGAGGGAAGGTAAAGCACGGTACAGGGGTAGCGGCCAGCACTACAGGAAAAGTGCTCGTCACAGTCCCTGGTCAGACGGAGGAGGAGCCAGGCCCGGAGCCACCCCATAGTGTCCGGAACCTCCAAGCCGCACCAGTTCTCCCGCAGAGTGGAAAATCCGAACAACATCGGGTCAAGTGGCCTGCCGCCAACAACAAGGAGTGGCTTCAGCTGGACGAGGACATAGACAAGATCATGGAGACATCAGGGAAGGGCAGTGTGGACCACAAACTCCAGGCCATGTGTCCCTTCATAACAACTATCGGCGCTGAATGGTTTGGGTTGACAGAAAGGCCGGTGAGGAAGGAACCAGCAAGACCCAACCGGCGGGAGCACAAGATCAGTCAACTGAGGCAGGAACTGAAGTCTTTAAAACGCCAGTTCAGGGCAGCAAGTGAGGAGGAGAGCAATGCCTTGTCTGAGCTCAGGCAGATCATGAGGAGGAAGCTCATCAGGCGAGCTGAATGGCACAGAAGGAAAGGAAGGGAGAGGGCCAAGAAGCACAAGGCGTTCATCACCAACCCGTTCAGCTTCACCAAGCGATTACTGGGACAGAAGAAGAGCGGCAGCCTCACATGTCCTATAGAGGAGATGAACCAATACCTCAACATCACCTTCAGTGATCCGTTAAGGGAACAAGATCTCGGCCCATGCGAAGCTCTGGTAAAGCCGCCAGAGCCTGTGGTTCAGTTCAACACCTCCGAGCCCACCCTGAATGAGGTCAAAGAAGCAGTGATGGCGGCAAGATCAGGCTCCTCCCCAGGCCCCAGCAGAGTCCCATACAGAGTCTATAATTAGTGCCCCAAACTCCTTGTGCGACTCTGGAAGATCATGAAGGTGATCTGGTGCAGATGAAGGGTCTCCACTCAATGGCGGTCTGCAGAAGGAGTCTGGATTCCAAAGGAGGAGAATGCAAGTAACATCGAGCAGTTCCGAATTATCTCGCTGCTATGTGTCAAAGGGAAAATCTTCTTCAAGATAGTGTCCCAACGGCTTACAGATACCTCAGTACAAAAGGGGGGAGTTCCAGGTGTTCCGGGATGCTTAGAGCAGTGTTTTTCAACCTTTTTCAAGCCAAGGCACATTTCTTCCATTGAAAATATCTCGCGGCACACCACCAGCTGAAAATGTGAAAAAAAAACAACTTTTTTTAAACATTGAAGAATGACGTTATATTATAACATCTCGAATAGGAATCAAATAAACACAAAAAAAAACCTATTCTTTAATTTTTAATATTTAGACTCACTCAGTGTGAAACTGGGCCTGTTTGGATGAACATAGAGCTGATATCCTGGCAGGAATCGATGAAAGACACACACGACGCTCTTCCTCCATAGCTCTCAGTCTTTCTCTGTTTTTAGTTTTTACAGCAGTCAGGCTTGAAAACCTCACCTCACACAGATATGTTGTGGAAAATGGGAGCAATGTCAAAATAGCTTTGTTGGCCAGCCTGGAGAACTCCTTGGCAGCTGCCAACCAAAAGCTGTCCAAAGGTAGATCAGCAAAGCTTAGCTTGAGACCACGATCTTGTCTCAGTTCAGGTAGTTCCTCCTGCTCCTGTAAAGACATGTCCATTCCAACAGCTGATGATGAGCTGAATGGGTCTCTAACCCAGTCATGGTGCTCCGTGGAGGCTGAAGAGAAATAAAATGACATCTTCTCCTCAAGAGTTTTCAAATGTTTAACTATTATCTCCCACAGTGCAGCACTATTAACATCTTGACATTTATTGGTGAGTGGGAACATTTTAAGATTGCCACTTTCCACATGTTTCTGCCAGAGGTGCACCTTTGAACGGAATCCATTTATTTTATCTGTACTTGTAAGCAGGTTTTCATTTCGGCCTTGCATTCGTGTTCAGTTCATTCAGATGATGAAAAGTATCTGCCAAGTATGACAGCCTTGCACACCACTCATCACTTGCAAGCAGCTTTGCGTAATCGGACCCCTCATTTGTCAGAAACACTTGAAGTTCCTCTCGCAGCTCATACACACGGGCCAGCACCTTGCCGCGTGACAACCATCGGACCTCCGTACGAAACAGCAAGGCTTTATGCTCCGCTCCCATTTCCTCGCACAAAGCCGCAAATATGCGACTTTTCACAGCTCTTGACTTCACAAAGTTTACCATGCGCACAACATCATCCAACACAGGAACGAGGTCTGCTGGTACAGTCTTGGCTACGAGGGCTTCGCGGTGTAAAAAACAGTGCGTAATGATCACGTCTGGGTTTTTTTCCTTCACTCTACTTACAAAGCCTTTGGTGCACCCGACCATGGCTGCAGCTCCATTAGTGCAGACACTCATGCAGACTTCCCTCTTAAGTCCTCCTTTTTCCAGATAGATACCAAGCACAACGGAGTCGGTGCCGTTGCACCTCCGGTAAAAGTAAATCCAAATGAAAGATAGCTTTCGTTGTATTGCCTCATGCCAGAAACTTTGCTCGACGTCACCGTCTTTGCTTTCTTTTGACCTCCACTCATACTAGGGCCTTCATCCGGGTCTGAGTTTTGTCCAGGGTCCAGTTCAGAGTCAGCATTTTTCCTCTTCAAAAACGTTTCCATCACTTTCACCATCGTCCCGCTAGCCACAATCCACACACCTGTCGCTGCATCATGCGTCACTAAGTCGCTTGTCTCCAAGCGCAAGGCAATTAGCTACCTGCTGTTGCCACCTACTGGTATGGAAGAGTACTACATGGTTACTCTGCCAGGCGCTAGACTGCACAGGCACACAAATCGGATGATTTCCACACCTGACAATATCTCACGGCACACCACTGTGCACACTGGTTGAAAAACACTGGCTGAATAAAGAAAATGAAAAGCCTCCAAAACATGCTTTATGCCACATGTTGTAGCTCTTTCCTTTTTATTTTGCTACAAATAATTGCAGAGCAACACAGAAATTAATTACATTAAAGATTAAAATGTATTTTTATATGGTAAAACTTGATTTCAGAGATATACATTTTAAATGTCATTTCAAGCCTTTCTAAACTTTCTTATTGTTTTCGCAATGTGATGACACACTAATGTCAGCAAAGAATTTTAAGATCAGGTTATGATTAGTCCAAATGGTGTTACATTTAACTTTCCATGTCATTGAGGAAGTCCTCTCCACAGCTGATGATCTGTCTCAGTGCACAGAGAATCGGTGCATCCACATCATCTTTGATGCTGGTTACCACTTCATAGTTCTTCACCAGAAAGACACAGTTGAGTGGAATTCCCAGTGTGGTACAGAATTCATCAACCTGAAGTGCAAAAGGATATTTTACCCTTCAAACATGTCATAGGATCAGTAACATCATGCCCATCCATAAATAATGCAGAAAAACATCAATAAAATCAAACCTTTTGCTTCAGGCGCTTGCTCTTGTAGAGATTGTCCATGTTCTTTGCTACAGATGGACAGGCATTGTCACCTTTAGTGAGAATGGCCAGCTGTGGGATGTCTGAAAACAAATACACAAACTGAATCAGAATCTTAACTTGTGAGAAGTCAAAACCCATCAGGATAACAGACAGACACCAGGACAAACCCAGCAGACGAGAATATTGTCCTCCAGGGGAAGCTACTAAAACAAAGTCACAATATTCAGTAAAAGGCTGAAATTATCAGAATATAAGAATATTAGAGTCTATAAAGTGATATTTTCTGGGTGAATCCAGAATTGTTACATTGGTTTGTTGTCCAACATCGAGTCTGTGGATTATTAATCCAGAACCTTTCTCTCTCTAAATAGACAAACTCATTTACATATACAACACATGTACATGCAAATATTAAGGGAGAGTTGTCATATAAGCCACCCTCAACTGGAGTTCTGAGTATTTTAGTTAAATGTACCTTCCTAAAGGGAATATATGATCAGATTTATGCCGGAGGAAAACTGGAAACTGTTGCAGATTTAACCTTTAGACTGGATCCTGATTCAAACAAGCATTAATACCACACTGAATCTTACCCATTCTGCTGGCGGCTTTTCTGATTTCTCTCATCTTCTTCTGCATTTCTTCATTTAATATAACCTGACCATCGACACGAATGACAGAAACCAGGACGTGGACTCGGTCTTGCAGATTGGGAGAGGGGTTGTAACCTTCATCACCTTCTTTCAGAGGAGATGATGGTTTGAACTGGGAAATAACACAATAATAATAACTTGTTTATTCATAAATAATGCTGTGTTTTTAAGAGAAAACTTGTTTCATTTTTGAGCACAAAGGACAAAGACAACTCAAACATTAAAGTTGTTCACATGTTAACTTCAAAATGTCCATCAAGCAGTTTGGTGAGTAACAGTGATGATAGATATGACTGATATATGAAAGAGGACTGATCTAAAATATGAAGTGATTGTACCTCATAACCATCTCTCACGTGTCCTTTAAGGGCGAGGATGATGTCATCAACATGAACTCCTTTATTTTCCCGACTTCCTCAAGGCCGGCAATGTCATTAAAAGAGATGTGGTAATGGCCGCCTGGATCTGATGTTCGAGTGAATTTGTAGTTTTTATACTGTTAAAAAAAGAATCTCCAGTTAAGGTTATTATCATATCAAACTTCATCAGACAAAAACTGTCAGGTTCTGTTAGTCTGTCTTTGTTGTGTTGTCTCCTCTTTTTGTCTCCTTTTCATGTCTGTCTGGGTCTAATTGTCTCCTCTGTTAAAACACTCTCCCCATTAAATTGTCGACTTTAACACATGAACATGTTTTTAGTCCTTCCCTCCCAATGGTAACTTGGATTTATTTTCACTCTGTTGTTGAGGACACCAAACGAGACAAAGGAAATATTTTGCATTTTGGGGTGAAACGTCTTAATGTTATGTTGAAGTGTCAGATTGTTAAAGGTAATAGAAGTTATTATTTAATGCTCTTACTTTCTTGGTAAAGCTTTCTTCAGCCAGATTTCCATCTGTGAGTGCTCGGCCCATGATTCTTCCTTGTAAAACACTGTCAACAGAGTTGATGAAACTGGACTTGCCAGCACCAATTGGTCCATACAGCAGAATTCTCAGATGTTGGACGTCATGGTTTTTAGGTACATATGTCTTCACATAGTCCAGATTTGCTCTGTTGTTCCTGCATTTGACACACGTTTTAATGTCACAGTCTTAAAATGAGTTTCACCATGAAACTGCATCATCACTCATATTGATCACTTACTCTGGCATTTTCCTCCATGGAGTGTCTTCCACTGGTGAAGGGGGTGGAGACGGTTTAGGAAACTGGAGATGGTTTAGCGAACCTGGAGACGGTTTCGACGAAACTGTTTAAACATCAGATAAAATAGTATACTTAGGTTGGTGGGTTAAACATCATGTCCAGTTTCTTTGATTATTTATTTCCTCATTATTTTCATGAACAACCAAAATCCATCGATTATCTTTATCATTATCTTTCATTTTGTCAAAATTGAAATAGATTGACTTACAATTCCCCCATCACTGCACCTGTAAAGCCAAAGACCAAAGATGTCATAAGTACAGGAAGTACAGCCCTTCAAAGCTGTGTAGAACTTTACATCAGGTGACAGAAATCAAACGTGAATCAATTGTTGGTATTTTAAGACTCAAACTTTAATCAAAAATAAAAATGTAATCAATATTTAAGGCACAATGACAGTCTTATCTTCTATTGTCCTCTACCTCCTTCTTACAGTCATTCCTCCAAATAAATGACTCTTTAAAACAGGGGTCGGGAACCTGTGGCTCGCAAGCCAGATGTGGCTCTTGATGGCTGCATCTGGCTCGCAGACAAATCTTGAATTATAAAAAAGTGTTGCTAGACTCCTTTGCTATCTATGAAACGGTCAAATATAAAGCAGCACTTTGACACACGTTGAAAGAATTGAGAGACATATTGTATTTTAAAACTGTTGAAATTACATAAAATGCACACATTTATTTGTATTATTTGTATTTTTAGTTTTAAACATATTGTATGGCTCTCACGAATCACATTTCAAAATATGTTGGGTTCATGTCTCTCTCAGTCAAACCCTGCTTCAAAAGGACGTGGTTTAAAATGCTCCTGTCAACGAAACAAACATTGGCTTAAGTCTGATTAACCATCTGACATCTATTGAATAAATTGTAGTTTTATGGGATGTAAATACCAATTTCAAAGACTCTTGTGATTAATTATTTTAGACCTAAAGCACTAGGAAGGTATAGCCCCATGTTGAAGTTGACCAGATCAGTCCTTTAACATGTGCTGTTAAGACAGATAAACCCAACAACATCAGTGAAAGGCCATTCCTTCCTGCAGACAAAGATGTGTGTGCTACAAGTTTGAGAGGAAAAACAGGTCATTAATACAGCTTAAAAAAAAACCCAAACAGCTGTATTATGTTGAAAATCTATTCAAAACACCTCGTGCTGAATGGAAAGACATTGAAATTGTTCAAAAAACCAAGATCTTTGAATGTATACAAGTTGAGTGGGAAAGTGAAAGAATTGTCATCATGTTTATCTACGCTTTATCATGTTTATCTTGTTTGGACTTTGGTGCCCAGGCTCTGATGGAGCTCTACTGCTACAGTGTGATATCTGCACCAACCTTTGGCAGCTGCTTTTATCCGAGAAAGATTAGAAATTCATACTTTAAAAAACCCAATATGGGCTCAGTATTTAATTATTTATTTACTCAATGCTAGCTGGCCTCGGACACAGATATGCTTCGAGTGAGAAGAGGTGTTTAAATGAGGTGGTTCTGTCCCGCGGACTATTTAAGATAGGTAGAACTATCTGGCGTGGAAGGATAAGTTCACCAGCTAGGAGGCATGTTTCCCATAGTGAGACATCGAGTGAAATATTATGAAAGAGACCTACTCTTTTGTGTAAGATATTTGAAAAAAACAGATGTTTTTCAAGCATTTTCCTCTTTGTTTTACTGACAAGGATAAAGTCTATGCTTTGATTATTTGGCTTGACCTGAGTTATTGAAGTACTCACGGGTGGTATTTTTTGTTTAAAAAAAAAAAAAAAAAAAAAGAAATAACTGTAGGGTTATGTTTCAGTTTCGTTTACAACAAGGACATCAAAAGAAGAGACAAAGTTAGTCACTTCAGGAAAATAGATTACTATACTTTGTACTTATGGAATACTTATAATATAGAGTATACTTTCATCTATATTTTAAAAGTCTAAAAAGAAACAATGGAGCTGCTTACCTTTGTTTCTCTGCTCTTGTAAAGAGTGACGGAATCACACAGCGGTTGTGACACTTAAATACGTCTCAGAGAATTTTACTTTCACTTTTTAGGGGTTGCCAATAAAACTTGCATGTCCACGCCTAGTTTAGTTAATAAAAAAAAAAAACACTGTTGAGCAGTTCATTGACTCTCTTTTGGACCCGTTGACAGAAAAAACTAAAGAAGACCTGCAACATTCGTTTTATTATCCTAACTCATGGAAAAATGCAAGTATGAAGCTCAACACATGAACATGAGGGTTACATTCTTCAGGCCATTTTTCTCGTGACACTGACAGTGCCTAGTCCCCTATTTGTCTACGAAGTGCCCATGTCTACGGTGGAGATGCTGGAACAAAACATCAGCCAGTTTCTCTGCAGGTGACTTGGGCTCCCTCGAACCCTGAGCAGCATTACCCTGTATGGCCATTCCACCATGCTGTACCTTCCAACTTCCAGCGGCCTGTCAGAGGACTTTATGGTCACATGCGCCAGGGGAGGTGATGATGTACCGGGACTCCTCTGACAAAAAGTTGCTACAGCAGGAATCCAGGTGAAAATGGGGAGGAAGAGGGAGGCACAGAAAGCCATTGACAGAGCTGAGGTACGGCTGCATACATCTTGGTGGGCAATACGGCAGTGGGCCGGGCGGGACTTGGCAGCTTCCCCATACCCCGCTACGACAAAGCCCGAGGGAGGGAGAAGCGGAGTATGGTTCAGGATGAGATCAGAACAGAGGTAGAGGAAGATCGCAGGGTTAAGATGGTGGCTATGTACCAGCAAGGCGCCTGGACAAGGTCAGAGCACGCCGAACAGCGAAAACTCACCTGGCCAGAGCTCTGGAGACTCGAATCCCAGCACATCAACTTCCTCATTCAGTCAGTATATGATGTTCTCCCAAGCCCACCCAATCTGCAGCGCTGGGGATTAGCAGCCACTGCGGCATGCCAGCTGTGCCAAAAGAGAGCCACCCTTGAACACATTCTCAGTTGCTGCCCGAAGGCCTTGGGGGACGGACGGTATCTCTGACGTCACGACCAGCTGCTTAGGACTCTGGCAGACACAGTCAGAGCAGCAATCAACAAATGCAAGTACCAGATCACTCCCAAGCAGTTCATCACCTTCGTCAGAGCTGGGGAGAAAGCACAACAACAGTCAAGTTCCTTCGGAGGGCTTCTCACCACAGCAAGGGACTGGAATCTACAAGTCAATATGGGAAGACAGCTTAAGTTCCCAGAGCACATCTCAGCCACTTCACTCCGTCCAGATACAGTGATAACATCTGATTCAACAAAGAAAGTGGTCCTGGTTGAGCTTACTGTCCCCTGGGAAGACAAATTGGAGGAAGCCAACAAGTGCAAGAGGGCCAAATATGCCAATCTGGTAATCAAGTGCCAAAACAAAGGCTGGAAAGCCCGCTGCGAACCAGTCGAGGTGGGGTGCCGAGGTTTTGCTGGCCAATCACTACTCCGCACCCTAAAACTCCTTGGAGTAAAAGGCCAGCTGTGCAGAAGAGCCATCAAAACCATCATAAAGGCTGCAGAGAAACCCTCAAGGTGGTATGGGTCCGGAGGGGGGATCCGTGGAGTAGTGGGCCACTTGGATGCAAGTCGGGAGCTGATCATCCTCAGCTGGGTCGCCGAGCGAGGGTGTTTGATGATCAAAGACCCGAAACACCCTATGACCTCGGGTTCATCACTGATGATACGTCCAAGTAGCACCTAGAGGTGTATTCAATAACTAGCATTTCTGGCCTCGCCAGTGACCACTGGGAAAGTCCGGTTGACCACCTTGAATAGAATGGTGACGACTGGAGATACAGTTGACAGCATGGAAAGATGGCAACCAGGGCAGCAAGGGCTAGCAACCTGAAATGCAGTTCCTGTGAAGGGCACCCAATGCAAGCTACAAAGACCCTTCCCCCCAGGGATTCCCGAGAGGGTGTGAGACTGAGAATCCCAATCGGACAGACCTACCAGCAACGACCCCAGCTAACGGACAATCGATAAAGAGCACAGTTTGTGTCTGCGGCAAGGTGTACAAAAACCCGACAGGTCTTAAAGTCCATCAGACCAACATGGCCTGCCTGAAGGGAGGGAAGGTAAAGCACGGTACAGGGGTAGCGGCCAGCACTACAGGAAAAGTGCTCGTCACAGTCCCTGGTCAGACGGAGGAGGAGCCAGGCCCGGAGCCACCCCATAGTGTCCGGAACCTCCAAGCCGCACCAGTTCTCCCGCAGAGTGGAAAATCCGAACAACATCGGGTCAAGTGGCCTGCCGCCAACAACAAGGAGTGGCTTCAGCTGGACGAGGACATAGACAAGATCATGGAGACATCAGGGAAGGGCAGTGTGGACCACAAACTCCAGGCCATGTGTCCCTTCATAACAACTATCGGCGCTGAATGGTTTGGGTTGACAGAAAGGCCGGTGAGGAAGGAACCAGCAAGACCCAACCGGCGGGAGCACAAGATCAGTCAACTGAGGCAGGAACTGAAGTCTTTAAAACGCCAGTTCAGGGCAGCAAGTGAGGAGGAGAGCAATGCCTTGTCTGAGCTCAGGCAGATCATGAGGAGGAAGCTCATCAGGCGAGCTGAATGGCACAGAAGGAAAGGAAGGGAGAGGGCCAAGAAGCACAAGGCGTTCATCACCAACCCGTTCAGCTTCACCAAGCGATTACTGGGACAGAAGAAGAGCGGCAGCCTCACATGTCCTATAGAGGAGATGAACCAATACCTCAACATCACCTTCAGTGATCCGTTAAGGGAACAAGATCTCGGCCCATGCGAAGCTCTGGTAAAGCCGCCAGAGCCTGTGGTTCAGTTCAACACCTCCGAGCCCACCCTGAATGAGGTCAAAGAAGCAGTGATGGCGGCAAGATCAGGCTCCTCCCCAGGCCCCAGCAGAGTCCCATACAGAGTCTATAATTAGTGCCCCAAACTCCTTGTGCGACTCTGGAAGATCATGAAGGTGATCTGGTGCAGATGAAGGGTCTCCACTCAATGGCGGTCTGCAGAAGGAGTCTGGATTCCAAAGGAGGAGGATGCAAGTAACATCGAGCAGTTCCGAATTATCTCACTGCTATGTGTCAAAGGGAAAATCTTCTTCAAGATAGTGTCCCAACGGCTTACAGATACCTCAGTACAAAAGGGGGGAGTTCCAGGTGTTCCGGGATGCTTAGAGCAGTGTTTTTCAACCTTTTTCAAGCCAAGGCACATTTCTTCCATTGAAAATATCTCGCGGCACACCACCAGCTGAAAATGTGAAAAAAAAAAAAACTTTTTTTAAACATTGAAGAATGACGTTATATTATAACATCTCGAATAGGAATCAAATAAACACAAAAAAAAACCTATTCTTTAATTTTTAATATTTAGACTCACTCAGTGTGAAACTGGGCCTGTTTGGATGAACATAGAGCTGATATCCTGGCAGGAATCGATGAAAGACACACACGACGCTCTTCCTCCATAGCTCTCAGTCTTTCTCTGTTTTTAGTTTTTACAGCAGTCAGGCTTGAAAAGCTCACCTCACACAGATATGTTGTGGAAAATGGGAGCAATGTCAAAATAGCTTTGTTGGCCAGCCTGGAGAACTCCTTGGCAGCTGCCAACCAAAAGCTGTCCAAAGGTAGATCAGCAAAGCTTAGCTTGAGACCACGATCTTGTCTCAGTTCAGGTAGTTCCTCCTGCTCCTGTAAAGACATGTCCATTCCAACAGCTGATGATGAGCTGAATGGGTCTCTAACCCAGTCATGGTGCTCCGTGGAGGCTGAAGAGAAATAAAATGACATCTTCTCCTCAAGAGTTTTCAAATGTTTAACTATTATCTCCCACAGTGCAGCACTATTAACATCTTGACATTTATTGGTGAGTGGGAACATTTTAAGATTGCCACTTTCCACATGTTTCTGCCAGAGGTGCACCTTTGAACGGAATCCATTTATTTTATCTGTACTTGTAAGCAGGTTTTCATTTCGGCCTTGCATTCGTGTTCAGTTCATTCAGATGATGAAAAGTATCTGCCAAGTATGACAGCCTTGCACACCACTCATCACTTGCAAGCAGCTTTGCGTAATCGGACCCCTCATTTGTCAGAAACACTTGAAGTTCCTCTCGCAGCTCATACACACGGGCCAGCACCTTGCCGCGTGACAACCATCGGACCTCCGTACGAAACAGCAAGGCTTTATGCTCCGCTCCCATTTCCTCGCACAAAGCCGCAAATATGCGACTTTTCACAGCTCTTGACTTCACAAAGTTTACCATGCGCACAACATCATCCAACACAGGAACGAGGTCTGCTGGTACAGTCTTGGCTACGAGGGCTTCGCGGTGTAAAAAACAGTGCGTAATGATCACGTCTGGGTTTTTTTCCTTCACTCTACTTCCAAAGCCTTTGGTGCACCCGACCATGGCTGCAGCTCCATTAGTGCAGACACTCATGCAGACTTCCCTCTTAAGTCCTCCTTTTTCCAGATAGATACCAAGCACAACGGAGTCGGTGCCGTTGCACCTCCGGTAAAAGTAAATCCAAATGAAAGATAGCTTTCGTTGTATTGCCTCATGCCAGAAACTTTGCTCGACGTCACCGTCTTTGCTTTCTTTTGACCTCCACTCATACTAGGGCCTTCATCCGGGTCTGAGTTTTGTCCAGGGTCCAGTTCAGAGTCAGCATTTTTCCTCTTCAAAAACGTTTCCATCACTTTCACCATCGTCCCGCTAGCCACAATCCACACACCTGTCGCTGCATCATGCGTCACTAAGTCGCTTGTCTCCAAGCGCAAGGCAATTAGCTACCTGCTGTTGCCACCTACTGGTATGGAAGAGTACTACATGGTTACTCTGCCAGGCGCTAGACTGCACAGGCACACAAATCGGATGATTTCCACACCTGACAATATCTCACGGCACACCACTGTGCACACTGGTTGAAAAACACTGGCTTAATAAAGAAAATGAAAAGCCTCCAAAACATGCTTTATGCCACATGTTGTAGCTCTTTCCTTTTTATTTTGCTACAAATAATTGCAGAGCAACACAGAAATTAATTACATTAAAGATTAAAATATGTTTTTAACTTCATATATTTTTATATGGTAAAGCGTAATTTAAGAGATATACATTTTAAATGTCATTTCAAGCCTTTCTTAACTTTCTTATTGTTTTCGCAATATGATGACACACTAATGTCAGCAAAGAATTTTAAGATCAGGTTATGATTAGTCCAAATGGTGTTACATTTAACTTTCCACATTATTGAGGAATTCTTCTCCAAAGCTGATGATCTGTCTCAGTGCACAGAGAATCGGTGCATCCACATCATCTTTGATGCTGGTTACCACTTCATAGTTCTTCACCAGAAAGACACAGTTGAGTGGAATCCCCAGTGTGGTACAGAATTCATCAACCTGAAGTGCAAAAGGATATTTTACCCTTCAAACATGTCATAGGATCAGTAACATCATGCCCATCCATAAATAATGCAGAAAAGCATCAATAAAATCAAACCTTTTGCTTCAGGCGCTTGCTCTTGTAGAGATTGTCCATGTTCTTTGCTACAGATGGACAGGCGTTGTCACCTTTAGTGAGAATGGCCAGCTGTGGGATTCCTGAAAACAAATACACAAAATGAATCAGAATCTTAACTTCTGAGGAGTCAAAACCCATCAGGGTAACAGACAGACACCAGGACAAACCCAGCAGACGAGAATATTGTCCTCCAGGGGAAGCTACTAAAACAAAGTCACAATATTCAGTAAAAGGCTGAAATTATCAGAATATAAGAATATTAGAGTCTATAAAGTGATATTTTCTGGTGAATCCAGAATTGTTACATTGGTTTGTTGTCCAACATCGAGTCTGTGGATTATTAATCCAGAACCTTTCTCTCTCTAAATAGACAAACTCATTTACATATACAACACATGTACATGCAAATATTAAGGGAGAGTTGTCATATAAGCCACCCTCAACTGGAGTTCTGAGTATTTTAGGTAAATGTACCTTCCTAAAGGGAATATATGATCAGATTTATGCCGGAGGAAAACTGGAAACTGTTGCAGATTTAACCTTTAGACTGGATCCTGATTCAAACAAGCATTAATGCCACACTGAATCTTACCCATTCTGCTGGCGGCTTTTCGGATTTCTCTCATCATATTCCGTATTTCGTCAGTTAATATAACCTGACCATCGACACGAATGACAGAAACCAGGACGTGGACTCGGTCTTGCAGATTGGGAGAGGGGTTGTAACCTTCATCACCTTCTTTCAGAGGAGATGATGGTTTGAACTGGGAAATAACACAATAATAATAACTTGTTTATTCATAAATAATGCTGTGTGTTTTTAAGAGAAAACTTGTTTCATTTTTGAGCACAAAGGACAAAGACAACTCAAACATTAAAGTTGTTCACATGTTAACTTCAAAATGTCCATCAAGCAGTTTGGTGAGTAACAGTGATGATAGATATGACTGATATATGAAAGAGGACTGATCTAAAATATGAAGTGATTGTACCTCATAACCATCTCTCACGTGTCCTTTAAGGGCGAGGATGACGTCATCAACATGAACTCCTTTATTTTCCTGAATTTCCTCAAGGCCGGCAATGTCATTAAAAGAGATGTGGTAATGGCCGCCTGGATCTGATGTTCGAGTGAATTTGTAGTTTTTATACTGTTAAAAAAAGAATCTCCAGTTAAGGTTATTATCATATCAAACTTCATCAGACAAAAACTGTCAGGTTCTGTTAGTCTGTCTTTGTTGTCTTGTCTCCTCCTCTTTTGTCTCTGTTTTCATGTCTGTCTGGGTCTAATTGTCTCCTCTGTTAAAACACTCTCCCCATTAAATTGTCGACCTTAACACATGAACATGTTTTTAGTCCTTCCCTCCCAATGGTAACTTGGATTTATTTTCACTCTGTTGTTGAGGACACCAAACAAGACAAAGGAAATATTTTGCATTTTGGGGTGAAACGTCTTAATGTTATGTTGGTGTCAGATTGTTAAAGGTAATAGAAGTTATTATTTAATGCTCTTACTTTCTTGGTAAAGCTTCCTTCAGCCAGATTTCCATCTGTGAGTGCTCGGCCCATGATTTTTCTTTGTAAAACACTGTCAACAGAGTTGATGAAACTGGACTTGCCAGCACCAACTGGTCCATACAGCAGAATTCTCAGATGTTGGACGTCATGGTTTTTAGGTACATATGTCTTCACATAGTCCAGATTTGCTCTGTTGTTCCTGCATTTGACACACGTTTTAATGTTACATTCTTAAAAAGAGTTTCACCATGAAACTACATCAACACTCATATTGATCACTTACTCTGCAATTTCCCTCCATGGAGTGTCTTCCACTGGTGAAGGGGGTGGAGACAGTTTAGACCAAACTGTTTAGAACAACATCAGATAAAATAGTGTACTTAGGTTGGTGGGTTAAACATCATGTCCAGTCTCTTTGATTATTTATTTCCTCATTATTTTCATGAACAACCAAAATCCATTCATTATCTTATTGTTCATTTTGTCAAAATTGAAATAGACTGACTTACAAATCCCCATCACTGCACCTGTAAAGCCAAAGACCAAAGATGTCATAAGTACAGAAAGTACAGCCCTTCAAAGCTGTGCAGAACTTTACATCAGGTGACAGAAATCAAACGTGAATCAATTGTTGGTATTTTAACACTCAAAATTTAATGAAAAATAAAAATTTAATCAATATTTAAGGCACAATTACAGTCTTATCTTCTATTGTCCTCTACTTCCTTCTTACAGTCATTCCTCCAAATAAATGATTCTTTAAACAGGGGTCGGGAACCTGTGGCTCGTGAGCCAGATGTGGCTCTTGATGGCTGCATCTGGCTCGCAGACAAATCTTGAATTATAAAAAAAGTGTTGCTAGACTCCTTTGCTAACTATGAAACGGTCAAATATAAAGCAGCATTTTGACACACGTCGAAAGAATTGAGAGACATATTGTATTTTAAAACTGTTGAAATTACATAAAATGCACACATTTATTTGTATTATTTGTATTTTTAGTTTTAAACATATTGTTGGCCTCCGGATTACATTTCAAATATGTTGTGTTCATGTCTCTCTCGTAAAAGGTTCCTGACCCCTGCTTCAAAGGACGTGGTTTAAAATGCTCCTGTCAACTAAACAAACATTGGCTTAAGTTTGATTAACCGTCTGACATCTATTGAATAAATTGTAGTTTTATGGGATGTAAATAAATTTCAAGACTCTTGTGATTAACTCTTTAGACCTAAGCACTGGAAGGTATGGTCCCATGTTGAAGTTGACCTGATCTGTCCTTTAACATGTGCTGTTAAGACAGATAAACCCAACAACATCGTAGGCATTCCTTCCTGTCAAAGATGTGTGTGCCGCAAGTTTGAGAGGAAAATCATGTCATTAAAACAGCTGTATTATGTTGAAAATCTATTTAAAACACCTCGTGCTGAATGGAAAGACATTGAAATTGTTCAAAAGACCAATATCTTTGAATGTATACAAGTTGAGTGGGAAAGTGAAAGAATTGTGATCATGTTTATCTACGTTTTATCATGTTTATCTTGTTTGGACTTTGGTGCCCAGGCTCTGATGGAGCTCTACTGCGACAGTGTGATATCTGCACCAACCTTTGGCAGCTGCTTTTATCCGAGAAAGATTAGAAATTCATACTTTAAAAAGCCCAATATGGGCTCAGTATTTAATTATTTATTCATTCAATGCTAGCTGGCCTTGGACAATATGTTTAGAGCGAGAAGAGGTGTTTGAATGAGGTGGTGCCATCCGTGCGGACTATTTAAGGTAGGTAGCACTACCTGGCGCGGACGGATACGTTCACCAGCCAATCAGGAAATATTATGAAAGAGACCTACTCTTTTGTGTAAAATATTTGATAAAAACAGATGTTTTTCAAGCATTTTCCTCTTTGTTTTACTGACAAGGATAAAGTCTATGCTTTGATTATTTGGCTTGACCTGAGTTATTGAAGTAACTCACGGCTGGTATTATTTGTCTCAAAGACAAGTTGGAACAGACAGTAAATAACTGTAGGGTTATGTTTCAGTTTCGTTTACAACAAGGACATCAAAAGAAGAGACAAAGTTAGTCACTTCAGGAAAATACATTACCATACTTTGTACTTATGAGAACATTTATATACTCTCGTCTATATTTTAAACAGTCAAAAAAGAAACACTGGAGCTGCTTACCTTTGTTTCTCTGCTCTTGTAAAGAGTGACGGAGTCACACAGTGGTCGCGACGCTTAAATACGTCTCAGAGAATTTTACTTTCACTTTTCGCTTTTACTCCATGCCTTGTTTAGTTTTTAAAAAAAAATGTTGAGCAGTTTATTGACTCGCTTTTGGACTTGAAAAAAAATAAAGAAGACCTGCAACATTTGTTTTATTATCCTAACTCATGGCAAAAATGCAAGTATGAAGCCCAACACATGAACATGGGGGTTAATGTCTTGAGGCCATATTTCTAGTAACACTGAGTGTCTCACTCCCTGTTTGTCTTGCACTAGTGCTGCAGGTTCTGGTCCTCTCCTCGCTCTTTTAAACTGAACGCTCATTCTTTGGGGGCTACTGTAATAAGGTGAGGGCGACGCCCTCAGACTCTTAAACTGGCAAGCTGGTATTATTTGTCTAAAAGACAAGGTGGAGCAGACAGTAAATAACTGTACGGTTATGATTCCGATTCGTTTACAACAAGGACATCAAAAGAAGAGACAAAGTTCCTCCTTACCTTTGTTTCTCTGCTCTTGGCTGAGTCACGCAGCAACTGTGAAGAGTTTTATTTTCACTTTCATTTTGACGTCCACATGTGGGCGTCAAAACGGTGGGGAAAAAACGGAATGCAGCTCAATGGAAAAAAATTGTGGAAAAATAAAAGAATGACTGCAACATTTGTTTTCATTTTCCTAATTTATGGCGAAATGCAAGTGTGAAGCCAAATGCGTCATTAAACATTCAGTACAGTAACAATAGCATTCTCGTCGGGGGGGATAACATGAAGAAAAAGAGAGACTGGCTCACGTCGAAATATGAATCTGTGGTAGAAAAAGTAAAGCAAGACAGATAAAAACGAGTCATCATTATAGTCGCTGTCCGACGGCAGCCAGGATTGTTTCACATTCGCTTGTAGATGTAGATGACTCTGTTGCAAGATGGACAGCGATGCATTATGTCATTGCAGGATTCGATACAGAACGGGATAAAACAGCACAGGAAACACCTGGAAGGAGGAAACACGTCGTTCAAGTTTGCACGTTTTCTTGCCTTTGCTTTGTTTTTGTTCTTGTCTGTTTGGTTTGTACCCCAAAAACCCAAGTCCAGCACACAGGAGCCAGGTCATCAGCCCCGGTGTCGATTCGGTCCTGGTGATCACCGTCTGCTGGCAGTGGGGGCACACAGTTTGGCCAGGAACACTTTGCAGACCAGGAGACACCACCACATGTGTCACTGAGGAAACACACACACACACATCAACAAAACATTTCTAAATGTCCACAGTCTCATTTGTGGAAGCAAGTCTCTTGTTTATTCATAAATAATTCTGTGTGTTTTTAAGAGAAAACTTGTTTCATTTTTGAGCACAAAGGACAAAGAGAACATTAAAGTTATTCACATGTTAACTTCAAAATGTCCATCAAGCAGTTTGGTGAGTAACAGTGATGATAGATATGACTGATATATGAAAGATGACTGATCTAAAATATGAAGTGATTGTACCTCATAACCATCTCTCACGTGTCCTTTAAGGGCGAGGATGACGTCATCAACATGGACTCCTTTATTTTCCTTAAGGCCGGCAATGTCATTAAAAGAGATGTGGTAATGGCCGTCTGGATCTGATGTTCGAGTGAATTTGTAGTTTTTATACTGTGAAAAAAAGAATCTCCAGTTAAGGTTATTATCATATCAAACTTCATCAGACAAAAACTGTCAGATGAAGATCAGCTAGAATGCACATTAATGCATTTTCAGTCCTTCCAGCATCCCAGTGTAAACTTTTATTTTTACGGTTGGTGTGTAAACCAAGCCAGGGAAATAATGCATCATTGGGTGAAACGTCTTAATGTTATGTTGGTGTCAGATTGTTAAAGGTAATAGAAGTTATTATTTAATGCTCTTACTTTCTTGGTAAAGCTTCCAGATTCAGCCAGATTTCCATCTGTGAGTGCTCGGCCCATGATTCTTCCTTGTAAAACACTGTCAACAGAGTTGATGAAACTGGACTTGCCAGCACCAACTGGTCCATACAGCAGAATTCTCAGATGTTGGACCTCATGGTTTTTAGGTACATATGTCTTCACATAGTCCAGATTTGCTCTTTTGGTCCTGCATTTGACACACCTTTTAATGTTACATTTTTAAAATCAGTTTCACCATGAAACTGCATCATCACTCATATTGATTACTCACGCTGGCATTTCCCTCCATGGAGCATCTTCCGCTGGCGAAGTGCCTGGAGACGGGTTCGACCAAACTGTTTAGAACAAGATCAGATAAAATAGTGTACTTAGGTTGGTGGGTTAAACATCATGTCCAGTGTTTTTGATTATTTATTTCCTCATTATTTTCATGAACAACCAAAATCCATTCATTATCTTTCCTCATTATCATGTTCATTTTGTCAAAATTGAAATAGACTGACTTACAAATCTCCATCTGGAGATTTGTAAATCTGGAACAAAACATCAGCCAGTTTCTCCACAGGTGACTTGGGCTCCCTCGAACCCTTAGCAGCATTACCCTGTATGGCCATTCCACCATGCTGTACCTTCCAACTTCCAGCAGCCTGTCAGAGGACTTTATGGTCACACGCGCCAGGGAGCTGATGATGTTCCGGGACTCCTCTGACACAAAAGTTGCTACAGCAGGAATCCAGGTGAAAATGGGGAGGAAGAGGGAGGCACAGAAAGCCATTGACAGAGCTGAGGTACAGCTGCAGCATTGGTGGGCAATACGGCAGTGGGCCGGGCGGAACTTGGCAGCTTCCCCATACCCCGCTACGACAAAGCCCGAGGGAGGGAGAAGCAGAGTATGGTTCAGGATGAGATCAGAACAGAGGTGGAGGAAGATCCGAGGGTCAAGATGGTGGCTATGTACCAGCAAGGCACCTGGACAAGATGAGAGCACGCCGAACAGGGAAAACTCACCTGGCCAGAGCTCTGGAGACTCGAATCCCAGCACATCAACTTCCTCATTCAGTCAGTATATGATGTTCTCCCAAGCCCACCCAATCTGCAGCGCTGGGGATTAGCAGCCACTGCGGCATGCCAGCTGTGCCAAAAGAGAGCCACCCTTGAACACATTCTCAGTTGCTGCCCGAAGGCCTTGGGGGACAGACGGTATCTCTGATGTCACGACCAGGTGCTTAGGACTCTGGCAGACACAGTCAGAGCAGCAATCAACAAATGCAAGTACCAGATCACTCCCAAGCAGTTCATCACCTTCGTCAGAGCTGGGGAGAAAGCACAACAACAGCCAAGTTCCTTCGGAGGGCTTCTCACCACAGCAAGGGACTGGAATCTACAAGTCGATATGGGAAGACAGCTTAAGTTCCCAGAGCACATCTCAGCCACTTCACGTCCAGATATGGTGATAACATCTGATTCAACAAAGCAAGTGGTCCTGGTTGAGCTTACTGTCCCCTGGGAAGACAAATTGGAGGAAGCCAACAAGTGCAAGAGGGCCAAATATGCCAATCTGGTAATCAAGTGCCAAAACAAAGGCTGGAAAGCCCGCTGCGAACCAGTCGAGGTGGGGTGCCGAGGTTTTGCTGGCCAATCACTACTCCGCACCCTAAAACTCCTTGGAGTAAAAGGCCAGCTGTGCAGAAGAGCCATCAAAACCATCATAGAGGCCGCGGAGAAACCCTCAAGGTGGTATGGATCCGGAGGGGGGATCCGTGGAGTAGTGGGCCACTTGGATGCAAGTCGGGAGCTGATCATCCTCAGCTGGGTCGCCCGAGCGAGGGTGTTTGATGATCAAAGACCCGAAACACCCTATGACCTCGGGTTCATCACTGATGATACGTCCAAGTAGCGTCTAGAGGTGTATTCAATGACTAGCATTTCTGGCCTCACCAGTGACCACCGGGAAAGTCTGGTTGACCACCTTGAATAGAATGGTGACGACTGGAGATACAGTTGACAGCACGGAAAGATGGCAACCAGGGCAACAAGGGCTAGCAACCTGAAATGCAGTTCCTGTGAAGGAGCACCCAATGCAAGCTACAAAGAACCCTTCCGAATCATACCCCCAGGGATTCCCGAGAGGGTGTGAGACTGAGAATCCCAATCGGACAGACCTACCAGCAACGACCCCAGCTAACGGACAATCGATAAAGAGCCCAGTTTTTGTCTGCGGCAAGGTGTGCACAAAAACCCGACAGGTCTTAAAGTCCATCAGACCAACATGGCCTGCCTGAAGGGAGGGAAGGTAAAGCAACGCACAGGGGAGGAGGCCAGCACTACAGGAAAAGTGCTCGTCACAGTCCCTGGTCAGACGGAGGAGGAGCCAGGCCCGGAGCCACCCCATAGTGTCCGGAACCTCCAAGCCGCACCAGTTCTCCCGCAGAGTGGAAAATCAGAACAACATCGGGTCAAGTGGCCTGCCGCCAACAACAAGGAGTGGCTTCAGCTGGACGAGGACATAGACAAGATCATGGAGACATCAGGGAAGGGCAGTGTGGACCACAAACTCCAGGCCATGTGTCCCTTCATAACAACTATCGGTGCTGAATGGTTTGGGTTGACAGAAAGGCCGGTGAGGAAGGAACCAGCAAGACCCAACCGGCGGGAGCACAAGATCAGTCAACTGAGGCAGGAACTGAAGTCTTTAAAACGCCAGTTCAGGGCAGCAAGTGAGGAGGAGAGCAATGCCTTGTCTGAGCTCAGGCAGATCGTGAGGAGGAAGCTCATCAGGCGAGCTGAATGGCACAGAAGAAAAGGAAGGGAGAGGGCCAAGAAGCACAAGGCGTTCATCACCAACCCCTTCAGCTTCACCAAGCGATTACTGGGACAGAAGAAGAGCGGCAGCCTCACATGTCCTATAGAGGAGATGAACCAACACCTCAACATCACCTTCAGTGATCCGTTAAGGGAACAAGATCTCGGCCCATGCGAAGCTCTGGTAAAGCCGCCAGAGCCTGTGGTTCAGTTCAACACCTCCAAGCCCACCCTGAATGAGGTCAAAGAAGCAGTGATGGCGGCAAGATCAGGCTCCTCCCCAGGCCCCAGCAGAGTCCTATACAGAGTCTATAATTAGTGCCCCAAACTCCTTGTGCGACTCTGGAAGATCATGAAGGTGATCTGGTGCAGGGGAAGGGTCTCCACTCAATGGCGGTCTGCAGAAGGAGTCTGGATTCCAAAGGAGGAGGATGCAAGTGACATCGAGCAGTTCCAAATTATCTCACTGCTATGTGTCAAAGGGAAAATCTTCTTCAAGATAGTGTCCCAACGGCTTACAGATACCTCAGTACAAAAGGGGGGAGTTCCAGGTGTTCCGGGATGCTTAGAGCAGTGTTTTTCAACCTTTTTCAAGCCAAGGCACATTTCTTCCATTGAAAATATCTCGCGGCACACCACCAGCTGAAAATGTGAAAAAAAAAAACAACTTTTTTTAAACATTGAAGAATGACGTTATATTATAACATCTCGAATAGGAATCAAATAAACACAAAAAAAAACCTATTCTTTAATTTTTAATATTTAGACTCACTCAGTGTGAAACTGGGCCTGTTTGGATGAACATAGAGCTGATATCCTGGCAGGAATCGATGAAAGACACACACAAAGCTCTTCCTCCATAGCTCTCAGTCTTTCTCTGTTTTTAGTTTTTACAGCAGTCAGGCTTGAAAAGCTCACCTCACACAGATATGTTGTGGAAAATGGGAGCAATGTCAAAATAGCTTTGTTGGCCAGCCTGGAGAACTCCTTGGCAGCTGCCAACCAAAAGCTGTCCAAAGGTAGATCAGCAAAGCTTAGCTTGAGACCACGATCTTGTCTCAGTTCAGGTAGTTCCTCCTGCTCCTGTAAAGACATGTCCATTCCAACAGCTGATGATGAGCTGAATGGGTCTCTAACCCAGTCATGGTGCTCCGTGGAGGCTGAAGAGAAATAAAATGACATCTTCTCCTCAAGAGTTTTCAAATGTTTAACTATTATCTCACACAGTGCAGCACTATTAACATCTTGACATTTATTGGTGAGTGGGAACATTTTAAGATTGCCACTTTCCACATGTTTCTGCCAGAGGTGCACCTTTGAACGGAATCCATTTATTTTATCTGTACTTGTAAACAGGTTTTCATTTCGGCCTTGCATTCGTGTTCAGTTCATTCAGATGATGAAAAGTATCTGCCAAGTATGACAGCCTTGCACACCACTCATCACTTGCAAGCAGCTTTGCGTAATCGGACCCCTCATTTGTCAGAAACACTTGAAGTTCCTCTCGCAGCTCATACACACGGGCCAGCACCTTGCCGCGTGACAACCATCGGACCTCCGTACGAAACAGCAAGGCTTTATGCTCCGCTCCCATTTCCTCGCACAAAGCCGCAAATATGCGACTTTTCACAGCTCTTGACTTCACAAGTTTACCATGCGCACAACATCATCCAACACAGGAACGAGGTCTGCTGGTACAGTCTTGGCTACGAGGGCTTCGCGGTGTAAAAACAGTGCGTAATGATCACGTCTGGTTTTTTCCTTCACTCTACTTCCAAAGCCTTTGGTGCACCCGACCATGGCTGCAGCTCCATTAGTGCAGACACTCATGCAGACTTCCCTCTTAAGTCCTCCTTTTTCCAGATAGATACCAAGACAACGGAGTCGGTGCCGTTGCACCTCCGAAAATAAGTAAATCCAAATGAAAGATAGCTTTCGTTGTATTGCCTCATGCCAGAAACTTTGCTCGACGTCACCGTCTTTGCTTTCTTTTGACCTCCACTCATACTAGGGCCTTCATCCGGGTCTGAGTTTTGTCCAGGTCCAGTTCAGAGTCAGCATTTTTCCTCTTCAAAAACGTTTCCATCACTTTCACCATCGTCCCGCTAGCCACAATCCACACACCTGTCGCTGCATCATGCGTCACTAAGTCGCTTGTCTCCAAGCGCAAGGCAATTAGCTACCTGCTGTTGCCACCTACTGGTATGGAAGAGTACTACATGGTTACTCTGCCAGGCGCTAGACTGCACAGGCACACAAATCGGATGATTTCCACACCTGACAATATCTCACGGCACACCACTGTGCACACTGGTTGAAAAACACTGGCTTAATAAAGAAAATGAAAAGCCTCCAAAACATGCTTTATGCCA
Organism: Lagocephalus sceleratus; assembly: GCA_911728415.1. NCBI lineage: Eukaryota > Metazoa > Chordata > Actinopteri > Tetraodontiformes > Tetraodontidae > Lagocephalus > Lagocephalus sceleratus. Next base: position 537,445 of record CAJVRN010000052.1, read on the forward strand.
CATGTTGTAGCTCTTTCCTTTTTATTTTGCTACAAATAATTGCAGAGCAACACAGAAATTAATTACATTAAAGATTAAAATATGTTTTTAACTTCATATATTTTTTATATGGTAAAGCGTAATTTAAGAGATATACATTTTAAATGTCATTTCAAGCCTTTCTCAACTTTCGTATTGTTTTCGCAATGTGATGACACACTAATGTCAGCAAAGAATTTTAAAATCAGGTTATGATTAGTCCAAATGGTGTTACATTTAACTTTCCACATTATTGAGGAATTCTTCTCCAAAGCTGATGATCTGTCTCAGTGCACAGAGAATCGGTGCATCCACATCATCTTTGATGCTGGTTACCACTTCATATTTCTTCACCAGAAAGACACAGTTGAGTGGAATCCCCAGTGTGGTACAGAATTCATCAACCTGAAGTGCAAAAGGATATTTTACCCTTCAAACATGTCATAGGATCAGTAACATCATGCCCATCCATAAATAATGCAGAAAAACATCAATAAAATCAAACCTTTTGCTTCAGGCGCTTGCTCTTGTAGAGATTGTCCATGTTCTTTGCTACAGATGGACAGGCTTTGTCACCTTTAGTGAGAATGGCCAGCTGTGGGATTCCTGAAAACAAATACACAAACTGAATCAGAATCTTAACTTCTGAGGAGTCAAAACCCATCAGGGTAACAGACAGACACCAGGACAAACCTAGCAGACGAGAATATTGTCCTCCAGGGGAAGCTACTAAAACAAAGTCACAATATTCAGTAAAAGGCTGAAATTATCAGAATATAAGAATATTAGAGTCTGTGAAGTGATATTTTCTGGGTGAATCCAGAATTGTTACATTGGTTTGTTGTCCAATATCGAGTCTGTGGATTATTAATCCAGAACCTTTCTCTCTCTAAATATAGACAAACTCATTTACATATACAACACATGTACATGCAAATATTAAGGGAGAGTTGTCACATAAGCCACCCTCAACTGGAGTTCTGAGTATTTTAGTTAAATGTACCTTCCTAAAGGGAATATATGATCAGATTTATGCCGGAGGAAAACTGGAAACTGTTGCAGATTTAACCTTTAGACTGGATCCTGATTCAAACAAGCATTAATGCCACACTGAATCTTACCCATTCTGCTGGCGGCTTTTCTGATTTCTCTCATCTTCTTCTGCATTTCTTCAGTTAATATAATCTGACCATCGATATGAATGACAGAAACCAGGACGTGGACTCGGTCTTGCAGATTGGGAGAGGGGTTGTAACCTTCATCACCTTCTTTCAGAGGAGATGATGGTTTGAACTGGGAAATAACACAATAATAATAACTTGTTTATTCATAAATAATGCTGTGTGTTTTTAAGAGAAAACTTGTTTAATTTTTGAGCACAAAGGACAAAGACAACTCAAACATTAAAGTTGTTCACATGTTAACTTCAAAATGTCCATCAAGCAGTTTGGTGAGTAACAGTGATGATAGATATGACTGATATATGAAAGAGGACTGATCTAAAATATGAAGTGATTGTACCTCATAACCATCTCTCACGTGTCCTTTAAGGGCGAGGATGACGTCATCAACATGAACTGCTTTATTTTCCTGAATTTCCTCAAGGCCGGCAATGTCATTAAAAGAGATGTGGTAATGGCCGCCTGGATCTGATGTTCGAGTGAATTTGTAGTTTCTGTACTGTTAAAAAAAAAAGCTCCAGTTAAGGTTATTATCATATCAAACTTCATCAGACAAAAACTGTCAGGTTCTGTTAGTCTGTCTTTGTTGTGTTGTCTCCTCCTCTTTTGTCTCTGTTTTCATGTCTGTCTGGGTCTAATTGTCTCCTCTGTTAAAACACTCTCCCCATTAAATTGTCGACTTTAACACATGAACATGTTTTTAGTCCTTCCCTCCCAATGGTAACTTGGATTTATTTTCACTCTGTTGTTGAGGACACCAAACAAGACAAAGGAAATATTTTGCATTTTGGGGTGAAACGTCTTAATGTTATGTTGGTGTCAGATTGTTAAAGGTAATAGAAGTTATTATTTCATGCTCTTACTTTCATGGTAAAGCTTCCTTCAGTCAGATTTCCACCTGTGAGTGCTCGGCCCATGATTCTTCCTTGTAAAACACTGTCAACAGAGTTGATGAAACTGGACTTGCCAGCACCAACTGGTCCATACAGCAGAATTCTCAGATGTTGGACGTCATGGTTTTTAGGTACATATGTCTTCACATAGTCCAGATTTGCTCTGTTGTTCCTGCATTTGACACACGTTTTAATGTCACAGTCTTAAAATCAGTTTCACCATGAAACTGCATCATCACTCATATTGATCACTTACTCTGGCATTTCCCTCCATGGAGTGTCTTCCACTAGTGAAGGGGGGTTTGCGTGGAGACAGTCTAGACCAAACTGTTTAGAACAAGATCAGATAAAATAGTATACTTAGGTTGGTGGGTTAAACCTTATGTCCAGTCTCTTTGATTATTTATTTCCTCATTATTTTCATGAACAACCAAAATCCATTCATTATCTTATTGTTCATTTTGTCAAAATTGAAATAGACTGACTTACAAATCCCCATCACTGCACCTGTAAAGCCAAAGACCAAAGATGTCATAAGTACAGGAAGTACAGCCCTTCAAAGCTGTGTAGAACTTTACATCAGGTGACAGAAATCAAACGTGAATCAATTGTTGGTATTTTAACACTCAGAATTTCATCAAAAATAAAAATGTAATCAATATTTAAGGCACAATTACAGTCTTATCTTCTATTGTCCTCTACTTCCTTCTTACAGTCATTCCTCCAAATAAATGATTCTTTAAAACAGGGGTCGGGAACCTGTGGCTTGCGAGCCAGATGTGGCTCTTGATGGCTGCATCTGGCTCGCAGACAAATCTTGAATTATAAAAAAAGTGTTGCTAGACTCCTTTGCTAACTATGAAACGGTCAAATATAAAGCAGCATTTTGACACACGTCGAAAGAATTGAGAGACATATTGTATTTTAAAACTGTTGAAATTACATAAAATGCACACATTTATTTGTATTATTTGTATTTTTAGTTTTAAACATATTGTATGGCTCTCACGGAATTACATTTCAAAGTATGTTGTGTTCATGTCTCTCTCAGTCAAAAAGGTTCCTGACCCCTGCTTCAAAAGGACGTGGTTTAAAATGCTCCTGTCAACTAAACAAACATTGGCTTAAGTCTGATTAACCATCTGACATCTATTGAATAAATTGTAGTTTTATGGGATGTAAATACCAATTTCAAAGACTCTTGTGATTAATTCTTTTAGACCTAAAGCACTAGGAAGGTATGGCCCCATGTTGAAGTTGACCAGACCAGTCCTTTAACATGTGCTGTTAAGACAGATAAACCCAACAACATCAGTGAAAGGCCATTCCTTCCTGCAGTCAAAGATGTGTGTGCTACAAGTTTGAGAGGAAAAATCATGTCATTAATACACCTTAAAAACACACCCAAAAAGCTGTATTATGTTGAAAATCTATTCAAAACACCTCGTGCTGAATGGAAAGACATTGAAATTGTTCAAAAGACCAAGATCTTTGAATGTATACAAGTTGAGTGGGAAAGTGAAAGAACTGTCATCATGTTTATTTACGTTTTATCATGTTTATCTTGTTTGGACTTTGGTGCCACTGCTACAGTGTGATATCTGCACCAGCCTTTGGCAGCTGCTTTTATCCGAGAAAGATTAAGATTAAATTTTACTTTCACTTTTCGCTTTTACTCCACGCCTTGTTTAGTTTTTTTAAAAAAAATTTTGAGCAGTTTATTGACTCGCTTTTGGACCTGAAAAAAAATAAAGAAGACCTGCAACATTTGTTTTATTATCCTAACTCATGGCAAAAATGCAAGTATGAAGCCCAACACATGAACATGGGGGTTAATGTCTTGAGGCCATATTTCTAGTAACACTGAGTGTCTCACTCCCTGTTTGTCTTGCACTAGTGCTGCAGGTTCTGGTCCTCTCCTCGCTCTTTTAAACTGAATGCTCATTCTTTGGGGGCTACTGTAATAAGGTGAGGGCGACGCCCTCAGACTCTTAAACTGGCAAGCTGGTATTATTTGTCTCAAAGACAAGGTGGAGCAGACAGTAAATAACTGTACGGTTATGATTCCGATTCGTTTACAACAAGGACATCAAAAGAAGAGACAAAGTTCCTCCTTACCTTTGTTTCTCTGCTCTTGGCTGAGTCACGCAGCAACTGTGAAGAGTTTTATTTTCACTTTCATTTTGACGTCCACATGTGGGCGTCAAAACGGTGGGGAAAAAACGGAATGCAGCTCAATGGAAAAAAATTGTGGAAAAATAAAAGAATGACTGCAACATTTGTTTTCATTTTCCTAATTTATGGCGAAATGCAAGTGTGAAGCCAAATGCGTCATTAAACATTCAGTACAGTAACAATAGCATTCTCGTCGGGGGGGATAACATGAAGAAAAAGAGAGACTGGCTCACGTCGAAATATGAATCTGTGGTAGAAAAAGTAAAGCAAGACAGATAAAAACGAGTCATCATTATAGTCGCTGTCCGACGGCAGCCAGGATTGTTTCACATTCGCTTGTAGATGTAGATGACTCTGTTGCAAGATGGACAGCGATGCATTATGTCATTGCAGGATTCGATACAGAACGGGATAAAACAGCACAGGAAACACCTGGAAGGAGGAAACACGTCGTTCAAGTTTGCACGTTTTCTTGCCTTTGCTTTGTTTTTGTTCTTGTCTGTTTGGTTTGTACCCCAAAAACCCAAGTCCAGCACACAGGAGCCAGGTCATCAGCCCCGGTGTCGATTCGGTCCTGGTGATCACCGTCTGCTGGCAGTGGGGGCACACAGTTTGGCCAGGAACACTTTGCAGACCAGGAGACACCACCACATGTGTCACTGAGGAAACACACACACACACATCAACAAAACATTCCTAAATGTCCACAGTCTCATTTGTGGAAGCAAGTCTCAATATATGCATTTTGAGAACTATCGAATCATGGGCCATCTTTTACATTGTTATTATTTTTTAAAAAATACGTTTTTTTGATACTTTTGATAGTGAGGCCGCATTGTCTCAAACACACCAGCAGATGGCGCAACTGACACAACTGCGGTGAAAGCTTCTATTGAAGGTGCAGATTGACAAAGGCCTGAAAGACCTCAAGGAAACACATCAGTATTCATTCATCTGAATCATGTGAGCTGTGTGGTAATGCAGCAGGGCTCTTTAACATCGCTGAGAAGCAAACAGTGAGAATAACGCAGAACAACTGCTTTGTGGGCTATTCACCGACCTTAGGAAGAAGATAAATAAATCATGCCCAAAGAGAGGAATAAGCTGGCTTTTGTGTGGCTGATAAAGAAAATATCTGGGTGAAAGTACAGCAAGACCTTAATCTGTCTCGGGGACTGGGCTGCATTGTCTCTGCATTGTCTCTGCTTAGGTGCATGCATGGTCTTACCTGTTGTTACAGGTACGGGAGGCTGGGCTGCAGCACAAGGAACACCTGTAGGATGCACCACACTGTGTATTAAAGCTGGGACAAATGTGTTGACGGTGTACCACAGGACATCATGCAATTATCTGTGTGTCACAGCAGCGGAGAGGACAGCCCCGCCCTCGGGCTCTCTTTTGCGCCTGCGCACCAGTGGCCAATTTGGGCAATCACAAGGGTTCTATTTAGGTCCCGGCCCTCCTCCAGTTCATCGCCAGATATTTCTCTGAGACTACGCGGGACTCCCCAGCGTTCTCTGCCTGTCTGTTTGTCCGTGATCGACCCTGCCTGTCCCTGACCTGCCTGCTCCGTCTGTTCCTTGCCAAACCTGTCTGTGCTTGGTTTTGGAGATCCAGGTACCTGCCTGGTTCCGACCCTTTCTGTCCACGACTTCCCGATTCTGCCTGCCTCCCGGTAAACCTGACTGCCTTCCATCCCCGACCACGATACGCTGCCTGGGCCCCGGTGGATCACACTGCCTCCTGCCCCTGACTTCAGCCTCGCTCGGACCTCGCTTCCCCCACAGGTCTGGATGTTGCTCTCTGTGCAACCCCGTCAATAAAGCGATTCAAACTAACGCTCGTGTCACACTTGGGTTCTTGTTTGGTTCGTGACACTGTGTCTCTATATTTATTAATAAAATAGATCTTTCATGATGTAACTTCTAGAAGGGATGTGTTTTTGTTGATTTTTATGTTTCTGTATCTGTCTCTGAGGGGACTTCAGTGCATCTGGACCCTCTTATGGCCGGACGCAGACACGGACCTCCTTGGTATCCAGGAGGAGGTACGGCCGGGCCTGGTGGAGGGTACATTCCAGGCTGTGGATACATTCCTGGTGCACTCCCATAATTCAGAGGGGGTCCCGGGTATGGAGGAGCCGAGTCCTGTGGTGGGTATCCCTTCTCCATCTGACTTGAACCTGAGGGCATGAGAGCACACGTGTGGATGGTGCGTGAATACAGAGCACTGCGCCATCAAATGCAACACAGGTAAAGACCACTTCTGCTCTTTCAATAAGCAGCGAGAGCCGTAATGAAAGGACATGGGCACGTTTCACTTTTTTAAATCCTGCAAATATCCAAATACAACATAAAGGCTTGGAGTTGGTGCTCCTCCTTTCTGACTGAAGGTTTCTTTACACTTCCTGCTCTCCTTGGTCACCTAGTAAAGTCTAATATTGACAAAATATATACTTGGTTTTAATGTTTATGGTTTGTTAGCATGGCACAAATATATGGCTCCTGTATGAGTGCCCCACTGTGTTGGCTGCCGAGTTGTTCTGAGAATTTTAAAGGTTGATTGCTTTATTTAGTCATAATTAAAACCAAACTGTAGTTAAAGGAAATCAGCTGACCTAAAAATTCTTCAGTGAATTGACACGTACACCACCTCACTCATGTCGTACAGATCTGCAGCACATCCACGGTTAGAGGCCACATGCTCTGACCTCCCATGTGACCGTCCCTCTCTTCACCACAAACACCATAAAACAATATCGGTGTCCACCTGCACCCCGTCCACGCTGTCTCAATATAATGGATCATCCCACAGACTCACAAAACTCTCCCAAATGTAACACGTTTTTCATTGCCGGCACGTTATTTCATTGGAACCAGTGGTCTCCAACCTTTTTATCATCGCGGACCAGTCAAGGCTTGACAATTTTACCGCAGACCGGGAGGGGGGGGATACACATAGATTGTTTCTTTTGCAAATATAATAACAAATGTGAATCCACTGTTTCCTCATATGCAACTTTATTCGCAGCTTCCTCCTAACATTGCGTCAGCAACACAACACGAGTACAGTGGACCCTCGTTTATTGCGATTTTCTCACAGGCTTTAACATTTTCTCACAGTTCTCTCTAAATTTAAACACTCTCAAAGTTCAAACCTCTTCTTTTGGGTGCGACTGCAGGTGCCTTTTCCCCTGCAGTTCGTTTCATCCACATTATGGGTTTTTTCAAACCAGAAAAAAACTTGGTTTAAACTTAAAACTTGAAAGCTTAATACTTGGTTTTATGGCACTTCACAGTCACACTGCTAGATTGAACATTGGTCGCCAAACACGTTCATAATGTAAGCTATAAAAAAGAAAAAAAATTACAATAAAAAAATCTGCGAGTGAACCAATACAGCAAAGGACCACTGTATAACATCAAAATCTATTCACATCCTCTCTGCCCCTAAATAAATTATAAAATATACATGTGGAAAATAAATGAAGAATAAGAACCAGCAATTCCACATTTCTGTCTCTATCTAAATCAGGGATCTCCAAACTGTTCCACAAAGGGCCGTTTGGCTGCAGGTTTTTGTTCAAACCAGTCAAGCACACCCAGTTTGACCAGTCATCTGTCTGAAGACTCAGATGAGTTGATTAAGTGAGTCCAGTCTGGTGTGATGCTGCTGGGTTGAACAAGAACCTGCAGCCACACGGCCCTTTGTGGAATAGTTTGGAGATCCCTGATCTAAATAGGAATATCTAAATGGCCCTCTCCCCCCACTGTTGGTGACCACCGCCTTAACGCTCTCTGACTCTGGTCGCTATGGTTTAAACATGCCTTCAAAATAAAATACAGAAGCGCCACCAAAATTAATATAAAGTGCACGAAAACTTTAACTTGGAAGTTGTATGTTCTTCTTCTGTCTCTTCATTGCGCCTTTTCCCCTTCGAAAATAAACTTTCCAAAGACGTCTGTTTTTTTTTACTCGTTTTGATAGCTTTTGGCGCTCAAGTGACCAAGATGTAACCGAGAGAATCCGGTCATTTTTCAAAATAAAAGATTGTTCAGACTCAGATAATAAATACAACGAAATAAATTATTTCTTGGGCGGCCTAGTACCAATTGATCTACGGACCGGTACCGGTCCGATGGCGAGGGGGTTGGGGACCAATGATTGGAACAACATAGATTGGAGGATGAGGATGTGTTCAATGTACCTTACAAAGTAGGAAGTTATAAAAAATAGGTTAAGATGTGCTTGCAGACAAAAGTTGTTCTGAAGTTGGTAATGGGACCATCACTTAAGCCACATTTAGCAGACTAGTGGGTAATTCTCTCTTTCCTGAGAGCCGATCAAGAGCCGAGCTACAACCAGAACACAGTGATTCAAAAGTTTCAGACATCGGTGACCATCGGGCACGGTTTGAGAAGCACAGAAATAAATCAAAGGATACATACCTATTTGGTGGCAGAGAGGAAAAGTTGCTGGACTGGGTCAGGAGGAAAGTCAAAGAGAACCCCGGAATATGATAAACAACTAAAAACAAAAGAGTAGCAAAGATTTTCAAGAGCGGAGACAATTGAGGGGAAAATTACTTCCTTCTGCGTCAGCCAATAGACAGGGCTGTTGCACAACAATGCTGTAAACCACCCTGTGTTTCACGTCCCACAGCTCTGACTCACTTCAAATGTTAATCAGCACACAGTGGATACATTCAACAAGTTCTGGGCTAAAGGCAAATATGTGCTCTCTCTTTCGTTTTCTCTCTCTCTCTCTCTCTCTCTCTCTCTCTCTCTCTCTCTCTCTCTCTCTCTCTCTCTCTCTCTCTCTCTCACACACACACACTTTAGTATTGCACTTAGATCAGAGTTCCACTGCTCATATGCATTAGGTTTTCTTTTTTTTCTTTTTCCAGTGGTTAACACCCCCATCCCCCTTTGCATGGGGGGGGGGGGGGTGGAGGCAGAAACAACCACTTCCTTTTGACTTTAGTTTCTTGTTATTTGACTCATCTTCCCTTCTGCCCCATTAGGGGCACTAATATCTAATGTGTGAACCCTTGAAACAAATGAGCCATTATGTGACCTGTCCGCTCCTATTGGAGAGCACACTGGTAACAAATCAGAGTGATTGAGGGAAGAACACAACTCTCTTCTTCCTCTATTTTAATTGTCATGTGCAAGTACTTTTTACACTGCCTTTGGCTCTCTGGTCCACACACTCAGGCTGAACACTTTTGAGATTTCACCTCTTCACTAAGCTGCATGGAGCTACCAGGGCCTGGTCGGTAAAAACCAGTTAACCACCACAGCCAACGCACTTCCAACCATTAGGGATCACCATGCATGAGCACCAATAAAAGCCTGTTCTGTAGAGACAACATCAGCCAGGGGGTTCCTGAAGCTTCCTGACTGGCTGCTCAGACCTGTCCAGTAAAAAAAGAAAAAAACCTTGTGTTTTTTTTTGTCTGTTTAGCCCCGCCGACAAGCAAAACAAGTCTCAATGGACTCTTTAACTTTCATAAATGTGTTGAAATCTGCCGCGAAATCTGTAAAAATCAGCATGTGTGGGAAAACATCTGCTGGAGACGCTTCATCCCACAGTCTCATGACAGAACCCACACCAGATGCGGCGTACACGCCAAGTGTAGCGGGCTCGCGTACAAAGGCGGCCCGTCGGTCCGCATCGCTACCATAACTCATCTGGTCCGCCGATCGAGCCGTCCGTGTGGGATTCACACTTTAGGGAAGCGATAGCAGCGTATTGCAGAAGTTGCGCTGCTTGTCGCAGCGTGTGTTTTTTTAAGCTGCTCAGCCATCTGGTACAACAGCCAACGCCTTCACGGCCAGGTCATGTGAAGAAGTGTCAATAGTTAAGACGACATGCTCAGATTTTTCTTGAATGCCGTGACTCCCTCACGAGTTCCCGATCACTCTTGTTCCAAGGACATGACCAAACACACTTCTCCAGGGTCGCTAAAACAGAGATCACGGGAGCGTGTCTCATGGTGCGAGTAATGCAGAGATTATAGATGAAAAAGGAAGTGGTGAGATTTCGCTTATGCTTCAGGAAGCCCTGGCAGCTCGGAGTCAGGAGCGGAAGAGGGTCAGGTTTAACAGGAAGCAGGCAGGGTCGGAACCGGGGAGGCGGGAGATGGAATCTCAGGATCAGAGACCGAAGGCAGGCAGGATTACCGGGAAGCAGGGGAAGGCTGGTCAGGAACAGAACAGAGGTGATTGGCTGGATGGGAAGCAGATGTGACTGATGAGGGGGAGTGAAGAGCGTGAAGAGGTGGAAACTGAAAACTACTGACTGGAAGCAGTTTTGACAGCTTAGCCCCAATACTTCCGGAAAGTAACGTGACAGCAACACACGAGAAGCAGCTGAAACACACATAGTAAACCGTTTCCATGGAGATGTGCCCAAAGGCTTTTGTTATCTGTGCTGTACAAACAAACGGAATGATGGAAGATAAACTATAGGCCCCTGAATTGATCTTGCATAACATCCTGCAGGAGCACTGATCAGTGGATAAGCAAATCTCACCACTTCCTTATACGTATCTCTGTCATTTGTCATTTCTTGCCCAAAGGACACAAAAACCAAATTTGAGATCAACCAATCAGTGGTTCATTAATAGACAGATATTGCATTAATAGATATGTTGCCTTAATAGACAGACATTTACATACGTATATATCAGCCAAGGACAGAAAAGTAGAGTCCATACCCCGACCTCACCACTAGAGGGCACCAAAGACGCAATGAGGACTATTAATGTTGTGATCCTTCGTAGGAAAAGCGATGACTGCGTGTGTATGTGTGTGTGTGTGTGTGCCCGTGTGTCTTTTATATTATAATACTGTTGTAATTAAGGATTGTTGTGTGCATAATCGCAAGTGACAGCATACTATTAGCTGTCTGCCAGGTGTCACTTTCACTTCAGTTAAAAGTTATAAAGAAGCGCCCCCTCCCCCCAGCAAATGTGCAATTAAATTATAATAACTTCAGCTACTTTTGGTCCTTTAATCATCAAACAGACGTGTGACACACGCACCATGGAGGAAAGAAAACTCCAGACTTGAATGTGAAAGTGATTGAAAATGAAGAAGTAGAAGAGGAGAGTATTTTTGGGTGTGTTTGAACAGTTAGTTCCATAGGAAAAAAAAACCTGTCCTTCTGTTTATTTATTAGTAATAATGTAGCCATCGGGCTGTATTTACCCCTGTCTGTTTTCATTGTAGCTTGTCCTACCATTCCCATTGCGTCTTTTCTGCCCTCTGGTGGTGAGGTTTGGGTATCGACTCTACTTTTCTGTCCTTGGCTCAGTTGTGAGTTGCCCCCCCAAAAAACAACTCCTGCCGTCTGTGAATATCAGCTGCATTCTCCGTAAATGGTCATTAGTTGATTTTTTTTTTTTTTTAAACCATGATTCAACAGGATTCTCCAGTCGCACAGTGATTTCTTCTGTAATACATTAACGAGCTTAAGTTAGCGAAGGGTGTGTAGGCCTGAATCATGGAGTTCCGGCTTCAGCCACCATCTTCCTTTTATTGACTAAAGCTCACAAACACCACTGATAAGAGCCTGGAGTTGACCAACATCCATTCATCACACAGTACAATAAAACTGTCACCCATTTAATAGTTGTCTTCATTGCAGGAAGATACTGTGATAGGGTAGTGACAAAGGAGGGGCCCTGAACTTCCACTTTCCCTGTGTATCTGTTCCTGCAGTGTGACGGCCTAGGACAAAGCGACAAGAGCTTTCCAGAAAGCTGCTGAGAGAATAATCGCCCACTTGTGAGGAACAACCGCTGGTCGTCATGATTACACTGAACGTGGGGGCAGTGGTGTCCCCCGTGGGCATTGTCCGAATACTGGAGATTATCCTGAGCTGTATTACCTTCAGTCTGGTGGCAGATGTGGGCCACAGCACCAACTCCTTCTGGACATGGTGCATGTTCACATGGTGCTTCTGCTTCTGCACAACCCTCCTGATCCTGGTCCTGGAGTTCACCAGCCTCAGCTCCAAACTGCCCATCTCCTGGGATGACTTCACAACTGCATTTGCCATGCTGGCGACCTTAATGGTGGGTGCATTCCGTGGCTGGTTTTGTTGCGTTAAATTGTTGTGCTACAGGAGAAAATGCCTTAACGTGGCAATTAGGGTGTTGTGTGGGTTACTTTAAGGGTTTTATTATAAAGAAGCAAAGCTTTTCCCCCTTGGGTGCAGCCAAGAGCTCGTATATCAAAATCAGGGGTGCACATAAGTGATAGGTGCTATTTACGTCCTACCAGGTAGTCAAAGCTTTTAAATGGGATCCTTGGTGAAAGTGTTGAATGTCTGAAAGGACAGGAAACCCGGCTGGATTGTGGACATGTAGTACCGCACCCTTGCTCATTATGCATACGTCATCTTTCAGCCCCAAACCAAAACAAGGCTGAACACTTTCAAGAGATCCTCATTTCTTATCGGATTTTTCTCCCACAGATGTTGGCCGCTTCCATCTTATTTTCTGTCCTCTTCACTTGTGCACGCTGCGACTTCTACATTATTGCTACGGTTTTTTCCTTCGTGGTCTTCATCCTGTACGCCGTTGAAGTTGGGTTAACCCGAGCCAAGCCCGGCGAAATCAGCGGGTTTCTGGGCACCGTCCCGGGCCTCCTCAAAGTTCTGGAGTTCTTCGTCGCCTGCATCATCTTTACTTGCTTGGATGGCACCAGATACCCTCAGTTTCCAGGGCTCCAGTGGTGCGTTGCCGTCTACTGCATTTGCTTCATTTTTTCAGCCGTCGTCATCATTCTCACCATCGGCCGCCTCCTGGCTCTCTTACCCGCACCGCTCGATAAAGTCCTAACGGGCTGCAACGCGTTGGCAGTGCTGATGTATATGACGGCAGTGGTCATCTGGCCGTACTACAGCTTCTTGGACAACCCCAGGCCCAATGACTGCTCTATAACCTTTCTGTGCAAGTGGAACAATTACGCGGTGATCACCTTCTTGACCTGCGTCAACCTGGTCGCGTACATCGTGGATACGGTTTACTCCGTCAGGCTGGTGTTTTTCATCGGCAGGACTTAGACTGTGGATTTGTGAAGATCGGGCACGAGTGGAACACCAGTGCCATCACCACTGCCACGCGTGATCAGCCAACCAACATGAGTGTTTATATTTAAAATAAAAAGACAATAAAAACGAACAAAATCTTTGTTGCACATTCTTCAACAGACAGCAGCATTACATATTACAGCATGACTGAACGAGTCAAGTGTAAATCAATAACACAGTTAATGGTTACCTGGGTGCCGCCCAGTTGTTAAGGGAGATGATTCGGAGAGGTGAGTAAGTGTGTGTGTACCATGAAAACAGGCAATGAGGCCAGCCGGTCTGTATCACAGGGCAAGTCCAATTTTAATTGTAGAGCATCAAAGGGCAGCAAGGAGCCATAAAACACACCAGAATCTGCAGTAATATCCAATAAAGAAGCTGAATGAAATGAATGAAGACCCTTTAAAGAAGCAGAACTGTGCAAACGTTTTTAACTGAAGGTAAGTTGGAAGTAAAGTGTTCTTATCAGCGCTGTGTGAGAGGAATGGTCCTGGGTTTGGAGGAATGCCACCAAATTGGTTGGGAAAATGGCCATGGATATGCTGGAAAATCACTGACATCGTCAATGGGACGCTGAAGTAGACTGGAAGCCAATGGGAGTGGTCATGCCATTTCTTTAGAAGTCAAAAGTTGCTTATTTCCAACACTGTGCAAAGCAGTCATTAGCCCTCTTGTCACAAAATATTTATAGAAAATGAGTCATCTGTCATCTCTGCTTATCTCCTGGTGAACTGGTGACCTTTGAACAGCAGAGGCTTTGGTGCCCTTTACAAAGTAAACACAAGATGCAGCAAAATGGACTTTGGGTGCACAGACAGTTGATGTGAAAGCATTAAAACATCAACCTGCAGTTTCTCTGAGGTGGGCGTACTTCAGAAGTTCCCTTCCTGGAGCCATTTTTCTGCCGGTCACCATTTAAGGATTCAGACGGAGCTTTTTACAGAGGAGCAGAGTCCAGTGCAGCAGTGAGCGCGATAACAAATGGTGATACCCAATCAAGCAACGAGACAGAGGCTATAAACCGCGCAGATAAGCCCACCATGCTCTCCTCGACCTGCCATGCTTTGATTGTCAAAGAAGTATCGTTGGATTTCGGAAAGAAAGACGCCATTTCCTTCGCTCCTGAAAGACCTTGAGAGATTCTCGTTGCTATGGTTATGGTGGATTTTCACTCTGTTGCCCAGCCTGTGGGCATAATGCGAGCCGTCGCCACGGTCCTGACCTGCGTGACTTTCATCCTGGTGGCGACGGTGGGACACGTGTCATCTCCGTACTGGGCGTGGTGCATGTTCAGCTGGTGCTTCTGCTTCTTCTTCACTCTGCTTATCCTGATTCTGGAGTTCGCAACGCTCAACAGCAGGCTGCCTTTCGCCTGGGATGACTTCACCACAGCCTTCGCCATGCTGGCGGGCCTCATGTGCCTCTCCTCTTCCGTCATCTACCCCGTCTTCTTCGCCTGCGGCACCTGCCCCCGCCAGATCGCCGCCTCGGTGCTGTCGTGCTTGTGTTTTGGCGTTTATGCCGCCGAAGTGGTGTGGACTCGCCTTCACCCCAGGGGGGAGACCATTGGGTTCCTCTCCACCACCGCCGGCATCATTAAGATGCTGGAGGCGTTCTTCGCCTGCCTCATCTTCACGTCCTTGGAGACCAGCCAGTACCACTCTCCGGGACTGCAGTGGTGCGTGGCCGTCTACTCCTTGTGCTTCATCTTCGCCATCCTTATAATCCTGCTCACCGTTGGACAGATGACTGTGATATTTCCTCTCTCCTTTGACAAGATCGCGGTCATCCATAACATCGTCGCAGCAGTGATGTACGTGACGGCCGTGTTCATCTGGCCTCTGTATAGTTTTCGCAACAACCCCAGGCCCGGTGATTGCGGCTCCCTCTGTAGCTGGGACAAACTGGTGATGGTCACCTTCATGAGCATCATCAACTGTATCATTTACATCGTGGACAGCGCTTATTCCATATGGATGGTGTTCTTTGTTATGAACCGCTGAACCTGCACACATTCCCTGGGGTCCAAGCGTGGCCCGTAGTCGGAGCCCAACACAGGCTACAATACGGCTCCAAAAGATAAGTGACCAAGCATTTGTTGTGGTGTAGTGTGCTTGATTATTCAAACTGTAGTTTGACCTTCCTAAAACTGCAAGCAGAACTTTGGCTTCCTCCAAAATAATGGCAGTACCTGACTGTTGTACAGCTGTATGATAAAACATGTTTGTCTCTATATTTATACCGCACCTGTGGTGCGTTCCTTTGTGGCTGCTGCAGCTGAATATATCGTGATTTTCGCTGCATAAAGATGATAAAAATTAACCCTTAAGTGACTGTGTCCCAAAGAAATAAAACAACCTTTCAACCTTTTAAAATCTCTAGACTGTCATTAATCAGTGAGCTTCAGGTCTAGTTGTGTGTTTTAAACGCGGGGACATTTTGTTGTGTGTCAGGTTTTTAGTGTCAGTATGGTGTGTTATTGGGGCGTTATACAGGTGTACGTGGGTCGTGAGATGGGACTGTGGGGCAGGAATAACAACTATACAGGGTTGGGTTTCAAGAGTCAAGAATATTTAGGACATTTTGAAGCTAGACAACTTCTGAGCTCCATAGTTGTGGCACAGAGACAATATCTGAACCACTTCCTGGTAAACAATGCTCCATTTGAAATGCTATAAGGGGATTGGGCTAGGACTGGTCTCCTACTTTAGTCCAACTGCTCTGCACCATGATTCACCTTTTTATGCCAACAAAATGACAGCTTCTAATGTTGCACACCTGAGAGAGAGAGCGAGAGAGAGAGAGAGAGACAGGTGTGTGAAACAAGGTGCTATAGTAAAACAGTCCAAATAAGGACAGAAAATGGAAGGAGTGAGATCACTCCAGACCGCCACAGAAAGTGTGGGAAAAGTGCAAAAAGAGAGCTGGATTTGTCCTGAGGTATTCTGTTTCTTATTTCTAATTTAGCTGCTTCTCTCATTTGTGGCATGGTGGGCTGAGAGGGACAGCCTGAAAGCGTGATATCACAGAATCCCTTTATTTTTTCCACCAATTGGAGAAGGCCAAAACTGACTGCTAATCCCACATCCTTTGTGCTTCCTGACACACCAATCTGACTGAGTGAACTTGGGTCAAATGGAGCATGGAAATTTAGCTCCCCATACAGCCCCCCCGAGAAGATCCTGAATGTGGGAAGTAGAGTTGCACAGAATTCTACTACACCTCTGTAGATTTTGCCAAGCTCTGCAACGGAAAGTGTGACAAAGATGGAATTCTGGGCAATAAAAAACACCACAAGCGGTGAGATAATGGTGCTTAAACATTTCCTAGAGCGAGTCACATCAGCCTACTGTCAGCAGCAAATTTAGCCGTTTTTTTATATCAACTAAAAATAATGCAGAGGGCCTCAAGGACAATTCCTGACAAGAACAATGCATCACATTTCAGCTTGTAAGATAAACTTAAAAGAAAATAAGTTCACCCTGTTCTGGGTTCACCCTGACCACAGCCTGTTCACGCTGCTGTCCTCTTAAGAAGCCATCAACATCTTTAATCCAGACTCAAGAGCACTTTTAATCCAGGCTCACTAAGGCCCCATTTACACAACATTTTCAGGTGAAAGCACACCTTCCATTCGTTCCATTCTCAGGCTTCCTCATGTAAACAAACAGCCAAAATGGAACGAGACATGAAGATCGCTCCAGAGTGGAGCGATCTGGATATGCTACGGCATATCGGCTACGGAGTAGTGTAAATGCTAAGTGGAATGTTTTCACTACAGCATCAGGTTACTTGTTCACACAATCTGTGCCGTGAGGGAAATCTGTTCTACCTCGCGACCCTAAGGTAAATTTAAATGTTTTTTTGTTGTTTTATACTCTAAAGTTGCTTTCAAAAGTAACTCCACCTTGTCTTCAGTAAAGACAAGGTGGTGTAAAACAACAGAACAGCTTCCTAGCGGATTCAGAAAACTGTCGTAGCGTAAACGTGGTCGAACAGCTTTAACCCAGGCTGACATACAGTTTTCAACCAGACTCGAGAAGTGCTCTGGGCCCCATTTACACAACAACGCTTTCAGGGTGAAAGCACAAGAGCACGATAGAAAAAAAGAAATGCTGCAGCGTGCATTGCCCTGTAGACACAAAACGGAGTGTTTTCAACAAGTGGCAACATGTGCATTACAGCTGCAGGCACCTGAGCAAGTAATCGTGGGTCGTATGTAGGCATGCAAGATGATTTAGTAGAAGAAGGACCATAACAACAACGGTGGATCTGAGGGCCCTGCTGGTGCATGGTTGGCTCATTACCGCCACCTACCGGCCCAGCATGTGCACTACATAGTTTCAGCGTTCGTTTCCGATGCCTTGATCGTTTTGGACACGTTGTCCTCTGCACGGGGAACATTTTTTGTGAATTCAGAAAACGTTGTCGTGTAAAGAGGGCCTTAATCCAAACCCATCAACAGCTCTAATCCAGACTGACAGGGAGCCAAATGCACAACACAAACAGCAGGTTTGAGTCGAAAATGTTTTACTGGACGCACGAGGAATCCAGGCAGGCAGACAGAGAGAGCCGAAAAGGCCTACGCAAAGAGTCAAAAAAAAAAAAGAATACACAACGATGCAGGCTTGGTCAAGTAACAAGAAGGTTAGAATAAGATCACTCACTCTGGCAGGGAACAAACCCTCAGGACCCAAAGAAATATTGTGACTAATGAGGGGAAAGCAAGCAGGTGTGGATGTGGAAGGAGACGATAGGTGCTGACACCACAGGTCATCAATGGAATGACAATGGAAGGAAATCTCATGACGCGAATTATTGAATTTATTACAATCACAACACTAACAGTTTTAATCCACACCCAAGAACAGTTTTAATCTACAGGACTACAGATTTTAGCCATAGCAACATTTTTTAGTCAATAGAAATTTTGGTCAATAAAATTTGGGGGACTTCTAATTGCTAAAAAATTCCTTAACGTGCACCAAAACACGTGCTTTGTACAAATGAACCTTAATTCCATTTGGGTGAAAAATTTTACATTTATTGATTATTTTCTGTTGATGCACTTTTTAATTAATTTTAGCGAACAAGAGCTAATGAAACTTAAATTAAATTAAATAAACCATATGTACATTTTATCCTTTCATTACAATCAAATTAGGACACAATATATAGAGAATAAAATTATCATCATATTGCATAAAAAATTATGTTAAACGTTTAACCTTTGTGTGTGTGTGTGTGTGTGTGTGTGTGTGTGTGTGTGTGTGTGTGTGTGTGGTCTTATAGAATCCATGGAGCCTGAAATGTCATCAGTGCTGCTGGCTTTTCTTTTGATGCTGTGTGGAAAATGTGCCCGCCGTAAGCATGTAAACATGAACCTCACATGATGGTGCGTGGATACACAAACACGTCTCACTCCCAATCTGAACACCCAATCAGAAAAACATATCTAAAAAAAAACTCATCTAAAAAGTGGAAACGTTGTTTTATCATAAATCAGCTCCTAAGAGAGAATCTCATTTCTTTTTGTTTCATTCAATTTAAAGTGTTAAATCCCACACGAAAAAACAAAAATAAACGGACCAATACTACGTTAAAGAAAGTGAACGACACTACCCATGGGTGGGGCTAAATTCCGCGTGGGTCTGTTCTCATAAATGCCGCCAGCGCGTCTGTGGAGGACTCTCCATCAGCACCAGGGCAGATATGGCTCGCTGCGGGGCCGCGCTCAGGGCCGCATCCTTGTGTCCCGCGAAGATGCGACCGTGATGCTGCTTCGAACGGAAACTTTTCCTTCAACGACAAGTGAAAAGACGGGCATGATTTGCGTCGCCGGCGGAGTGCGCCTTTCCAGCAACGCGTAAAGGCGCGCAAGGGACGCGCACCCTGACGGTGGACAGATTAAAAGAGCGAGACGACAGGTGGGTGAAATTTAAACTTCTAGAATGTTTCAGAGAGTGGAAATACACCTTTGTTATTCCTGTAGACGCGTATAGGTCAAAATCACTAACCTTATTAGTCACCCCCCCCCCCATACACAAGCACACACACACACACGAGGGGAGCTTCGGCGAAATTCAAATGTTATTAATTAAACTCGGATTTAATGGGCTGTGCGTGTGCGCGACCTTGCCACATGGATCCAATGACATGCGTGAGAGTTTGTTTGTTGGGAGAACGTTTGGTAACCTGCAGCCTGCGAGGGGCTCCGGCTGTTTGTGTTCTCAACAGCGCGCTGCGGGCCGCGCGTCACTCCCGTGTTTTTGGAGCGCGGTTCAATGAATCATCACGTCAAACTATTTATTTGTGCAACATTTGCACAGGCAGGGCTCAGAGACAGAGGGACGGTTGTTGTTTTAGACCACGCATCCATTCTCGCCCTGGGAGCGTTCGTGGTGATGATGGTGAGGCAAACACCAACGTCCTGCTCAATTAAATTAATGTCCTGGGGGAAAAATTAATTCAAGAGTTAAAATACAACTTCTGTCCTCTTTTAAAAGGTTTTTTTAAAAGGTGAACAGGGAAGCATTAAACTCTCATCAGAAGGTGCTGCGGAGGCATTTAGAGGAAAGTTTGAGCTGAACAGCAGCATGAAATCATTCATTATGATTTTTCTCCTCAACATTATAACCTCTAAACTATTTGCATCTCCACAGGGACGAACACAATTGCTAGTTTTTTACAGTTTGAAAAAAATCTGTAGACTTTTTTTTCCTTTTACCGTTACCAAACGCATTTAGTCCATCTGAAGTCACACCAAATCGAGTTTGTGAAATCACCGCCTCATCCCAGCTGGAGTCAAATTTCTCCTGCGCGCCTCAGCCTGACCCAGACTCGCAGGGCTGCTCTGAGATCAGTTTCTCACACAGTGACACAGAAGTCAAACCGCACCAGAGACGAGGACAACAAGAAATAATTAGTAAAATATCGAAACTTGCTCAGCCAGCATGGTGGGAGCAACTGGACTTATCTCAGCTTCGCTGTGTAGAGCTTAAGACTGTCTGCTGATGCTTGCTTTTGTCACAGTCGACCCCCCGACCCCCCCCCGCCTCCTTCAACATGGACGGCTCCGTTTGGACTCTCCCACCTGAGAACACCAGCGTACCTACCTCCCGCACTCAGCCCATCCACCCCACGTACGACAACAGCTCCGGCGGGGCCCTGCCCGCGCACTTCGACGTGGTGACCGCGGTCGTCTACACGGTCGTCTTCATCGTGGGCCTCCTGGGGAACACGCTGGCCATCTACGTGGTGCTTTACTATGTCAAGATGAAGACCGTGACCAACATGTACATCCTCAACTTGGCCCTTGCAGATGAACTCTACATCCTGGGAATTCCCTTCCTGGGCACCAATAGCGTGCTTTCCTACTGGCCGTATGGGAATTTCTTATGCAAGGTGTGCATGACCGCCGACGCCATGAGCCAGTTTGCCTCCACCCTTTGCCTGATGGTGATGAGCATCGACCGCTACCTGGCCGTGGTCCACCCCATCCGTAGCTTCAAGTGGCGCAAGCTGAAGGTGGCAAAGATTTTCAGCGCCATGGTGTGGGTGGTGTCCTTTCTGATTGTCCTGCCGGTCACAATCTACTCGGACCTGCAGGAGAATTTCAACACCTGCAACATAACCTGGCCCGACCCGCAGGACACCTGGTCCATCGCCTTCATCCTCTACACTTCCATCCTCGGCTTCTTTGGTCCTCTGGTCGTCATCTGCCTCTGCTACCTGCTAATCGTGATCAGGGTAAATGCCTTATCTGCTGTCTGGCAGAATCTTTGGATTTTTTCCTGGGCCGTCCCTCCCCCTTAAAATCCCATGTCAATGTCTTTCAGGTGAGGTCAGCAAGCATGCGCGCAGGCCTGACGAATCGGCGGAGGTCAGAGCGTAAGGTCACGCGCATGGTGGTGGTCATGGTGTTGGTGTTTCTCTTCTGCTGGCTGCCCTTCTTCGTCACCAACATGGTGAACCTCATCCACATCATCCCAGAGGCCAACACCACCATCTACTTCATCATCGTCATCCTCACCTACCTCAACTCCTGCGTCAACCCGTTCCTCTACGGCTTCCTCTCTGACAATTTCAAACAGAGCTTCCAGAAGGTCCTCTGTGCCTACAAACCAGATGCTGTTGACACCATGGACCAGAGGAGAGTGATACAAAATATAAGAAGTAACCCAACACAGGAAACACAGTGTCTGCAGGTACATACAAGTATTCGCTATTTTCATGAATCTGATGTGTGGATACCACAAGATTCTGAGCCTTCAAGATTTTGGGGCTTTTATTTTCTCTTTTAGTGTGTTGTTATTCCAACCATAAGCCGTTAAGAATCATATCCTTAATAAATGAAGCTTGATCCCTAAAAGCCCCGATGTTTTTTCCTTTTTCTAAATGGACATTTTCTTTTGATTCTGCTTCTCATTCTGTCTCATCTCTTTTTTTCCCCTGCAGCCTCCCCAGATGGAGATAATAAGGAACCACGACTGCGAGCCTTTGACTTCAAAAACGGTGGAGAACGGCCAGAGTTTTCAATCAGATCCCAACATGACACCAGTTGCGCCGTAGTGAGACGTGGAACATCCTGCTACCGCTGGACATTTGACTGTAAACAATGTTTCTCCATGTTTGACTGGATCAGACTGACACATACGGTCACTTTAAAGAGAACCTTGGGACAACTGCACAAACAAATCTGTGAAACTTCATTATGTCATAGTTTTGATCCTATCTTAAAAGTGTGTATTTTGTTCTCTCTTTTTTTTGGCTATTACAGGGTTCCTTTATGTTTACCGTTTAAGTGGATGAGTTCTTCACAGAAAGGCTGCTGTGAGTCTCTTCTCAGACTTTATCACAAATGGGGTGAAATAGCCGAGCTCACCCTGGCACCGCCACTCGTGTTCAACAATGGCTAACAACTGGCTAATTGAACGGACTCTTGGCCAAAGAAGATGACAATTAGTAGTGGTGGACCAAAGAGTTGCGCGACAACAAAAGCAGCTTTAAGAAAAACAACACATTATACTGGTTAAAATCGCGTTAAAGCGGTGAAGTCAGTGGATAATCTGGGGTCAACTTACTCCGTACGCAAACTAGCCTGGGTGGTCCGTTCACACCAAAAGTTGCTCAGTCCAATTGAAGAACGTGATAGAAGTCAATAAATTGATTTCTCTCATGCTTCAGAGAAAATGTGTTTTATTGAATATTTGTTTTATTTTGGACTGAAGAAGCTTTCTGACCTGATTGTGTGAAAGTAAGTGAACTAAAAGGGTTTTATTACATTGGATGAAATGAAAGAGCGTTCCATTTCCTAAAAGCCCTCCAGCACGGCTGGTCGGACGTCACCGTTGTAACCTGTGCAGTTACTTTGTGTTACACGCTGAGTTGCTTGAAGTGTTTTGATCGACTGTAAGACATTTGAAGGTACCACGTGGTACGAAGGTGAACGTCGATATCAATAACATGAATCAAGCACTTATTGTTTTTTTAATTGATGTTGGGTCTCATTTTCTTTCTTTTTCTCAATGGTGGTGGTATTTTCTTTCCCTTTGGCTGTGATCTAACCCTTCACAGATTCTTTAATAAATTCAACCATCAAAAGGCAACACTTTCATCCTGGTGTTTGATGTGCGCTAATGGAGTTCTATGAGTCATTACAACAGCTTTCAGGACACAGAGAATGTTTTCTTGACCACCACCATTATCATATATCTGTAGAATAAACTCTCATTGAAACCATTTTCATCAATCTAATTTATTTTCTGATTCTCCTTCAACTCCTCCTCAGCTTCCTGCATGTTTCCTGTCTTTGCCCTTATTACCCATGTGTTTACTGAAAACCTCAGCATGGGGGCAGAAACTCAGACATTCTCAAGATACTGGCTACTTTGATAAGTGTGTCTTTGTTCCAATGAAAGAACCAGTATAATTAATCAAATAGAGCCCGGTGCACTAATTTACTAAGAAAACGTAGGGCAATGCAGTTGTACAGGAACACGGGTTGTCTCCCTGGTAGGAAAGAAAACCTGCTGAGTTACAGTCCCTGTAGGACTGGATTTGATACATTTTCCTAAAATAATCTCTTGGCTGATAATTATCTATCAGGACAGGCTTTAATTAGGTGTGGATGAGCAGGTCATGGTCGAGGGCAGGGCTCCTCAGTCCAGCCATACAAGGGCTGCAATCCAGTAGGTTTTCTGTCAGAAGACACCTGGGATGTTCTAGTGGCATGTCCTTGTAAAGTCCCTCTGAAATATCAGTTTCAAACTCTCGAAAAGCCCTCAAATGACTCTATAATGGCTTGCAGATGAGTGAAATCAGCAAATACCCAAGTAGCCTATGCTAGTCCATGGAGGGGGACCCGAGTTAGCATTCACACCTCTAAAGATCACTTGGACAGCCCAGACACATTGGGTCAGGGGTGTCAAACTCATTTTAGCCCAAGGGCCACATTTGATCCCAAGTAGGCGGGGCTACTAAAATAAAATTAGAATAATCCATTAAAGATGAGAACTTGAAATCTGTCCTGCATACATTGAGAATTCTTTTCAAATTTGACAGACCCTGAGGTGGGCCGGTTGTGAGCCACATGTTTGACACCTCTGCACTAGATCATGAAGGCAAAGCACCTTTCTGAGACCTGGATGTCTCTCTGTGCTTGGTTTTTCTTCCAGGAACCCATTCTGGTGCATTTATTCAGAATGTCACAACGTGGGACTCTTGATATCGGATTTAATGGGGATTTAATGGTGCTGGGAGGACATAACTCCGAAAATCAGGACTGAAGGCAAACAACACACAGGGTGTGTGCTGACACACAGGGAAGAGGGAGAGTTCCCTCTGTAAATAAACTTAACGTCGGTCTTAATGATAATGAAGTGACTGCGAGCAGATGTGAATGCAGGCCAGAGCTCTTGTTCATTCAATCTTCTTTTTCTGTTTATTATTGTGACTAATTTATTTAATGAACACTACAGCCTCTATTTATGCTCACAGGCATGAGTCAGTTTAGGTTACCATCTAGCCAAGTCGCTCTGAGACATTTACATTTCAAGCATTTAAAGTTTTGCACCAAAGATTTGTTCTAAGAGAAGCTACAGTTGCTGGTCGGTCAAAGTGGTCGGTCATAGGTAACGAATCATTTCAACTAAAGCACTAATGTTTGTTGCATAATTTGAGCCCTGAAAAGACCTCAGCCTTTTTGGTGTTTACCATTTTCAAACAATTCATGGAACAGGGAGAAAGGCCAAGGGTCAATACTGGATGCTCGTGATCCAGCATGGAAATCTGTGCTGGTCTGCAGTGCATCCAGAGATCAGTGTCTGTGAGCTGTGAGTCCATATCGTGCCATCCACATCGCATTAGTGCCACATGTATGGCCAGCTTAAACATCTAGGCACACACCATCGGTGCTGAAGGGCAGATCCAGGCTTGAGAGCAACACATGCACATTAAAATGAGCTAAAATCCCTCATTGTCGACATCTGATGTGTTGTTTGTGTTCTTCCAGGAACAAATATGGGTTTATGGGATTTTCAAATGCGTTCACCTGAGGCTGTTTTCACAGTTTGGCCTGGCTGCAAATGTCTGCAAACTGAGCAGCGAGAAGCAGGGAGGGGACCTGAAGGAGGCCATGGGGCTTTCTGCTAATCCCATCTGAGAGCCGTGGCCTTCTCCACCCTGCAGGCTCCTCTGCTTCTGTTTCCTTTAATAATGGAGGAGAGGTCGTTTCAGCAATTAGACAAGCCCCAGACATGTGAGCAGCATCACTTGCAATTTTCATAGCGTGCTATTTTTAACAAGGTTCAAGATCATCTGCTCCGACAGACCCGACTGATCAAAGGTCAGACAGTTTGGTACAACAACAGCTTCACCGATGACGTGTTGGACAGCTAGGCAAACTACCCTGTTTAGTCACATGACATGTGTGTATATGTGTTTATTGATAAATGAGTATATTTAGGTGACAAAGGTGGACCCACCCCCAGGGGTCCTCTTACTGTCTATTTTAGTATAAACATGCGTGTGTGCGTGTGTGCGTGCGTGCGTGCGCGTTATGTTGATAGATGACTAGATGGATGACCCCATCATTCATTTAAAAAGCATATTAATTTGTTTTTCTTTACATTTTCAAGCTTTTCTAAACTCGCCTCTCAACAGAACCCCCCAATCACACCCCCTCATCCCAAACCAGGTATGTATGGTATCTGCATTCATAGGTGCTTATACAACAAACATAAATTTTCACGGCGCTGGAAACGCTGCAGAAGGAGAATGAAAGTGAAAGTTCGTCAGACAGTTCAGAATTCCAGGAGATCATTTTAAAATACCCGTAAAACAACGTGAACTTATTATTTTTGAATTTATACTAGTTCTTTGTGTTGATTCCTTGTTACTACACTGTTTTGACCACAAAGTTAATATCACTGGCATCACTACAAATAACTTTCTTGATTAGTAAAGTAAATTAATTGGGAAAAAATACAGTATATTGTACATAAACAAGTCTCAATGTTGATACCAGGCTATCGAATAAATAAATATCATCTTTATGATAGTTGACGAAGTAATCATTCACGTTATTTATTATCTGATGACCTCTTGTGGTCATAGTATGCAATTACACATTCGGCTGAAAATAATTGTTCAGAACTTCAGACAAAATTAAGACTAAAATCTGGAAACTGAGTCAGGTTCTAAACATGTTGAATGAGAACACCTGGACCGTGTTCCTTTTCATTTAATTTACGCTGATAATTGTCTATCGTCATCATGGTTACTCGGTTTTTACGCACTGTTTTCTTCTGCCACCCGGGGGCGGGATTGCGTAGTTTTTAAAATCCACCGCTGGACTGGTCCTTGCGCTTTCTTCACAGAAACTAAACTGGTAGCACTGGGAGAGGGAGGTGCCATTGCGCACAACGCGCAAAGCCCGTGCATGCTGGGACGGCGTGTAGTGCGCGCATGCATCTGTTATTGTTGGGACGTCAGAGAGGGGCTCATGACGGGGATACCCTCGGCTTCAACCACAGGCCCGCAGTGTTGCTGGTGATGCTCCGCTGGAGGCTCTAGGGGTCTTTGCGCACTGAGAGAGATTCCGTTTGGAGTTGCCAGCAGTGCGCTTCAGCCCTGTGCAGGACATTCGATCTGGAGGACACTTCATTACGCGTCATTTGTGCTGAATTTGCATTTTCTTTTACGCATTTTTTATTTTTCAGCGTCTGAAGTTTCTGTGAGTTTGCGCGCTCATCAGGCGGATAGAATGCGACGCTCAACCCTCCACCCGCTGCTTTGACTTCCATTTTTTTTTAACAAACACATTTTAGCTGATTTCCCCAATACGAGGGTTTAAAACGACGCCAGGAAATGAGCAGCGAGCGGAAACCGCGGCTCTGTCTCATTTCAAAAGGAGACAGCGGGTATGGATTTCATTTGCACGGCGAGAAAGGGAAGAGCGGGCAATTCATCCGCAAAGTGGAGCCCGGATCCCCCGCAGAAGCGTCGGGGCTGCGCGCCGGGGACCGTGTGGTGGCGGTGAATGGCGTCAACGTGGAGAAGGAAACTCACCACCAGGTAAGGGTGATCTGAAAAGTTCTGGCCTCGACTTCTTCAAATAAAAGCGAGCTTAACCTGTCTGTGGCACACCTGCAACCACGTGATCTGTTACCTGCACGCTTTGGGAAGATGTACCTCTGTTCTATTGCGCCATTCTGTTTGTTGGTCTTGGAGACCAGTCATGGCGCCCTGACCCTCCTTAAATGAGCTTTTTCACACTTTGTTCCAAGCCTAAAAGGCTCAATTATTGTCACGTGTCCTCAGGTAGTTCAGCGGATCAAAACGTTGGACAGTGAGACCCGGCTCCTGGTGGTGGACCCCGAGACGCACGAATCTCTGCGCAGCCTGCGTCTGACAGCCACAGAGGAGATGGCTGTGCTCGGCACAGGGCAGCAAAATTCCTCCCCATCTTCTGTGTCCTCACCGTCCTCCCTTCCGTCCCTCCCGGGTAAAGCGCAGGAGAATGGTTCGGTGTCCAAGCTGCCCATCACAGTGAGCAACCAGGTCCAGAAGCCCACCAGGAGGTCACCTCCCAAGGCTGCAAAGCAGGTAAGCTGCTCAAATGGATGCTGTTTTGTCAGGGAAACAGCTCTGGGACAAACTGTGCAAAGATTCTTTACCAATTCAAAAAAGAAAATGAATCAAGTCATCTAAAGCAGAGAAGTAAATGCTATTGGTCCAAGTACAGAACCCTGTGGAACTCCACACCCTGCTTTCCTCTGGAAGGGTAACATGTTTAAATACTACCTCTGTGATCCATCCTCCATGAGCGGAGCTGCGGTCGTTCTCCGCTGCTAGAAAAAAGAGACACATAAAGACAAGCGCGCGTGTGTGTTTGTGTGTGTGTGTGTCCCGAGAGAGGAATTCCTCAAAGATTTCAAGGCAGTTCAAAGAGGGCAACAGAGGTCAGGAGGTGACGTCCATCAAAAGTCAGGAATCTGCCAAACAGGAAATCCAGGGAAATTGTAAAGAGTAGCCAGTATAAATGAAGACCATCTGTCTTTTCTCCTCTTTATTCCACTGATGCTGAAACACTGTTCTCAGAGAAGCTGCAGTGACTTCAAACGCTGTGTGTATTTACACATGCTCTTTGTCCATAGCCAGCCACCACCAGTTGATGCCTTTGCATTTTTTTGGATTCAATGACCTTTTACCCCCCCAGACTAACCGATTAAATCAGGTCTGTGTGGACCCTCCCACAATGACGATGCTGCTCGACTTTGGGTGCACAACATGTGTTTCCAATTTGTGTAACCAATATTTGAGCAGCACTCGTTATTTCACGATTACTACAAGATCTGTGTGTGTGTGTGTGTGTGTGTGTGTGTGTGTGTGTGTGTGTGTGTGTGTGTGGCTCAGGAAATGCTGGAAGGTCTCTTGTTTCTGCCTGTTTGACTTTTGCAACTGTAACCGCACATTTGAAGCGTCTTTGCAATCTCCCAAGCGTTAGAGCTGGTCACATTCCCTTGTTTTGCGACTCTTTGTTTATTTTTAGGACTCAGATGAGTTGGCTGCAACACAGCTCACGCTGTGGTCTGTTACAGAGCTGCTGACTGCAGCAGGACCCCCCCTTGCTGTATTTTTATTTTTATTTTGAAGAAAAGGCTGGAGGGGACGAGACAGAGGGCAGACAGAAAAAAGACTGATGGGAAGCAGAAAGGCCCTCAGCCTCTGCCAACAACCTTCAACATATGTTGGGGCTGTCAGGAAGTAGGGGCCCCCCTCAGAGGGCCAGGGATCGAGATAAACAAGCGTTGGGGGGGGGGTCCAACAGAAAAGGAGATGTGTAGAAGAGATCTGAAAGCTTTTGCTGTGGAATTAGCCTGTGATAACAGTCCCACAAGCACTCTGGAGGGTGTCATCAAGGGTCCAGCCTGATGCTCTCTGGGTTTTTTTTTAGTTGTTTGTTGGTCTGAGGGCCTCCTTATCTTGAAATGAGAACATTACCAGATGAAAAAACAGCATAATGGGGCAAAGGGACATCAGCCAGCCTGACTTGAAAAGTAGATTTATTGTTTAATCACAGAGAAATAACCTTGAATCTTCTGAGCACCAGTAAACACAACAGTTTCATTTCCCTGTCATTTGAGTGAATGTTCGACCGTGGCTGGTGGAGGGGGTGCACGTGACTCACTTTCTGTCTGGGTGCATCAGTGTCACACGCTAAAACCTTCGCTAACGTCTCCAGCACAACAAGCAGCTTTGGCCTTGTTTTGGGGAATCATTGTGCGCATTTTCAAGAGACGAATCAGGTCAGAGCAACCTAAAGTATCAGTACGAACTGAGATCCGCTGGAGGGATTTTGTAAGCAAGCTGCTTAAAATTTGGGGGAAATTGCCAAAAATGGATGGTAGTTTTATGACTGAGGAGTTCGAAGAAAGACGTTTTGAGTTCTGTAAACCGATAATCATACTTTTCAGACTTCCTTTAGCGCTTCCCATTGTTGGAGCAACAACGAAACAAAACCCAGGGTGGATGTGGACGTACATGCAGACAGGTGGTGGTGCTGGTGGTGGTTGGGTGGGTTCAACACAAATGGACTCACACGTGGAGGTTGTGACCCTGCTGCGTTTCCTCTCCCATACCTGATTTTTTTTTTTTTCTGCTTTCACCGCTCGCACAAACGCATTGTGCTGTTTTTTGTTGTTCTTTCCACTCTCGCGGCCCCTCCTGCTCGGTCAGACCCCCCCACCTGTGAGAAAGTCTTTGCTATGGTAACGGTCTGCATCGCAGACGAGCGGGCTGAATGGATCGACGCAGCAGAAAAGAAAATTTCCTCTGAAATATGAGACGTTTAAAGACATTTATGAGTCTCACTAAACGACGTCTCCTGAGCATCCTCTCCTCCCCAAACACATCTGTAAAAACAGCTGCAGAGGCACAAGAGGTGCATGTTTGCAGAGACATGGATGCATGTTTGGAGGTGGGGGGGGGGTTGTTGCCCAGAGGAGGGTGGGCGGTTTATATCAGGATGTTAGTACTGAGTTAAGGGGCGGTGGGAAATCTCCTCGTAAATGTTGTGACAGAGAACAGTCTCTTCACGGATCTTCGTGTGTGTGTGTCTGTGTGTGTGTTTCTGATACCGTTAGAAAACCAAAGCTAGGAAACACTTCCCCCAAAACTGCAGTGAGTTTTGGTGGATTCTCGCTTCCTGTCCACCGCGTCATTCTTTAACCGTCCCGGCGAGCGTCTGTGGCCATTACTCTCTAATAACACAAAATGAGATGATGGCTCGAGCCCGATGTCCCCAGTTTTGCCTTTGTCCAGGATAATGGGAAAAAGATGTTGCCTGTCAGCTCCAATTTGTAGTTTTGCAGACCTGGGGGGGGGCAGTAGCAGCAGTGACTGGACGGAAAAACAGGAGTGGATTTAATCCGTTTCACAGTCAACAACTAATAACTCGTACTGTTTAATATTTGGTCTCAAGATGGTTGTCATCAGTGAGGGTGAGTCATACTTAATTCTAACATCTGGAGTGTGTGTTCAAGTCCCCCCTTTCTCCAAATACCAACTGCGTTGCATCACAACGCAGGGGTCCGGTATCCTGCATGAGAGAGCAAAACAAACCCCTGGACTGAAAGGAGGAGGAGGAAGAGCGGCGGCGGAGGCAGAAATAAGAGGGGGCGCCAGCGTCGCAGAGGCTCCGACAACTGAGCGGCTTCGATTAAACGTGCGCGTGTGGGCGAGCACAGCTGCGGGGATCCGCGCATTATCTCGGACGGCAGAGTGGATGGAACATTCAAATGTGCCACCCCCCCCGTGTACGCTCAGCTGTCGGTCGTCGACAGCACCAGCTGGCCACACCTGGGGTCCCGTATGTCGATGGCGTGATGGCGTGCTTCAGGCTCGGTATTTACATAAAGAATTGGTGGAATCGAGTCTGTCGCCCTCGGATCAGCTCGTCAATCCCTCTCTGGCCATGTGATCGCGTTCCCAAACTTTAAGGGTTGCGTGCTTCGCTCTCGGAGCGTAGGCCGGCTGCAGCCACGGATCGATGTTCTGGCCAGGCAGCTCACCATCACTATCGTCATCTTCATCATGTGAGACAGAGAGTTGATTGTTGACTCAAGTATCAATAAAAAGAGTCAGGAATAATATTTGGGACTTGCTAAAACAGTGCTCCAGCTGAAAAACAGACCTTTGGGTGGATTAGTGTTGCGACCTTGGTCGTTGATAAAAGTCCGTGTGTACTTGGGCGTGTGTTAGTGTGTGAGCACTTGCAGCTTTGCGGTCCCAATTGGCGCGTCGGCTTTGTTTCGCATCTTTTTTCAGGTTCTTCTCGGGTTCTGTTTGCACTGCTGCACCCACAGCTGTGAGCCAGCGCACGTTCCCACACTGTTTAAACACTTTCTCGACACACTTTTTTTTCCCTTCTCCTCCTCCCACCAGAGCTCCTCTGTTTCGCTCAATTCACACACTCCGGAACAATTTGTCTGCAGCTGTCCTCTCTCAGGTTGGAAGTGCGGGATTTCCGTTTGACTAAGTGAGCTCCACAAAGACGTTTTATCTGCATCACTGCAAGAAAACATCCCCCGATTCCTCGAGCACGGGAAAGCGTGGGCGGGAACGCCCCCCCCAAAAGCAGCACCAAAACTTATGGTCTAGATGTTATAGTCAGTGTTAACCACCACAGAACTGGTTGTATCCCAGTCCAGCACCAGATCCAACTTTGATTTGGTGATAAAATTATATTAATATGGCACAGATGTTACAAGGGGATGCTTTTACTTTGTGGATTTGTAACTTATCAAGGACTTGAAACCTTTACTCCCCCATTTATAATAAAATGTCCAATAATATTTCAATCATACAAAAAAACGGTAGTAAAAGCAGGGAAAACATGTTTTAACTAAATTTTCAATACCTGGGAAGTGCAGCCTTGCGTTAAAATCAAACTGGTCTTAAATTGACTCAAAATACAAAAGTTACAAAGTTGAGCGCCCCAACCTGGGGGTGTAAACTTGAAGGAGGCCCCATCAGAAGGTCACATGACCTCTTGGGGAGCGGTCTTCTCCCTGGTGGCGTTTGCACTGCATCTATTTTATTTATTCCTACGTCTCATCACTCATATAACTGCTACTTCTTTTGACTTTTGGTGCTGAAATTGTGGCTCCGACGTTTCTGTTTGCTTGCTGCGACCTTTGGGGTTGTCCAAATACGGTAGGCACGTTTAGAGAAGCACAAAACACCTCCCTCTGCCCCCACTGTGGGATTAACAAATATCTGACACCCGCTGATAACAAGGGCGTGGGCCCACCAGCGCAAAATAACATCGCTGCTGTCGTGTTGCACACACGCACGCGCACGTGCAAAAAAAAAAAAAAAAAAAAAAAGCGGCTTTGGCAAGGTTTGGACAATAAATAAATCAACACATAGAGACAATCTGTCGTCAACATCTGTGTCCATCGGTGCACATTAATACGGACTGGGCGGGGGCTGTTCCAGGTGGATCAGCTTCAGGGGCTAAGAGACCCGATCCGTCTCCGGCGAACGCCCGGACGCATGCTGCGACCAACCTCGGCGGCGCTGAGCCGCCCACGTTCTGCTCAGAGCTGCAGCCAAGAGAAGCCGGTGGTGACTCTCCAGGCTGTGACGAACCCGACTCGCAGCTGAGAGCAAGAATTTCTACCTACAAAGTCCCCATGACTGTTTTTTCAAAACTTCTGGAGCTTTTTGGGGTGATAGATTTCAAACCCAGGCATTTTTTATCCTGCAGCCGTTGAGCGCTGAGAATGAACCTCCAGCTCTGCAGGGCCGATAACTCCCCCCAGAGTGACACCTGAGAGTCAAAACGGCTTGTTCACGTGGGGATATTTGGCACAAACTGC
The DNA here is from genome assembly GCA_911728415.1 of Lagocephalus sceleratus. Taxonomy (NCBI): domain Eukaryota; kingdom Metazoa; phylum Chordata; class Actinopteri; order Tetraodontiformes; family Tetraodontidae; genus Lagocephalus; species Lagocephalus sceleratus. The sequence continues at coordinate 570,199 of CAJVRN010000052.1, forward strand.
TTCAGCTTTACTTCCGGTGCCATCTCACTCGTTTTTCCTCCCGAGTCAGTCTCGACAGCACGCGCTCTGAACCCACCTCGGCGGCTCCTGCGGACCAGATGTGGACTCGCACGCCGCCGTCCTTCATGTCTTTAGAAGTGTTACGCAACCCGGGAGCAGCGGGAGAGAAGGGTCCGTCCAGTCTCTGTGTCCCCCGTCCCCCTCCTCCTCTGTTATTGTATCATCCACAGCTGCTGAGCGAGCGTCACGCTCGTCCCAGTGTTGTCCTCGCTGCTCCTGCAGCGACAGCAGGTTTTTCCGATCTGCCGTTGCGTTTAATTAGATTGTTGCAGTCGAGGCAACCGCCTGCTCGTGTCTTTGTCAATGCGCACAATGCGAAAGCGCCCTGTTTTTCTTTTACAGTACTAAAGTAAACACAGTAGAAAATGCTAGAGGCGGACCCGGGGTCAGGGATTTAGCTGATAGCTCGCAGCTGCATGGGTGCACAATGGATCGTTTCAACGTCTGCTTGTGTTGGCTTTTCGTTTAGCAGGTAGAGCTGGAAAACAGCAGCGGTTTTCCACCATTAAGAAATAACATCAAACTGCAGCATTTCGATCATGGAAGGACTCTCACGGAGCCCTAGGAAATCTTGGGAAAATCGAAGCAAGGCTGTGGAACAACTGATGAATGCACTTTCAGCTTCGCTGCAGCGCGGATTTTCCTCCTCCGCCGTTGGAAACAATGTTTCCTTGTCGCAGATAAACCGGTTTAGTGGTCCATCAGGATTTACATGGTATCCAGTACAGTTGTCCTCCGCCTCACCTGTCGGGTGGATTATCATGGCACGTTTCAGTGTGATTTTGATCGGATCTGGGAAATGAGCCATATTAACAAAGCGGAAAAGCCTGCAGGCGCTTCGCTGCGACGGGCGCCGGCGGCAATCCGCTGATCCTTGACCGCGAAAGGGTTAAACGATCAATTATTAAACCGGCTACGATCTGGTTTCATCAGAGGCAAATGCCACAGCCGTGGGTCACATGACAGAAACAAAAAAAGATCTAAACATGAAAGTAAAACCCTGATGCGGTCAGTGCTGACGGCACGTTGATGGGAGCAGGCGTCCATCTCCTCACCTGAATGTTGTAGATCACGTATATGCGCGTTTCACAGGTCGCGCCACCGTGTGCGTCCTTGCTTCGCCAACAGTGTGGTTTTCCATCACCGAGACAAACTTTTCAGTTGACTCTGTCTCCATAAACTCAGCAGCGATTGTCCCGCCGTAGCAACCGTAACTACAGCGGGGCAGTCCAGTTCTGGATTAGTCACTTCGGAACGTTGTGGTACGGAATGTGGTTTCCCTAAATCAGCCCTTTTCCATAACATACAAGTGCAAAAATGCAACGGAGAGGTTAAAAAGCATGTTTGTACACCCTGAGAATGAAAATAGGGCATAAAGCTGTCGTCTGGTGACGTTCAGTTTGTGTTTAAGGACATGATTTTGACATTAAGGATATACTTTCACACATTCAGAGCAACAGATCAACCGTTGGTCCGTCTGCTGCTGTCAGGGCCTGAGTGTTGAGTTTTCCCATGTTTGGAGATTACAGACAGGCACCTGGAGCAAAACACGGACACACATGTTTTCCAAGGACCTCCGACTGCATCCCCTCCCACCGGAACGTTCGGAAAAATTCGGCGGGGCTGATAATCCTGCGCTCTCCTGCTGACTGGGGGTGTCACGGGGCAGCCTGCTCCATCCCATCGACATGTTTGTTTTATTCTGTTTTTCTGACTGGGCTCCATGACATTTGTCCCCCCCCCCTCCTCGACTCCCACTCTCACGGGATCTAACTCGCTCACTGCCTCCTCGCCAGGTCTGCCTGTAGTTGAGACCATCCTCCTTTTTCCCTCTGTATCCCAAGATACAAATACATCAGATGTGTGATGGATTTTTCTCTCCTCTGCCCAACCGCTTCCTCTTCCTCTCTCCTCTCTTCTCAGGGCAAGTTGCCCAGATTGACTGTTATATTAACATTTGGAGAAAATACAGAGATCTGCACTTATAAATTAAACGCTTAATCTCTGTCTTCGGGGTCTGTTATGATGTCGTCTTGTTCTGGAAGAGTTTATCTTCTGTTGGTCATCTGATTTTCTCAATGTATGTGTGTGTGTGTGTGTGTGGGGGGGGGACTCATATTCACTACATATTGAGTACCAAAGCCCCTCATTCTGCAAACAGAGATCATGTTTGCATAGTGGAGCCACTTTGCTTCAAATGACAGTTTGAGGTTTGAGGGACACAGTTTTAAGGTTGAGCTGGGTTTGAGTTAGAGTTTGGGTAAGGACCTGGACCCTAATGTGTTCTGTCTAGCAAAGTCCCCACAAAGATATGAATGTGGATGTGTGTTTGTGTGTGTAGGTGGGAATTCAGTGTGATCACAATGCAGAACTGGAGGCACAATTATACACGTTCTATAAATGGTTCAGGAGAAGAAGCATGAAGGCTGTGTTTACTTATCCTTTTGTTGCGCCCTGCCGTGGTTTTATCGCACACCTTATGCCATTTAACCCATCTTTCCATCGCACGTTTTCCCTGTTTCCAGGAGACGCCACCCCAGACTGAAAGCCAAACCCAGTCCAATTCGCAGCCCAAGGCGGACCTGTCCAGGCTGGCGCCGCGTCTCTGCCACCTGGTGCGCTCGGAAAACGGCTACGGCTTCAACCTGCACAGCGACCGATCCCGGCCCGGCCAGTACATCCGCTCCCTCGACCCGGGGTCCCCCGCGGACCGCAGCGGGCTCCGCCCACAGGACAGGCTGATCGAGGTAGGACAGCGTGCCTTGGACAACAAGGATCCGTCAATATTAGGAACGATGACGGAACGATGACGGAATAGAATGTTGGCAGCTTTGATTCCAATTGCCTCGATTCACTGGTTTAATCCAACTAGTGCCTCAATCGGATTAATCCTTCGGAACATGCTGTCCGTGGTAGGGAGGAGAGGCCTCTAGGTCCGGCTTTACTCAACAGAAGTGACTGTATCTCTGTAGGCGCCTTCGTCCTGGGAACGCGCCTCGCGCCGCGCCTACACTCCTGGTTTAGAGCGCTCGCGTCACGACACACCAACACAGAGAACTGCCCACAAGCGTCCGGGAAAAGCAGCTGCTGGGATTCAAGCGCGTTTTGAACGTCCGCAGAGGCGTAACGTAACAAACGACTGCTGGCAGTGATGTCGCCGTTAGCAACAAGGACATTCGCCCTTCATTCTCACGCCCTTTGACCCTTCCGGCTGTGCTTCAGGATCGCAGCCAGAGCGTTGAGTGGAGGTCAAAGAGAGCTCACGCAGAACTTCTTCAGAACATCCGTCTTTGCTGAGTGGATGGGTCACTTTCGCTCAAATGATTTATTCTGTGACAGTGTGCAGTGGCCACACCCCCTCGGGGGGTCCCATTAGGTCCCTGATCTCTGATCCACAGACCTGCTGATTGTGTTTTGCGGGGGGAACTGAGGCTAGGTGGGAACACCCTGCAGCAGGTTGCTGTCGACGGCAGAAGACCGCCATGGAGACGATCACACGCTCCCACGGATTTATTTCGAGCGACGCGTTCAGGCGCCTTGGTACCTCGGAGTTTTCCTTTTCTTTGTTGGACAGGGAAGCAAATCCGCGCCTTTCCGGGTTGTGCTCACACGAGATGGACACGTCTCCCTCTGCTGCCTTATCTCGCGTTATCTGTAGGTGGCTCGTTGGTGAGTGACGCGAGGCACCGTTGGGTTTCAGCAGATATCGCCGTGGCGACGGCTGGGCTTTCAGCCGCCTGGTCAGGCTGAACACCGAGCCGCTGCTGGAGACATGAACCGGTACATGTAGAGTTGTTCAGAGATAGATTTTGGAACCGGATCTTGGGTCAGAGCCAGGGGTCACGAGGACCAACTGGGAATGAACCTGCCGTGTTTTTGTTTGAGGACATGACCAGAGTTTCTGGGGAAGGAACAAACAAACACAAATGATTAAAGATTATTGGAGATTAACGATCCAGCTATATTAATTTAAAAGATGTTTTATAATCTCAGATATTAAAATATGTTATCATTGTGAGAGCACCAATTGTTCACAACGTCCTGGCCAAGATTGAGTCAGACCTTATCTAACTTGGATAATTGAATTAGTCAGTTGAGTGAATCTAATCTACACACACACACCACATGCGGTGTTCACCATGTTTCAGGTGGCGCTCATCCCTCTGAATCTAATAAGACACCCGCATGAGTATGGACAGGTTCCCTGAGGAAGTCTTCCATGAGAACTCATCTTCTTCGTCCAGTGGGTATAAACGAGCCCAGTGGGCTCTCCTGTGTGGGCTGGAGTGTTAATAAAGGCCGGTGAAACATGACACAACACCTGTTGTTTGGTCAGATACAACGATGCTTGTTCTCTCTGCATCCAAGGGTCCATCTGATGTCTACTCTTTATGTCCGCCTGCCCCTCAAAAATCACGAATAAGGGTTTGTTGAGAGGATCGAGAGGCCGTTTACATGTCGGTTCGGCTGTTTCCAGCTCGTTTTTGGTCTCGGCTTCTGACTCGACTTCCCACATTTCTATTTACTTTTGGGCCTGTAAAGCCTCTCTTTCTGCATCCACTACCCATAAAATTACCTAATTTCTACACAGTATGTCCTTCCAAACATTTCACAAGCTGCAAAATTCGAACAAATTACCCCTCAGGACGCTGACACCTGAAACCAGCACTGTAGCCACAGCCCTGGAGGACCATCAATAATAGATTAGGTTACCTCTGGCTTGGCATGGTGAGTGTCTCCCTGCCTCATATCTAGAAGAAATAGGTAATATTCAGTCCAAATATGTCTGTAAGAGCCAAAAGAGGCTGGTGTAGCTGTAGAGGACGGATAAAGTTCCACTGTTCACCTGTTTCTGGTTATGATTTCGCCCATAGGAGGACATTCAGGAGCTTTATGTGAACTTTGTAACCTAAAACTGAACATCTGAATGCAGATTTCGCAATAGTTGTCATGTTTTGCTTGAATGTCGGAGTCTCGTTCAACAGGGTACGAGCGGAATATTATTCCACAGCCCCACCTAGTGTACAGATGAGGGAGCGCAGGCTCTGGAGGCGAATCCTGTTTCTTAACAATGAAAGTTTGTCTGCTAATCTATAATAAGGTGTGTGGGAAAACAGTGATCTCTGAGAGCACAACTTGTAGATTGTCGCTCCCAGGCAGGATGAGAACTGGTCCGACGAGTCCTCGGTTTTCCCTGTGTTGGACGTCACACCCGAAGCTCCGGAAAATTGATATCTGAGTGCACTGCAGAGAGCAAAATATTGTATGGGCCCCTGTTTTGCTTTTGCTTTTGCTTTTCTTCCTCTTCTGCTGCCACATGCCCCCCCCCGAAGCCTCTGTACATTCCTGACCATCAACATGCAAACATTGGCACGTTTGCTGACGCGGATGGATGGGTCCTGGCCTGCCTCCCCTCAAAGATTCATCGTTAATCAACTGACATTTCAAGTGACGCGCCGCCCTTCTCTCAGGAAGCGTTTGTCCGTGGTGTGATTTTTCAGGTCAACGGCACCAACATCGAGGGAATGAGGCACGCAGACGTGGTGGCCTTCATCAAGAAAGGCGGAGACGAGACCTGGCTGTTGGTGGTTGACCCCGGGACTGACGCGCACTTCAAGAAGCGGGGGGTCGTCCCTACGGTCGGCCACGTCACAGGTACGCCCCGGAGGCTACGGGTTGCTCAAGCCGAAGCAGCTGCCCACTGAACCGCTCTCTCTCGCCAGACTACGACGGCCCGTCGATATCGAATGGCTCCAGCGGCGCCCGCGTCAACGGCAGCTCCTCCACGCACTCCACCCTCAGCAGCCGCGGAAACAGCACACAGGTGGGTTCTGGCCCAGCGCCGCCTTCGCCGCTTGACCCCGTGGCCCATCTCTTACCCCCCGATGTCTCCCAGCTGGCGGACGACGACGGCAGCCGCACGGCGGACCCGTTCGCCGAGATGGGCCTGAGCGCCACGGCGGCAGAGGAGAAGATGAAGCTCCACGCCAAAGAGAAGAAGAAGGCGCCGCAGATGGACTGGATAAAGAAGTATGAGCTGTTCAGCAACTTCTGAGGCGAGGACACGGACCCGAGGCTCCCCGGGGCCCCCGGGGTGGACGGGAGACGCAGCACATGTTTCTCTTTTGCATTTGAATGTGAAGAGCGGAAGAAGGGATTTCTTTTTTTTTTTTTTTTTTTTTTTTTTTGAACGTTCAAAGCTGCTTCCGTCTGCTTAACGCTTGCACCGAGGCGCTGACTGACTGGCGCTGATATACGCCCCTCCCGACATATGCGCCGGGAACAAACACATCCTCACACATCTGCCTTGATTCCCATCACTTTTTCTACGCTTGTTTATTCCCAGAGACTTTTTTTCTCACAAAAGTGGGAGAAAGTTATTTTTTTATATAAAAATACATATATATATGTGTGTGTAAATACAGCGCAGCGTTGCTTTTAAACCGATTTTAAAATGGACACTGTGATGGTAATGACTGTGATGATGATGGGATTTCAGGATAGCTTCGACTGATTATCGACGGGAAAGCTGCGTGTCCTCAGTCCTCCATCTTCCCGTTTGATTGTAACTGTTCGTAGCATCAGGCCTTGTTTTTTTGTTTTTTTGTTTTTTTATCCAAGCATGTACATTTTAGGACTGAGGACTGGACAATCTTATCCACGACAGGGAGGCACCACTGATGTTGCAAGAGTGGAGGAAGGAGGCGACACGTTGATTACCTCAGGGAACCGATGCCTGGTCATCAGAGGAGCAGAGGGCAAGCTTTCACCAGCAGGGCAGGCCTTCGCGCCAATATGCCACGCGCGAGCTGGCGCGTTTCTCTTCCGCTCATCTGTGGGTTCGTGCAGATCTCCTCCGCTTATTTTTACATGTTAGCGGAGCAGATCGAACATTTCCCCTCTGATTGGCCCGGGGGGGGTTGCTTCTTACGATAGTGCAGCAGCATATTTGCGGTGAGTCTGGCGTGTTATAAGGGTGTGATGCTGGGGGGCCACAGCAAGTTCAGAGATGCTCTGGAGGCTGCAGTGAAAGACGCTGCGGGAACCGTGGAGCTTACTAAGGATTAGACGGGAACAGCTGTCACACACATGCTTTCACACAATGGTGCGATCCGAGCACTAACGTCACTCGTCCGAGTTGGGACGCTTTTCTGCCTTTTTATTGAAACCATTCACACCCTTGTGCATTCTCCACACCAGGATTAAGTGTCCTGACTATCATCGGTGTGTGTGTAGGAGTGCTCGCTCTGTATGTTCAGTCAAAGTTAAACATCTCTGTTATCTTGTACAATAAAAACATACCCAAAAGTTGTCAGCTGGCATCATTTCCCACAGATTGTCTTCTTTTCCACTTGTTGCCACATGTTATGCTTTCATTTCGCGTGTCCTCATTCGGTATTTTGTTTTCCACCGGCCTCGTCTGTTCTGCCGGCTCATCTTTTCTGTTTTATTTTCTCTTTCAGTGTGCACACCATCACTCTTTCTGTCATTTGTTGTGGATTGTTCTAGTTTAAAGTTTCAGTTTTTGCCTGATCTCAATTAACCAGCTGCTGCTCTGAGCTCTCAGGCTACACAAGAGGTTAGAGAGAGTTCAAAACGTGAGCGTGCGTGTGTGTGTGTGTAATGCTTGTACGCACTACATAGTGTGGACCAGAATACAGATTTTTACCTTCAAAGAAGAGACATTTTGGCTCATCATCACATCTTGAAGGGCTGTCTGAGGATTAAGACGTAAAGGTAAAGGCTGGAACTGGGCTTAGGTTTAGATGGTGAGGCAGTGGGTTGAGGGTTGGGTATTCAGCTGTGACGGTAAGAATCAGGGTTAGGGTGTGAGAGTAAGTCCTCACAAGGGTAGAGGTACATCTGTGTGTGTGTGTGTGTCTATAACAAAAAAAAAATGTCATCCATTTAAATTGTGGGCACAAAAAAACCAAGAAAAGGAAATAACAACAGGTTGAAGAGTTCACTGCCGGATCTGTAAATGTGTTTCTATTTATTTAGAACTTTCAACCGTCCTGATGTCTCGAATAAAAAGCAGATCGGTCAGTGGCGAAAGTCCATGTACTTTGTCCACAAGGTGGCGCACTGATCACCAGGCTCAGCGTGGACGTGTGCGGCATGATGCTGCAGACACACAGCAGCCATGCCTCTGACATGATGTTTGTCACAGTGTGATGCTGCACGTGCACGCTTTATCATGCTCCCGGGAGGTGACGCCAAGGCAGAGCCATGACGCAAGCGTGTCCACCAACCCCCCACCACCACCACCACCAACCTCACCACCACCTCATCCCCGTTCAAAGCAGGCCGCAATTTTGGAGCAGTAAAAGGCGGAGAACAGAGGCAGTGAATAGAGCCACAGGTGTGCCCTCTGGGCTGAACCTGGTGTACCCAATGTAGGCAGTCTTCTCACTATTGATTATAGAAGATTGCTCCTTTAATCAACCCCCCAGGGCTCTGTTGTCCTGCTGGACTTTCATTTCAGTTTTTGCCTTGGATTTTCTTTTCTCTCTTTTTTTTGGCCTTTTTAGTGTGTTTTGTTGCTGTCCTTCAAATTTCTTTCAAAAAAAAAGAAAAAGGTCCCACCTCACCCACATTGGAGCACCACCCATGTCCCATGTCAGGGTGCCAGGCCTGCCTCAGACGCAGCGGTGCCCTCAAGGAGCAGGAAAGCAGGGAATGACAGGGCGGGAGATACAGGAATGGGAGGTGGGTGGGGGGGGGTTTGGTTGTTGCCACCATGGCAACCGTGTGTTTTTGTTAGCGCTCGTGAGTCAGACGAGCGGTGACTCACAGTCAGGAGGAAACACACACAGTCACATTCATACCCACACTCCCACTCGCTCAAGGGAAGCCAAATAAGGACAGCTACCCCAACGTGCATGGAGAAGGAGGAAAAAAGGACGCGCGGAGCCAGCTGGATATTTGGTGCGTTAACCCAGAAAAAGAAAAAGAAAAAAAAAAAAAAGAAAAACAAGGAACAAAATGGAAAAGATGTGAGCGAGACAGGAGGAATTGAGTGGGCGAGAAGAGGAGGGACCTGTGCTCCAAAATGGAGGGAAGCCGAAGGGCACAATTACGGGCACATCTGACTTCCCATGAGCCGCCGTTCGCATTGGGCGCGAGGGAGCGGATGCACACTCATGCGGACACACCCAGCTTGTGCACACCTTGGCTTAACTCGCTAATCCACCTATTTAGAGGCCGGCGCCTACGCGTTCGCCGAAGCCGCTGCGAACTTTCCACTTATTCGGTTTTGCGAAAGTCGCTGAGGCGACAGAGCGAAAGCGATCCTCGCGCGCCCTGGAGGGGGTTTTCTCGAAGTAGTAGTTGAGTATCCTGATTATTCATGCGTTTGTCATCTGGGTCCCTCCTGACTCGATGAAAGGTTTACGTTCCCACGGCCCCCTCGGCGCGGCGGAGGAGCGCGTCAGGAGGCGCGGATGACTCATTTGACACCGAGGAGAGTCTAACGTACAGCTCGGCCTGCACACAAGCGCGTGCTCCAGCTTCTGGTAGCCGTCCCCCCGCTCGCCCACGGCTGGCGGACCACCATGCTGGCCCTGTCATCCTGCAACGATATATCCGCGCACTTTTACAGCATCATAAAAATGGAGGTGCTGCTATTTCTCATTGCTCTATTTTCCCTGGCGTCCACTCATTTATGACTATTTCTTCCTCCTTTATTTTTTCTCCCCTCCCTCAGGTCGTTGAAATTTCGCCAAACGTTGTTTATGAGTAACAACAACCTTCAAGTGCAGAATTGATATAATTTAGACCAAGCTTGAAGAAGCCAGCCAATCAGAGCTCACCGCCTTCATCTCCAGACGGATAACGCCACCAATATGTCGAGTTTTACTGGGTATGAGATAATCGGGCGTGAACAGGGCACCCCTTCACAGCAGGTGAGCGGCAGGTGGATGGGGTCAGAGGTCGCCACAGCGCGGGCAGACAGGCCGGCGGGGCAGGAGCGTCGGAGGGGGGCCAAGGGGGGAGAGCGGAATGCGATGCTGTTAATGCACGTGTGATTAATGGCGCTGAGGAAGTCGCGTGTCATTTCGGATGATGTCAGCGGTTAAACAGAGGAACAGAAAGAGCAGATGGCCACAGATAGGCTTCCCCTGGTGTCCAACGCCACGGAGAAGCAAAACCATGTGCAAAAAAAAAACAGTTCCTCAAGCAGAAACGGATGCGTTTGATCCGTAAACTGTTGTTTCGCTCCTTGGAAAAGGGGAGCTCCGGGGGAGCAATGGACTCAAATGAGACATATTTACTGGCCAGAGCGGGATCCAATTCCCCGCTCTGTGCCACGGAAAACCCACCTCCGCGTCGAGGTGCCCTGACCGCTCGCCGAGGTCTGACGGCAGCCAGACCCCTGATAGCCGCGCCGCTCCTCATCTGGCTGTCTGGGTGGTCAGCCGGGTAGGATGGCCGGGAACGCCAAGCTGGAAAGAGGAGGCGCAGAACGGGGGGAGAAGGGACGAGAAGAAGGGAGAGAAAAGGTGGGGGGGGGGGGTCGCGCTGCACCCGCGCAACACGTAAACAGAAAAGCCTGCGAGTGTGGGGGGGGTACAAAGGTGGCCTCGACTGGATATTTTTAGTGTGCGGAGTGGGAGAGGGCGGTGTCTCCTCAAAGGGTTTTTCCAGAGGAGTATATTTAGAGCTGGGGTGTGCAGAAAAGCCGGGAGGACAACAGGAGGGATGTGCAGGGCTACAGCGATGCCAGTCTGATGTAAGAGTCTGCAAGAGGACCACACACATTCCTGTCTTGCTCTCTGGCGCACCACCCTCACTTAGACCCCCCCCCCACAACACACACACACACACGCACACAATCCTATGTAAAGCATCAGTCTGCGCACTCGTAAATATTTACGTACGTGTAATGTGCGCCTACTAATCCCAAACAGGGCGAGACATTTACAGAAACACAGCGCGAACACAAAGATTCTAGACGCAGTTACGAAAGAGGGGTGTAGGTCCCCCGACGCCCACGCTTTAAAATACTCCAGTGACTTTTCAGCACATCGACCGACACTCGGCATTCCAGACACCGCAAATCAGACAGACACCCCCCCCCCTCCACACACACACACACACAACAGCTAATGTGGTCTAAAATTGAAGAGGGCACAGCTGAAAAAACGATGCTAATAATAATGAGAGAATCGAGAGAACAGATAGAGGGAGAAGTGCGGTCTCTCTTCAGCCTGCTAAGGATAATAGCATGCGCGGTGGCTGGGACAGAAGGAGGGGGGGTTCGAGAGCAAGCTCAGAGCCGCAGTGACGCCATTGTGGTTCCGCAGCACTTCCTGTCTACCACCACACTGTTTGTGTGTCTTGTTGCCGCAGCAACTGCCAGCACATAAATACCAGAGAGGTAGAAGTGAAGAAACGGAGAGGACGAGAGTATTACATTAAAAAAAAAAGGGGGGGGGGTGGGATAAAAAATAATAAAGAGGGGCCGGTCTGGCTCTTTTAGAGCCGCGCTGCCGGTTCAGTTTTAAGCTGAAGCGCGTCTGCGTTCGCGCCGACTGGGCTCCGGGTCCAGCGTGGATAAAGTTACAAACTCAACTACCCCTGGACAGGGTCACGGGTGGATGAAGGGTGGTGGTGGTGGTGGGGGGCAGACGGTGATGGGGCCGAGTGCTGCCAGGTGAGAGCAGTTATTAGATGGGAGGTTGCTGGTTCAGGGTTCGGGAGCGAACCTCCAAAACAGGTCACTCTTGGCGGTGTGTGAAAGGAGCGCCTGCGCCTTCCTGTTGGCCAAATCCCACCATAAAATGCAACTGTCTGTAACATACAAGGTTGTTTATTCCGACAATCAAACACTGCCAAAAGAATGTCGCACCTAATTCTCGACCTTCTTCCGTAGCGCTGGCTGGAATATTCAAATAAAACCGCTTAAAAATATTTTTATATTTTCTTGAAACGGCGTTTTGGATTGAAAACATTTTACGCATCATTCCTGTTCTTTTTTTCAGGGCCCATATTGGCTTTATTTATTGCATATGTAACTATCTGACATTCCAGTTTAGCCAGTTTTGCTGCTTGCCGTAGGAAGCGGGTCACAAAGGCGTAACCAGGACATGTGCGACCTCCGCTCGCCCGTACAGCTCCACAGTTCAGCAGAGGTGTCTCACTTACAACCTGGCTGCAGGTGAAAGTGGGCGTGAGCCTCCATCCTCCCGAGAGAATCCGCTGATCCCGGCTGGAGAGCATTCCTTGTTTAAGCACGGATAAATCTTTCCTTTGCCCTGCCCGCACTTTGTGTTTGGTTCTGGCTCACCGTGAAAACCAAACAAGACCCCCCCCCACACACACACACACACACACACACACACACCCCATCCCATCTGACTCACCGCCTGAAACAGGTCACTCGGTGACCAACTGACACACACCAAACCCGGTTGCACAGTTTCCAGGATGGGGGTTCTGTGGGCAAACACGGCCGCTCTGCTTCTCGTCTCACCTGCAACACACGTGTACACGGGTCGGGGTTGGTGGCGGTGGGGGGGGGGTTACAACCGCGCCTCGATGTCATCGCACTTTACGTAGAGCTCGTAGCGTTTTACACGACCCTAAATAACAGGGTGCGTCCTGAGGAAGCAGGGGGCACAGCACCCTCTTTCAGAGCCGTTTTCCAGCCCACCAAACCGCGGCCCTCGCAGTCCACACGGATAGCTGGATTCCTCGGCGCGGTATCAGTGGGAAGGCTGCTAGATAGCAGCCGCTTTTCACACTTTCATGCCAGGTTTATTTGAATTAAGTTTCACCCAGGGTGGAAAAAAGCGCCCGAGAGTACTCTGTGGCTGGCGCTGAGGTGGGCTTTTATGCGTTTTTTCCACGTAGCTGTTTAATTTTTGCCTTTGTTTAACTCTGTCGTCAACTGTTTTAGTCTCCTTTATTAGTGCTGTTTACAAGCTCTCGATCTAAAGTAGAAAAAAAGAGGCCTTTTCGTGTCTTCTCAGTGTTGCACGAGTAATTGTACGGGCCGTGGGGAGGTGTGCGTGACACACGCAGAGGTTTACGCCACAGATTTTTGTGGTGTGCATCACGCAGATGACCCAGTTCGTCCGTCTAAGCGTTCAGGCCTTCAGGGAAAGACGGCGGATCGGGTGGAAAACCTCATTCACCCGGAGCTCCGGCGACCTTTGTCGGCTGCCAGTCAATATGCCAAAGCGTCAGTTACCTTTTATTCCACCCGGACCGTTACGCAAAGCTGTAAATCCCCGTCGAGGACATAGAAACTGGGGTCTGTAAACAAAACACTGTCCCATCTGCGGGTAAATGACATGTCGCGGTCATGTGTCTTCCTGTCACAGTCATTTTACAAATCTGAGTGTATGCGTTGCTAAGAGACACACAGGCGAGTGTGTGTGCGCGCGCGCGCGTGTGTGGAATGTGTGACGTCTGCTCTCACACAGGGGTGAGGCTGTCTTTGCAGGACTTTGTTGCTCACACATTCACACACCCAAAGGCCTAAGAGGCAGAAGGGGAAGTCATAAAGCTGGTAATAGGCCCTGAAGCTTGTGTTACTGTCTCCGAGGTGGGGGGGGGCGGTGTTTGGGGAGGAGGGAGAGGTCTGGGATGGGGGGGAAGGGGGGGGTTGCACCACATTGGACAGGTGCAGATCGAGCCAAACTTGAACGCCTTTAACTGACACCCGCCTTGACTGAAATCAGTAACTCCGGATGATTATCTAATCGGCGAAAATGGGTGAGGATGTCCTTCCACTGCCACGGCAACGGCTTTGCGTCAATAAATAACAGTAACCCGGGGTAGCTGCCGCATAATTGAAACTTCATTGCAAATGAGCTGAAAACCGGAGTCTCGGTTCTTGAACCAAAACGTTTGCGGCCTTTCTGGACGAAAGGAACCAAAGGTTGAGCTGATGCAGGTTTACGCGCCACGTGCCCGTCAGGCCCAAACGAGAGTTTAAGCAGGAGCCACGGCTCCCAGTAAATAAAACCGTGCTGCAATATGTTCGATATGCTTGTCCAGCACGATAGTGCACGTTTACAGTCGCCTTCCTGCCTGTGAAAAGCCTCTGCTCATTTATTAGCAGCTGTGCAGTCAATTATCTCCCTGCCCCCTTTCCTGTGTTCCTGCAGCAGCCTGGGCCCTGCACAGGGGAGGGAGGGAAGGAGGGAAGGAGGGGAGGAGAGGAGACGAGTAAAAAAAAGGGGAGGGCTCCTCTCCTCTGACATCGTCATAAAGGAATCCCCTCAGCCGGCCGGGCCCGCCCACTCTCACACTGTCGTCTGGCTCCCAGACACACTCTGGTCCACACACACCGCCGTCTGCACGGAGGAAGGAGAAACGGACCCTTGAGAGAGAGAGAGAGATGGCTGGGGGGGGGGGGGCGCCGGGTGGCGGTGGTCGAAGATACGGAGGATGACACCGGTTCTGCTCTGCTCCGGAGAGTTGTTGGAAACTGGCAGAGAGGGAGAAGTAAAACCTGTTGTCTCTGGTAGGTGTGCGCCGCGACCGACTGTCGCCTTTCCTTTTTTTTTTTCCCTGTTTTTTTTTTTTTTTTTTTTTTTTTTTTGTTCTTTTCCTGTTTTATGACTTTACGACCCGGCGCTGAACCGTTCCGGTTGCCTTCTGCCGTCCCGGACGGCACTTCGCGCTCCCGTTGCTGCGACCTGTTGCGCGCGTGCTCAAAGGCGCCGCGGCAGCAGCGCCGGAGCGTCGGCCCGAGCTAAGGGGCCGCCGCCTCCCTCTCAAAGGTCAGATGTTAACAGCTCCTCAGAGCGGGACGGCCTGCTCTCCGTCCGTCCGTCCGTCCGCGTGCCTGTTTGACTCGGGGGGGCTGCACCTCCGCCCCTCCAGACGACTCGCTGCACGGCCGCTTTCGCCTCTACCTGTCTGTCTGTCCGCCCGAGCGTCCGCTGGTGTGTGTCTGTCCGTGTGACTCGTCTATCAGCCCGGGTCAGTGTTCCCACAGTGGAAAGAGGGTGGGGGGGGCGGCAGCAGCGGTGGTGGTGGTGGTGGTGGTGGTGGGGGGGGTCATAAAAAGTTCCAGAAAAGCAGACGTAATAGTAGCAGCAGAGCGAGGGCCCGGAGCCGCTCGCACATTCCTCTCATTGTTCAGAGGCCCTGTAAGTCAGCAAGCATCCAAACCTCCATGAAAGGAAGGGAATCCAGCGGCTACTGTAGATAACCCACTTTCAGGACCGGCTGACTCAGTCCGCCTCTTCGGCGGGTTTCGCACGGCAGCCGATGCTTCTGATTAAACCGCTCAGCGGAAAAGGGAAGGAAAGGAAAAGAAGAAGGCCCCGATGACCCAAATCAAAAGGACGGGTCGACCCGGTCCCAGTGGCCTGCTTCGCTCTCGGTGACTTCTCGTAAAGTTCGGAATTCCGCTCTGGAAAACCCACCAGGCGATGCCAAACTGGACGAAACGATGGAGGCGAGAGTGGAAGGAGAGGGGGAGAGGACGGGGGATGTGAGGGAAGAAGTGGGGGGTGGGGGGGGTCCGGGACTTTGCTTTGGCGGGGAGGCCGCGCCTGGCAGCAATCTGTAGGAATGGGCCCGGCTTCAGGAAACCGTGGCGTAGTGGAATAAGAGCGTGCGTGGAGTTTCTGTATCCAATTGTGCGTGTGTGGTTCAGCGGCAGCAGGGCGGCTCTGCGCTAAGTACAGGCCCGGTGGTGGTAAGGGTGTCTGGCAGAGGCTCAGCCTGAGGATAAGGTTACACACACGGAGCTACTGAAAGCAGACCACGGCGTTGGGCTGGGCTCCTCAGCGCTGAGGCTAGACCTCCTCTTTTTCTCTTTCTTTTTTTTTTTTTTTTTTTCCGGAGCTGGAAATACGTTTTCATCCTCGCGCTAATGTCCCACATGTGGCGGCGGGTTCCACTGATTCCACGCCAGGCGGCGAGTGTTTGAGTCAGTTGGAGGGGGGTTGAACGCCGCCGAACGTCACGGGCGATAATTACAGCCTTCTCCCAAACCGAGGCGCGCTATCTCCGTCTGGGTGTGGCGAGGCCACGCCAAGGTGCGCGGGTTCAAAGTATCCCGCGCCTTTAAAGGCGCTTACTGGGCAGGTTTTCTGCTGATCCTTAAATTGGAGACCTGTTTGCTTTAAAAAAAAAAATGTCTTTCAGCTTTTCCCGTACTTCCCGAAAGGAGCTAGCCGCGGGAGGCCTCGGTGTCGGCCATGTTGCCGCGGTTTCCCCCAAAGCCCGGCGACTGCGCGACAGCAAATTTACGGAAAGCAAAAGCGGCGTATTTACATTGAAAGAATAGAAGTCAGATGTTGTAACCCTTGTAGTCGGGTGTTGACAGAACGTCTGCAGTCGTCAGGCAGAGATGGATGGATCTCACATGGAGGAAACAAATAGCCCTCTGTGAAACCCACTGATGCAATGGAAAGATTTTTTTTTTTTTTTTTTTTTTTTTCTGCATATCCGTCATTTTGATAGCACGGTCATTAGAGCGGCGCAGGATGTGAGCAAGCAGCCGGCTTGTGGTTCCCACTCTAGAGGTGCCGGTGATGTCAGACCTGCGTTCTGTGCTTTTCCTGCCGCGTGAAGGCGGAAAGCTAACAGGCGACGGGGGCGCTTGCGGGCCGCGGGTCGGACGAGCCGGCGCAGCACGTGAGCCGGCCGCAACTGTGTGTGTGTGCGCGCGCACGAGCACATACAAGGGCGCGGGGAGACAGAAGCTATGTGTTGAAACAACACGGCGGCGAGATCCAGCTGTCTCAACAGAGGCTTTTCCACTTAACTGTGTGCCCTTGTGTAAACGACAAAGTCAATTCTGGACCCTGGCAGGAGCCCGAGGGACGATCTGAGAAAACAGCCAGCGGCCACGTCCGCACTTGGGCCTGCCGTGCGCTCCGCCGAGCTCATACTCGGAGCAAGTCGCCATCGGCCGTGAGTCACCGGGGTTGCCACGGGGATGCGTCTGCCGGTCGGTGACACTGATTTTCCAATCGGGGTGAAACGCGCCGGCGCCACTACGAGTCGCCGTCGGCGACCTTAGCCGTGATGAAGGAGGAGGGCGCAGCGGCCCTGGGCCGGGGGTCCCCGCGCCGAGCGCTGGAGGGGAGAAGGCTGGACGGCGAAAGCGTCAACCCGAATGGCGTCATTACTGGGGAAGGGAAGGAATGAGCTCATGGACATTAACGGCTGCGGGTTCGACGGAGGGAGGGCGGGCGCGGGGGGAGAGGAGAAGCCGATGGAAAAGATGAAAAGGCGGAGAAAATAACACACGAGATGAAGAACTGCTGCCAGATGAAAGGATGGAGGGATAGAAGGGTTCGGCTTGACAGAGGGGGAGGCGACGCCTTCCATTGGTGCTGGGAAACCAAATGACCTCTGGTCTCAGGTCAGAGTTTTTCACCTCTAGAGAGAATCCACGATACGATAAGCGTTTATTTAGATCCGGTCGGACCCCAGAAACTAAGCCTGCGAGTACGGACCGGGGCCTCAGAGTTCTTCGCTTACTGTAATTTGTAAGAAAAAAAAAAAGGTTCCTTCTTTCCAGAGCGGATATACTCTGATGATGTTGGTCGACTGGACCACAGGCCGGGAGAAAGAAAACCAGCCCGGAGGGAGCTAAAAAAGCGTCTGCGTGAGGTTCGGGGTTCGGTCTGCGCTGGAAACAAAGGCTAATTCAGTCTGCTCCGATCAAAATGTGGCACCAGAAAAAGGAGTGCTATTGCCAGAAGCTCTCCCAGAATTCACGGACCCAGCTGCAGCCGATTTGCGACGACGCTGACGGTGTTAGGAAGTTCACCGCGTCCCCGGGACAGCTCATGGTGTCATGTGGTCAGGCACACCATGGCAACAGACGGCTACAACTTATTTCAAGTCTGGAGTTTCCCCAAAAGTGTCCTTGTGACTAATATTTCATATATGGTGGAAAATAAAGAGGCCGGAGTACGTAAAAGGGCTTAAAAGCTTTATTTAGTCATTCAAGGGAGAGAGGAAAAAAAATCCTGGCAAATAATAATTATGGTCAAAAAAGAAACTTTTGAATTTGGCCCCGCCACAGAGGAAACGTGCCCCGGCTCTCTCTGGACTTTTTCCACATGAGGGAAAGAGATAAAGGGGTAAAAGTGGAACAGACCGAAGCAAGCGTTTTTCAAAGGCAGTGCCACTTGACTGGCCACTTCCTTCTAACCTAATTCTCCATTCTGTCATTGAAAAGCTATTTTTATAAGAGGCCACGGGAAGTCTGGGAGTTGATGAGAACCATGCACATGTAAGCTCGGAAGGAGGGGCGGGGGGGGCGCGCAAAGAACGCGAGCCACCGGTGGCGAGCCACCGGGATGGCGGAGGGATCGTCCGGGAAGCAGAGTGACGGGGGGGGTCTGCTGCGCGTCTGTTGTGGCGTTGTTGTTGTTGTTTGTCTGTTTTCCCGCCCACTGTTGTGTCTGTTGGCCAGGGGAATTCCTGGCAGAGTGATTTTTGAGACTACAGGACTGAATCACATTGCCAGGGATTTCCAATGGCTGACACGAAAAAAGCACGCCCTTTTCCAGCAGAGGCACGCCTCGCCTCGCCTCGCCTCGCCTCTCCTCGCGCCCTGGCGCTCGGGCGCGCCCGTGCCTCACCATTTGCATACCTCGCGCACCCGCGGTGGCGTGAGCGGCAGATGGCCGCGTGTCCCCGGCTGTGTGGCGGCAGGACTTAACCCACATGTGAACAGTGAGTGTGCGCCATGTTCACAGTGGTTAAGTTCTGCCGCCACAGGGCTGCAACCTGCAGGAGGGAGAAAGGAAAGGTCACAGAGGGACCGCCCTGCATCAGCCCGCCGCCCCTCTTGTCCGCGCCGGCCTTCCAGACCTTTCCAGAGAGGCAAAATCCCCCTTACACGAGTCCCACTCCCAGATCGTGAGCGGCATTTTCCGGCATTTCTGCCGCCCTTTAATGATCATGCGGGCGCTGCCGGCTTTGTTTTCATCCTTTCATCGTGCAGAACTGGCGGGAGCAGCTGCCTGTGTCAGTCCATCTACCCGCCGCTCCTGTCTGTGCGCATAGATTTGGCTTTTCTGGGGGTTGTTTCTCCAGAAATGAGAGTCAACTTTGTGAATGCTTTAACTCTCAGCACTGGTTAACCTTTAAACCGTTTTCCAAAGCAAACTTCCCCTTTTCAAGCTGTCACACATACTCTTTCTAACCCCTTCCACTGTAACTAACGGCATCTAAAAACGCATTGGGTGAATCAGCATTTCTTGTGTTTTTTTTTTTTTTTCCTGCAGTGAAGAGCGTTATGGGCAGATATCTGCGTGTTTCTGGTTTAAATAGAATTTGCTAATCTGTTGAATTAGCTGACATTGTGCAGCTTTGTCAGGTCCGTTTCTGCTAAATGTCAGTCGGCTCATTAGCACAGACGACTGTGAGCAACATGTCATCGTGTGTCGTTGTTTCAATCACTGCTTCTCAGGGGTGTGTGTGTGTGTGTGTGTGTGTGTGTGTGTGTGTGTGTGTGTACCTTGGTGTATGCACACTTTTTGTTTTTTCATTAGCTCAATGTCTGACGTTTTTCACCTCACACGTGTGTGTGTGTGTGTGTGTGTGTGTGTGTGTGTGTGTGTGTGTGTGTGTGTGTGTGCGCATGTGTTTGGCCCCTACATTCACCCTCCCTGCTGGGTCAGTCTCCTGTGCCTGCTGTGCTGATAATCAGTGTGTGACGTTGGCTGGCTCAGTTCAGCAGGAACAGGGGACTGGTCTCAATATCTCACACACACGCACACACACGCACACAGGGAAAGAGGTAGAGCGAGAGCTAGAGAGAGGGAGCTTACTTTAAGTCTAACCTGCTACATTGCCTCAAAGTCTGAATATGCCCAGACTGAATATGCCAATATTTTTTTTTGTGATATTAGGACCAAACTCCAAATGCGTAGACACATTCATGTTGTCATGGAGTCATAAATTTACCTTCAAATGTAACTATTAAAAACAATACAAACAATACTAAAAGTTGTGATAAAACACCATCATTTTTTTACGTGCTGTTTTTTTTCTTTTATTCAAAGCAAACTTGTGACTGTAAAATCTTGTGAAAGACTTGAGATTATTGATATTAAAATAAAAACTGAACTAATGTGGACGTGTTTTTCCATTTATCTCTTGACTTTCTTCTCTTGATTCAGTTCTGGTTGTTCAACACAACTGAAAAATTGTGTTTGTGTGTGTGTGTGAGGGTGTGTGTGAATGTATGCATGTTTTAAGATAAATTAGCTTGATCTGTGTTCTCATTTGTGTTTAATGCTGTTTTTTGTGTCCAGGTGGAATAAAATTACTTTTCCCCCCATTGATTCCATTCCATTCCAAAAGATTTGAGTAATTAAAAACAACACTTTGCTATAATAAGCAGCTAACTTCTGCAGAAAACATTTATTCATTACACAGTGTTTAGGGCAAAACCACAACCAAAGACCAGTGTCCAGATGATGTCTCCTTTTTTCCCATATTTACACAGCATTTCTTGAGTTACTTCCTCTTTAAAGTCCATTTGTTCATTATGTAACTTTACTGTATACAGTTTGGACAGCAGCGTCTCTGCAGTCCATATTTGTTTAGCTTCAGCAGTCATTAACCTACTTGCACTGTTATAACCCCCTTGTATTTATTAAAATTAAAAGATGTTGCCCCCCACGTTAATACCTAACATT
The DNA here is from genome assembly GCA_911728415.1 of Lagocephalus sceleratus. Classification (NCBI taxonomy): domain Eukaryota; kingdom Metazoa; phylum Chordata; class Actinopteri; order Tetraodontiformes; family Tetraodontidae; genus Lagocephalus; species Lagocephalus sceleratus. The sequence goes on from CAJVRN010000052.1 coordinate 590,895, forward strand.
TATTTTCCATTAATTCGTCAAAAAGACCCATATATCGTGCTCGTTAACGGGGGGAAAAAAACATAAAAAAAAAAAAGATGACGCAGCAGCAAACAGGATGTTTGCTCTTGATGACGCAGCACCCCAGCTGCGTCAGCCGAGCCGGAAGTACGGCTGACGACTTCCTGTTCCTGCGAGAGAGGAGTTCTGCCTTCACTTTATCTGCGCCTTCATGGCGCTATTGTTACTCCACGTGTCGCCCGTGTGCTAATCTGCATTAATCCACGGGTGTTCGCTCTCACCTCCGCCGCCGCCTCCTCTTACTCCGCTACTTTTTCCACCCGCTCACCTGCCGCTCACCTCCGCCGCTCAACCAATGTGCGTTCGAGGTCGGCGTTGCCGTGGCAACATAACATGTAAACAGAGGCGGAGACAGAGAGCAGTCGGCCGCGTCAACCCACATTCACACCCGGCTTTTACGATGACGTTACATTTTCTAAAATGGTCCTAAAATACTATTTTAATGTGGGGGTGAAAAATCCGAATTAGCAACAGGGAGCATAAAGTTTTGATGCAGAAAAGAAGGGTTTGTTCAAATCGTTGAAAGTTCCATTTGATTTGTGGGGGTGGGTGGGGGTCTCAGCAGTGAACCCTTTACTTGAAAGTTTTAAGGAATACATATTCTGTAGAACCAAAACAAAAAGTTGAAGCAGACATGCAAGTCATTTGCTATTTTTATTAGGTGACCTCAGTTACGACCCCTATCGAGACTGTCAGCCAGCCAGCCAGCCACACTGTAAAAGTCAAATGATAAACGTGAGCAAACGCAGCACGGTCCTCTCACAGTAAAGGGAAAAAGCAGCACAGGACGGCTCTCAAAGTAGGGCAAACAAATGAATCACAGCGCAGCTCTGAATGAACCTGAACCGGGGCCTCCATCTCCCCTCTGAAGAGAGCTGCCGCGCCCTGCAGCTGTGCAGCATGGTCGGCTCTCCCCTCCCAGTCTGGCTCTCTGGTTCCCACCATAAAACCAGCAGCCGATCTGTCCCGCAGAAGTCGTAATTGGCATTATGACTGCTGCAGGGCTGCACATCACACAGTGTCCTGATTGTTCCACAGAAGCAGGGGCCAAACACTGTCTGCTCTGTGCACAGACGCCACACAATATTATCATAGCGTGACTACGGCTCATCCGCACAGTCTGCATCTTAAGTCTTTAAAGCCTTTTCAGTCACTGTGTAATCATTCCAGTAAGTACAAAACAAACAGAAGTTTCTATGGGTCCCAAAATCCACGCACTCCTGCCTTTATATAAATATCTTTAGAGTCGAGCCCAGGGTAAACACACACACACAGCCGCAGTTAATAGGAAATGATAGAAGGAATGAATGGAAAAGCAGTTTTCTACAAAGGCAGGAACGCCCAGGCTGAGTGTGTGTCTGTGGGTGACACATGGCGTTGAGGTTTATGGGTTGACCTTATCCCGGTTCCAAGTCTTCATCCGAGTTTTCCACAAAAGAAAAGGTCAGCAGAGTCTGTCTTCGTACAGTTTAGACAGTTCAGAAAAAGAAAAAAAAAGAAAAAAATCTGCAGGTCTGCATAAATCCAGCGGACCTGACGACAAAGGACGGAGGATGCTCCCAGAACATCAGAGCTGCGGTGGAAAAGGCTTTGTCATCCCAGCGATGGCTCTCTGAAATGACTCAGCAATGGCACACCTGCCAAATGCACCCTGACTGAGCGATCGCGACTGCTTTTTCTCATCTTTCATCCAGATTCGATTATTAAAAATGATGAACATCCAAGGGTCTGATTCATTAGATGCCATTAAGTGTGTTGCCATCAGAGCTGATGACAGTCGGCATTTGCAGAGACAGAGGGTGACTCAGGCATACATTTAAATATATATTTATAGAGATATTGACCATTTCTATATCTCGGATGTTGGACGCCTCAGTGGTCATTAACACACAAATAAACCTTCCTGTACAGAAAAGATCAGGAAGAGTACAACACAAGTGTCCACTTAAACCAATTTAATTAAAAGACAAATGATGCATTCATGGTTTATGACAGACAGCATGAGCCCTCACCCTATTAGGATAAATAAAGATGGACCATGCATTTGTCTGGAGAAATAAAGATAAATATATCAGAATATAAGAAAAATAAAAGATTCCTGAGGGGAACTCTACCTCTTCTTGTATGCATGGTTAATCCGTGCCTCTATCTCCTTGGTACATGCAGGGGTGTACTATGCTTTTTCACCGACATTAAAAAGGTAAAATACTTGTTTTTGCAAGTATATAACATTAAGCAAGCAAACCAGACACCTTTGAGGTTGACAAACCAGAGTCATGAAACTGTTGCTGTCGTTCAGTTCAAGCGCATCGTTTAAGGTTATTTATTCTGTTTTAAGGCCATCGGTCTTGGTGCCAGCGTGGCGCGCGAAGGTCTCCGCTACTATGAGAGGGAAAACTAAAGAGGCATCAGCATAAACCTGGGAACAGAAAACAAATTACAGCAACATTATTTCACATTTTCATATTAATCCTCGCATCGTGTCTTCTTTTTTTTTTTTTTGCGGCCACATCTTAGAAACCTGTGCAGACACTCCCACCATGCGGCCAAAAGTAGTACTGCACGTCTTTTTCAACGATACGAAACAGCCCCTGATAATCAGTATATACTGTGATTAACTGCGGCTATATGCCCTCCTACATATTGCAATGGGGGGTTGTTGTGATATTTTGTATATAATGCACCGCTGGGAGCATTTGATCATCACAGTGCAACACTGTAGTGAACTATGCTGATCAGTACACATCAGCCGTTTTTCTCCATAACTCTAAATTCATCAAATTATGACAGAAATGTAAATTAAAACAACAATATAAAGTTAGAAAACTGGTGTGTAAAAACTGAAAAAGGCAATAATTAGTGAATAATTAGTGAAACAATTCAGGGAAATGAACAAGGGAAAGACTGGTTAAACAGGGTGTTTTGTGATCCGAGTGGTGAGATCCGGGCTGATAAAAGTACCTTCACAGGGTTGGCGTCGGTCCTGATCTTTCCCCAGGACACGGCCTCGTCAGGCCTCGCCCCAGAGTCGGAGCCGTCAAACTCCTGGCCGGTGTTGATGAACACCGCGTAGTCGGCTCCGTTCCTCTGCAGACAGGACAGGGGCGAGGCACAGCAGCCGACGTCACCCACAGACGGAGCACTTCAACACAACTGACGCGTCCCTTACCATCAGGTTTGCGTTGGATATGTGGTGTTTGATCAGCCCTCCACCCAGGATGATCATGCCTGTCCTTTTGGCGAACACCGCCATTCCGTTTAATTTGCGAATATCTGCAACAAAGTCCACGTCTGAGATTAAACCAGCCGTGCAGAAGTGGACGCCGTCGCCTTGTTTTTTTCTGATGCGATGCTGGGTCCTCACCCTCCACTATGTCCAAAACCAAGCCGGGATTCTTAAAAGTGTGGAAGTAGATCATGTCTCCCAGAGACCCATCAGTCAGAGCGGGACTGAAGACTGGAATGTTATTCTGACACAAGTCACAACACATTAACCCCATGACGCACGAACAAAAACACACAGTACACCTGAAATGCGCTGTGTGTTGTCAACTACTTGTAATGATATTTTAAATCACTCACTTTGTAAGCCCAGTAGTAAACAGAATCTGGATTATTAATCTCCTTGCCAAGTCGGTGAATCATTTTTGATGGCGTCCAACGGGTGCCCTGAAGGAATAAACACCGTCTTATGAGGGAGGATCACAAGACCATGAGGCTTTCTTCTACACTGCCTTAAAAACAGCCAAATATATTAGAAAGTATGTGAAGGTTTCCACCTCTGTGTTCTGCTCCAACAGCATCTGGTCCAGGATGGGCATCAGCCACTCCTCAAATTTACAGTAGTTGTCATTTGGGACCAACAGATTCCCAATCCTTGATCCAGCAGAGTCGTGGGAAATGAAACAAAAGCAATCAGCATGCCGCGTTACACAGAACACTGAAATGAGACTTATTTATTCTACTTGTTGTGATAATACAGCATCTTCCACTATTCTGAAAATCACACGCAGAAGAGAATCTTCCGTATTTTGGCCACTGCGTCCTGCAAAGTTTTTCCCTTTTACTGTCCGTTCATATGAACCACCCTCACTCGTGTGAATGTCAGAGGTGTCACACTGCCAACCTGTTGATGCCCTTCAGGCGGAGCTCTTTGCCCGACAGGTGGAAGTCCCCCAGGTACGTGTGAGCGAGACACTTGATGAAGTCCTCCTCGATGCCTCCAGCTGTGGTCACGATCACATCCACCTAGCACAGATTGGCCAGGAACACTCTGAGGAACCCAGGCTGAGGCCTTGGTGTTTCGCACCAAGAAGATCGCCGCGTACCATTTTGTGCTCCGCCAGGTAGCGGATGCTCTCCCTGACCCCAGAGCTGATGAGGTTGGAGGTGTAACCCAGGAAGATGGTGCAGCCTGACTTGGCTTCTTCTTGTTGCGCAATCCCTTCGTCCGCCTCCACTGGCTCAAGGCGCTTCTCTATCTGCGAGTGTTCGGACATGAAACGACATCGCTGCGTGTCAGCGTCGCACGAAACCGCCGTTTATGCCACTTCACGTAGGTGCCATTACCATTTGGTTGATCTCCTGGATGGCCAGGCCCAGGCGACTGGCCTGGAAGCCTGTCGTGAGGTATGACTTCATCAGCTCCTGAAAGTCCACCCCCTGGTTAAAGTCATAGCCTCTGATCTTTGGCAAATCCTCTGGGAGGTCGCAGCTGGCCTTCAGAACAGCCTCTGCAGCAACAGAAGGGACGGAGTCTGCCATTTTTCTGCAAAGACACAGTGAAGGAATGCGTGATGGAATGAAATCTCGACCAGAATAAATAAAGAGGTGGAACAAGATCAAGGATTCAGCAACTGGAGTAGCAACAAAGAGTTTATTTCATCCTCACGGTGAATGCAGACCCGACAACCAACTTCACGAAGTATCTTCAATCGAAACCTAAATATATATAGAAACCTTTGATCTTAAATGCTGAAGTAATTGAGGTGATTGGTGTAGCAGCTGGTTTATATTTCCTTGCACAAGCTCGAGTTGCTCGTTATTGTTGTTCAACCCAGTAGATGACGAAAAACACCCTGGTAGGGGCTTGGCATCAGAATGAGGTTTAATAACCGAAACAAGTGAACACGAACGACTGGGAACCATAATGGCACGTGAAATAACAGTTATTCTAATCATACCGCATCTTGACACACACACACACACACACACACACACACACACACACACACACACACACACACACACACACACACACACGTGGCTAAAAACCACATTCATAAGCGACCGGACCGAGTGGGGCGTCTTTTTAATGGTTTTTCTGGAGTTTGGTTCAGATTGTTGTAACCCAGCCCCTTCCACCGGGAGCAGAGAGCCTTCAAACCAGGGCAGAGGAGCCAGTCTATGGAGGAGCCAGTGGCGCGACAGATGTTTTAAACGCACTTATCGATCGCGGTGTCTCCTGACGTGCACGATCGTGACGCGCGCATGAAGAAACACGCGGAGACCGACTGACTCTGATCGGCTCTAAAAGTTCTGAGACGGACACAAACGTACCTGATGGGGCCGAGGCGTCGCTGAAGTGAGTTATTGGGTGGTTAATGGCAGCGACAGAGGAGGTTTGAAGGCAGAAGCGCCATGACTGTCAACAACACGACACACACAGGAAGAGGGAGGCAGGCCCACGACGGCGAGTGAGAAGGGACAAACCTCACCCTTCATTTTGGGCGGAGCGCCCTACCGTACCTTAATATCATCATCTGAATGTCCTGAAACACCACATATTATCTGCTTTCCATTGTTTTACTAAACATAATAAACATATTTCACATTGCTAAAACCGAAGAAAAACATTGGTGTAAAATTCCAACAAATAAACCAATAAACACCCCACATTTTTATATTGACCATAGAACAATGCATGATAATGTGCCTTTTAGAGGTGTGATGTTTATGACATTTCCAGCTCTGTGATGTGATGTATGACCTTTTAAGTCACCAACCCTTTGAAATGACACCGAGGGGGGGTGGGGGGCACGTAGTTGGAAAAAAAAGGAGAGAGACAGGACCTTCACTGGCCACAGACAGTCTTTCACACCCCGAGGTGACGCTCTGGATGAGGTAAAACATTATTACTTTTCTGTTCCTCCCTTTGGTGCGGATAGAAACAATATCTGAAGGTCAGATGTGATTATATTTCAGTGTGCATGTAAGGCGATGTCAGGTTCAGTGTGTGGCAGCAGTGTTGTTCAGGCACGAAAACTGGTGGATCAACTTCGGCTGGAGGTGAGCATGGAGAGAATTAAGGTGCGTAACTTGGCCTGCCTTTACAAGCTTCTCTCAGGTGTTACAGGTATGTTCCTATCTTGATGTATATGTTTTAAATGGCTTCGAACCTCAGATCTCTCTGACGGCTGCAGACTTGGTCCGCTACTGTCAGGAGCACAGACGCAGCGACCCTCTGCTCACGGGCATCGCTGCGTCCTCCAACCCTTTCAAGGAGAAGAAGACCTGTGCACTGCTTTGACTGGGCTGGGCAGAGACGACGTGACCTGTTCGGATTGGCAGAAAGCTCAGAAAACCACTACATATTTGATTTTCCACATCATTAAATCCAGACAGCCGTTGGACCGCTTGTTCTTTAATGATTCTGTCAAGAAATTCAACAATGAATGGTCATATATTATCTTAAGCACACACATACAGAAGCTACGATACTCGTGGAACAGGTAGCAATAAATTGTGGTTTACCATCTTGGATTAAATAAAACCATAACATGTAGTTCTGTTTATTGTGTCAGTCATGTTGCACACAAAACTGGGTCAAGACACACTGCGATTAACTCCTGTGATAACTGAGCTATAAAAACCAAACGGTGAAGGCATGTTCACATTAAACTCTGAGACAAACCTCTCAGGTGATTAAAAAGAACAAATGTCGCAAATGAACAACTGCATTTCTGTGAGCTGCAGGCTCGTCTGTTATTAGTGGAGACCTGAGCAAAAACGGGGAGTGAAATCCCGTTTTCAGTGTCACAGGTAGCGTTTACTCCCAATTTATTCTCCAGTTCCATCACTATGGCAACCACTGCCGAAGCCACAGCCGGGTGTGACGAGTCCAGCGTTGACAGGATTAATGACAGAAATACAGTCACAGCAGCGTAAGATATATAAATGTAGCCACAAAACAGGGCAGACATTAATTCAGCCCAGCTTTTGCACCACTTCAGGAACGCTGCAGTGAGCTTGTGTCTGGCGTTCTGAATTACAAAGACCTCACGCCCTTCAGAGCGACGCAGCACGGGCTCGGTGATGAACAACGCGCCGGCCTGGCCTTGTTGGACCTCAATGTGCACGCCTCGCTTCCTGCCACCTCGTCTGCAGGTCTCGCTCTTTCACTTTCTCGGCCTCCAGATTTCAGCATAAAATTCTCCAAAGGCAACAGCGAGGACTCCGGCCTTCACATTCAGCTGATGGAAAAAAAAAAAAATAAGACAGTGAATATTTAGCTGCTGTGCATTTAAAGGAATATGACCGTAACTGTAAGGAAATATGAGCAAAACAATTACAGTAACGGCATTCTTTTTCACACAAATCACTGTCGTCATCTTTAAGGGTGATTTTTGCTTGGTTAGAGAATGTGCCTACCGCATTTACTCCACCTCGGTGCTGCAACGTACATAAAGTCCTTGGAGGCGCACTTGGAATATGTACCTGAAATAAAGCCAGTCATAGTTTACAGATGGACCTGTGTGTGTGTGTGTGTGTGTGTGTGTTGGCAAGTTAGGTAGGAGATGGTGCCTTTACTGACCTTGACAGTGCTGTCAGAGGAGCAGGTGTAGAGGCTTCCAGGAGAACTGTGGATGCCGGTGATCAGAGCCCTGTGTCCAACATCAAACTGGGACAGGGCCTTTAAAGTCCCTGCCATGGAAAAGGAGTGTAGATTTCCTTTGTTGTCTCCCGCCCACATTTCACAGCCGCTGTAGCTCATGGACATCAGGTAGGAGTTCAGCTACAGGGGGTTGGACAGAGCTGTCTTTGAATGTGAAGATACCGCGTGGACGCATATCAACACTACACAGACGGAGCCTGAACGTACCCGGAGCCTCTTCAAGGCTTTGCCTGCCCTGCGGTCATACATGGCCACGGTGCAATCAGTGCTCCCAGAGACAATGTACTTGTCATCGGCAGCCAGGCAAATGATGGCTTTACTGTGGGGACTCAGGCTTTTCACCAGAGGTTCAGCGGCTTTGAACAAAAAAAAGAGAAGACACAAAACCTCTACTTTATTCCCTTTGTGCCTAATTTAAATTGCATATCTTATCTGAGTTCCCTCACCTCTGAGGTCGTACATGTTGACTTTTCGGTCAATCGTCCCAGCCAACAAGACATCTGGCTGATAGGACAGGCAGTGGACAGGAGCCCCGGTCCTGATCTGCCTCATCTCCGCACCGCAAGCCTGCAGGTCCCACAGCCGGATCGTGCTGTCGAAGGCCCCAGATGCCAGAGAGTTTCCCTGGGATCCCAGGCACCAGACCCAGCCCTGATGGGTACTGAAGGTACCGCGTTCTGCAAACGTGTGCCGCAGCTTGCCCCCATCTGGCTGAAGGTCCCACAGGTGCACGTTCCTGTCTCTGGAACCCGTGGCGCAAACCGTGGCCCCTTCCCCCAGAAGCAGGATCGTGTCGATCTGAGCGAAGTGTTTTAGGGGTAGGGAGACGCGGTCCAGGGTAGGAGGCGGGCTGGGACTTTTGGGAAGCGGCTGCTGCTCCATCCATTCGGCTTTTTCGTTGCCCAGACTCCCTGGGTCAGCCGCTTGCTCTCCTCCCTGCTGGCCGTCGGCCCCGATCGCCCTTCGTTGGCCCTGCTCATCCTCCAGTAACGCCGCGCCATCATTCTCCAGTCTCTCACCCAGTGCCTCTCTCAATCTGGCCAGCTGGTCTGCCCCTTCATTGGGTTGACCTTCACCATCCTCGCCCTCCATGGCCACCTCCATGCCTTCATCAACGCCATACGCAACCTCCTGTGCAACCACCCCCACGCCCTCTAGCTCCGCCTCTCCCTGCCGCTCTGCAGCTGCTTCCACGGGCCTCCCTGGCGTCTCCTGCTCCGCCGTCACGCCGATATTTTCCTCATCCTGCTGGATCAGCCTGGCCACAAAGTCTGCCTGGCCTGTCCAGCAGGTTACCAGCTGCTCCATTTCCAGGCAAGCCGAAGGCCAGTCGATGTCCTCTCGCGGCCCCACGGGAAACCCTGCCCTGGATCCCACTAGCCTCCGTGCCCGGAGCTGCCAAGCGGTGCTGTCCTTACCCACGTTACCTAAAACATGGCAGACCTGAAGAGAACAAGAGGGAAGATGCCTCAAATGCACATCCAGCACACAAGAAATAAGAAACCTCCGCCCACTCATCATTCCATCCAGGTGCATGTCATAAATCATGCACCAGTGTTTCTCTAATGATGTTTTTTCCGTGTATTTATACACAGTATTTGCGCAACAGTAGCCCCACTGAATCTCTGAAGCAGTCAACACAAACCTTTGGAAGCACACTGATGACACACTGAGCCGGAAGGTGCGAGGCGATATGAGTGACCATCTCCCAGGGCAGAGACAGCAAGCCACTGGCCTCTGGAGAAGGTGAGCTCGGGTCCGAGCGATCAGCAGCATCAGCAGCAGCAGGAGCAGGAGGAGGGCTGCAGGGAACACCAGCAACCCAAATTAACCCCTGCGGAACCGCTCCGGTGGCGGGGACTTACGGCTGGAGGCCGCCGTACCGCTGCGGGGCCGGGTCCTGGGCCGCTGCGGGTCGGGGGGCCGCTGGCCCCCGCAGGTCCGGGCTGTCGCACATCCTTCAGGCACTGGCACCGCCTCACAAGACGGGGCTTCAAGCGAGGGACCCCACCCCCACACACCCCCGCCAACCCGATGTGCATTTACTGTGTCTCTGGTCCCCTCGGCCGTCGTCTACAGGAGGCTTTGGAGGGGCGCCGGCATCTTTGAGGCGTCGAGGGTGGAGCTAACTGGCGCTAACTGGCGCTAACTGGCGCTAACTGGCGCTAACCGGAGCAGCCCAGCCTCCGTGACACTGGACACCGACGACAGGCCGCCCGTGGACCCCCGCCTCGCCTCACACTGGCGGCGAAAGCCGTCGTGCGAGCACAAAAATGAACTCCCGAGCGTTTCCCAAACGAAATATTTGAGCCGCCGAGCTGCAGACTTTTTTTTTGAAGGGAGCCCGTGCGGCGTGACGTCACGGAGGTCTTTCCGGGGTGCGTTCGTTTTGGGACTCGGCGTGTTCCGTTTAGATGATGCGCGAAAACGGGATAATTAATCTGCTTAGAAAAGCGCAAAAAAACCGTGAACAACAGTCTGTGCGCCTTGTGTCCTTCATGGTTTCTGTAAAAAAAAAAAACTAAAAAAAAACACACGTGCAAATAAACAGCGTGTACGAGCAACGCAAACCCGCCCCGACGGGACGGACCGGAACAAACGACCAATATACATTTGTTTACGTTTATCTTTATCTGACGACCGACGCACCTCGTGTATGTTCGATAAAAGTTAATATACACAGAAACAAAACAGAACCATAAAGACCTTTATTACCCCAAAACATCCAGAAGAGTCGAGCAAAAAATTAAAAAACACAGTTAACTTTCCATGCAGCATTGAGGGTAAATACTAATAAAATTATCATACCATTACCATACCAAAACAATTCTCATATGTAATGCATTTTACTCCTTCTCAGCATTGGCTGCAAACGTTTCTGCAACCAGCAGAGGGAAAATCAAAGTGGCATCAGCAAACACCTGGAAGGACAAGAGAAAAGGAAGACTGGAAAGACTGGAACACAGGCAGGATCTTTATCCATGCACGAGGAGGACTGATCAAAGTCTGATATCTCCTGCAAACTTGATAACAGGATAAAAGGTTCTTAAATTGTACCTCCATGGTGCTTTTGTATTTTTTAAACACAGATCTTAAGACGTTTCTCTTGTCCAGTTTATTTTTTTTGACCCATTATATCTTTGTACTGCAACGCCAACCTCTGAGATTCTCAGAAATACCTTCACGGGTTGGGCATCCATCCGGATCTTGCCCCAGGTTACGGCCTCATCAGGTCTGGCCCCTGAATCACACCCGTCGGCCTCCTGGGCTGTGTTCACATACACCGCAAAGTCTGCCCCTTTCCTCTGCCGGGACATAATGCAGAACAATAAAAAAAAGGACTGTGTTTGAGTTCATCTTCCCAATATATTCCCCTCCCAATATATTCATTACAAATGGCAAGAGAGTAAAATAAGTCAATTGTATAAATCTTATTGTTTTAAAATGTCCCATTTCAATTTCCACAGAAAATGGAAAGACTGTGACTCTCCATATAAAGACTCGGGCTCAGTTCCATCATGATGCAGACTTTTCAAAAATGGATCAATCGATGACCTTTGCTTGAGAACACTCACCCAGGCATTTGCGTTACATATGTGGTGTTTGGCTACACCACCTCCTAAAATGATTATTCCCGAAGAATTTGCGGCCACTGCCATGCTGTTCATCCTCGATATATCTGGGAACAAACGCATCCCATTGAAACAGAGGTTCTTTCACAGATGATAGCACCAGTACAGAAATGCATACCTTCGGTGATGTCTATGATCAAACCCGGGTTCCTAAATGAGAAGAGATACAGCAAGTCTCCTATAGCTCCATCTGTCAGGGCTGGACTGAAGACCGGGATGTCATTCTGCAATACACAACTCCCATCCGGTCACAATGGTTCATGAAACGATTTCATCATTTCCTCTTCACACACATGCAGGTTGCAGGTCCACACGGGCGTTTGCAGGACTCACCTTGTAGGCCCAGTAACACACAGATTTAGGGTCGTTGATCTCTTTTCCTAGTCGGTGGATCATCTTGGATGGAGTCCAGTTAACTCCCTAAAAGACAAAAACAAATGAATACGGACCAGCAGGAGAGAGGTAGAACCCACACTCAGCTTTTGATAAGGCAGCGAGGAAAACAAATCAACCTAATTAAAGAAAACCCGGCCACACCTCAGTTTTCTGCTCCAGCAGCATCTGCTTCAAGATTGGCATGGCCCATTTCTCAAGCAACGTGTAGTTGTGATCAGGCATCAGAAGGTTCCCAATCCTGCAGCAGAAGTCACAACAGGAATACCGATAGCGCACACATGTTGTCACGGGGACAGGGTTTCCTCACCTGTCGATGCCTTTCACAAAAAGATCCTTGCCAGACAGGTTGAAGTCTCCCACGTAAACTGGGCCCAAACACTTGATCAGATCCTCCTCTATCCCTCCAGCTGTGGTCACCAGGACATCGACCTGCGGAGGCAGGATGGACAACAGGCAATATTTTGACTATGATGGGATTCTAGGCATGCATCTCTCTGAGTACTGACTTTGGAATACGTGAAAGGCGGGTCATACCATTCTGTGCTGCGCGAGGAAACGGATGCTCTCCCTGACGCCACTGCTGATCATGTTGGAGGTGTATCCCAGGAAGATGGTGCAGCTGCTCCGGCAGGGGCAGTGGGGTGGATGGTCCGCGCCGTCCTCCGTGACCTTCCACGGTTGTTTACGCTTCTCTATCTGTGGATGAAGGGGGGGGGTGCATTGTGTTCCACTTCTAAAAAGCTTCAGACCTTTGTCAGAGGGCGGTTCCAACCTTCTTACCATTCTGTTGATCTCTCGGACAGCCCGGCCAAAGTGAGTGGCCTGGAAGCCTGTGTTGAAGAACGATTGCAGCAAGGCCTTATGGTCCACGCCCTGGCTGAAGTCATAGCCCCTCACTCGTGGTGTGTCCTCAGGAAAGGGCTCAGAAGCTCTGTAGATAGGCCTGGGTTGGTGGAACTCGTGCGTCATAGTGCCTTCAGACAGACATGATTTGGGTTTACTGTGGGGTGGCTCTGGACGCTGAATTTAACTGCAGTTTCCTGAGAAGTGTGAGAGCCCACGTTGAAGTGGAGGGTTGCACAGTGGAGGCAAGCAGCTGCTCTTGACTGATATCAGAAAGCTTTTGAGATTTTTCCCTTCCAAAAAATACTGAACTGTGTGGATTTGTCATAATTTTCACTCACTCACTCTCTCTCTCACTCACTCACTCACTCACTCACTCACTCACCCACCCACCCACCCACCCACCGACCGACCGACCGACCGACCAGAGGCTCCAGTCCTGAAATTTTGGAATGGAGACCACAGCACCCATCAGGTGCAACCAGAACACGTAGTCCTCGCCACAGAAGTGCACTGAGCTTGATTTGTACCTGCAATGCGTTGCAAAGCGTTGGAAAGAATGGAGGACTACTTTGTATGTGAGTGATAGGAAGTGCACACTAATGCTGCACAAGGGCTTTTTTTTCAAGCTCAGAACTGAAGAAGCCTTCTGGAGAGAAGGCAAAACATGTTCAAAGAGAAGAAAACAGTCCAGCTAGCACAGAAATCTTACCTTGGATAACTATGACCTGGATGAATGGGAATGTACACAGACAATCATACCCATACAACACCAAAAACAAAAACAACAGTTTAAAAAAAATCCCACTGTCACAGGTAGACCTGATCTTGAATTAAAAAAACAAAAGTTGTGATGGCTTTCAAATTCACTCCTTTTAGAACGACTGCTCAGACTATTCCTCTGGAGGGGTTCCCACTATCCATGAATCTGTCAGATGACTTGATATTCCCAAAAGCGTCAGTCAGCCAACACAAAGCCACATCATATAGCAAGAATGTTCAATCATTACATTACCTGTAAAATGCAGAAGGGCTGATGATACTTCCTCATCAATGCTCTTGAATGGATGAGCAGGTTTCCATTTAGAAAATCGGTAAGGGCGGTCACTCAAGCTGGTAAAGCAGGCTGAACAAGCATTGCAGCCTATAGCAAAACGGACATTTACAGGTTCCTACATGTCTGTGTAGTTAGAAGTCAGATGTTGCTCCACTATACGTGTAGCATATACACACCAAAATACACACAGCCTTGTCTCTTGTGTTTTCTGCCTGGTGGGCGTGTCCCTTTTTTATCCGTCAAGCACAGGGTAATGCAGAACAATCACAAAAAGGTGACATATTCTCAAATTGGGTCAACAGGGTATTTTTTTTAATAACTATGCAAATAATTATGCAAAACTGGAAGAAATAGAGGGGCTGCTGGGCTTTTGTTGGGCCAGTGCTGAGACATGAAACATCCAGGCTCTGGATGATAACTCTTCAACATTTAGCAAAATGAAGCTTAACTCAGTGAAGTAGGATCCGAAGTCCTACAAACCCTGAGGATATTAACCAGAAACTGACTGGAGAAAAAAAAAATCCAAACATCGGCAACGCTTAAGTATCATCTTTAAAAAGTAAATTAAAAGTTAATTTCTGCATGTGTGTAATGTGCAATTGCCAGTCTGTTCCCAAGAAACCAAACTGAAAGTTTGCACGGGTTCACTGGATGATGCTCACATGTACGTTCAGGGCAGTCCAGCTCAACCAGAGGGGCCGTCAGATGACCACTAAAATGAGATTTATCAAGTTTAATTATGAGCAGATTGTTTGTGTACAGTACTTGTCTTTATATGAGGAATTCCCGGTATTGAGGCAGCTGGTGTAGCAATGCTGTGGTTGGTCTGTTGGTGCATGATTAAGCAACAGTCAGAGGGAGCTGAAACTTGTTCTTCCAAGTCTGGCAATTATCCAGTTTTTAAAGGTAGAACGTTCAAAATGTAGCAGAATATTAAACTGAAATAAGCCAGTCTTTCTTTGGTGTTTGGGGGCGGGGTGCAATCACAGAATACAGAATGTTTAGTTGACACAAAGCTTAATAGAAAAAACTTTATTCTCCCCTATTGACAAAAATAAAAAGGATACATCAGATAGCATCCCCACCTGCACCACAGTTGCAAAAAAAAAGAGAAAAAAGTACTACATCAAAATGAATTGCCTGCTTTTAAATGAGATTGAAACTGAGTTGAAATGAGTTTCCACATTCTTCCACGAGTTGCATTAAAGCACTGGCTTCCTTCAGCTCAACCACTAGGTGTCACATAAATGGTCCGCTATAAAACAACGAAAACACAACTCTTTAAATAAAAAGAATTAAAAGGGGGGGAAAAAACTTTTAAAGTCCAAAACTATTTGTGCAATGATGCACAAAAATATTTTTTAAAAATTAAATAAACAAAATAAATTAAAACAAGTGTTTAAAACAAAAAAAATGAAATAAAAAGTGGACAACCTGTGTTTTGATTGACATCTGTATAGAGCATAGCGTAATACAACATGGTGAAATGGTGCGAGAACGTGTTTTTTTTGTTTGTTTTTTTTTAAACTGAATTGTGGTACAGGAACTGCATCTAGTTGCGGTTTGAGCGGGGATTCAAGCAGTGGCCAGTTTGTACTTTTACCTGTGCACTGAGACCACACACACACACCTGGATAAAGACCCCCCCACCCCCAGCGGAAAACTACCGAGGCCACGTGTTTCCAATCAATCGCAGGACCGACAGGTGAACTAACGACAGCAGCTGATGGTTAGTGGATTGAGACTGCCTGTGCCAAAGCTTTTAAATGGATCCCATCAAACAGACAATACTTACCAAAAAAAAACAAAAAAAAAACCTGCTGAAAAGCATGCAAGATTGCCAAGAGGAGCCCTTCATGGCTCTTCACGGTTTTTATTTAACAGGGGAAAGGGGAGGAAAAAAAAAAAAGAAAAAAAACAGCAGTGGATTGAACAATGGGGGTTGACACCGATCCAAAATACTGTTAAGCTCTGTTCTCTTAAAATCTTGTCTTAGAGTAAGGTACATTACAAAACTATGCAGAGGCCTGGAATCTTACCCTAGTCGTTTCATCAACGTCGTCGTGCTCACATTAGTAAGCCATAAACACTCCTAAAAAAAACACTTATGACAAAAATCATAAGCTCCTTATAATATTACTGTACTGTTTTACGTTTGAAATTCTAAATTTGTTACAAAAAAAGTGCATTTATTATCAGTAAGAATAAATTCATTCTCTGCAAGTGTTTTGGAAAACAGCCTAAAAACGATGCAGCAGCAAAAGGGTTCCTGTCTGTCTACAGTATTTGAACTGTCGTCCTCAGGGATTCTCTTCAGCTAAGAGACGAGGAGGGGGGGGGGTCTGGACTGAACTACTTACAGGCGGTCTTTTGACGAGCCTCTACTGAACTATGGGTACCATTGATGAGACAGAATGTATGACTGGGAAGACAAATGAACCGAGCACTGAAAGATTCAAAGGACAGCAGTCTCCCTATCCCGGTAATATCGGTGCTAAGTAATGGTTGCAACATGCGTCACTTAACGGGGTACTCATACACCATGCACTAACTCCGTGCGTCTCCTCCTCCCCACAGGCGGGAAGAGAAAGGAGCCCGAGGTCGAAAAGAGCTCCGGCAAGCACAGGAATAGAAGGGAAATTAAATCCATGTACATCTGAAAGACAAAATCCGGTCTTTGCATGTCGAATGACTGAAAGAAAAAAGAAAAGTTTGTGCACATTTATGGCGGTCACACAAAGCATCTGCTTCGCCTCTGGCACAAGTGTGTCTGAGCACGCCCACGTGCAAGTCTTTCTACAGGAGAGGTGTGATGTAGTTGGGACTGTGGCACTCTATGCTGGTTCAGATTTTTCCTTTTTGTGTACCCGCAACCCTCCCCCCCCCCGCAACCCTCCCCTCCCAGTTAGCACGTCACAGAACAATCAAAACACGGGGGAGAGATCAGAAACGGACCCTATGTTCTGTCTTTGCCTGCTCCAGGATACCTGCTTTGCGGTTGGCGAAAGCCACATTTTATGAGGCGTTTAATTCGAGAGGTATGTGAATATTCCCAGTCTACCCTCCCTTCCCCACCACCCTCCTCCCACCCTCCCTTAGAGAGACAGCGCGCAGGGGGAAAGTGGGCCGTCTGCCGAGTGGAGAATCAAAGCCAGTCGCATCTCAGCTCTTCCTCTCTCCAACATCCGGGCAGCGCGGTGATGTCCCCAGGAACCCTCCCCTACAATAACCTGGGGGGGAGAAAGAAAGAATCTGTTTACAACATGGACGGAAACTGTGCGGAGTGCGTGAGAAAAGCACATGTCTGGATCAGACAACTGATTGGGAACAGAGTGTATCATTGTTCATCAATGAGCTGGGTGTGTCATCATTTCCAGAACAAAGATTGGGGGGGGCAGGATGCAGTCAGACAGGCCTATTTTAGTCATGTTAAAGCTGTTCCTGTTGTGGTCATAAACAGATCACAACACAGCTACTTAAATTACATGTAGAGACAAGACAACACATAACAACCCTCCCCTACACATCAATGGAGGAGCTAATGATAGAGGGTGGGGGACTGATCTACTCATGGCTTGTTCAAACAATGCAACTTCAAGAGTCGCTGGGGAGTTGTGCTGCCAGGGCGTGTAAAACCTGCCCCCCTCCAAATAACTTCCATTCTTGCACCTTGGAGGTTTGTGATCATACCTAACAGGTTGGACTCCTCTGCAGAGCAGGAGAAGGAGTTACACGCCGTAACAGGCTGACAGGCGCTCCTTCAGCAGGGGGGGGAACTGTTCAGAGAACTGCTGCCAGTTCTCCTCCCCCACCTGGTCCTTGAAACCATGCAAGATCTTAAAGAGAAAAAAAAGCAGCATTAGATGTGGCAGAGCTCTAGACAGATTTCTATCATCTATTAATTGGAATGCAGCTTTGGGTGATGAAGCGGGTTTTTATCTTATGCAAACTGTTTTATAAAGGGGGGGGTGGGGTTTCCACACTTCTCAGTGATAAAGTGTCCACATTATGACATCGGATTTCGAATGTCTGAAAGGTGATCATCACAGTGCGGTGGCAGTGAATTCCAGGAATGTCAGATCCTCCCATGAGGTCGACAACTGTGACAGGAGTTCAGTCGACTAACCTTATAAAACATCTCCCTCAGGTCGTCCTCGGGATTAACCCAGGATGCCACGGCATCACAGAAGAAGATAAAGTCCTGGAAGGTGGAGACAGACTTTGTTGCTTTATGAGAAATCTCCCTTCCCCCCAGCTCGACGACTAAGAGCGTCACCTCACCTGCACCACGCCAGCAGGGTTGACGCCGATCATCACACAGATTCCTCGGAATGCGGAGTCCTTCTCCTCGTTGTCTCTTATGTTCCTCAGTGACGAGCACCTGAGCACAAGCATGGAGAGTGAGGGGTTTCCTTCATAAGCCTTTAAAACTCGTGTGATTCCTGACTTACCAAGGTCTGATGAACTGCTGCAGCTGCGGCGCAACTTCCTGCGGACAGACGAAGCCCAGCCTACCAATCGTGATGGCTGCACACACGGATGTCATAGAATTTGTATTAACTGCACTTGGAGACAATCGAAGACTTGCCAATACCGAGGGTATGTGTACCTGTGTTTTCTAACAAGGTCTTGGGTGTGTTGGGTCTATTGATGATCTCCACCAGGTGTGGCAGCACTAAACCCACATATGGCTGCATTTCTGCCCCTACAACAACAGTTGGGCAATAAACCATCATTAAACCAGATGAGTCATTGGCTCAGTCAAAACAAACCAACACAAAAGCTCAAAATTAAGCCTTTATTACACCCTGTGTAGCGCGCTGCAATGATTACTTCATATTGAAAAAAGACAAGACTCACCCATTTTCATGGAAATCTCTCCGATGGCCCAGGTGGCGTTGTTACACACAGAAATAAACTCTGGGTTCAGGTTGAGTCCCAGGATGGGCATGAACTCAGCTGGGGGTAATGAATACACACGGTTTACACAGACATTCTATAATAATCCATCAACAGCAACAACTGCCTCAGAGTGAAAGACAGATCACAGACACTCACATATGCAGGGCTTAACGTGGGGGAAGCACGCCTTGGTCAGGTCACCCAGCAATGCGAAGGAGCTTTGCCTCACCTCAGGCATAGTGTCCTAAAACACAGACCACACAGGAGTGCATATAATATACTACAGCCTGGACAAAAATAAATGAAAATTGAAGCCGTCGTACCTGCATGCACTGAAAAAGCAGTGTCATGATGTTAGAACGGGCAACTAACTGCTCCACGCTTCCTCCCAAACCCTCGGCCAGACCGCTCAGGAGATCCAACGCGACAATCATGAAGTCTTTGTCAGGGGCCTCGTACTGGTCTGGATGCTGATTGTACATCTGTTCAAACACAGCAGGACAACATTCACCCTTCTTTTCCTCTGGAAAATGTGTGTGTCAAGAATTTTGTGTTTGTGGCTTGGGGGTGCTCTCACCATCGCCTGAGCAAGTGTCTTCTGGACAAGTGTGACACAGCGCTGGTAGACAGGCTCACAGTAAGGCAGGAAGCCACTCTGTAGAGCCGTCGCTACCGAAGACAGACACTGCAGGAAACAAACAGAACAATGCTTATTGCTGGGAGGAAAGTACAGAGTGTTCTTACTTTTTTTTTTTTTGGCTTTTGAGTTTCATCAGTTAGACAAGGGTGTGGTATCTGGATCAGAACAAATAAGGGAACAAAATGTATCATTTTGTATCAATGAGCTGGGTGTTTCATCATATCCAGACATGTACAAGTGCATAACGTACTTTCAAAAATTGAAGTGAACCAAAACCATCTCCGTCTCACCTCCAGCAGTGGGAAGAGATCCTTGTCTTCATCTTTCAGCTCATTCCACTTAGCAATTAAAGGGGGCATCAACCTCTGAATATATTCCTGTAACACAAAAGAGCTCAGATGAGGATTATGCCCTCATCAGAAGAAAACCCATAAATGTATCATGGCAGAAGCTTACAGGTTTATTGAGATGATGCCCAACTGAGTCTGCTAGAGTTCCTATTGCATCATAAAGGATGAGGAGATTCTTGTGTTGGTATTTTCCAAAAGCAAACACCAGTGTGTCCAGAATAAAATTCAGGTAAGGAACCAGCTCCGTGCATGCCTCTTCCTCCAAGGTTGCGAAGGCGCTAAAAAAACGAAACAAAAACAAAGCACGGTTGTTGTGAGATAACATGTAAAGACCTACACATATTCTACAGATGGAGCAGGATGTGGATCAGGGAATAATATGGGAACAAAGTGTATCATTGTTTAATCAATGAGCTGGGATTGTCATCATCTCCACTGGCTAATATGTAGAGAGAATATCAAGATGAATACCTGCAGGCAGCTTCCTGCACCCTCTTGTTGCTATCCAAGATCCTTTGGAGAAGCTCTGTCATTAATGGTTTGAGGTAGGAGTCAGGGGGCTGGGACACCACCCAATGTGCATAGCGACTCAGGGTCCAGCAGGCAATTGATCGGACCAGGGCTTTTTTATCACACAGACACTGGATGAGGTGGGGAATCAGCTCTGGCAGATAAGGAACCATACCCTGCATGCAGCCTGACACAAGTAACAAAGGTTACAAATCAATACTGCAAAGTAGCATTAGGTCATTCTATAATTGTAGTCCCAGTATGTGCAGCCTACCTTCAGCTATAGCCCCCAGAACAAGGATGCCAGATTCCTTAACAACCCAGTCAGGGTGGAAGAGGAGGTCCTTCAAAAGTGGGAGAAGGTGAGGCAAGAGGTCATCGCGGAAAACATTGGCCAAAACATCGAGAGCTGCAGCGGAACACTTCCCTAATAAAAAGAAATAAAAGATGAGAAACTGTTGTAAAATATTCTCTTAGAGCTTTCATGATAATGACAAAGCATATACTAAGTAATTGAAGGGGTTAATGACTCAGAATTTTGAGAGTTGTTCTTTGTAAATTAAATAATGTAACCTATAAAGACTTTCAGTCAAAATCTGGGCTGTGGGATTTAAGATTTCCAATGATTAGTTGAGCATCAGCTGAAGCCAAGCCACTTACGTAGGTTCCAGTCAGACAGTGTGTCATCATCGTCATCATCATCGTCATCAATGTCCTCGCCCTCCTCACCCTCTCCCCCTTCATGCTGTAAGGTGACAGTGCGCGATTTGTGGAAACGAGGCTTGATGTCCTGATCGCTGTCTGGAACTGCTTCATCCTCTTCTACATCACCCTGGAAACATACACACATTTTACATCAGTCCTGGGTGCACTTGGTATAAATACACAGAATTTACATCTCAGGACTCATACTAGTATGAAAATAAAAGGTTCACCTTTAATAGTATAATATCTATTTCTGAATATTTCATCCCATTTACCAAAATAGGTACCAGTCTGCAAGAAAAAAAAGAAAACTTGAGAAATTTGTTTTATTTACTCAAATATTGCTATACATGGGTAGTCAAGTAAAATAAATAAAATAGTATAAACTACTCACTGCACTAGATGACCTGACAGCATTTCTTTACAGATGGGCTGCTCTGCCAACGTCAACCAAAACTCACAGGCCTCCAACGCGACGTTCTCATCGGGGTCCTGAGTTCTCTGCAGCATGTACTGGAGTAGGAAATAAACAACGAATCAAAAGTGAGCTTAAAAACACATTTTAAATGCTCTTATTCACAAGATTCAACAAGAATGCATACCTGGATGATGCTGTGCATGTGGGGGATGAGACGGTCGATGCGGACCTCCAGTAACATGACCAGGGCCCTGCACACGTTCTTTCGAACTTCAGAGTCTTCATCTCTTGCCAGTGCAAACAGACTCTGGAGGAGAACAAATGGATGAAATGATGACCACAAGGCCATAAATGTCATCTATGATTAAATCTATGTGTTATTTAAACACACCTCTATAAAGGTGTCAATGTTGTCCATTAGAGCCTGCGCTCTGCAAATGATGAACTGGTTCACACAGGCTATGGCATGGGACCTGAAAGAGGAAGGATCAACTTAATGATGTGAAACTCAACATACAAACTTGTAAGCAAAAATTAGGTGTTTATCTAACAAGGGCATCTTTTTTAATTTCCTCTTCTTTTTTTTTTTTAAATAGTATTGTCAGAGTAAAAGTAATCGTTGAGTGCCACCTAGCGGACATAATGTATAACAAAATGATCTGACGATATTGGGCAGTGGCAAGACTAATTAAAATACTTTATGATATAGATTAGATTAAAACGCCTGGGGAAAAAAGAACAACTGCATATTATTTGCAGGAGTTTAGAAGTACACTGACAGCACTATCAACATTGGAAAATATTTTATTTTGGTAAAAACCTGAATAAGCTTAACATGACTGTAAAGGAAAGTGAATATATAGCCTAGCTGTCAATTAGAACCGTGAGCTACTGTGAGTTACGTTGCTTGCAGTACCTAATCTTAGGGCTACGATGCTTGAAGAACTGTAGAAATTTAGGAATCATAATGTTGAGTGGTCGGTTCAGAGCGTCGCTGTCCAGCAGCTCCGATGAGTCCTCGCAGATCTTCTGTAGTGCTCCAAACGAGCCCTGAGACACGGACATACACAGAGAGGCTGTCAAATCAAAACGCAAACATACACAGACACAGAGGAGAAAATAAGACGGCATCAGAAGAAATGCCACAAGCAGAGGCTGCATTCACAATGTGCTGAGTTTTGGTTGAATATCTCAAAAGGTCAAGAGAAGAGAATAAAAAATAAATAAAACTTCTGTCATTTATTATGATTGTGTGTAAGGTATGAGCAATAATATATGACTATTGTTTTTACAACAGAGGCCTTATTTGTTTTAATAAAACTCTTAAGCTCTGGTGAATCCACGCAATTCCAGTGCAATTAGGCAGACAAATATTTCAAGTTTTGATCAATATCTCCAGAAAGATGAAAAGAATACAGACAGAGTGGCTGATGTGCAGACCTCACAAGTGTTGTAGTCTTCAGAGTTGAGCAGGTTACAGAGCTGGGGCAACAGCTCAGGCCATGCTTGAAGCTCCCCTTTAGAGGCAATTGTAGTGATCAAGATGCCTGCAGAAAGAAACAACAGCTGATTTCAAAGACCGCGTCGAAATCAACAGACCTGAGAGCAGCCTTTGCGTCCGCCCTGGATCAGACAGTACGAATACAAATATCTGCATTAGTTGTCAGGTGATTTTTCTATGCATCACTTCCAGAGAGAGGGAACGAGAAGCGACAAAGGGTAAATAAAAAACCCACCAATGGTGGCACGGATGAGCAGTGAGGGGTCTCCAACATTATTGAGGCATTCATGCTTGATAAAATCAGAAACGCCCGACGGAAAGTTCTGGTAGTGGGCCTTGACGTTATTCTTCAATATCAGACCGCTCAAAGAGCGAGTCGGCTCATCTGCGAAGAAAGGAAAAAAATAAATAAACCCCTCAAGAGACAAAAACGATCATCACACGTGCTAAAAATAAAGAATCTAAAAGAGTCACTTACCTTCAGTTTTCAGACGCGTGAGGACAAAGATAAGATAATTGTTGAAGTCAGGAAACTGGTTGAGTTGTTCAAGTTTCTAGTGAGGTGGTTAAGGCTTTAAAACCAAAGGAAAAGTTTCCCGTAACCTTCATCATGAAAACATGTCACCAAATAGTCAGAAAGCACCCAGACATAACAGTCTGTCGTTACAACACCCCCGACAGCAGCCCAGTAAGGATACTTGTTGGACAGCTCTCTGTGTGACAGTGTTGGGTGACTGGGAGTCTTTAAGCAGCTGGAGGACCTGCATAAGTCCCTGCTCGTCGGGCTGCCACTCCATCCTGGAGGAAACGACAAAACGAGTCGGGTTTAGACCGAGTCCCTCACATTTGAGCACACATGCATGTACATTACAGGAGAGACGCACATGGGCTCCAGATCAGACAGTACGAATACAACCAACATCAGCAAACCTCAGGTGGTGTTCATCATCTGCATCATTTCTTAAGCCCATGTGCACGTGCGTGCGTGACGGCGATTTTTTCCAACACAGATGAGGCGAAATTCGAAAAAAACAAAAACAAAAAACAAAAACAAAATAAGAAACCCTTCAATCTAATGACAAAATAACCTTCGTTTATGATGACGATCGGCCTGATAGTCGCCCATCGAAGGCAGAAGCCTTTTTTTCGGGGGTCATCGTCCCAGCACGTGTGTCTGGAGCCTCCATGACCCGGATTAAGCACCTTTAATCCTCTCCCCACGTCACCGGCCCTCATCTACCTCCCTGAACCCGCTCCGATCTCCACCCCCACCCCCCACCAGAGCACTTCGGAGCCGGGCTGCAGCGCACTCGGGTCCCGCGGCCTCCGCCTGGTCTCGATCCGACACGTTTCACCGCAAATGCCGCCCGGTTCACCGACGTGGCGGCGCCCGGGATCGGGCAAAAGTCGTTCGCCCGTGCGGCATTTGCTAGAGATCTGTGACACACGCACGCACACGCACGGCGCTCCGTCGGGCCTGGTCGACTCCAGCCGCGCTAATCTCAATGTGACCGGCGTTAAAATCTCCTCCTTCCGTCCGCGATCCGAAGAAACGGAGGCGAGTAGCACCCCCCGACGCAAAAGGAATTAAACCCCACACCTGAGGGTACCGGCACCCCCCGTTTGGCCCCGCGTCGGCAGCCCTTGTGGCACAAAGATGAACACGTTTTACATCCAGCGTTAGCGGAACGGTGCTAACGCTGCTAGCCGGGCCAATGCTACTAACGCTCTCAAAAGACGCTCGGCCTCGACAAAACTCGCGAACTGGCGAGGCGCTCGAGTCGATCCCGCCAGTATTGACATGGACGCGATAACAGATACGCACAATATTGACCTAAAGTTGACTTGTGGGTGCTAGGCCTGGTCCTCCGTGCGCCTCGGCGATCCTCCTCTTTCAAATGAGCACGCCGCCTGAAATTGACCCGACGCAGCTTCCGTCCAGGGCACATTTCGCAAACTGCGCGAGATGATGACGTAATCGATACCTGCAGGAACAGTTCAATAATAACAACAATAACAATAATAATAATAATGTCAATATTAAAAGATAAGAATTACCTATATTTGTGTTACTATTGGTTGGCTTCAATTTTATCCCTAGGTTTTTTTTGTAGGAGGGTAGGGTTCTCTTGTATGCTCCTTTTGTGGAATACAAATATTTATACACATATATATATATATACATATATATATATATATATATACATATATATATATATACATATATACATATATATACATATATACATATATACATATATATACATATATATATATATATACATATATATACATATATATATATATATACATATATATACATATATATATATATATACATATATATACATATATATATATATATACATATATATACATATATATATATATATACATATATATATACATATATATATATATATACATATATATATACATATATATATATATACATATATATATATATATATATATATATATATATATATATATATATATGTCTAGATCCATAAGTACATCAAAAAGATGGCTCCAAACGATAAACTGCTCAGTGAATGCCTTGGACACCAGAAATCAGCAGATGCAGGTGAAGAAGACAATGAGGAGCAGACAACTTGGAGGGATAAACCCCTATGTGGCATAGACCACCACCAGATAGAGGGAGTGGCTGATATCAAGAAGTCCAACAAAATGGTTGGAGAATGCTGGATTAACTGACAGCACAGAGGCACTAAAATTGGGGTAAGATCCTGTGGGACTTCAGACTCCAGACAACTACCAACCCATTGGACACAGTGGTGGATGAGAAACAGCAGAAGAGGGCAGCCATAGTGTATGTGGCAGTACCAGCAGACAGCAACATCGGGAACAAGGAACACAAATAGATAGGGACGTACCAATATTTAAAGGACATGGAAGGTCAAAACTGAGGCGATCCCCATGGACACTGGGGACTCCCAAAACTTGGAGAGTGGCTCCAATTCCACAGATTCCAGGATCAACATCCGATGTGTCAATCATTTATTATGGTTTAAGATGCAACAGTACAAAAATATAAAAATACAAACTAGAAAAAAAAAAATTTAAAAATACCCATAAATATTCAGCTGTTTTGTCATGTTTACAATCACATATGTAGCTGAAAGATAATGCATTCATATGCGTCACAAATTCACAGTTATTTCCTCAATTTCCAGTTTTTTGTCATTACTTGAGTCTGCCTCTGTCTCTTTACCTGAAAGATTGACTTTATTGTATACTTCAAAAAAATCTTTGAAAAAGAAAACAATCAGAGCCATGTCTTGACCAGAAGAGGTGCAATGTGTCTTTTATACTGTACAAAAAAATAAAGTTTGTTCACCCTAAGATGAGAGACAGCTTTGGTTTCAAACAGTCTGTTCCCTAAAATAATTGCATAATATATTTGAGGTATCCTGTATCTCAGAGTGAAAACCTTGCTTGGATGTACAGTAGATCACAGTGTCATCTATCATCCTGTTGCTATGATTATTTTTCTGAGACATATCTCCCCTAGGAGATACATAATACTGTCCAGTATGTGAGACTTACATTGCACAGCCTGTCCACGAGTTACCCTGAGGAAATCAAGAAATTACTGATACTTCTTCTACAGTAGGCATGAAGTGTTTCTCATACCCTGATGTGCATGGCTCTTCATCTGATGAGCCCCAGCTTCTCTCCTCATCAGAATCAACCATTTTGCTGTACGCCTGTGTTCTCCGATGGTCTCCTGTAACAGCGTCCTCTCTCTGATCCCCTGGAAACTCAATTGGCGAGCTCCGCATTGGTGTACTCAGTTCATCAGCATCTGAGTTGTTTTGAAGGCTGGGCTGAATTAACATGACTTCCAGTACTATGCTTTGCGGAAGTGGCTCCTTGGGGGGACTGCAGATCCAAGTCATGGGATCATGAATCTATTGGTTGTTACAACAAAATCCAAGGATGTAAGTATATAATGCAGCATGTGGTGGAATTTACTGGAACAACAGGTTTGACATTCATCATGGTCATAATGCATGAAAACTAAGCTCACCTGGTGCTTCATCTCTCTAAAAATGTGGCTATTTTGAGGATCTGGAATTTCCCCAATCCACCTGGACAACAGTCGAGGCACTTTGGTCTTCCTGGTAAACCTGAATAAACAGACACATAAACTAACGCAAAAAAAGTCATGTTTAGTATGCATGATCATTAATCATTTTCCTTTTAACACTTAGTAGTACTGAAAGTACTACTAACCTCTGCTTACCAAGGGCTTTTTTTATATTCTGTATTCTCATCTATGGTCTATGATATTTTAAAAATTAAATTTAGGAAAAGAGATCATAGAAACAAAATATTAAGAATGATTACTTACCATACAATACATACAATCAGCACACTAAAACCGATATATGCAAAATTCAGTATCCATGATTCTGAAACAGAGTTTGAGAGCAGCCAGTGATTAATATGTGTCAATTGTTGTTTTGTAAAATGCACAAGTGACACAGGAAGAGAATTAAAATGTAGTACCAAAATGATCACTGTGATTCGTTTTGAACCCTAGTGTGGTCTTTTCTCCAGGACCAGCAGCTGATACCGCCCTTATCCAGGCTTCATACTCCTGTCCGGGGCTCAGATGCTGCAACACCGTCTCGGTCTTACTTTCTTTCGGAGGCACCACACTCACATTATATACTACAAAAGAATAATCAGTAGTGAGGCAAATGGTTGTTCCAAAGTCTAAAGTAAAGACTAAAGTTGGCCAGTTCTTCAGGATCCCTCAGCTTTATATTGTCTTTGTTAACAATGTTTTTTTTTTCTCTGCTGTTTTTTACTGTTAAGATGACAAACTACCTAGGAAACAAATTTAAATACAGTTAACCTATGCTAAGTGTTATTATACACATAAAGACATTAGTTTCTTTAACTTCCCACTCTAGTTGTGCTATTTACTATAATAATTACCATTTTCTTTTTGGTCTACACCTATTTGGTAGTTTAAGACCAATCCTTCCTGCTTGGAGAGGGGAAAAGGCTCCCAACTCAGCCTAACATCAGTGGCAGAAATGGACATCAACTCAAACGATTGGACTCTGGAAGGAGCTGAAGGTGTTTGAGAAGAGACAGCAGTTAAATTTTTATGAAGCCATCGGATGTCAAACAGCTACGATTAACACTCGTTTTAAAAAGTCACACAAACGATGCCTTTTTGCAGCGAGTATCCGATGACCGATGAAAGGTGACGGACTTCATTTCCATGCAACACAGCGAACAGTGAAACTCGGTAGGCGGTGTAATTTTGGAAGTGTCCTGTAGGCGGAGACAGAGGTCAACACGACGCCGGCAACAATTCAAACGTCAATCAGAGTTGAAACAGACCTCTGAAAAATGCTGCTGTTTGGCTTTTGTTCAATTTGACCCAGTCGAACATCTGGCCCAGGGGAGACCCTACTTGTTTGTATTGCACCACATATTCTTTCAGGCTGTCTGAGATCTGAGCGGGCATGTCCCAGGACACTGTGAGGTTCTCCGCCGTCATATTATGGTGAAGGGTTTGCCGAGTCTCCCCTTTACCAGAGCAAAGACAAGTAGAAGAGAATAAACAAACAAAATTAGAAATATCCCAATACAAATCATTTTTAGCTATAATCTTTTGACTTTAAAAGCAAGTCTTAGTTCCTGGGCAACTGATACCTGTTACAAGTTTGGGAAGATACCAGGGTTTGGAGGCCCCGTGAGCATTGTAGGCTGATAAACTAACTGAGTCGGCATCTTTTATTAAGGACAGAAAGTGACACTGGTTCTTATCACACTTCAGCTGTTCCATTGGTGGAGATGTGGACAGGTTTACCAGCTTCGGCTCTTTGTCGTCATAAAACAATCTGATTTCATATCCCGAAATGAAACCACATGCCTGAGAAACAGGAAGTGTCTGGGTAAGAGAAAGAAAACTGTTACCACAAAAATACACAATGACGTCTGTGGCTTCATTGGTTTTACGTACCTTCCAGGTGAGAATGCAGTCAGATGCTTTCGCCGGCATCCCACAATCCATCCACATATCAAGCTTTCCTCTGGGAGCTAAAAAACAAAAGTAATGGGGGAAAAAAACAGCTAAGTCGAAGGAAACATGGGTTACCAGTTACTTGTAAGTCAGAACCGTGACAGATAAGGGTTATTTGACTCAGCTCGGGAGACCACGTGGTTGATGTCCCTACAACGGGTTGAAAGTTGATTTCACCTTGCGGAAAACAAGTGACCACAGCACCTACCACAGATGGTCCCACCGCACCTGTACCATTTATCCTGCTTTTGTTTCTAGTAGTGGGGAATTGTTCACTCAGAGGTTAAAAAAAAAAAAAAAAAAAAGAAATCGTCTTTGAGGTTGATTGCAACACTGGAGAAAGCACTTGCAGACAGATTTGCGACAACTCCATGCTCCATCATTGACTACTTTGCAAGAAAAAAGCTAGATAATGCAAAGTTACTAGATTGTATTAACAAAGGGCCAATATAATATATATTATAATATAATATAATATAATATATATTATATATATATAATATAACTTATTATTTCCTTTGGTATTGAATAAAATATTAGCATGTATCTACACTTTCTAAGGTCTTTTCAGTGTCAAGTGAGGACTCACCCATCTCTAAGGCAGGTATTTTGTGGCTTGCACTCCAGTTGCTTGCCAAGCTCCTTTTACAGGCACATCGAACTTGCAGTTCATAAGCTGTGCAGTTCTCAGGGTCTTCAACTGCGTAACTGCTGTAGAATCCTTTTTTCTGTGTGTGTACAATAAATACAATAAATGGAATGTTTTGAAAAGTTCTAGGACACGAGTTTACTCATCAGGACTGACTAAATTAGAATTAAACATACCACAATCCAGGTTTGGTCAGTATCAGTCCGATATCGGATGTCGCAGAAACCTACAAATTTCATCAGCCGATCGCAGACAGAATTCCAGTGAATTTCAAATTCCTCCCCGTCATCAAGTTCATTGAATTTTGGTGGCGGTGGCTTGACTAGAACAAGAAACAGACACTTTTTCTAAATAAAATGATCACATTACAACTATAAGACATGTCTTCCTTACTGATGTCTGTTGTATTAAAGATGTGCTCATTGGATTTGGCAGAACCATACTGGTTCTTAGCCTGGACCCAAACAATAAGCTCGGCGGGGTCAGAAAAATGTTCACGGCGGATCACACCATTAAAAGTGGTCATGGTGATTTCTTGCTCTTCACTGGAAGACAAAAGGCTCGTGAGAGAAACAAAACATGTTAAGGTACCCCCCAAATTTAGTTGAAAGCTACATTCAAAACTCAATATTGGCCAAATTGCTTACCTCTTATCTGTTGGGCGCCACAGTAGACTGTAGTTTGTGGGTATCTGTGAGCTCTGCCTTGGTTCCCATGAACAGTGTACATTACTAAAACAGTTGCTCTCATCACATGGAATATAACATTCTGGGGTCGAGGGACGTGCGGGAAGTGCTGGAGAAAGTCACAAGAGACAGAACACAAACGAAAATAAAATGCTTCTTTAGAAGTTGAATCTAAATAAAAACAACTTATTACAACTGCTATCTAAATAGACACTTAATAATTGGGTAAAATTAACAATCAAAACTAAAATCTACCAACGTGGATTACTTGCTATTAAAGAAAACAGAAACAAAACCCACAAAAGAGATACCTGTATCCTTTCAAACCTCCCATTGTTTTCCTGTTTATAAGACAGTGTTGAAATCCTATTTGAGAATGCCACCGTGCAGATAAACACATTAAGCACTTACATTAACAGGAAATGAAAGCTGTATGTTTCAGCAAGTACATTCTTCCGCAGTTACCAAGACACATAAATGGCATGTGATCTGCCTGGCACTAAACAACTGAGTATTTAAATATTACTACATATATCAACCATATTGGGTTTTTCCTTCAGCATAGTATGACCATATGTCATGAGCCCTCTCGCCTCGGCATTACCCTGTATGTGTATTGTCTGACAAAAGGTTTGTTTTTAAAATGAAGACGTGGAGTTCAGCTGAACAGCGGAGCACAACGCGGGGTTCTATTGTCCTGTGATGTGTTGGAGCACAAGCGTTCGAGCCTTGGACCGGGGGCCCTGGCCGCAGACTTACCCCCCAGGCTGAGGCTTCTGGGCAGGTTCAGCAGGAGCGGGAGGGCGCAGAGGAGCCACGGAGCCCCGACGGTGGCCATGGCCTGACAGGAGGGGACACATGGGCCCAGCACACGCACACCGCACCATTAAAGCGCCTGGAACATCGCCGAGAGGAGCCCACAGCCGGGCACGCCGGCAAACTACGAGCACGAACGAGGACCGGCAGCGATGGGGCAGGACGAGACCCGGCTGTGGTCCGGTGCGGGCGGACGGCCACCTCCACGGTCCTCCTGCGGGAACCGCTGCTCCTGTTGCGGATACGCGACCGGTCTGGTTTGGGCGGTGTTGGTTTTTTAACTTCTGCGATAAAGAAAACCGCGATTTATCGAAGTTCCGCGAAGAGGAGTCTGGCCCCACCCATTTTTGGAACTACGTTTGACGTCATCGCACAGTCAGTTCTACCCAAACACACCCAGGTTCAGATTCGGTTTGAGGTAACTTCATTACTATATGATCAATAAAGATCGAGAAAGGAAGAGAGCAAATGAGCATCATCATTATTTTCTCACTCGGTGGCCTTTATTATTATTGTTTCTGTTGTTGTTATTTCTACCTCTGCTGAAACCAGAAACAAATCCCCATTTATTTCTTGAATGCGACGGAAATGTTGGTCTGACTGATTTAGAATCCTATTTCTCACGACCTACAAATGTACACCTCTCCCTCAAGCAAAAGAATATTATTTGCTTCTTAAGGATAGGGTTCTGTTATTTCCCTCATTAACTTCCTTATTCTCTACGAAAATTCTTTAATTTACAATATGAAACACACGATGAGCACCATAAAGCTGAAGATCGTGCATAAGACCATTTGGCTAGGGGTGGCCCTGCATGGTTTCCTCTTACTAACTTATTTATTCATTATATTATTTATGTCTTACTTTATTTTTTTCCATGAAAATTCTGAGATGATTTCACCTTTTCGACAAACTTACTATAAATTTGCTCTATGTCAATGTTTTCATGCTTTGGTTTGACCCTTTTCTTGTGACCCCTGGTAGAACTGATCCTGCTTGTTAACTGTCACATTCATTTTCGCTTTTTATGTTGCAAAAAAGTAATTAAAGTTACAAAAAAACTCCCTCCTCCTCTTCCTCTTTGGTCTCTGTTTCTGTTATATGTGCACTACTTTATTAATGAATAAATAAAGCAGTACTTATCTGTAATGCAACTTTGTGACATATAAATGCCAATATTTAAAATGCCTTAAATTGTAATTTATATGGTATTTGTATGTTACAACGCAATTCAGTTTTGGTGGTCTCATCACATCACTATGTCCCCCCAGTGCAAAAGTCCACCTGAGATATCTCACTACATTAAGTTTACTCCTCTTTGTACTGCCTGTGCGTTTACATTCAGGAAACTGCTCTTATAGACTTATAGAAAACCAGCTTGCAAATCGATTTTGCAATTTATTAGTGTGGAAAAACCTGATGCATAATCAAATTCACACTCACTATTTTTGTCTCTTTTTTTTTTACAATTCGGTTATAAAATCAGATCTCTGATCTGTTAGAGACATCACTGAATAGTTAACTGAACATTTTTGAAAAATCTCATCTCGATATTAGAATGAGTTTTTAGCTTGTTTTTAATAAAATCATTCAGTGACTTTTCTTTTTAAAAAAGAGTCTAAATGTTTCAATCTTGTATTATTTCACTTCAATTTAACACAGTGTTTGTGCAGAAAACCATATTAACAAAACTATACCACAGAATAAAAACATTTATTATGATGGGACATAAAATTAAAGCTCAAAATCAAATAATCCAGGCTGTTTATTACAAATAATTTTCAACAGAAAACAGATTTAAACACTGTCACAGCCCTTTCACTTGCAAGAGAAGATACACATCACTTGTTACTGAAGGCCACCGAGTGAGAAAATGACCTCGGCTCCATGGGGCGTGGAGGAGAACGGGTGAGTGTTTCTGCATCTGCGTAGGTCAATATGAAGGTTAATCAGCAAAGGGAGCTGATCTCGCTCTTGCTGCATCCCCACTTACAGCAGGCGTTGGACAGGCCCACTACCACGTCCCGGCCTTTTCGATCTGCTTTGCGCAGGGCTTCCAGAATTTCCTCTGTGATGAAGGAGCGCGCTGACCTACTGAACACTTCCTCCTGCTTGATTCTGGATGGAAAACTCAGTTCTCTGTTCCTCTGCAGGACGCTCTCAATGCCGTTGTGAGTAAGGCTCTCTGGGGGTTCCTCCTGGTGGGAGCTGAATGGATCTTCGAAGACCTCTGATGGAGCGTAATGAACAAATAGACCATTAAGAACCGCCTTGCTATCATCACACACCCACTGTTGCTGCTTTATCGTGGCAGTCATGTAATTTCAGGACAGATGGATGATGAATGATAAAGACAACGCTGCATGTTCCAGGGCCGTTCTTGGAATGATTAAATGTATGTGGTTCCAACCAAAGGGGTACTTAGAGGAAAAGGTTGAGACAAAGTTTATTTATGAGCCGTGGAATAATATTATTCACAAGTCAATACTCCATAAACCGGCCTTCTAATGAACATCATGTTGATCTTGAACACAAAGCTCCCTGACATCGTCTTTGTTTACAGCCCTATTTACTCTTAAGCAAGCCATATGGGCGGTAGGGCCTCACCTGCACTCGTGAGCGATCTTCTCCATCGGGAGCCTCCGCAGGTAAAAATGACAGCCCTGATGAACTCACGGCCACACAGCTTCACCCCATACGTTGGGTCGTCCATGGGCTGAACCCCGGCCACCAGAAGACACACGGCCAGCACCACAGCTTTCCACATAATACCCCAAGGAAGCAGAAGTGAGTTGAATAGTAGATGGTTTGCCCTGGAGAGCGCCAGATTTTCTGTCTCTTTCAGCGGCAGGGACTGTGCTTATATAGTTGTGGAAGGCCTGCGACAGAGGCGATGCGAAAACAGATTCTAAAGAGTGATATAGGCAGAGACCTTTACGGAGACAAAAACAGACCAAAGGTGGCATAATTATCCAAGAGTCAGTGATGATTGCATTTCAGCAATGAAAGAATTTTTGACCCTTCCGTGTGACGCATCAGGTCCCACATGCACCTCACTGGTTAAGTATTCCAAATAGACGGGCCATGTGGCAAGCACGTACACAAATCTAGGAAGGAAAAACATATCTTTTATTACAATATGAATCGTTGTGGATGTCAGTAAAGACCATGCAGCCAAAAGCATGTTAAACATAAAAAAAAACCCAAATTTTGAAAGCAGTACCTTTTAAAAAAAAATGAAGAAAAATTACCTCATTGTAATTCGGCACATATAATTAACCTTTCAGGCCACATTGTGCTCTTTGCCATGAGTCAACAGGGATGAAGTGGAGCCTTTGGACCCAGCTGTAACCATCCATATCGTTTTTAGACTCATAACCTGTTTCTCTATATCATGTGTCCTTTCTCTTGAAAGTCATTCATCCTGCCACCCCTTTGCCAGAAGGTGAGCCAAGACACAACCGGTGACATTTTCAAAGCCTGATAACAAAAAAAAAGGAATTATTACGTGGCAGACAAAAAAAAACACCTTTTATCTGGATCACAACCAAAGGTCACTCATTTTGGGAATTACAATGGAGATGGTGAATTTTTAATTAATGTAATGAAAACAAGCAAACAAATGGCATTTGAGGTTGTGCGTCCACTCTGACACGGTGTCACAAAACTGATCTGTGAGAGCCATAATCATGAAAGGTTTATTCTTTTCTTACACTGCCTCATAAATTACTGGTTTTATTTTTTACCTCTCGATATTTTGAGCATTCTTTCAAAATGTTACATTGAGGGAACTATTCTGGGGGGCCTGTCTTCACAGGGCACAAGTGAATTACTGGTGTCTTAAAATATTTTAAATCTATTAAAGGGCAAAGAAAGGGTAAAGGGTAAAGAGCTGAAGTAGTTTATTCATTGTCATCATGGCACTGTGTGTATCTGACTTATAGTTCACAGAAACCAACTGGCTCGTGGATAAATTCTGACACACCAAAATTCCATATTTTACCAAAAAAAAAAAAAAAAAATCTGCCTAAATCGTATGATAACCTTCAGCAACTCAAATATATATAACGAGTGGTGTTTGCTCAAGGCCCCCCATTAACAAGGGGCACGAACGCTAAGAGAGGGTCAAATATTTGAATAGTTTGTGGCAATTTGAAGGCACAACTGTTAATGACACTGTGTCCCATCGTGGGCCACCCCTCCCCGGGAAGAGACGGGGGTGATGACGGGGAGGCCTGTTGGGCGTGGATGTCTTTGTAGGAGAAAGCCGGCGCGCTTGTCACTTTAAGGGAATTTGGCAGATTTCAGAGCAGCGGTCTCCAATCAGCGCGAGGGGAGGGGAGGGAAGCGCGCGGGTGGGTAGCAACAGTTGCCCTGGTGAGGACGAAGCGCCATAGCCACGGTAGCCCTGGCGACAAGAGCCCCAGCAACGAGAATCAACAACAACAACTAATTCGACCCCCGAAAAAAAAAAATCGACGGAGATACACACGGGTGAAACACACGCCTGGACCCAAAGGTGAAGCGTTTTAAATTCAGGAGAGGCGCGACAACCGCTCGGGCTTTAATTGTGCGGTTGCTGTCTTTTTTCCCCTCCCTTCTCTCTCCCCCCCTCCGTTGTTGTTTCAGTAGCCATAACAGCCGGCTGCCCTCCCCGCGTTAGCCGGGCTCCGGCGGCCGGGGGCCGCTGGCGGCGGACGGCGCTCGCCATGGCGACGCGGCCCTGCACGCGCAGCTCGAGCAGGCCGTTGTTATGGCGATGTCAAATGCGTGAGGTACAAAATGGCGGTTGTTGTAGAGACCAGAGCTAGCTTGCTCGGCCGTGTTCGCCGCCGCCGGCGCCGCCGCGCTCCTCCGGGTCACCGCGGAACCAGCCGCTTTATTCGCAGCCCTCGTCGGTCCCGTCGCCCTTTTTGTTTTGTTTGCGTCTCGGGCCGCTCGGGAACCCTTTTCCCACGCGCCGGGGAACGGCGATTCCGGAAGGTGTAACGTGAGGTCGGGGATGGGGGGCGAAGGGGTGCAGAGGGGGTCGTCTTTGGACATCCCCGCAAGGTCCGGGCGCGCTTTGCGGTTCGGACAGCGCCGTTTACGGGCGTAAAGGAACGAGGTTTGTTTGACGTGGGGACGTTGGAGCTCGGGGACCAGGTGGCGGTGGTTGACACGGGATGGGCGTGGCCAAGCCGGGTGTCTGCAGGTGCTTTGTGGGGCCGAGTCCCCCCCAGACCTGTCTGGGTGCGCGGCTGTCCTTCTCACAGG
Source organism: Lagocephalus sceleratus (assembly GCA_911728415.1). Taxonomy (NCBI): domain Eukaryota; kingdom Metazoa; phylum Chordata; class Actinopteri; order Tetraodontiformes; family Tetraodontidae; genus Lagocephalus; species Lagocephalus sceleratus. The sequence goes on from CAJVRN010000052.1 coordinate 627,280, forward strand.
GTGATGCATTGCTGAATGACTTATAAAAAAAAATCAGCAATCATTCCATCTCCTTTTGCATTCTTTGGTTGCTGAAAAAAGAAAAGTGAAAAATCTATGTCTGCGTTATTGTACTTTATAAAAGTATACATGTTAAAAAAAAAAAAGGCTCAAGAGCTGGTAATGTCTCTGACCCAAACAACCAGCAGTGTGGCATTTAGCAGGTGCTTGAAGGTAAATACACCTGTAAGGATCATGTACATCTATATTGTTACAGACCAGTACCCATGGCTCATATTTCTGTACATGAATGCAACACTGTTAAAAATAAAATGGCGAATCATAGCTCTGAGCGAAATACATAACTTGTATTAACACATGACAGTATGTTGAGTCAGTGGGTGGTCAGTTTAAATTTTTGTGCTGTGAGCTCAAGTCAGATCTCACACTTGCACAGACTGAATCATAATAAATTGACGAACAGGGCATTTATATTAATGGCAAATTGACATGTCATTTTCTTTCAGGCGCTTGGAATGGCCACCTCGGGCTATGTGGGTGAGATCCAGCCGGCAGTTCAACCCCAGGGCGCTGGCGTTACGGTCACACCAGGGCAACCTGATACCAGCTCCACAACCTCTACTGCACCCCAGTTCCTGGCAGAAATACAAACCACTGTGGTCACCCCCACTGTTGTCACGCCAACAGGCCAGGCTACACCTCCAGATCAAGCCCCGTCCATCTCTAATCAGAAGCCGTCACCTGGTAGTCAGCCTCAGTCTACAGCACAGACTCAACCAGCACAGACGCAGTATGTGACTGCAGAGATCCAGAGCTCTCCCACCCAGTCTGGGAATCCTCAAAGTGGTCCTCAGTACATTGTTGTCACAGTCACAGGTAAAAGATGAGAATCATAAAACATATAGTAGAAAGTTATTGCTGAAGGTGAATTGCATTTTTCTGAAGGATAATATGTCCTGAGTCTAAATGATATTGGAAAACAAAAAGTCATCACTTGGGAAATGCCGGCATATTAATAAGGCAATTAGATGTGGGTAATGTCATTTAATGAACTGCCTCTTTGTCCTTCAGAAGGCTCTCTTCACTCCAGTGAGAATGTATCAGACTCAAGCCCCCCTCCAGCTGTGGTGCAAACAGGAGTTCCCACCCAGGTTGTTCAGCAAGTACAGACAGCTCAGCAGGTAATATATGAAGACACTTGGTTTAAAAAAAATTGTTGTATTAAATTACCTCTAATGACAGCAGAAATAAACATTGATCTTTTGCAGATAGGAAGTAAGCCCTAGAAAGGTTATGTCTCCCAGTTGTTTATGTATAAAATAGCTATTTGTCTTTAACAGTGTCTTATTAGTTTGTTTTTGTTAGAATTTAAGTCTTTGCGGTATCTTTGCAGCGGTCCGTGGTGCAGGCTACTTCTCAGATAGCCAAAACTGAGCCAGGCACTCAGCTCAGTGTAACCAGCTTACAACCTGTGCATATCACTCCTGAGGTAAGTCAAAGTCTGGTAAGGACATAGTTAATACTGCTGGTTAAATATGGATAGAAATAGACTGCTGCAGTGAAATTAGATGATTACACATGACCTCAAACATTTTTGGTCTTTTGATTGAAGCCACCTTTGTTGATTTCCAGCTTTATCCATAGGTCAGGTTTCACGATGTACAAGAAAACCAGCTGCTCTATGAGAGAGGATAGTAAATGTGCCAGGACCTCAACAGACAAGACATCAGAAATCTGTTGCAAGCCCTTCTACCCCTCCTTCTTTAGTATTATTGTATCTACTTCCTGTGCACATGTGACAAGAGGCGGAAGTGTGCAGCCACAAGCCTCTCAGGACAATCCTGCTAGAGTGTCAAGGAAATAAACAATTAGGCTGTAACTAAATCTGGAGGTTGCTATTGTAAAATTAATATAGAAGGTGTTTGAGTTTTATTCTGTCCACAAACAAATTTTACGCAAATGTACACCTCCTCCACAGGTCCAGCAGCAGCTCACCTCAGTTCCAGTCCAACATGTGTACACCAATCAAGTGCAGTATGTGGAAGGAACAGATACCAACTACACCACCAGCACCATGTTAGAATAAACCCATATTTATTATTTTATACACAAGGCCCAAGGCATATTTTCCCTCTTCACATCGCTTTTGTGTTTCTCATCTAGACGTTCCAGTACCTTTCCTTACTCTGAGACACCTCTGTATACCCAGACCACAGCCACCCAGTATTATGAGGGTCAGCAGACCCCAGGCTCACAGGCCTCCACACCTGGCACACCTCTGACTGTCTCAGTGACCGCTGGAACAACAGGTGGCGTGTCCATGTTTGTGGCCCAGCCCACCAGTGCGACAGCAGGAGGGGCCACGGTGGTGACCACATGTGGCACCGCCAATGGGGCAGGGGAAGGGGCAGGCACCAATGGTGGCACAGCAGGGAGCTATGTGATCCAAGGGGGTTACATGCTGAGCAGCAGCAGCAGCAGCGGAGGGGCAGCTAGCAACACTCAGAACTACTCACACACCGCCCGCACCTCTCCAGCCACCGTGAGTATTACAGAGGGCGAAGAGAGTAGCGTGCCGTCGGCAGACAAGAAGGTATGCAGAGGCGCCAAGCGCGGGAATCTCTTCTCATTTTTGTTTGCATCTACACCAATGTGGCGCACGCTGATGATGTCATAGTTTTGTCCAGTGGAACACTCAATTGAGAATACTCAGATTTGTACTAAAAAAAACCCCTATTAAATCAAGACGAGAAGATTTCAGCCCATATTTTAAATTGAGAGTTGCTCTTCAAACTAAAACAAAACCATGACCACATCATATCCATATCATTGCAGTGCATGCAACGATGGGGAGGGCATTTTAATTTGCCTGATATACCTCGCTGTCATCTTATCATTTTAAGCCTTACATGACAATAACGAGCAGCCTATTGCTGGTGAACATAGTCCATATTCCAGGCCATTTAACCATCGCATACCAAAGTTGTATGCCACGGCACGCAAAGTGTTTTCATTCCCAAAGGATCAACGAACTGTTCAAATGTGTCTGCATGTGCTGCATATTGTGCTGGAAGATCTTTCTGTTTCCGTGTCTTCCGGTTTACAACTGATCTAGCTATTGTCTTTTTTTCCATTGCCTGTGTGTCAGGTACAGTGGTTACTGGATAACTACGAGACAGCTGAAGGAGTGAGTCTTCCACGGTCGACACTCTACTGCCACTATTTGCTGCACTGCCAGGAACAGAAACTAGAGCCTGTCAATGCTGCCTCATTTGGGAAGCTCATTAGATCTGTGTTCATGGGCCTACGCACACGACGCTTGGGGACAAGGTAAGAAAAACCATCACACAATCCAGAATGAGGTATTTGTGTCCCAGTACAGCGGTGCACAGTAGCAACACACACTCGCACACAATTAATGGAGATCTATACAACACCACCCACATAAGATCTATAATCTGTGAATCTCTGTGGAACAAAATATTTGCAAATGTAGGAAGATGTGGGTAGAGAAGAAGATGGACAGAGTGTGTGTGGGTGAGTGAGTGAGCCTGACAAATCAGCAAAGGTTGAGCAGGAGAGATTTCCATTTTTTAAAATGTTTGGTAACTGAAAATATGCATGCTTCAAAATCTGGCTACTATGTGTGTGAGGATCTATTTTATTAATTTTTTTGAGGAGGTGCCATCTGTTCATTTTTCTGGCTCTTTCCCTGGAACAGATTTGTCTTGAGAGATCTGACCAGGGGCGAAATGGCCCTGACAGAACAGCTTCCAGGGTCACACAGGGACACTTTAACCTATTACTACAACTACTAATAATGCTTATGATCACAAACAGGGTGAAGATATAAATGTGTTTGTTTTAGGCAAGCTTTGTCGCTGCAAAATGTATTAAGTTAAATGTAATAATGTAAAACATATCCCATTGGGTCCTGTCAGGGGAAATTCTAAATACCACTACTATGGGCTGAGGATTAAGGCAGGCTCGTCTCTTCTTCGCCTGATGGAGGACCAGCAACATTTGGCCATGAGGCAGCAGCCCTTCTCCCAGAAACAGAGGTATGTGAGGTAGGGAGGTCTTCACCTCACCCATCAGCCATCATATAAACTACTCACACACCTGATGGTTCATGTTTGTGACTACAAATGCTCTGGCAGCCCTTGAAAACCCACCTCTTTATTTCTGATTAGTTGTACAAGATGAAATCTCATAAATCCTCTCTGAAGCTGGAGTTTCCTTTTTAACACATTCCCCCTGTTAGTGAGACATGCACTTGAATACTACCTTGTTATGGTACGTTTGCTGTTGATTTAGCCTCCCAATTTTATCGACTGCCTTGTGTCATTTTTTCCATGCTGCTGGTACAGGACATTTAAGAAAATGCTCAGCACGTGTGTAAGCCAAAAGCCAGATGAGTGTTATTTTCACTCATGTCTCAGATATACAGTGTTTACATTTAGAATCATAATGTAAAGTGACAAATTTGATGTAATTTCCGTGACCACACAGCCTTGAAGATAAATAAAGTCAATGGAATAAATCAAATATAGATCAATTCATCCCGGTATTGTGAACATAGCCACAGTGTCGCCAGTGGTTTAGGAATTTTCTCCACTCAAAAACCACCCCCATCAAATCTCCTTCTTTCCTTTCCCGTAACTGTACTTCCACGTCAGTGTGCTGCTGTTCAGGCATGGAAAAATATATCTCTTTGGTCTGGGCGTGGATCAAGAGTGACAGTTAATTTTCACCGCAGTGACCTCTTTCTGCATTCATATTAGGTTGAAGCCTGTGCATAAAGTGGAAGGGATGACCAATGGCACTGCAGCGGGGGCAGGCCAGCAGCAGCAGCAGCAGCAAGGGTCAGGACAGGTAGACATCAGCACACAGGTTCAGCAGTACCAGCAGTTCCTGGGTGAGTTCAGCAAAGAGGAAGCTTTGTATTTATTGAAGCTTTGTATTTATTGTTGTTAACATATTTTATGAAAGCACTTCTTTGTGTAATAATGTGATGTAACGTGGTTGTCTTGTGTTCTCATGTGCCAGATGCATCCAGAGCGCTCCCAGAGTTCCCAGACATCGACCTCCAGGGGAAGCCTCTGCCCGATGGTGTGGAGCTGGAGCACATAAAGAGCTTTCAAGTGCTGTACAGAGAACACTGTGAGGTAAACCGCTAAAGATTGTTCTGTCTGCTTATGGAAGTGTGTTGTGAGATCCCCAATAAGGAAGTTCAACAAGTATTAAATGTTTTTATTCAATTGCTCAATTAGGCTATACTGGACGTGATGGTCAATCTGCAGTTCACCCTGGTGGAGACTCTTTGGAAGACCTTCTGGAGGTTCAGCCAGAGTCAGGCTGGAGATGCAACATTAGCTGTGTGAGTGCTAATAATTCAACCTTCAGCTTTTGCTTTAAAATCAAAGAAACGTCTCAAATATGCTAAAATATGAAAATGTAATGTTACATCCTTTCTGAAAATACTGCATGCTTGTGTGTGGATTAGTCACGATGAGTCAGAGAAACGTCTCCCCAAGTCCTGCCTGGTTTTGCTGTGCAAGTATGAGCCAGTGCTGCGCTGGAGCCGCGACTGCGACAACAGCCTGTACCAGGGCCTGGTAGAGATCCTCATCCCCGATGTCCTCCGACCCATTCCCAGTAAGGATCTGTCAGAAGTGTAATATGAGACAACACAGACTCATATTCTCATATCATCTAATACAGTGTATTTGAACTGTATGTTTGAACTTTTTTTTTTTTTTTAAATCTGCATTAATTTCTCAGCTGTGGAATTTTTCATTTTTCATTGTTGCTTCATGTGCAAGGGATGGATATTATCTTTTAACTTGCTAATTGGCTGCCACTTATGTTTTCCATGGTCCAAGTTTTTGCCTCCCAAGTAAAGTACAATCATATTAGGAACTTATTTCTAAACACAAAATCTCAGTGCTGAGTTTGTGCTTCAGATAATCTTGTGGACATTAGCAGAGAGCAGGATGATGCACTTCTCTGCATTTGTAACATCTCCTGCTTTTTCCTGCTCTTAGGTGCCTTAACTCAAGCCATCCGTAACTTTGCCAAAAGCCTGGAGAGCTGGCTGACCAACGCCATGATGAACATCCCAGAGGAAATGGTCCGCATTAAGGTGCTCAAACTTGTGTTGAGTCTCTGACAAAGCAAATGTAATGGCCTGTAGTCTTGAAGTCTTATGGAACAGTGCCATTATAATCTGGCAGCATTGATAAACTGTACTTTTAACTTGGTGGAACCAGAACATTTATTACTGTTAAGGATTTGGAGGTGCGCACACCTTTATGCTAAGGCCGATTTCCAACTTCCTGTCCGTCCGTTGTCTCTTAGGTGACGTCAGCCAATGCTTTTGCTCAGACATTGCGTCGCTACACGAGCCTGAACCATCTCGCCCAAGCAGCCCGCGCTGTTCTCCAGAACACGGCCCAGATCAACCAAATGCTCTCTGACCTGAACCGCGTTGACTTTGCTAACGTCCAGGTTCGTCACCACCAGATTGCGTCGCTTTTTTTAAGGCTCCTCGTCGTTACCAGTGTTGCTGTATGTTGCTGAAGCTTCTGGTCTTGTGTGTGCGTGATTGTCAACTCATAATCTGTTGTTTCTGTGATTTCCCATGGTTTACGGCAGGTCACTTTTCTTTGTCAATCCTCCAGCGGTAGTTACTGTCATTCACAGAGCTGTTGCCCACGTGTATGCCTACCACAGGAACAGGCCTCCTGGGTGTGTCGGTGTGAAGATCGCGTTGTCCAGAGGCTGGAGCAGGATTTCAAACTGACCCTCCAGCAGCAGAACTCTCTGGAGCAGTGGGCTGCATGGCTGGATGGTGTGGTCTCTCAGGTCCTAAAGCCCTATCAACACAGCCCTGCCTTCCCGAAAGCCGCTAAGCTTTTCCTGCTGAAGTGGTCCTTTTACAGGTGGGATGTCAAAAAGGTTTCAGATTTGCTTCTGAATATGTTATTATATGTTAGATTATGTACAAAAGAAATTCACAAAGAGGATGGAGAAAAGAAGACACTTCTTTGTAAATCCTGCTGATGTGTTTTAAATTGTTCAGATTCAGGGTGTCTGTTGAGGTTGGTTTTGTTTCCTGTCCTCCCCAGTTCCATGGTGATCAGAGACCTGACCCTGAGGAGCGCAGCCAGTTTTGGTTCCTTTCACCTCATCCGCCTGCTGTACGACGAGTACATGTACTACCTGATAGAGCACAGGGTGGCACAGGCGAAGGGAGAGACCCCCATCGCTGTCATGGGCGAGGTACCGACACACTCAGACACAGATTCACACATGCAGCAACTGTAAAACCAGCTGCGTGATATAAGAGCTTTAATAACACACAGTCTCTTCTGGGTTCAGTTTGCAAGTCTAGGTCGCGGTCTGCGGCAGCTGGATCCAGACAAAGGTAATAAGTGTAAATCTGACTGTAGCCAGATCGCAACCATTGTCGTTGACCCTGTTTCTGCCTATGTCTCACCCCAGAAGAGGAAGAGGAAGAGGAGGAAGAGAGCGACGAGGAAGGACAGGAGCTGTCCCTTCCGTCAGATGGCGCGGTGCTTGGAGAGGAGTCTCTGGAGCCACCGGCGAAGCTGGCCCGGACAGACCAGGGGGTCCTCTTCACAAGCGGATCAGCTGACAACTGATTATAGTAACACTTAATGATAATAACACACAAATGTACAAAGAGCACTCATTATTCCCTTTGAGACATGTATATAGATCTTTTAACTGTGCACACTCTCTCTGCATACTACTGTACAAACCCACATACACTCACACCATGTCTGCTACATAACCACTCAGTCATTTTGTAATCATGGCAACAGGATGTGGCTTCAACAGGAAGGTGCAATTGGTGCATAAAAAAACAACATTTAACCTTCAATCGTGTTCTTCTGTAAAAAGACTAAAGATGAAGTCGCGCCGAAGCACAGCCTGTAGCCTCGCCACCAGTCTGCGGGAAAACATCTCACTTTAGGTCCTCGTCGACTCTCACTGCCGTTAGCAAAGCGGGCTCGAAAAATACTGTGACGTGTGAGTGTGTGCGCTTCAAGGAACCAGTAGGGAAGCTGTCCACAGCAAGGACACACACAGGTTTTGTGAAAGGCAGCCAGCAGTTTGGATTTTTGGGGTGGGTTGGTTCTGTTTAGACACACAGTATATGCATTTCCCTGTGTGAGCGCTGGAGTCACGCCGCCCCACTTTTACTCTCGAAGTCTGATTGAACTTGCCTTTCCACATGTATATATGTGCTTGTCTGGTTTTGTGGTTGTGTGTTACACCAAGTGTGGACTTACTCTTCTGTAGATACTTTGTAAGGCATTCAGGTGTTGATTTTGTGTGAGTTCCTGTGTGATTCTTATTTGCCTGTATAGAAAAAAAGGAAAGCGTTTTTGTGTTCTTGGAGTGCCTGCCTGTGCAGCTGCTACACACTCTCTGTAAAGTTAAAGCTTAGGCTGTGAAATTGGGGCTCCCATTAGTTGCTGCAAAAAAATCCCTCTTGGTTGAACATTTGGTTCCACAAAAAGAGGTACTGTAACATAATTTATGTTAAAAGTGCTTCATTCCTGTCCATCTTATACACTCCTCTGTGGCCTCCTTTACTGTTTACTTGTATTTATACATGTTTGTTTGCCTTATTTTTCCACTTTAATTTCCCTTTTGTGCCATCCTTTTTGGTTTTATCCTGACTTTCATCTCAGTCATGTTTTAAGGGGGACTGTGCCTGATTATGGACTTATAGTACTGTATATTTATACACTATTTTGAATTATGTTGTCACCAAGTGAATCTCTTGTGCAGTGCATGGTGCTGTGTTGTCACACATTCTATACAACCTTTGTGTGCATTGATTATTTGTGATTGTTCTTTGAGTTATCAGTCCTTTTTCATATCTTCTGACTTTTTCCAAGAATAGGCAAAGGTCCTGCCACTTTGCACATATTTGACTATTGTCATTAAAACTCTGACACATCTGGTTCTCATACACTTTTGATGCTTTTTTGTGACTGTAGGCGTCAGTTTCTTGTACTTGGGGCGGGTGGGGGGATGTTGTCGAGAATCTGAGTGGTAAGAGCTGTTTCTGCACAGTCCTCCACCATCACTTGTTCCCCTCCCCTGTGCCGTCATCCAACTGCGTTTCCACCCTCCGGCCAATGGCGTTGTTTTTACTTAAAACCTCCACGTTATTCAACAGTCTGTCACTGTTGCAGACATTTTTAGATTTTTTAAAAAAAAAAAGCATCTTCTTTGGAGATCTGCAATGCACCTGTTCAGCCAGGCATTGGCAGCATCAAACCAGCACATTGTCATATCAAAACCACATCCGAGTGCATATCACTCCCAACTGTCAGCGATCTACAGTATACAGTGCATAGAAAGGCCATTGTTTACCCAGTAACAAGTGTTTAGTCATTTTCATAGTACATTGTTTCTTATGTACAAAAGAAAATGGGATGAAATTGTTCAGTGGCAGTGTTTTATGAACTTGGTCTGCTGTAAGTATGACTGTGCCTTTGGAGGTGGTAGAATGCAATTCAGATGTTTTTAATTTTAAAGATATAAATTAAAGAGTTTTTAAAAATTGCACTTGTCTTACCCATTATCATTTACAGCTTTCGTTAGTTTCCTTCACAGGAAGTTGACTCACCTTGTTTCATTTCTCATTGTGGTTGCAAATCTCCCAAGCGGGCTTTCTCGGAAATCTTTAGTTTATAATTTGTCTTAGTTTTTGTTTCTTTAACATGCAACCCTGGGTTGTGCTCATGGGGTCGCCTACATAAAACTTAAAAGGTTTTGAATTATGTTGTCACCAAGTGAATCTTTGGTATTTTTGGAAGCAATAAACGGACAAATCTGCTTTTAGATGAGGTTATGACTAGATTAAACTAGATTAAAATGTGTCCAAACGAATAGATACCCTCTTCCTGTACTATGACAACAGTACCATCTAGTGGTTTTTTATAGTACACAGCTGCAGCGTTTGTTTTTTTAATACCCTTTCACGTAAAATAGCACGGACATTGGTGAAAGATGTTAAAACATAATATCGTAGACATTATAACATAACTCGATTTTTTTCTTGCCTCTGTCCATGTATCAAGATGTGATAGAATGACAACAAAGAATTCCTTCTGGAATAGACAAGCACACCTCAGTCTTACCTCAGCCTTCTGTCCCTCCCTGGACAAAAGACATCTACTTGGGCTGTTCAGTGCAGACGGGTGAGCCTTTACATTGAATTCAACTTTAACGCGTTTATCGACTCAGACTTGGTATTCCTCTAACTTTAAATAATAAAAACAACACGAATAATCCACGAACAAGTACATTTTTAAATTATTATCATTGATAAATTAAAGTATTTTAAAGCCCACCTCTCATTTAATCGGGTCTATCTTTACTAGTGGTGGAGCGCCGCACATCCTCGCCGGTAGGCGGCGCTGCACGTTTTCCTCCCTCCGCTTTAAACGCAACACCAGACACCGCCCCCCCCCACGTCAACACGTGACCGAGGCGTTGCCTCTGATTGGTCTGAGCCCGGTGACGTCAGAGGTCGCGTCGGTTTGGCGCCCTTCGTCCGCGGCCAGAATGGCGCGTTTTTGAAAAGCGGAGCGCAGCTCCAGAAACATGAAACTGGACCTTCCCCTCCGGCCGCTGCGGGTATTTACGTGAAGACCTCCGGCGCTTCGTCCGTGTGCCCGCGGCTGACATGTGCGGGGCCTCCGGGCTGGTGCTGGGCTGTGCGGGCCCCGGAGCTGGGCCCCACTAACACTCGGCCTCCGGCTCCTGTCCGGCCCGGGACGTCCGCACCGCTCTGGCTGTCCCGCACGGACCTCCGTGCCTCTTATTCCCTCACGAAAACACGAAAAAGGCAAGAAGTCTGTCGCTCAGGTGGAAGTATTTCAGGCTGTGTGGTAGGTGGGACCTGAGCCTTTTTGTTTTTGTAGTTTGAAGTCCAGGAGCAGCAGGGCGCCATGTCACACACCGAGTTAGATGGTGTTTGGTTACACTTGCAGAACAATGATGCATCCTCCCCGATAGTTCTAGTGTGTTACAAACCCTGTCACAGTCAATAATAGTAACTTTCTAAAGGTGTTTGGTGCATGATGGCTGTCTCAGAAGTGCTGTTGTGGTTATGTGCTGTTGTTGTGCTGTATGAGTGATCAGCAGTTCAGCCCAGCGCTGCATCTTAAGTTAAAGCCGATTATTCCCTCATGTGTTGTGCTTTGGTTTAGATCTGCTCCGATGATGGCTGGTGTTGTGGCCGTGGCATCTGTCATTGAGGACTTTGATACTCAGGTACGTCTGTGACGCTCAGGTGGGTGGATGACGTCACTGTCAGCTGTCTTATGTGTTTCTTGGTTCTTCTACAGCCGTGCAAGAAATCTCAAAATGACGGAGGTGCTGTTGTCAAGACAATCACAAACTATTTCTCTCCGGTGCCCAAGCCTTTGGAAAAACCCTTTTCTCCTCCTCGTCCCAACAATATTATGGACTATTTTACCCGGAAGGCCCCGACTAAGACCAGCTCACCAGAACAACTGAAGGACGACTGTCAGAAATCTCAGCTCGGCGAAAAGCAGCATAGTTTAGAGGCAGAAGTAAAAAAGCCAATTCTGAAACGGAGTAAAAAGTCCAGCAAAGCAGCAAGGAAACTCGTGGGAACTACCTGCCCCACCGAGGAGGACTGTGTGATTGTAGAGCAACACGATAAAAGAGAATCGTCGGCACAAAAAGACGGGAGGGTTTCAAGTGGCGATGAAGTGGTAAATGTTATTACCAAGACCTTAGTCACAGGGGGAAAGTTAGATATGATGGCCGCTGAGACTTCTGGTGAAAGAGAGAAGCGTCATGACGATAACCCCAGAATTCTGTCCGACCTAGACAGCATAGAGTTGTCCCCAATCGTCCCTTCAAAGGATAGAGCGAAAAAAGTCAAAAGTAATGTACCGCATGTGAGGAAGCAGCAGCAGCAAGAGGAGGTGGAGACCGAGAGCTCGCAGTGTGATGTTAGCATGGAGGTCAACGTAGATGAGGCTTCGCAGTTAAACAACAGCACAGTCACAATCTCGTTTGAGGAATTTGTGCGCAGTCAGAGCCAGGACATCGACAAGGAGAATGACCTGGATGTCCCAGCGGCTACTGAAGAAATGGACACTAGCCTCAAAGAAAGCGAATGTTGTGCAGAGCCAGTACTCCAAGGCTCGCCACAAACAGTCACCATTCATGCTGAAGTGCATGCAGTCTCTCCCAAGCAGGATGTTGTGGCAGCTAAAAAGGTAGCATCTATCTTCAATAGGAGAAAAGGGGCAACAAGCCCCTTAGAATCAGTATCACCTGCTCAGATAGAGGCCAGACACAAGCTCCCATTTTCTATTCCACTTGTTAAGCGGAAATCTAACGTGGTTCTGGAGGAGGAAGACCTGGAGCTGGCCGTGCTTGAGAGTGAATCCACGCCCAAATGCACTGATGTCGAGAGAAAGCAGTTCATGGCTGCCTTCAAACAGCCTGCCCTGGATGGCTCGAAAACCAAGCCTTGTAAGAGCCAAGGCAAGACAAAGCAATCGGTGGAGAAAGCTGAAGACATTACAGAGAAGGAGGAGGAGACTGCAGTTCCACCACCCACTGAGGAAGCCCCTCCCTCTATTAAAAGAGCTGTTAAAAACAAGCTGTCAAGAAAAAGCCAAATGAAAGAGGAAAACAAGATGGTCACCGCCTCTCCTGCTCCTGAAAAAGAAGTGGCACCCACTGTTGATGGTGGCGAGACACCGGAGATCCCCGTCGCATCGAGCCCCTCCACCCCAACAGTGAGAAGGTCTGCGAGGGCGGCTGTTGGCAGGCAAACGTCCACCCCAGCAACTCCTGTCAGAAGACGCAGACAACCCAGCAAGCCAAACAGTGCCAGCGTACATCCTCCTGCAAAGATACGAAAGTCCAAACATGGAGTCTTCAAAGCAGAGATGGTGTGCCCTCCTGACATCAAGCAGAGTCCAATCAGGTGACATATGCATGTGGACGTCTTATTCTTTTCAATCCTTTTATAATCATCAAAAACCGTGATGATACTCTTATTCCATATATGCTATACCTTACTTTTATTTTCCTTATTTCAGGATTAAGTTTACAAGAATCCAGAAAGATGTTCCTACATCCAAGACAGAAGATGGATGTGGTGCTACACCTGCTTGCAATGTAAGTTAATGTTATTATTGTTAATTCTGTTCTTATTTACTAGTAATGCTTTGTACTTTTTGTTCTAATTTCCACTTTTTTTAGATTCCAAATCATGCCAAAAGAAGGAAACGGGCAAAAAAGCTGGTGGAGAAAGCACGGGTGATGCAGCAGAGTAGAAAAGCCAGTGTGGAGGTGAAGACGAGCCTCAGGCGCTCCTCACGCACCGAGGCCTCTGCCAAGAGGAGCTACTGTGAACCCGAGGTATGATTGACACTTGGCTTTAATTTCTACCACATTTACAAATTTATACTGTGTCAACTTGCAGAGGAATGGTGCATATTATCAACCAATCACAATTTTCATTGTCTCTTAATTGAACGTGGTAATTGTACAAGTGAATAAGCTTTTTTTAATCATATTGTCAGGATTCCATTATATGCCTGGATGATGTGTCGACCACTCCTAAGATGTCAGACAAGAGCAAGCCGCAGAAGTCTTTACGCAGTCTAAATGATGTTTTGGGAAAGGCCTCTACTCTTTGTAAAGATGCCAAACCCACATCAGGTTTGACACCTCCATTCACATCACACCAGTGTTTCCATTCACCATTTTGTCGACATCTCCTGTAACGTGTTGTAATTCTTCAGGCTCTAAAGCTGCCTCTCTGGGTCAGGAGAAAACCGCTCGGAGGACACCGCCAGTGATTTCCATCTTTGACGACAGCAGCTGCAAAAGCTCAGAGAATTCCCAGGACGACGAGCAGTTCAAGGCACGCAGGGAGTTCCTGAAGAGCGGTCTGCCTGACTCCCTCAGGAAACACATAGCCAAGACCACTGCCACAAAGGAGGCGTACTCTCTCTCCTGTTCTTCCTTTCAACTGGTGACACACACGAAGCAAGTGTTCACAGGTAGACCTCTCCAGCAATACACTTTTGTCCTTACTTTGCATATCTAAGTAAGTCAAACCCCAAAGAGTCTGACATAATATGAACATACAAGAATTCCATACATACAGGAAGTCTGACATAATATGAGCATACAGGAATTCATTTACAGTTTACAATGATTAAAAACATCAGCAAAACTGACTTCATGACATTAACGTGTGTCAAACTTGCTGTGTTTTAACAGATTGCCCCCTCTGGAGTTTGCCGTGGCCACAATCCTCTTTGCTGTCTCAACTGCAAGAGTTTTGGCACCACACTTGTGACCAGCTGCCACCTGTTAGTGGCTCCCTTCTTGTGGAGACAAAACCAGCATGTAGAGCGCTTTATAAGCTGGTACGTTGTTGTGGCTGCAGTCGTCAGTCTGTCTGTCTGTCTCTTTCTCTCTCCCTCTCTCTCTCTTTATGCTGCTCACTATCACCAGGGGGTTGGTCCTACCAAAGGTTTTCTTTTGTTTCACGAGTATCTATGAAAAGAGGTTGAGTTAGTTGTAATATATTCTGTACAGATCATTTAATCAACTACAATTGAATATTTTAGGTAATATTTGGCAGTAAACACCCCTGGTTGCACATTTTTCAACATAGATTTATTTGGTGCATAAAGGGGTTATTTATTATTACCCGCTGAGAATACATGCACACTGGGCTTGTAATGCTCCAGCAGTTAAAGATCAAATGTTTCATATTCGTTTCTCATTCGAAGGGCTCTAGCTGGAGACCCCCGATCCCTGAAAGTGTTCGTAATTGTCTCACGGCGGAGGTCAGCGCCTCCAATCCCTCATTCCCCGTTGAGATGTTCATCACTCGTCTCCTGAAGAGACGCGCTGATCACAGACAGCAATGCATGGCAGCAGGTCAGTCGCACTACTAGGAAATATAAAGGCGTGTGTCTTATTTGGTTTGATGTATTTTTTCACATTTGCCGTTACTGTTTCATATTGGCTCAGTAGATTGCTGTGATACTGAGACATATCTCGTTTCTAGAACCAGACCCGACCAGGGTCAAAAAGAGCCTGCTGTCTGCTGAACCACTGGGAGGGAAGAGGAAGAGAAGGAGCGAGGAGGAGGAACTGGCTGTGAAGGTGGCCAAAAAGCAACGCGTTAACTCTTCGGAGGTTGTTGTTTCTTCAGCGAATCCACAGCGGAGCAAGAGGGGAAGCCGTATGAGACGAGCTCAGAGATCCAAGCCCGAGGAGGAGAGTAATGATGACGCCAAGCCTTCGTCTAAATCTGAAGATGACCCTGTCACAATCATTTTGGATGAGGACACTGAAAAAAAAGGTTTAAATAAGTTTTTCTAGTCGTTCCAGTAATTTGGATTATCTTGATCAATCCATTACAGTATATACCAAAATATCAATTACACTCTAATAACATTAGCATACTAATTGTTTTTGTTTACTTTAGTGGTAGGATCAATGAATACTCATGTGGGTCCTCCTCCATCCTTGTGGAGTAGATTCATCGCTGACTCATTCTTTATTGTACAGATGACATGAAGGAGGATGTGTTGTGGACAGACAAGTACCATCCTCAGCACTCCAGCGAGATTGTAGGCAACAGCAAAGCAGTGAGGAGGCTGCACAGGTGAGGTGCCAAACCACCGTTTGTCTGACGTGTATTCCAGGTCAAGGTCTTGAGCAGTTTTCTGTTTTGCAGCTGGTTAAGGGAGTGGAAACTCCGTGCAGACCGAGAAGAAAGAAGAAAACAGACGGAAAAGAGGCAAGGGGAAGAAAAGAATGGTGGGTGGCAGAAATCCCGCTCTTCTCTTTGCTTGTTTGTTTGTTTTTAAGATTCTTTAAGATTAAGGTTTGTTTGTTCCAGATTCAGACTGGGACTGTGGAGAAGAGGAGTTCCAGGATGGAGAGGACATGTGCAATACTTTGCTCATCACTGGACCCACTGGGGTCGGAAAGACCGCGGCAGTCTACGCCTGTGCTCTGGAACTGGGCTTCAAGGTACAAACCCTGACCGGTGCTTGTGTTGAAAAATGTCCCCACGATGTTCTAACTGGCCCTCCTCCTTCTCCAGGTGTTTGAGGTCAACGCGTCGTCCCAGCGCAGCGGCCGTCTGATTCTGTCCCAACTGAAAGAGGCCACCCAGTCACACCAGGTGGACAGTCAGGGTGTAAACACACACAAACCCTCTTACTTTAATAGTTACATCACCAGCAGCAGCGCTGGCCCCGTCAGGCCTGGAGCTTCTCCAAGTAAGTAAACTCTGCATCAGTATCAGGAGACAGAATACCGTATTTTCACGACCATAAGACACACCGTATTTTAGCGCGCACCTTCAATTAACGGCCTGTTTTAGAACTGTTTTCATATATAGGGCACACCGCGTTATAAGGCACATAGAATAGAAACTACAGTAGTGGCTGGGGTTGCATGATGCATTCACTAGATTGAGCTGCGCTAAAGGGAATGTCAATAAAACAGTCAGATAAGTCAGGCAAACTTTATTAATACTGAATACGAACCGGCGTTCTCACAACTCCATTCACTCCCAAAATGACTAAACAGCTGTTTTATTATTTTACCCATGTGACATAGTGTTTTTGCATAACAGTTATTTTAACAACAGCAAGTTATAACAGGTACTGCAACATTTCTATCACGTAGTGGATTATAGTTGTGAAAATACGGTACTCCAAATTAACCGCTGCCTGCTTCCTTGATTTTCCAGGAAAGGTCAATTCTCCTCGAAGGGTGGTTTCCTCTCCTAGAAAACATCCTCAGTCACCTAAACAGGTTAAAAAAGGAGGTCTGGCTCCAAAGTCACTGGCTAATTTCTTCAAGATGGGTCGACCCGCCAACAAGGAGGCACCAAACACTAAAAAGAATGAACAGCCATGTAAATAAACTCCTTGGTTTGCATTTGTATGTTACACCAACTTTGATGAACAATTCAGTTTTTCCTCTCTGCACAGCTTCTTGTAAGAACTCAGCAGTAGCTTCTAAAGACAGGACCAGCGAAGACCAGAGCAAGAAGGTGGCCACTTCGCTTATCCTGTTTGAGGAGGTGGATGTGATTTTTGACGACGACTCCGGCTTCCTCGCTGCCATCAAGACATTCATGACCACTACCAAGAGGCCTGTCATTCTCACTACCAGTGGTGAGTAGGACGAAGGCCCGGTCCTGGTCCCTTGATGGTACTGATGAGTCTAAATCAGACCTCCTGTACGTTGTAGATCCTGCCTTCAGCGACATGTTTGATGGGAAATTTGAAGAGATCCATTTCAAAGCGCCTTCAGTGGTGAGTTGTGGATGTCAAGGTTTGGGGCTTCTGTTACAACGGTGAATGAGCGGGACACGTCTTTCTTCACCTTCCTTCCAGTCGGACTCGAGCAGCTTCATGCAGCTCTTGTGTCTGGCAGAGGACTTCAGGACGGACCGATGGGACGTCGACTCTCTGCTGCGCCACAACGGCTGCGACATGAGGCAGAGTTTACTGCAGCTGCAGTTCTGGGCCCGCAGCGGAGGGGGTCACTGCCCGGACAGACCCAATTCTGGTGAAAAGGGTAAAGGGTTTCTGAATCCCTTTTTTCACTTCATACAATCTTTAATTCAGGGCGAAATAACTACAGTTGGCCTTATTATAACTGTGTCAAGACTTTAAAAGGGTAATTCCTAAACGTTTGGGGAACTGCAGAATTGTTTATCAGATGTGAAAGTACGGCCACAGCTCAGCCCTGTAGGTGAACACAGTTAACACTTTCATTTGAAAAATATAAATAACCTGGCTTTTTTTTCCAGTGTTGATGGATATATTTATTTAAGCATTTGTACAGAAAAAAAGAAAAGGACATTTGATTGTATTTTCTATGCATTCTGAAGACTATTTTATCTCCAAGTTTTGCGGTGTGTTTACTTATAAAAGTCAACTTTTTTTTTTTTCCCCACTTATTTTAAGCAGCTGAACAAGAGACCAAAGACCTGTTGGATCCCGTCACATCCAACGTCCCTCCTCCTGACGCCTGCTGCACCGAGAGCATGCTGGGCCTGCTGAACATCGCACCTGAGCGAGACATTCGTCAGCTTCTGAGGGTGAGCACTGTGCTTACAATGATTTTAAAAAAAAATGAATGGATTGAGATATTGTCTGTCGTCAACAGACCTGTAGACCCGAGGGAACGTTGTGTTGGGACCTGCTGGCAAACTGCAAGCGCCGTGGAGTGGAACTTCTCTATTCAAATATGGAGATGCTCTTACCCCTGCCACACACCCAGCTGACTCCCTCAGCCAGTGAACACAGACAGACTCATTCCACATCACAAGACAACACGTGTGCTCCTCAAAAGGAGCCGCCGTCCCCCAGCTCGCTATTGTCTCAACCCAGGTTGGCGCCCACAGCAGAACAGATGGAGTCCCCAGAGGATGGAAGTCCTGTTAAAGTTTCCAGCAGGATGAAGAAGCAGCACTGTCCGCTTGGCCAGGACGGACTGGACTCTGACTCCGAGGATGATTTTGTGTCTCTTCACAAGCCTCGGGTTATCTCTCGGTCAAAGGAAGAGCCGAGAGAGGGCGTAGTTTGCCCGCCGGTGAAGAGGAAGCCACTGACCCCTGAGGAGAAGTTGAAAAGCCTCCCCGTCTCCCAGTGTCTACAATCATTAGGTGAATTTTTTGACAACCTGTCCAGCATGGACTCATGTCTGGGTGCCCATTCAAAAGTGGGTTACATCGCAGCTGGTGCCTTGGTCAAAGACGGGATGACGGACGAGGCGAGGGTCGAGACGGACAGAGGGAGCTGGATGAGCGGCGAGCGTTCGTTAGAGATTGCGGCTGCTGTTGAGGCTCTCGGCTTCAAGCAATGTTGCAGCTCAGCAGCGGATGCCTGGGACAAAACCAAGCAGTTGGAGGGGGGGCTGAGGGGGGAGGCAGAAGCAGAACTGACTCTTCCTGTGGCAGCTCACCGCAGGAGTTACAGCTACACCCCGGAGGGCCCCTGCCAACCACAGTGAGTCCTCACAGCACTTTACGCAATCTTCACATCTTTCGGAAACAGTGGACATGATCCTGTGAATTTGGAGAAGTGCTGTCCCACCCCACTACGTGATTCACCAAGCCGAGAGTCTCCATGAATCTGGATGTTTTAGATGGTTTACTGCTACAAGACTTCTGTCAAGTTGATCACTATGTTTGATATATTTATTCCAGGCTTATCCAGCAGAGAACTGAGGTGATGGAGAGCCTGGTGTTTGGTACCCTGTGCAACAGACCAGCTGCTGCCATGGAGTACTTGCCGACGCTGCGCTCCATCTGCAGATCGGAGCAGCTGAGAGAGCAGGGGCATGTTAAACGGAGGTGAGCATTACAATCTGGTTAAGACCTTTGTGCGGGAACTGGATATTATTAGTGTCTCTGCCTTTTCTTTCAAAAGTCTGCGAGCACCAAACAGCAGACATGAACCACGTCTACAGCGGGTTAAAATAAAATGTTTCCTTTTCCAGGTTCCTTCACTATCTGGATGGGATCCACCTGGGTCTCAACAAGAGCACGCTACAATTTCTTGCAGAAGACTTCCCTTAAAGTTTAAGGGAATTTAAGGCTTAAACTGTAGCACCGGGTGCATCCTAACACCCTCACATTTGAACTCAGATGTGCTGTAAATTCAGCGCTGGTTGGGGTGCCTTCACAGACTGCACTAATAATAATTTAGACTTGTATCATTTTTAAACTGTTGCTGGAACTTTTTTGTACATCAGCGTTTCATACATTGAAACCTCATTTATAAATATACAGTTGTGTTAATCAAACGTGATTTGCTTTTGCAGAGCAAGTGTAATTAATGCTGTGTAAGTGATGTGAAATAGAGTTTGTGTAAATCTCACAGAATTGGTTTCTCTTTGTAAAAGGGTGCTATTTTTTTTTGACAAAATTACTTTCCACTTCAGCCTCCTCACATTTAGTTTTTCTTTTTGTTTAACATATTTTATTTTTCAGAAGCAGAATTCATGGTGGGATTTGAAATAAAGGTTTATCAAAACCACATTTATGCATGCCTGTCTAAGCTGTGTACGCAACAGGAAGTTTTGCAGAGCAACAGAAATGGCGCGCAGGTTTTCACTTGTTCCTGTTACTCTTTTGGTGGAACCGGTGTGTTAACTCTAGAAACAGTTTTAAATGAGAGTGAGGGGAAAAAAGAAGAGAGTCTAAATTTCCGAAAAAACCGCACGCACACGTGACTGCTATTTTAGGGTTTAAAAAATAATAAACAGCACCTTGGAGGCTTGAGCAGACTTGGTAGCGGCTGCCTGTCTGTGCGTAAAAGTGGGCGGTTGCTCGATTGTGACGCGGCGGAGGAAGGTTCCCTTTTCCATCGCGCCTGTCTCAGCTCGCAGACGGGTGGAGCGGACCGCGGCACCATGCCCAGTGTCGACGGCGGGGTCCATCGTGTGATAGGAGACGACGACTGTGCGTGGAAATGTCGAACCACGAGCGGAACAAAAAGATCTTAATGGATCTGGTGAAACAACCGCACAACAATCGGTGCGCGGACTGCGGCGAGCCTGGTGAGTCTATATAGAATAATGACTAACTTTGCACCCAGTTCTCTTTTACATTTCGTTTATAACACGTGAAAAAAGTTACATTTTTGGAAAAAAGAAAGCCAAGGCGTAAAGATCAGGCCAGATTCTCCTTGTCTTCTAGATCAGGATTTAGAGTCACTGATCTGGTTGTTCAACTTAATTTAATAACAAAACCTTCCTAGGTTTTAGGCTCTATTTCTCTATATCATCATTTCTACAAATTTGAGTGATCGGTTAATTAACCTTTGATCGATTAATCTCTTGTAACTCTACGTTTATTCTGCACTTTCTTATTTCTACCCTTTTCAAAATTTTGAGAAATACTATACTCTGTCTCAGGCACTTTGGCCATTTCATAACTAATAAATACTCTCAGATTATATGCTGCATCAGAGCCATTAATCTGTGTTGCGGATAAATTAAAAGTCCTCCCTCAGCTTTGTATTATTCATTATTATATTTTGGAAACACCAATTTACTGACAAGCATTACCTAAGCACTACTGTTAATCTAAGTCATATTTAACAAATTCATATAGCACGATCCTTTCTTCTAATAACATTATTTTAGTACTTCACTGGTTCACTGGTGGTCAGAGTGGCTCCTGTCTATTCAGACCCAGTCTGGGTTTGAGGGATGCTGCAGGTGGACAGTGAGGAGCAGGGAAGCCTAACAGAGGCTCCAGGTTGACTTGCTGTTCCTCACACCTCGTCTCCTGCAGATCCAGAGTGGGCTTCCTACAAGCTGGGAGTGTTCGTGTGTCTGAACTGCTCCGGCATCCACCGCAGCCTGTCCAGCCGGGTCAAATCCATAAAGCTGGACTTCTGGGAGGACGAGCCGGTTGAGGTAGGCGTCACTTCTGTGCCCTCGCCGCTCTGACAGACACATCACCGAGTTGTCTTTGTCTGTCTCACCTGAGAAGTTCATGAAAGCCAACGGCAACGCCAGCGCCCGAGCCCTTTACGAGAAAGCCGTCCCGGTGTACTACTATCAGCCTCGGGAGAACGACTGCAGGTCAGTGCTGCTCTGCTCTTTCTGGCTCATGTCGACATGGTGGAATCTTCGGTTATGACATGAGCCGACTGCTGACCCTGCAAAAACAAAACCCCAAAAATCCCGAAGGAGTGCAACTGATGAACAGACAAATTCGATACACAATCAAAGTTCTGAAACACTTCTGTAGCAGGGCTGCGGCTCCTGATGACACTCTTTTCTGTTCCCCTCCGAACCACAGCATGCTACGTGAACAGTGGATTCGGGCCAAGTACGAGAGGACGGAATTCACGGGAGAAACCAAGTTTCCACCTCTTCCATACACCACAGGTGACGTTCCCTCGTCTGTTGGGATTCACAAATGAAGATTGGAGAAGAGAAATGAAGCCGTCCTGCTCTAGGAGAGGAGGGACGTGAAAGGCTGGAGCAGGAATGCACCCAGGCCTGCTCTGAGAAAGGGCCTGGTCATGTGACTCGGGCCATTTGATTTCAGGTTTCTATGAAGGCATGCTGTGGAAGAAGGGGAAAGAGAAAATGCAGTTTTTGAAGAGGAAGTTTGTGCTGGTTGAGAGAGAATTTACTCTGTCTTACTACAACAAGGAGAATGTGAGTTTTAAGTGAGCAGATTGAGCGTTGGCATCAGTTTTTTCTGCCCTTTGCGCTGATTCTGAGGTGTCCCCCCCCCCAATCAAGACATCCAAAGGCCCTAAAGCCGTCATCTCCATAAAGGACCTAAATGCCACGTTTCAGCCGGAGAAGATCGACCACCCTCATGGCCTTCAGATCACCTACCAGGACAACAGTCGCACGAGGAGCCTCTACGTTTATCACGAGAGCGCCCAGGTGGGACTGCACCACGATCCACATCCAAACGGCCGGAAGCTCAGAGCCTCTTTTTCTACTTCAGGAAATAGTCACATGGTACAACGCCATCCGCGCTGCACGCTACGCGTACCTGAAGACGGCGTACCCGACAGGAGCCGATAAAGAAGTAGGCATCACACCCCAGGACAGCGTGGGACAATCTGGAAACGATATCCGGTTCCACCGACTTTAGTAGCTTAGATATTCCCAAACGTGTACCAGTGAGAGGGTTAGACATATTCTACCTGCGGTGTGTGAAAGAAATAAGAGGTTAGTTTATCCCCTAAACCACCTTTTGTCTGTGTCAGCTGATACCAAAGATAACGACCAACTACCTCAAAGAAGGATACATGGAAAAAACAGGACCGTTGGTGAGTTATTAAACACACACCCGTGTTCTTCCTCGTGAACTTCCCGTCCTCGTTACTATGCGTGTGCTCAGTGAAATGATAGTTCTTTACATGCCGTTGATGCATCGTTATGTGTTTTTTTTTTTTTTTTCTTTTTTCTTTTTAATAGCACAAGGAGGCGTTCAAACGGCGGTGGTTTGTTTTGGACTCTGAGAACAGGAAGTTGTTGTATTTCAAGCATCAGTTGGTGAGGACGTTTGTGCGTCACCGTCTCACCAGGCCCGTCGGCAGCCTTTCAGTTTCACCACGTCAGCGTCTCTGACCGCAGGACGCAGAGGAGTTAAGGGCCATCTTCATCGGCACGGAGGGCAAGGGCTACTCGGTGCAGGAGTGCGAGCCCACGAAGGCTCGGGGCAACAAGTGGAGCTTTGGTGTCTCGGTGGGGACGCCGGCGCGTCGGTTCGTCTTCATGTGCGAGCAGGAGAGGGAGCAGAGGGAGTGGCTGGAGGCCCTCGCCCAGGTCCTGCGGAGACCCATGACACCACAGGATCACGCCAGTAAGCAAGAAACCACCACAGATGCCAAACGTGCAGATAAAATTCTTTATTTTAGTCACAAAATGCACAAAAAAACAATTATGAATGAAACAAAAACGTAAAGATTAACTGACCATTGGTATGAGGTTTGCATACACTTGCATGCACACGTGTATGCAAATAAGGCAAAATAATAAAGCTGTGTAACTACAGCGTGTGCATGTTCAAAATCCATTCATTCATTCATTTTCCATTTTCTGAACCATGTTTAATCCCACTTTACCCCTTTTTTTTGTTCCTATTGCAGCTGAAGCTAACATCGCGTCTAAGAGATGAGCGATACAGATGAACAACTGGACCACAAGACTGCAACATTAGTTTTAAATGTACTGTTCTTTAGAAGATTCTCTTTTTTTTAACTGATATTAAAGCACAGGATCATTTGTTAAATCACCTTTGAGGACCAACCGTATACCAGTGTCATTAAATTATCACTATTATGTAGGAAATGTTAAAAATGTGCATCACCAAGTGATTTGTTTCTAATGTGATACCTTTTTTTCCCCACACAAGAGTGCATTATTTAACATAAGAAATGATCTTGTTTGAAACGATGACAGAAATTACATTTGTTTTAAAAAAAAGTTTAAATCATGGTTCATGTGAAGTTTTCTTTATTTGTCTTAAGAAACTGCATATACGTTCAACTATATTATTGTATTGGTCACGCAGAAACACACAAAAATCTATTCAATTGTTACTTTATGTCGAATCAATTGAAAGATTAATTAAACCAAACACAGGAGATGAAACGCGTTGTCGTCGTCATCGGGTTTGTCCCGCGCGGGCACCCGTAGTCGCCGGGTGTTGGAGGTCGAGCATGCTCAACAAACCTTCACAAAAGACCCGCTAACATGGATCTATAGGCGAGCGGCGCCGCCGGCTCTCCTTCACACGCCATCCTCGCCGATCGCGGACGTCCCGGACGGGAACGAAGGGCGAGCAGAAGCGCCGGGGGTCATCGGAGAGAGGCCCGTCCGGTTTGTCCTCCAGGAGCGGGAGAGCGGGCCGGGCCTGGCGGCGCCCCCCCCCGGGGCCCCGGAGCACCCTGACAGCCCCTCCGAGGAGCCCGGCACGCCTCAAACATGAGGAAGGACGTGAGGATCCTGCTCGTGGGGGAACGTGAGTACGGGGAGGGGGTCGAGGTGTCCTGGGAATGGCGGGGAAGCTAGCGGGGAAGCTAAAGGCTACTGCTACCAGCCAGCGGGTCAGACGCCACAGATGTGGGGGTTCGGGTGGGTCGAGGGGGGGCATGTCCGCCAGCAGCTCCTCTCCCAGTCCCACCGACCGCGTGTCCCCGCCGGCTGCAGTTTTAACCCCCCGAACGTCGCAGGAGAACGGGGTTTAACCCGACGAGTCTCCGGGCTCAAATGCGCCCGAAGTCCAGCAGCAGGCGGGTTCTGACCGGGGTCAGGGTCCGATGAGCCCCACGTCCTGGTCCAGACGAGACAGGGTGAGGTGGGTCACGGCGGGGTGTCGCCAGGAGGAGGTCAAAGGTCAACGCGGGGGTTGGAGCCTCCGCGTCGGTCCAGAGGTGCAGGGTTTATGCAGCTGCAGAGCTGAAGGTTTCCCTTGTTGGAGATTGAAACCTGCACCCGGATGAGTGGAACAACGACACCAAGGTGGATGTTGAGTTTGTGTTGTTGCTGCTCTGTTTGGTGTCTGTGTGTGTGTGTGTGTGTGTGTGTGTGTGTGTGTGTGTGTGTGTGTGTGTGTGTGGGTGGGTGTGGGTGTGTGTGGGTACTATTTATATTGTAGTTGTGGCCGATCAGGATGGAACGCTTTGCCGCGGTTGACACCTCGGTGTCACCTACGTCTGCACCCCACATGCCAACATAAGTCGTAGGTTGACCACAAAGAAAGGACGCTGATGGAGCCGAGCAATTACTCCTTTAATAACACACACACACACACACACACACACACACACACACACACACCTTGTCCAGTGTTTCATCAACCCTCTGGTCTGATTTCTGAACAACTTGGGGTTAATCAGTAAATAAATGCATTTATCACAGTACTTTGTGGGCGCGGGCGGATTTTCTCATTTATTTGAAACGGAAGGTTTGTCTGAAAAGATGAGCTTCCCCTCAAATGACCTCACCTCTGCTCTTGACTACACCCGTGATTAGAGGCTTGTGATGTAAAGTTCTAAGAAAAGGAATGTTGTTTGCCTCTGCAGCCAAGGTGGGGAAGACGTCCCTGATAATGTCGCTGGTCAGCGAGGAGTTCCCCGACGAGGTACGTACCCACAGCCAGTCAGACGATGTCTCCTCTGTCCTTCCTCCTCAACGTGGGCGGCTCTGCCTTCCAGGTTCCGCTCCGCGCTGAGGAGATCACCATCCCAGCCGATGTCACCCCGGAGAGGGTCCCCACACACATCGTGGACTACTCGGGTAAACTGCGCGCGGGCGCAATGACATAAATGCTGTTTAAAGGGGCGCGCCGCCTTTAACTTACACAAAGACTTTATTGTTGCCTCCAGAAGCTGAGCAGTCAGAGGAGCAGCTGTACCAGGAAATATCTAAGGTAGATTCCTGCACGCTTTAGGACCAGCGCGTCCCCCGCCTGGGTGAGACATTCACCTCGCTCTTTGTTCCGACAGGCAAACGTCATCTGTATAGTTTACTCGGTCAACAACAAGAAGTCGATAGAAAAGGTGAGCGCGCTTACTCCCTAAATGTCATTTAAAAAATGACTGCAATTTTAATGATTCCCACAAACTTAAATTGTGGTTTTGATGGACTTTAGCTGCATTTCTGATTGTTGCTGTTACTGTGGTAGGTGACCAGCCACTGGATCCCCCTGATCAATGACAGGACAGACAAGGATAGCAGGTGTGTGCGTGTGTGCGCGTGTATCTGCGTCTTTCAATGTAAAAGCTTTAGAATATTACAATAAATTGAGTATATGATTATATTGTATATGAATAGCTAATTAGTAGTGTCACAGGAATGCATTGTAGTACGATTGTCTCTTATTTTGTCAAAGTAACTAGCCCAATGCCCCCTTGGAGGATGCCTGGAACCACAGTTTGACTTGTGCCTGAGAAATTGTTTAATTTGCTCTTTTTTTTGGCGCTGGTATAACATGGTAATGAAGGGTTTTCTTTGCAGGGTGCCGTTAATCCTTGTGGGGAATAAATCTGACCTGGTGGAACACAGCAGCATGGAGACCATTCTGCCAATTATGAACCAATACCAAGACATAGAGACCTGTGTAGAAGTAAGCTGGTAACTCCTGCAAACACATAAATTCATGCTTTGAAGCTTTTGAGGGAAGGGTAGTGTTGCCTTTTGAACAGCGCTGTGAGAAGGAAGCCCCTGCCTTTACCCCAAACCTCGCCCTGCTGCTAATGTGTGCTGCCTGATAAACCGTGAGCACATGACTGCGATACGAGTCAGCTCAGCCATGGCCGCCGCTGGCGTGTGCTGTATTGGTTACAAGGTTATAACGGGGACATGAGGACGTGAGGGGAGACACATGCAGAGCAGATGCAGCTGGAGAGGCTTCTCTTCCAAAGGTGCATTCCAACGTGCTTCGTTTTTCCTCAGTGCTCCGCCAAAAACCTGAAGAACATCTCCGAACTGTTCTACTACGCCCAGAAAGCTGTTCTTCACCCAACAGGACCCTTGTATTGCCCAGAGGAGAAGGAGGTGAGATTTATACCTTAGAATTTGGCCTATGAATCCAAATATGAATCTAGTTTTAACCGCCACGATCATCTCGTGTCTTCCCTCTCCCAGTTGAAACCATCTTGCGTTAAGGCTTTAACTAGAATCTTCAAAGTCTCAGACTTGGACAACGACGGCATCCTCAATGACAACGAGCTCAACTTTTTCCAGGTGAAGCCTCACGATCCACAACATCAGTGCCCTGAGGGGACGGAGCTTTCCCAGGACATATGCATCACCTGTGTTTTATTTCTTTTTGTAGAGAACGTGCTTCAACACACCGCTGGCACCTCAGGCCTTAGAGGATGTGAAGAATGTTGTCAGGAGGAACATGGCAGATGGTGTTAAGGATAATGGGCTCACACTCAAAGGTTCTTTTTTTCATCTTTTAACTTAAACTCTCTGTGACTTTTCCTTCCTGAGATGCTTTCGTTATCTTTCTCTGTTTTTTTTTCAGAAACATCATTATTGAACCTTTGTCTTCTTCCATCCCTGCAGGCTTCCTTTTCCTGCACACCCTCTTCATCCAGCGAGGTCGACATGAGACCACCTGGACGGTTCTGAGGAGGTTTGGCTATGACGACGACCTGGAGCTCACGCAGGACTACCTGTTCCCCCTGTAAGTGCTGTCATCTGTGAGACTGTGTGACAGTCTGCTCAGCTGATGTTTCTCCTGTCGCACCGCAGGATCAAAATTCCTCCCGACTGCACCACCGAGCTCAACCACAATGCTTACCTCTTCCTTCAGAGCATTTTTGACAAACACGACAAAGTGAGTGGTTTTGCGTTGGGCGGGGCATCATTCGATAGTCTTCTGACTTCCTTTTCTCATCCCGACCCGCGTCTGTGTGTGTGTGGTTTCCGGCCCGGTCCAGGACAGAGACTGCGCGCTCTCGCCAGAGGAGCTGAAGGACCTGTTCAAAGTGTTTCCCTACATGCCCTGGGGTCCAGACGTCAACAACACCGTTTGTACGAACGATCAGGGATGGATCACTTATCAGGGATATCTCTCTCAGTGGACGTGAGTGTTAAACTGCTAGATCACATCGAGGCGCCACAACCTTCTGCTCATGGCGGCTTCGCTCATCGTGTGTTTGTTCGGGCAGGCTAACCACGTATCTAGACGTACAGCGTAGCTTGGAGTACCTGGGTTACCTGGGTTACTCCATCATCTATGAACACGAGTCCCAAGCAGCTGCCATCACAGGTGAGAGAATCATTCCGTTAACTATCTCTGTTCGCGTCATTTATATGTGAGCGTATCTGGTGTCACATGTATTTCCTGTTTCAGTAACTCGAAACAAGCGCATCGATCTGCAGAAGAAGCAGACGCAGCGCAGCGTCTTCCGCTGCAATGTCCTGGGGGCCCAGGGCAGTGGGAAGAGTGGGTTCCTCCAAGCTTTTCTGGGGAAGAACCTACAGGTAAAATAACCAGTCGCTGGCCTTCAGCGAATCCTCAGCAAACTAAATCCTACGGCTACGGCTCTTCTGATATGTGTTTAACATCCACATCAGAGGCAGCGGCGAATTCGAGAAGAACACAAGTCTTTGTACGCCATCAACACGACTTATGTTTATGGTCAGGAGAAGTACCTGCTGGTAGGGACCGACTGCTGCCACACAGTAGAACAACGGGTGCTGCTACATGGTGATGATCCCTCCGTCTTCCCTCTCTCTCTGCCCACCAGCTCCACGAAGTGATGCCAGATTTTGACCTCCTGTCAGAGGCCGACCTCGCCTGTGACGTGGTGTGTCTGGTGTACGACATCAACAATCCACGCTCCTTCGAATACTGTGCCAAAGCCTACAAGGTATGTTCCAAACGGGAGTTGGGGGGGGTGGCGGCGCGTTCCCGTCGGCCTGGTTTAACCTGGATGCCTTTGGCAGCAATATTTCATGGACAGCAAGATCCCGTGTGTGGTGATCGCAGCCAAGTCAGACCTGCACGAGGTGCGGCAGCACTACACCCTCCCGCCGCTGGACTTCTGCCGCAAACACAAGCTCCACCCACCTCAGCCGTTCACGTGCAACACCAATGACACGCTGGGCAAAGAAATCTACACCAGACTCACCACCATGGCCATGTACCCGTGAGTACTGCCCCGTGGTCTCGCCTGTCCCTTAACTGTCGTCCTCTCCCTTCTTCTTGTATTCTTAAAACTCCCAAACGTATTTTAGAGTAAATGAAAGTGTCTCTTGCTCTGGTCGTAGCTTATTGGTTCAGAGCGGAGTGTTTTTTTTCTGTTGTGGCTGTAGCCTTTCTCGTCTCGTGTGTTGTCTCTGGTGGTGAACGCACACGTCTCTTGTCTCTCTGCAGCCACGCCCGTCTCCGCTGCTTGTGCGGCTGCAACAGGTGCACGTATTGCCTGTGTCAGAACCTCCTCAAGTTGGAGCTGCTGCGCAGCATAAAGGCCCAACTGCGCAGGGTCGTTTTTAACAGGTCGACATGTAGAATCAAACGTAGCAGTTAATTAATCTAGAATTGACGTCTCCCTCCATACTTCCCATCCCTGTGATCAACCTCCCCGTTAGGTGGTGTAGAGGCTTCTCCTTCTCGCCCAGCAGCTCTTAGGTTTACACTGCATATCCACTCTTTGAAATAGAAGATCACAGACAGTAGTGGCAATATCTTTTCTTTTCCAGACTAAATGACAGAATGATTTAGTCTTTAATCAGGTGAGGTCCTTCTCATCAGAGTGCTCTAAATCACTCCTGGGCTGTGTCCCCTGGCCTCACACTGTCCAGCTTGGTTTCCACCTCTTTTCTCCCCTCTCTCCTCCAGTTTTGTGCTTTGTCCCACATTTGCACTAGTCTGGTATCTTAAGGGGCGGGGCTAAAAACAATGATTGACAGGGAAATGTCACTTCTGTGCAACTACAGTGAGTTCATATTTCTACTATTTTGCATACTCAGATTTTTATTCAAAGTTATTTGTTTGTTTTTTTTGAAGCCTCGAAAATTCAAGGGTTCGGTTGGGTTGTGCAAGTTATAGGTCGTCAAGTTTAATAAAACGAGGCACTTTGCTCTGTGTCACTTTACCCTCCAATGAAAGTTGTGTTGTACTGGTTGTACTGGTCTCTGCTGCAGCTCCAGCCAGCCCACCCGCTCTCTGCTCGCTATGATACCACCAAGTGTGGCCCTGGTCTCTCAGCTAACACACAAGCTGCTAACCAGGCAGGTGACCGTTCTCGCAAGTGTGAAGCAGGCTGCAGTGCAGACTTTACTGATGCACACACTTATAAAATAACAAAATCTTAACAGGCTGATTGTTAAGAGTGTTGCTACTTCCTTTCCTGATGTGGATATGCAGAGTGTAAACCTTTACTAACAGCCATCATTTTTATAATTAACAAGTGAAATGCAAACATCTGTTTGGTTTGTGCTTGAAACTGAAAACCTCCTGGAGGTCTGCCTGTCAGAAGAACAACCAGATACTTATTCACATAACAATCCATTTTCAGTTTTGATTCCTCTTTTTGATTCCACACCCACGGAAGACATTTGAATCAGTTCTAAGGTCTATGTGGGTTGAGGATTCAAACATTTCAAAGTATATTTTTTTATTTATTCATCTTTTGATCAGTTCAGCTCACCCTCTTTTTCCTGTCTCTTTGTTTTTCCACCACATAGGTGTTCACGTACATGTTTTTGGCTGCCCTTCTTCCTCTTCCTATTGCATGTTGTGACCCTTTAACTCCTGCTGCTGATTTGTTCCCTCTGTCTGCTTCCTCACTTTCTCTTATTCCTGTAAATCTCAGCTATAATTGTAGTTCTTCGATTGGACTGAAAACACTAATTAAACATTAGTAGATATCACTGCATCCACTGAGCTGTGTGCTATTGGCAGGCAATGTTTAGGACAGCACTCTACCACGGTGTGCACGTTTTTCTGTGTGTTCCTTGCCTGACATTTGCGGTGATATTTGGCCACACACACACACACACACACACACACACACACACTTAAACTCACACTCAAGTCTGCAGTTTGGCTTTTTGGGCTGGTTGGAGTTGCCTGGTGTGGATTTAACCACAGCTACAGTCCCACTTCATATGAAGTGTCTCCCAGCGCTGTCCGATCGGTGCCGGCTGGGCTGGACGGAGGCCGCGGGGCTCTTTACCAAGTCTGAGCAACTTATTATGTCAGGAAGGTAAAATCAGAAACCGCCTGTAGAGATTGGAATCCTCACAGAAACAAAGATGGATTATGTGGCTGTAAAAGTCAGATGGCACAGCAGGAAACCAGTGTCTCCTCGTCCTGATGTGATTAAACAAACGTGTTCGTCGTGCTTGTGGTTAGGTGTGAGAAGATGATTTTTTTTCCTGTTTCCCCTCACCTGCTCTGGCCCCTCTGCTGTCTTTCACAGGCACATGGCTCAGGCGGACCTGAAGAACTCCACCTTCTGGCTGAGGGCGAGCCTCGGAGCCACCGTGTGCGCCGTGCTGGGCTTCGCCATGTACAGAGCGCTTCTCAAGCAGCGGTGATGGGGTGGCCGCGGGCGCCTCCCTCCCTTCCTCCAGCTCCCTCTGTTGACTCTGCCCCTTCTCTTCTCACCTGAGAGACTGAAAACCCCGGTTGACCCCTCCTGACCATGTCCTGTACTCCGGTTTCACCCATACAACACAAAGAAAACGCTGAGGAAAATCATTTTATATGCATCAAAGCAACAGTGTTTAGGTTATTTGATGCGGAATAGAGGTTGATTTTAAAGTCATTTTCAGACGTTGGCATTCTTTTCTTCTAGTCCAGGTTAGAAAGTCCACCACTGGATGTCGTCAGCTGATTAAATTGTTGTTTTTCTCAGGTCAGACATAATTCACGTAGATGGTTGGAGAGCACAGAGACAGCCGTGCAGAGAGACGCCACAAAGGGACTTGAATCTGTTTTATAGTTGATGTATATGCAGTATATTACATCTGGAAACCCCCAAACTTGTAGGATTAGAGAGCGCTGCAATCCAGAGTTAACAGATGTCAGTGTTACATTTAACACTAGAAAGGTCATGGACGTCACACATTCATTTATTTATTAACCTCTTTGTTCTTCTTGTCCGTTTTGAGTGCGCTTGCATGATAACAGAGGGAATTCCATTTTATATTTAGCGTTGTCAGACCTGTCCTCCTGGTGTATCATGATGGTTTTTAATTTAGAATTTTGTGCATCGTTATATTTTTATGAAAGCAAGGACGCCTCACAGCGAGAGGACGTGGCACGACAACCTGCCACCGCGTCTCACCATAAACATTTTTTTTCCACTCGTTTTTGTTTTCCGGCATTTACAACAATGTAAAAACTAAATCCTCGCACAGTTACTAACGCGTGTTATCGGATGAGACGAAAAGCAATCTTTAAAAAAAAACAAAGGCAACACGGGAAAAATGTTTTTAAGCATATGTAATAAATGACATTTGCAGCAAACGTGTGGTTGTTTCAATGGCAGGTTGAGGTCAACCCATGAATACAGAAGTGAGTAAATGATGCATTCGTGTGCAGGAAGTCTCTCACAGACACACACACACACAGGTAGATAAACCAGTGAGCAGCACGGACCAACATGGCTGTAAATGAGACCAAGATATTATTTGAGGGCTTTCTGCACAAGAGGAAAGATAGGATGGTATGTAGCTGTTTTTGGTTTGTTTCTTATTTTTTGTCAGTACTTCTGTGTTGGGAAAAGTGAAAGGAACAAATTGCTGTGTCCAACATGACAGAGAGTCAAGTGGGTGACGTACTGGTTCAGGCTTCAAAACACAACCTTGTTCTTCTATACAAAGAACGGCAACGCTGTAAGTGACCCTTCACTGGACTTTAGGTTCATATTTAAATCAAAAAGGATCTTAATAAATGCTTTCTCCCCACAGCTGAACCTGAGAGGAAACTATTACATTTACACAGTAAGTCTACCAATTAAAGCACTGTATGGCAGTAAATAAAGTAAATACATCTATCCGTTCGAGGAGTGTACGTTAGTTCAAATGGTCAGGTCCATTATTATAGGTCAACGCAGTGTCCAAAATAGTAAGGAAATGTGACTTCCTCTAATGTGACTGCGCGGCTGGTTTCAGGTACAGTCGGTGCAAGAGGTCTACAAGACCAACAGTAAACGCTTCATGTTTGAGATCAACATGAACAATGGGAAGAAAAAGCTGCTGGTGAGTCACCATCGCCGGGGGCTCCCCTGTTGTTGGGGTCAATCACTCTGTGGTGTCTTCAGTTCGATTAAGGTGTGAGTTTACCTCGGCTCAGATCGTGAGTGGTAAATTGTTTCACTCTGTGAGGACCGGCCCTTGAGGGACGCCGCGGTTCTGGTTTGGAGAAAGCAACGAAAAAGACCCTTCTGAGCATGTGTGTGTATTCTTGTACATGCTATATAGTGAGGACCAAAATTCTGAACAGATCAAACTAGAGCCGCCCCCAAAGATGATATTAGCAGAGGAAGGTCAGCCTTTCATCAAGGTCCTCACAAAAGTGGACGTACAAGGATTTGGGTGTGTGTTCTCGACCTTTCCGACATACTGAGTACCAAAATACTCATTTTACCAGCAGAGACACTTGTGAGGGTGGTTTGGGGGTCAAGACATGGTTTTAAGGTTGTGTTGAAATTGGGTCAGGGGGTTAGTGGTGGTGGAAAGGAGCTGGGTAAAGTGAACTAGAATATGTGTGTGTGTGTGTGTGTGTGTGTGTGTGTGTGTGTGTTTAGGCTGCAGAGACAGTAGAACTGAGACACCGATGGGTGGGACACCTTTGGCAGGCCATGCATCTCTCCAGATCGTGGGCCTACACCTCCAGTATCACACCGTCAGTGCGACTCTCAAGCTGGGACGGCCCGGGCGTGACCTGGCGAACCTGGGATGACCTGTCCTCTCCTCAGGCAGGACGTGTGTGAAGAGCAGCCGCAGACGAAGGAGAGCGGCGCGACGGAGCGCCTGCCCCTCTCTGCCTCTGCAGACCACCCTCGGCACGGGATCGGGACCCCGCCCTGCCCCACCAACCCGACAGAGGCCCACGTTTACAAGAACAATCAGCCGGCCAGTGATTGCCCTAACGAAGGTAAACTCATATTGATCCAAGCCCCTTCTTATCTGGCTTTAATCCAGGTGGTCACTCTTTCTTTCAGTCTCTGTGGACCCACTCTATGATGTTTTACCTCTTAGGGAAGGTAGGAGTGGGGCTGTCCTTGGGGTCTGTTGGGGATTATGTGACGCTGATAAATTGTTCCTGCTGTCTTCATTAGGCAGGTGTGAAGTCCAAACAGATCAGGAGAGCCCGTATGACGTCCCTTTCTCAAACAGGATGGCGCCACCTCACCCAGGTGACGTCAAAAAAGAGAGAAATGTCATGTAAAGAATGGTGGGAAAGACGGATAATTATTAGTTTCCTAAACCTGCAGTGGCCACAGAGAACATCTACGACGTGCCGAGCCTCCTGCTGAGGAGGATACCCGATCACGCTTTAGGTATGCTGTTTGGGTCGGTGTGCGGCCTTTTCCCGGTTTTGCACTGACGTCTACTTTTGCCCGTCTGAAGCTGTCGGCCCAGAGGAGCAGCAGAAAGAGGAAGCCTACTGGAGGATATGAGGCCCCCCCCCCGACACTATAATCCGCCATGGGTGCTCAGATTATAGTTTCAGCCCTGACCAACACAAGAGCTCGTCACGCGTGGTTTTTAATTTCAGTTTCAGCACGAGACACAGACATTTGGAAGCACCATACAGAAGTGTCACACCGAAGCTTTGGCCGGGCTCTGGTTGCAACTGGAACGACTCTTCACATCAGCGGCCTTCGACGCAGCAGGGGTGTCCTTCACTGGGATCCCAGTTCTTCCTTCACAAAACCCCGTGTGGAGAGCGGTCCTTCCAGGACTGGGTCGATGGCCGCCACTTTAGCCGACACCAACAAGTGACTTACAGTCAGGGTTCACATTTAAGACATTTACTCTGAGTGTTTTAACTATAACATACAATTTAACTGCTTCCTGTCTGTTCATGTAAATAAACACAAAGATCAACAGCATTGCTGATCGGAATGGTCAAGCCTCCATGTTCACTCACGAGGGAAAGGAATATTCTCAGTCAGTGAACAGGTTACACAGTAGGACAGAGGGGAACATCAAGGAAACAAGAAGTGACTTTTGCATTCTCAGTATGCACCTTTGACAAAAAAAAAAAAAAAAAGCAGCACAATTTATAATGCAGATCTATCAAAATGAGTAAAGGATGTGACCATCAGAGGAGCCTCAGATTAACTGGGCTCACTGTCATGGTATTTGGTTTATAGTGTTATTCATCACTTGGTACGCTTGGTCACTTTGAGCTGCAAACCCATTTGAAATGCAGGTGATTGAAATGATAACCTATTTGAAATCATGCAAGCATCCTTTATCCCGGCGCTCGTTACATTTTCGCTCACAGTCATAAATTCCGTAGATGGTGAATGGTATTTAACAAAGCAGGTAGTGCGTGGTTTAGTGGTCAGCCATCTGCTCTGAGCAGCAGTGTCCGAGGAGGCTCAGGCCTGAGCCTGTTCCCTCAGGAACTCCTCGAGGACGCCGATGATGCTGCAGGCCTCGGGCAGGTCGCTGTGCTCCGCCCGGGCGTTCTGCAGCAGCACGTCGCCGTTCCCGCAGCCCTGCAGGAACTGGCAGCAGCGGAACAGGGCGTAATGACTCGTCTCCGCCTGCCGCACGAAACGCTTCAGGCTGTTCATGTCCTGAATGGCCTGTGGAGCGAGAGAGGAGGACGGAGAGAAAAAGAGACTCATGAGGGGAAAAGATCAAGAGGACGGTGGGTGAGCGAGGTGGGAACTGGCCAAAGTTTACAGAGATTTTCACAAGTGAGAGAGACTTTAAGCAAGTGAAGTTGAAAATAAACCTCACGCTACAAAGCTGACATCTTAAGGGTTCCTTAAAAAATAAGTAACGATAGAGATGAAGCAGTCCTTCGTCATCAGTGTGAATGGCTCACCTTGAGTTTGAAGTTCTCCAGAATCTGCCTGAGCAGGAAAGGATTAGAACGCTCAGCCGCATTTAAGAAGGCCTGAATCCAGTCATCGCAGAAACGGTTACTGACTGAGAGAAGGTGAATCAGTCAGTCCGAGTGGAGGAAAAATAAAAAATAAAAAAATAAAAATCACTTTCCACATCATGTACAAATGTCAGAGGCTACGTTACCAGCATTCAGGAGTGTGGGTGGGCTGGTGGAGCAGTCTATGATCAGGTCAGAGTGTGTGTCCTCAGAGATGGCCTTACACAGCGACGCGGTGGTTGTGTCCTGCTGAGACAGACCCTGCAGACTCGCTGCTTTGATGAACCTGGTGGACAACAGGCGGTTGGAAATCTCACCATCAAACAGGGAACTTTAAACCGCAGAGAATAAAGCTCACCTGGACACGTCGGCCTTTGTCCTCTCATCCGAGTTCCGGACCTCCACGTGAGTGTGACTCAGAGCCTAGCGTATTAAAAAAGACCACGTTTGTGACATCCGAGTTGGGCCCGACTGCGGTGGTCTGACGGGACTCACAGCATGAAGCAGAAAGCTGATGTTGGCCTGCGCCAGCTGCACCACGCGGTGAATGTGCATCACAGACTCCTCGTACCACCTGCTCAGGTAG
Source organism: Lagocephalus sceleratus (assembly GCA_911728415.1). Classification (NCBI taxonomy): domain Eukaryota; kingdom Metazoa; phylum Chordata; class Actinopteri; order Tetraodontiformes; family Tetraodontidae; genus Lagocephalus; species Lagocephalus sceleratus. The sequence goes on from CAJVRN010000052.1 coordinate 664,044, forward strand.
GGGCGCACCTCTGCATCGAGGTTCTGCAGCTGACACGCACAGAAATGTCATTAATCGCGTTAGGAAAGGCAGGGACGTCTCACTGCAACGTCGCCTTTCCGTCATACTTCGGGGGTTTGCAGGCTGTCGCGCAGGCCTTGGACGTATTTATCGAGCTCTAATCTAAATGTGTTTTTGGGTTAAGGAATAAAGCTTTGAACATTTGTCCTGTGCAGAGCAGTGGCCAACACTGAAGAGATTATTTACTGTGAATGACAACAGGGGGTGGGTGAAGGATATAAGTTCAATCCTTTCTCAGATCCGCCCAAAAAGCAGATGACGTGACCATTTCCATCAGCGTCAGGCTGCTCAGGAGACTGTTCCTGCTCCAGCAGACAGCAGTAGCATCCAACCGCCGGCTCTGGAATACTACCAAGAGTGAAGAGTATCGTGTGAGCGTACCTGAACATCGCGAACATACGGCTTTGGAGTGTCATCCCTGGAATTACTACCTGAGTTCTACTGTGGCGATGTTGCCCATGCCCCCCAGCAGGGCTCCTTTGCTCAGCCTCCTTGATATGTAGGTCCGCAGCTCCGGCTCCGCCTCCGCCGGCAGGCTGCTGTCGATAAGCGTCAGGCTGTGGGCGAAAAGTCCGGACAAATCAAGCAGCGGGCGGCGCAGGTGAGTGACATGGACGCCGGTTGAGTTAATGGAACACAGATGGAGACAGCCGATGACCCCCGATGCTGCAAACACCACAACACACCGCTGAGTCACATAGTCGCAAGCAGGCCGTGTTGGGGGGCGTCAAAACCCGTCAGGGCTACTGGGGGAGTTTTTTTTCCTTTTATTTTCTGTATTCAGACAGCAGGTTTACATTTACGCTGTTGCCAAGATGACAAGTGGTGGCCCCTTTAAAGTGACGGAAGCCTTGCCATCATGTAACTCAGCAGCACAGGAATAGCCAGTCAGAACACTACGATGAGTGAAGAAAGCACAGGCTCCATGAAGGCTGGATGTGCCGGGGACAACCCGACACCAAAGCACGACCGGAAAGGCCAACGAGAGACGACCAGTGGAAGAGGGAGCGAAGGTGGGCGAGCGGCTCCTTTGTTACCTAAAGTCATCCTGACAGGCTGAGGAGTCTGCTCGTCGCTGGTTCCACGCCACATTTTCCCCAGAGGCCTCAGATCTAAGACAGTTGACAGTTCACTCATCACCTGGTTCGTTCTCAAAGCTCAAGTCTGGTTTTACCTGCAGGAGCGTCACTGTCGACAGGTTCAGGGACAAGAAATAAACCAAAAGAACGAATAAAAAAACCCCTGTGCCTTGATCATGGGCCCACCCCATGAAAGTGTAATTAATATATGTATATATACTTATGCATATACATACACCTGCACACACACACACACACAAACACACAAATATTCAGACAGAATAAAACGAAATGCAATATCTTTGCTTCCACATTAATAAACAGAAGAGCAACGCTGTGTTTTAAACCAAAAGGAGAAGACAGGATGGAGCAGTACCTTGCGCCATGGTAAAGATAGATGGTGTAGTAGCAGTCCAGCTGGCTCTTCTGGATGTACCCAGCCAGCTCTTCGCTCTCGTAATCATCTCGCTCCTCCACGTCGATGGAGTCCTGGAAGGACGACGTCTGCGAGGCGAACATCTCACAGCTGCGCCCGCCAAGCTAGCAGCGGGCCGAGCACAACCCGAAGGCGGTCGTTTCAAGGCCCAAGGCCGGTGGATGTGGCAGAAGCGTCTCGATCAGGGTCAGAACATCAGAACCTGCAGCTCTGCGCCCTGCCCGCATGCGCATTGTTTGCGTACGCCGCCCCTTGTGTCCGGCTAAAAACTGTACCGCTCGAGATTAGTTCCTAGCGTCCGCATCTCTCATAAGAAACGCCTCTTTGATTTTAAACGTTTCTGTCGCCCGGTTTTATAATAAAATGTCACCACGAAGGTCCCGTCCCAACTCACTTACACTGTGAAACCACATCTGCGCAAAATGCCTGTAATGCAATTATTTTGTTTTTTTCCAGCTACTATAGCGGTATAAATTTTCCAATGTCATGTCTGCAGCGAGACCACTTTCCATGTTATGTCCCGAAGACTAACGGGGGGGGGGACGGAATTTGTTGCGAAAATATAAATAATCACCGAGGTCGTTGGTCAACGCCGCCCTCCTGTGGCCAACAGGCGGAACTGCAGCCAAAAATAGTGTTTGTTCAACATGCAGCTGCACCATACAACCACAAGAGGGCGCTGTTCTCCCGACGAGAAGGCAGCGAGCAGATAAAATTACACAAGGTTACACTCAATTATGTACTCTTAACGTTAGGATGTCACGTAACATGTTGAGAATGGTGTTGCAGAGTGGAGTATTCACAGTGCGGCAACAACAAAAAAAAACCTACTTTCAAAATGTGACATGAATTCTGCGCCACATATTTAAGCTCTTCATTATTATTGTTGCTGCAACACTCCCCCTTCAAACATAAAGTTACACAACACGAAGCTTATTTAATACGCTCACTGGTGCCACAGAGAGACATTTTATTGTCACCATGCCAGGAGAACAACAGGAATGTTCATTTCCAGACTTTTGTTGGTCTTTTACTTGCTGGGGAGAACCGTCAAAGGGCCTACAGACACAGATCCACAGGCCAGGATCTCTGGAATGTTAAATCAGCATTTTTTTTTTCTTTCTAGAGTAAACATAATCAGGATCTACACCGCACATCTTTACCAGGCAGTTGCCTCTGACCGGCTCCGACGTTCCGGACCTGAGAACAGGTGCCGTCACAGCACCGGCACACGTGGTCGTTCCCATCCACATTTTTCCACCTAATGGGAAGAAAAACAGATTGTAAGCAGGCAGCCGAAGAACGCTCCCACACTTTAGTAGTAAATAGTAAAACATCAAATCACCTCGAGTTTTCATAATTACAGGCCTTGTTGGTGAGGCCGCTCTCCAACTTCTTGGAGGTCACCTTCAGCATGCAAGTGATGAAGATCTAACGGGAAGAGACGTCACTCCAGAACAATTCCACACGCTCCACTTTGATTCTCGGCGGCTCACAGAGTTCCTGGAGTCTCCGTTGAACAAAAAAACGTCGAGCTTCAGCCGGAGCGAATGATCTGCTAGTCTGGGCTGGAACCGAGAGCCGGACCCTCCCTGCTTGGTGTCAACGAGGCACCTTTGGAAAACCAGGAAGGAAAAAAAAAAAAAAAGGACAGGGTCAGCCGGTAGATGACTCTGATCATCACACTCACCCGTGGTTTTCAATGAAGTAGTATCGTGGAACAGATCTTGGGTCAGGCGACAGAGTGGCCACGCAGCTGTCGATGAAGACGCGCCTTTGTCCGGGATCTGGACCCGCGTACGCTGCCTGGAGGTGCAGCAGGTCTCCCAGGTAGACCACCTTGGAGGTCCTCTCGCGGAGCCAGCCATCTGCGCGGACAATTGGAGCCCTGCGGTAAACCCCCCCCGACCCCTCGATGACCGCCCGCGGAGCCTCACCGTACCGGCCATCAGCTGCAGAGCAAACGTGTGGTCCTGGCCCGGGGCGGAGAAGGCGGGGCCCCGGTGAAGATCGCCGCTCACCGGGGGCGCCCTGATCAAAGGCGACACGGTCAAACTGGACCCGTCCTTCAAATCTACCACGGCGTCTCACCAGTTGAAGCGGCAGGAGACGGGGATTACGACGCGGGTGACCCTCTTGCGGCCGCGTGACCCAAACGAGGGGAGGAAGACCAGCTTGTTGGAGTAGACGACGGAGTCCTTGGAAGCCTGGACACGGCCTCAGCGTTGGAACGCGAGCTCGAGGCCCAGCAGGTGAGTCAATACCTGCCGGACAGAACGCCGACTCACCGTTATCTCGAAGCCACAGGCCTGCAAGTCAGCCTGGATCACGTATTCGCCGTCGGTGGCGGCCGCAGCTCGGCAGCGGGGGTCGAGGGCCTCGCCCAGGAAGAGCTGTCCGGGAGGGACGAGGCGTCCGCCGGGGAACAGGTGCTCCTTCACCGCGACCGTCATCGACGCGTCCGCGCACTGCACGCGGACGGCGTCGGCGAGGCCCCCCAGCCCGCCCTCGTCGACTCTGACCGGGGGCGACTTGTATTCCCTCCCCTCGGCGTCGATCATGGGCCCTTCCTTCAAGTTTCGAATGGCGTGCGCGACACCAAAGGTCAGCAGCAGAGCGGCGGACGCCAGGCTGATCTTCATGACGACGCCTGAGCAAGAGACCGGGACGCCGAAGGGCCCGCCGGTGGAGAAGTCTCCCAGTTGAGACCAGACGCAGCTGGGAACGATTACTCGTCACGATTGAACCGGCCAACCAGCAGCACCGCGTCATCTGAACCTCACACCTGACGTGGAAAACCCCACGACGTCGCAGATAAACCCGCAACATTTAAATTCTGGTTTTTAAAAGAATGCCCCGACAGACACCCGTCAGGAGTACCTCAAATCTTCATTTATAGTCATTTGGTTTGTTCCCACTTTAATGATCATTCTGATTTTGTTAAACCAGGGGTCTCCAACCTCTCCCCCAAAGGGCCGTGTGGCTGCAGGTTCTTGTTCAACCCAGCAGCATCACACCAGACTGGACTCACTTCATCAACTCATCTGAGTCTTCAGACAGATGACTGGTCAAACTGGGTGTGCTTGACTGGTTGGAGCAAAAACCTGCAGCCACACGGCCCTTTGTGGAAGAGGTCGGAGACCTGAGTCTTAGCTGAGGAAACCTCACTTCAGTCCACTCTTAATTTATGGATCATGACCCAGAACTAGAACCAACATGGACTACTCAAAGCTTTTATTGTGAAATGCTGGAGCAATCACATCAGAAGCAGATCCCAGTCTGAGGGTCAGACTCCAACTGGGTTTTTCCCTGTTGGCCCCAGCGTCAACGTCCCTGACCTGTTTGAACTTTAACATCTCCTTGGTTACCAAATTTGAGGCTCAGGAGACATCCATGCAGTCATCTGGACATGGACTGAGTTTTATCAAGTCTGCCAAAGCAGACAGACCTCTTCTGCCCCCCCCCAAACAGACCACAGTGGCCCTCAGCTCTGCCAATAGGAGCGCCTGGTCCGACATTTAAGCAGCCAACACATCAGATTGATTCATTTAGTTCTTTATTTCGATTTATGGGCGTCTGAATGAGTCGGCGTCGTCTCGTTGGATGGCGTCTTGGCTGGTGGCGGCTGGACAGCGCTGAGGTTCGCCGTGCGGTTACCGTCCACGGGCGAGGACACGGACAGGACCCCCGGAGCCGCTTCAGTTCCTGGAATAGAGACGCTCGTTAAGCCACGGTCGGCCCACACGCCGGCGCTCCACTTTACTTTTCATCTCTTCTCCGCTGCCGCCGTCCTCGGAGGTCAGACCCGCCCCCCCGCTGGGATCGGGCATCGGGGCCTTGGGACCTGGAACACGGACGCGTCAGCGCCGACCCTCCTGAAGGGGCCGCTCCCGTTGGGGGGAGGTTCTTACCGGCTCGGACGCCGCTCCTCCACTGGCTGCCGTACAGGCGGGGCTTGGCGATGTCGGCGATGAGGGGGGGAAGGTCCCTGGCGGGTAGGGGGCCGCTCCTCGGCGCCGGCAGGACCACCAGCGGACCCACGCGCGCCTCCTGCTCCCACACTGGGGGGGACGGACAACAGCGTGAGCGCCGACGGCCTCGCGCCGCCACGGGCTCCTCTCAACCCACGTTTGTTGGTCTTGCCGCTGCTCCACTTGCTCTCCGGCTTCGAGAAACCGCGGGGGCCGAACTTGGCCGGAGCGCCGGGGTTACCCTGGACGACGCCGCCGTCGCCCCGGCAGTTGGCACACAGGTAGTCGTTACCGTCGGCCGACCTCCACCTGAGGAGGAGTCGTTGTAGACCCGAGTGCTTCACGGCAGACGCTCCCGACCGAGTCACCCACCTCCCGTTCATGAAGGTGCACGCCTTCTGCGGCGCCTCCGGGTCGTTGGCCGGGACGGCGTTCAGCTGACATGTGATGTAGAGCTGTGGGGGGGGGGTTAGTAGAGCCACACAGCTGGAGGAGGTGATCAAGGCCGACCCCCACCTCGCTGCTGTCCTGGTTATGGAACCTGAAGGCGTCGATGACCACGTGGAGCTTCTCGTCCTGAGTCCTGCTCAAGAACTGAGACCTCGAGCCCGGAAGTTGGGAGTCGACGAGACACCTACGACCAAACCAGAAGCACGGGGGGGTGTCACCAACTAGACGCCAACCCGACCGCAGCACCCGAGCCGCTGCGTACCCATTTTCGATGAAGATGTGCCGCGGCTGAGAGAGGGTGTCGGGGGAGAGCGTGGCCACGCAGCTGCTCACGAACACCCGGAGGCCCAGGTGGTGCCCGACCCTGACCGAGGCCTCCACGGGGATGAGGTCGCCCAGATGGAACACGCTGGAGCTGCGGTCGTAGAGCCAGTCATCTGAAACGGAGGCGAAGTGAGCCGCGCTTGGCCTCGAGCGGACCCGCGAAGACCGGGGGGGACGACGACTCCACCTGTCAGGAGCTTCATGTCGAAGGACAGGTTCTCCACGGAGGACTGGGTGGACATGAAGGGGATCCAGGTGGGCGTGAGAGAGGCGCTGGACAGACTGTACCTCCTGAGGAGACGCGGTGGAGGGTGAGTGTTGGGATAGACACTAGATTAAAAAAGAGGGGGGTACCTTTCATACTGGCACTCGATCGGGATGACGGCCTCGTCCATTCGGATGAGCCCGTCTGGAGTCACTCGGGGAGAGAATATGAGGAGGTTTGTGTAGACCAGAGAGTCTTCAGTGACCTGAGCAACAGGAGAGGTGAGAAGATGCCCCACCCCCCCAACCCCCAGCAGCACGGTCACTTACCCAGTGTTTGGTGCCGCAGTCCTCCAGCTGGGCGAGGATGGTGTACTCGTCTCCCGAGGAGGGCTGGGCCCGGCAGGCGTCCGACTGGGCCACGCCCAGGCGCAGCTCGTCGCCGTGAACCGGGGCGCCGATCTCGAACATGTCCGCCTTCACGCTGACCTCCAGATGCCGGGGGTGGCAGCTCACCCTCACGGTCTTCACCCGCTCCCGCTCCGGGGTCTTCTGGCCGTCTTCCATGCCCCCCATGCCCCCCCATTCCACCCATGCCCCCCATTCCACCCATGCCCCCCCCAGTTCGAGGTGGCGGCAGACCAGCCGACAGACAGAGTCAGGAGCCAAACGAGGAGGTTCATCCTGAGGCGCAAAGGCAACGATGAGCAGCAACTGGGTCGGGGACGCCGCCACTCCGGTGTGCGTCTGCAACTGGTCGAGCTGAGGAGGGAGGGGCCACTTTAAGCGCTGGACAATCAGCACACCTGAGGCCGACGAGCTCGTCAGCGCCAAACTCGGCGCAGCTTCGAGCGGCTTGATGACGTCACTCAAAGCTGCGAGGGGCCACAAATATTGACCTGCACAAAAGACCTGCGAGTCTTTAAGACCATGACACCACGAACTGACAAATTCTTTTTTACTTTTTTTTAAAGTGAAGCACACTTTATTTAACAAAATAAAATCTCTCTCTCTCTCTCTCTCTATATATATATATATATATATAGAGAGAGAGAGAGAGAGAGAGAGATATCTCTCTCTATATAGATATATATAGATAGATATATGCCACTTTTTCATACAGGCTGTGACACAAAGCGCCTCACAAAGGTCAAAAATAACAAAACATATAAATAAAACAGGACCACAACCACCCCCACATATACAAGTAAAGACACATAGAACACACAGGCACACACACACACACACACACACACACACACGAGTATGCTTGTCTTATTGTGGGTCCAACACACTGAGGGGCCACATCAACCCTGACCTGGGCCGTCAGGAGGCCCCTCACCAGGGTGCAGGGCCCGTCCAGGGGCCATCAGACCCCCCCACGAGGAAAAGACTGGAGCTAAAAGCAGGGAAATTAGATCAAGGACATAAGGACAATTGTTGCTTTCCTGCAGCTTCCATCTTGATGGTGTATAGTAAGGGTGAAGCAGCTTCTGGGACTTTGTGTTTCTGCTCATTTCTATACTCGCTGGGCCGTTTCAGAACGTTTCCTCGCTGAGCCGTCCGGAACGAGGATCTGCGGTTCAACAGCACTTCTTTCTTTTTGAAGCGCTCTTCCTGCCCCGACGCGCAGGAGGGCGAAAACAGCGCAGCATCCTGCAGAGGCTCACGAGACTGGAGGAAGTGGGAGGGGCGCAGAGTGGGTCTGCTCTGGTTCACCTCTGCTTCTCTAACGAATGCGGGGCCATGAGGACGACGCCGACCTGCGCTCTCTTTTCCATCCAGCTCCTGGGAGGTGAGAGGAGTCGACGCTGTACGCCGGCCCTCACAGGCGGCTTCACTAACTGGTCCACCCCCCCCCCCACCAGTGTGTGCAGAGTTGATCTTCAGGCAGCTGACCGAGGGAGAGTCTCTGCAGCTCTCTTGTTCCCTTCAGGAGCAGCAGGGTCGACCCACGGGTCTCCACCTTTACCACCGCGGGGGCCCCACCCAGACCACCCTGCTGTCCATGGCGGAGGGGGTCGAGCCGAGGGTCAACCCGGAGCACAGGGACCGCCTGCAGCTCCGCGGCGGGCTGCGCTCCCCGCAGGTCAACGTGAGCGTGGCGGACCTGAGGCGCGGCGACGCGGGACTCTACGTGTGGGAGCTGAGGTCCAGGGCGGAGAACCGGTCGGAGCAGGTCAGCGTCGGCGCCGCAAAGGTGCTGCTGCTGGTGGAAGGTCTGTGGCCCTCCAGGGCTCCCACTTGAGCTAGAGCTGCCGCGCCTCTGATGTAAACTGGTGTGTGTGTGTGTGTGGTGCAGGGAGGCCGTGCCAGTGCTCTCCCGGTTACCCTCCTCTGATGGTGACCCTCTTCACAGTCGTAGGGCTTCTCCTCTTCGTGCTCTGCTGGCTCGCTCTGGACAAACGAGTGAGTAATGAGTGAAAATACGTTTTTGAGCAGTTGGAGATTGGTGTAATTTTCTCCTTGTGCAAGTGGTCATTGTTTGACACTGTAGTCGCCAGTGGGCCGTCGCATTTTAACACGTTTTCGTGAACAGTCTTGATGCAAAATCCAAAAGGTCGAGACGCTTAACGCTAGCAGGGGGAGACAGCGACAGTTGCGGATCGGAGTTGACTGTTTGTATCCTGTAAGTTGAAGGTGAGGAAAGACCACCGACTGCAGCCTCCGGTCGCAATCTACGAGGAAATGACGAGCAAGAAGCAGCAGCAGGCCGGCAGGATCCCCCCAAACAACCAAGAGGCCCCCGCACATCTGGAGGAAGTCGACTTCCCCGTGTACGCTAACCCCAACATCGACCCACCGCAGGAGAACTACTACGCCTGTCCCAGACAGCTGCCGTCCAGCGTGCACGTAGACTGTATATAAAAGATGCTTGCAGACTTCAGGAGCCACTTAGGAGGGGACTTTAAGTGCAATACCACCGTGATCCGCTGGGGGTGGGGGCCCCAAAACAAGACCTGGAATTCACTCTCGTTCATTTTCAATCATGAAAAACTCGCTCAATAAATGTTTTTAACTACTCACAACAGTGTCAGCAGCTAAAGCTCGTCATCCCAAAGCATGGTCTAGTGTTCCATCTGGGAACATTTCTAAAATTAATGAGATTTTACACATGCTTGAGTATTTACAGGTTATTTGTTTGTGGTACTGAGGTCAAGGGTTACACCCGCCCCTTACTCTTATCAAATTATAGCCTCATCTGGCTCCTAAACACAGGATGGAGGCATCCTGGTGGCAAAGTGCCGGCCTTAAAAACGTCCCTTCTCAAACCAGTGGGTGACATCGCAGAGGGATGACACCTGAACATGCACGAGCAATGAAAACACAAAGAGTACAGTCTCATCAGCCAAGAAAAAAAAAGCTATTTTATTAATATTTGAAAGAAGCTCCATAGTTCATGAAAACATTTGTTCCGGTGCATGTCATGTAACAATCACATTCTATGAGGAGAAAGATATATAGAGAAAAAAAGAAAACATCACAAGCCACTGACTTCATTAAATCTCAGTACAGACATTTTTAACTTAATATTAAAAAAAAGGAAAAAAAAAAAAAAAAAAGCAGCCCTAATCCCACCTCCCCCCGCCCCCAGAAAACATAAGAACTGAGAAAACAGAACCCTTCAGGGTGACAGGCTCGAATCCCACAGTGCTAAAGAGTGAGACGCTCATTGGTTTGTAGGAAAACAGCATGGTGATGTAGCGCAACCTCCGTCTAAATCAGGGGGGAGGAAGCTGGAGGATGGGGGACATCCATCTCTACACCTCCTTTAAAAGAAAAAATTAAAATAATAAAAAAAATTCCCAGAAACCCCTGCAAGAGATCAGCCGCGTACACCACAGGCCCCCCCATCTTCCACCCCCCCCATAAACACTTGTGCATAGTTTCATGATCCTTTACAACCAGCTCGGGTTTTTACACAAACTTCCTCTGAATGTGAAAAAGATTCCACAAAAGTCTGATTTTTTTTGTGTGTTATTAATACCCGCTGTGGGAGGATGAGAGAGAGAGGGAGGGGGAGAGAGAGAGAGAGAGGCATGGAGAGAGAGAGAGGGGCATGGGGGGAGACAGAGAGAGAGAGAGAGAGTGAGAGAGAGAGCGAGAGAGTAATGCACAACATTCCTGATTCAGTCAGGACGGGACCTCATTAAAAACACAATAAAGATTCAAAACATACAGCATTTTGCATGTTATTCACGGTCTCTTTTTCAACAATCAAAATGATTTTTTTTTTGTTTTTAAATGTAAAGCAATTTTAATATATAGATTTATATATAAAGCACTCATTTTCATTTAAAGTCCATTATTTGGTTATTATGTAACTGCTACGGATTTAGAAACAAAAGGTATTTTCTCTTCTTCTGAAATCCATAACTTTCAGTGCTTAGAATGGTTTCCTTTACATTTTTATTCATTTTTTTTAATCATCATAAAAATGTACATTAAAATGGCGTGGAGTTGGTACTCTGGAACCCTGGCCTTCCTGAGACGAGATCCACTTTTTCGTGTGTGCAACATAGTGAGCTTTTTTTCTTTTCTGTTTTTTTTTTTAATATAAAGGAAAAAAAAAAATCTATTTAATCAACAAAACTTCAGATAGTCCATGAAATCAACATTGACACGGAACAAAGAAGGTCAAACAACAAGACAACACTGTTCAATCCCAGAGTTCGTGAGAGTAGCACGATAAATCTTCATTCTGTGAAGTCAGTTGTTGCACTTAAAAATTGGAAGCATTTGTCCTTTTTTTTTTTTTTTTTCAAACATTCCCATGGTTTTAACTCGTTTGTGTTGCTGATTTTTCTTCTGAACTCCAGAAAACAAAGGGAAAAAAAAAAAAAGAAACCGTTGTAAACTGTCAGTGGCCTTGCAGAACGTAAAACCGACATGAGCGAAGTGAAGGTAAATGATACAGAACAGAAAGCTAACAAACCAAAAGAGTAGGCACCTCTGAAGCGAGCCCTACGAGCTGAGGCTCAGTCCGACGTCTCACTGCCTTCGCGCTCTCCACTGCTCAGATTCGGGAGAGTTGAAGCCTTCTACCACCAACCTATGGCCACAGGTCTGCAAAATACTTTTTTTTTTTTTTTTTTTGCTCTACTTTTTTTTTTTTTTTTTTTTTACATTTTTTAGATTTTTTTTGGTCTTTTCTGAGTTTTTTTTTTTTAAGGTTTACAGTCTGAAAAATGGTGCAATACTCAATTATGATCCATACTTTCTTGGATTATTCCACAATGAAAGCCACTAAGGTAGATAAACATTATATTAGAAAAACAAAAACACTTATTTTAGTCCTTGAGTAAACATGTACACATGAACTGCCCCATCTCCCCTCAATACTTGTCGTGTTGTTCGTTTAGCTGGATGAGGGGTGAGGTGACACTCAGTGCAACGCTAGAGGCTAGTAACAATGAACATCAGGATATAATTCTGACAAAAACAAAAAAAACAAAAAACAAAAAACAAAACAAAAAAAAAACAGTATACTGAATTGAAAAGAATCACTGGGCGGAGGTTCCTCCGCTGTAATCACAAACTCTCAGATGCATACGCGCTCCAATCAGTCGTACGACATACAGTACAAGCAACCTTGAGCCGGACACTCAAACACGACTAATTTGCCTTTATGTCGATCTTTGTTTTCAACTACGAGTGAATTTCAAATTTTACTCACTCCGAAACTACCAAAATATCTCTGAAGTGTATGAATGAGACAAAAAAAAAGACTACAAAAAGTGTTCACATTACATTATTGGCGCTTTTTTTTTTTTTTTTTGATTCAAGTATTTGTTTTTCGTTATTTTGTTTTACTATGATATGTTTATCATCTCGTCTTCGCGGGGGGGCTGGAACGTAGGGGGAGGATACGGGGCAGGGAGTGGAAAACCGAGATCCAGTCATATACGTACGCAGACTGTATACGAGCATGTGTGCATATTCAACCCAGGTCTTTGTTTTTTTAAAGAGACATTTGCTAAATCAACTCTTTGTGGGGGCCCCGCCCCTCAATTTCTTGAATCCGTCGCCGCTCACAAGCATTTTCTGCTTTAGCTCCGGTTCTGTTCGGAAATAAAAGGAAAGGAAACGCGCCAGAAACTCAAGCGGCGGAGGGAGAATGTCGGTTTCCCCACCCCAGACAGGTAGATTAGAGTGCAGGTGAGAGGTGGGGGAGGGGCTTCCGTCCCAGCCGCGCTTCCTTCATTTGCCTTCCGACATCTCGTTTCAAGTCCAGTGTGGAGCCGATGCGGGGGATGCAGGGAGAGGGATGACGGACAGAGGCGACACAGGCAATAGTGATTGTTTTCCGTCGACCGACGTGAGTCTGGAGCGACTCTGGAAGAGAGCGAGTGCCCGGGGGTTTAAGACGCGGTGCCCAATGACAGACGAGCCCCTGATTTGTGCCGCTTAACCTGATAGGTTCCCTTCAAAAGCCTTTTTTTTTTTTTCTTTTTTTTTTTAATTTTTGCCCCCCACTGGCCGACGCGGTCTTCGGGCTAGATCTCCAGAGCAAAGCTCGCCTCTTCCTCAGAGCGAACTTTTTCTTTTTGAAGGGTTTTTCTTTTCATTTTTGCACAAAAAACATTGATGATAAAAGAAAAAAAAAAAGACATGTTTTTGGTTTTGAGATGTACCCAATGTAACTGTAGACACACCACCAGCCGACCACGCCCCCCCACTTCCACCCCCCCTCAGTCATAAAACTTCCAGTCGGTTGGTGAAACACCAGCACCATTCATCCGTCCTGCCCTTCTGTTCCCCAGAGCTCCTCTGGCAGCCAAAACAGCGTCTCATCACGCTAGAGATCAATTAGGATATAAGTTGGCACGAGAGCGAAGGACCGACTGTTTGGCCGACCGCCCGTCTGCGGGGGGGGGGGTGGGTCGTGTAGTGTTTCTGAGAGAAGCTGCCTGCTCGTGAAGGTCTGAATGTAAGATCTGGTGGGCGGCTGCGAAAGAAGACCTCCTGTCTTTGCATAGAAATGGAAGGCTGTTGTCAGTTGAGGTGGCTCTAAGTGTAACTGAGTGCTCCCAGAGTTAAACATAAAGCACCAGCGTGAATGAGGCCTGTCAAACACAAGTGGGTTTGGAATGAGACAGCGGGGGGGGGCTATGCAACTTCCACTAACCCTGCGTGAACATGCCACTTACTAAGATCAGACGTGTTCCGTGTGCGTGTTGCCTCGCTGAGGAGTACCTCTGGAAGGGGGGGGGCTGCTGCCTTGGAGTCAGAGGGAGGGGCAGGAGAGAAGCTCAACACTGCATAAAGACCCAGAATTAAAAAGCCATAAAAATCATTATTATCAGAACACAATCATCATCTGCATCACCGACGACATCAGCGCGCTTCGCCGCCACAAAAACAAACAACCTTAAAAACTAATGCACAATGGCAGATCCATAAGTGCGACCGAGAGAAAGAAATGAAAGAAAAAAACAAACAAACAAAACAAAAAAAAACAAAAAACAAAACGTCCCCGTCTCTGGATAAAGTGATCCTTGCAGGACAGAGACGGAGGAGGTTGTTGAGGACAGACTCTGGCGCAGCAGTAGTAGTAAACTGAATACAGGTGGGCCAGTTCTGAAAGAGCTGCTCTTGGCTGGAGGGGGGGGGGGTCTGTAGGTGTCTGCAGGGAGGCGTGGAGAGAGCGAGTGGAGGGCAGGGGGGAGGGAGGGGTTGGGGGCGAGGGGCTGCTGCAGAGCCTTGCTCTCTGCGGCAGGCAGGCACTCAGTGGCCACACTATCACACAGGTTGGCAGGGCCTCCGAAGATGGAAAATAAAAAAATAAAACCAACATGGCACCCCCCACGCCCCCCCACCCACCCCGCTGGACCGAGCAGAACGCAAGACATGTCCTGACACAAAGGCTATAGAAGTATGCAATATAACAGTGATATTTAGTTGGACGATGAGCGCGGCCCGCCTCGGGATGGTGGGGGGGGTCGTCCCTCCCGCGTGTGTCATCGGCCCAGTTAGTTTGTTCTTTTGTACTTCCCTTCAGTTTGCTACCAACGTGACATCGTCTCTGGTCCCACTCTGGTGAAGGAAGGAGGAGTCTTGAGGGGGGCAAAAAAAAGGGAAACTCTTCATATCCACGTCCGAAAATAAGAATGTGGAGAAGCCGCTCTGCAGATCGCTTTTGTCCTTTCTTCAGTTTCAGTTTGCCAGTGTTGCCTCTCTTTCTCCTGGTTGTTGGTTTTCAGGGTGTAAAGAGCAGCCACGCTCTCACGCTAAGTGCTATGACAGACCGACTATTCACAAATCTTTGCATCTTAGTTTTTTTTTGCTCTTTTTTTTTAACATATGCAAATTTGAAAAAAAAAAAGTCATCTGGTCTTCTGGGTAAAAAGGAAATCAGGCTACCCTTATTTTGGTTTAATGCCTTCACTCCAAACACACACGCACACACACTCACACATACACAAACACACTCAGTCATTCCTCTCCTAAACCTCAGTCACTGGGATCAGACAGGAGAGCAGGCTGGCTAAAGAAGTGCTTTGTGTGTGCATCCTTGTATCCAAGACAGAGGGCGGGGGGTGAAAGACCGGCATGCTACTCTCCTAAGTTCACACACCTTTGGAGGTGTGTGTAGGTGGGGTGTGGGGGGCTGAAAGAGTATTAGTGGCAGTTTTAGAGTGAGTGGGAGTTGCACTTCAGTCATTAGTTTCAGCTCTCTTTGTGAGAGGCCACTGTGGGTGGGGGGGTGATGGAAAGGGAGGGTTGGACGGTAGAGTCTGTGGCTAATATTGCACATCACTTGAAATGTTGGGTTTGTTTTTTTTTTTTTCCAAAGGGAGGAAAAAAAAAAAAAAAGATAATCGCTGACCACACCGACGGCGTTTGTATTTACGGCTTGAGGTTCTCCAAACCGCCAGTGAGAGGGTCCAACCTGCAAGCTGCCCCGCAGGTGAATTGAGGTGCATCACTGTGTCTCATTTACAGTTCCAAAATAATAGCAGTGGTTCATTTCATCATCCATCGTGTCTGTAACTGTACACCCCCCCACACTCTGAAATGCACCCACAGTTAGGTACGATTGACAGACACATCAGTTCTTTGCAATGATTAGGAAAAAAAAGAAACAGACAAACCACTACAAAAATAAATGGCTTGAAAACAGCGAACAGAGTTGCATCATTCCCTTTGAGCATTGTTTGGGGGATGGGGGGCAGGGGAGGGGCTCTGGGTCTGCTTGGAAAAAAAATGCACTGAAAATGGGAGCTGTGGTTGCTTATGTGTAGCCGCAGCAGCATGTATACTCCACTCAGGTTCAGGGTTCACTGGCTCAGAAATAAGGGTGTGCAAGTGTCTATATGCTTCTTCACCAAGTTCAGTGAGTGAGGATAGCAGGGCAGGAAAAAAGAGGTTAAGGCTAATATTAGTGCTGAGAGAAACAAAATGTTATGCGTGGATCAGCTGACTTTGGGAATGATGCCTTGTCATGGAGCTCTGAGGTGCAGTGTGACTGCCTCGTAAAGGCAGAGTTGGCAGCCCCTCACTGTGTCAGTCTGAGTAAAGTAAATTTCACATGGCATGTTTTTCAGAGGTTCAATTCTGTAAAAGTTGCTGAGTAAAAGACTTCCTGTGTCTCTAGACGTAAGAGCGGAACACTGATCGTAATCTCTCCCACATGAAGTGTTTGCAAAAACAAAGAGTTGGAGGTTGGCAAGGGTGCGCGGTGAGGATGTAGCCTTGTCCTCCTCGTCGTCTCTGTTTCACTGATACACCCACAATGATTATCTCCACAATGATTTCAAAGGTTTTTGCTTTTTCCACATCGGTGGATGTTGAGTTTCCATCCTACATCGACTCTCCGCTCAGCAGGTCCCCAGGCAGCAGCGTATTGATCGGAGTGGGACTGCCCATGACCCGCCCCTCCTCAGCGCTCGGGGGCCTCCACAGGCTGGAATACTGTTGCACGCCACCCCACAGCAGCTCCCCGCCTGTCTTTGCCCCACCGCTGCCACCGCCGCCGCTGCTGCCGCCGTTGTTGTTGTTGTTCCAGTGGGATGAGTGGCCGATCGGGTGGGAGGCTCCGGAGCTGGCCCCGCCCATCCTCGTCTGATTGGTGCCTGGAGTAGCCTGCCAGCTGGTCGTGCCGCCGAGCAACTGGCCTTGTGCAAAGAAGCGATTTACTTCCTCCTCCCCAGCAAACTCTGCCAGGATGGTTGTGTTCCCGAGCACGCACCTGGATGAAGATGACAGAGAGGGGAAAGAAGAGGTGAGGATCCTCGTCAAAACAGCTCAGGGCTTCAGACAGATCTAAGGGACGTACATGTGCAGGGACTTCTGAGCCTTGGCAGCTTCGTCCTTGGAGCTGTAGCGCACCACGGCGCTGCCCTGTGTCAGGTTGAGGTGGAACGTGATAAGAGGGCCGTGCTGCATGCACAGTGTACGCAGAGTGGAACCATCGATCTGGGACACAAACGAGCTCAACTGTAAGTCTTTAAAACACTACAAAACTGTGAAACTGAGACAAACACACTGCGTTTTGGTACCTGTGGAGTCAGGTTCCTCAGGACCAGCCAGCTACTGGTCCTGGTTGAGCTGTCGGTACTCCATGTGGTACCTGCTGTGTAGTACAGCAAGACAAGGAGGAAAGAATAAATACCCGACTTCATGTTATTTTCAACATGAAGAAACATGATGTGATAACTAAAGCCAGACTGTTTTCCAAAAGGACCACCTGTGGTATAAGAGCTGCTCCAGCCTTGAGCCAATCCCAGGGAACTCCCCCCCCACGTGGAGGCAGGTTTAGTGTTAGTGAGGCCGGGTGGTGGCCGAGAAGGGGCGGTGTTGGTGCTTCTTGGGGCCTGGGGGACCTTCCAGAGATCATGTGAAAGAGAGGCCTGGCTGTGCGAAATGGGGCCCGGAGACCAAGTAGATTTCATTTCTGACAGTTTACCTGGATGGAGAAAAGACGAAGAAGAATTTATGGTACTTAAAACCTAAATCACAGAAAGACAGTGTCCTGTGGAGGACAACGGTTTGGCCAAAGACAACTTCCCATGCCACAGACAAGGAGAATTAAGATACAACCCATACACTAACAACACAGGGGAAGTACACCGCACAACAGCAGAGCTGATGGGGAGGAATGAGGGTCTTATTATACAGGGGCGGGGGCTTGATTAAACAGGAGGTGTGTGGTTCTTCACTGAGTGGATCGGGTAACAGCGGAGAGGGGAAAAGGTTGGCCTGCAGGAATTCAGTCACTGCACTGGGGAGTGAGAGTGCTATGGATCATCCATGTACCTGCATCGTCCGTCTCCGGGGACGACATACTGAACGAGCTAGAGTAGGCACTGACTGGCCAATCAGTGGACGGAGGCTGAGCCTCGCTCTGAGATGGAGTGGGAGAGGAGCCTGAGCCGATGCCAGCAACAAACAGACAAACACAAACAAATAAGAAAACAATAGGAGAGAAAGAAATGGGCCAAAGGAAAAGGCACGACCAGCAAGGGCGGCAAGCCCGTTAAAAAGAAAAGAGAATTGAATGAGAAATGAGCGCAGAGGCCGTTAAAAGTAGGAAAATTAACAAAGAAACAAGGAGTAGAGAGTCTGGTGGCAGCAGCTTGGACAATTTTACTGGCTAAAAATTGGATGCAAATATACTCTTCTACAACCTTCTAATTCTGCTGAGTGCTTCACATATAATGTGGCACCAACACAAAAAAACAACTCAGAAAATGCATCGCGTATCTCAACACTCTCACCTCCGCTCCTGTCCCGCAGCAGGTAGCGGTTAACATCCTGGATGGTGGTGTTGATGGTGGGCCCGCTGGGCACACTACCGGGAGTCACGTTAGGGTCTGTCTCAGGGTCGATGTTCTGGAGACCTTTCCAGGGCACACCGGGGCAGAACTCTAAAAAGAAAAACATAAATTAAAAAAAATTATCTGACCGCAACAGCCTAACATTAGCAGCCACATCTTTAGGTGCCAGTGAATACCTGGTGGCCAGTTGATATTGGTCCCATTGGCCATCTTGTCACTGCTGCTCTTGCCCTGCCCCCAGCTGTCTGGAGGGACCAGGGGGCTGCTGGGAGAGTCTGAGCTGGACATCAGGTTGTAGGGGCTGTAAGAGTCCTCCAGCTGATGAGGCTTACCAGGTGGACAAAGGTTGGCACCTGAGGAAAAGGAACTGTTTTAGGCACAGATGTAGGTGTGTCTTTGTGACTTCAATTTAAGGAATTCTTAATATATTGGAACAAATAAGTTTTTTTTTTTTTTTTTTTTTACCAAATGAAATGTGACCTATATTATTCTTTATGGCAGGTTAAACAGAGATCTAATGTGGAAGTGGTGCTTAATGTTAACTGGAAAAGAGAGCCAGGATTACAGTGGATTCCTTACCATGCTTGCCCAGGTTGGGCTCTAGAGGAGAGGAATTTCCTGAAAGGCTTTCCATGGAGTGAGGATGAGTCCACTGTGACAGGCGGGACTGAGGCTGGGGGGGTTCCTTCATAGCCAGACCTCCCACCTCCATACAGTTTACATTCATGTTTGGATTCATTCCAGCTGCAAACAGAGACGTGTTACCACCGGAGACAGTGCAAAATAGACAGCATCATTTATTCAATAGAGAATTTCAGGCAGTCCTCACCTAGAGAGTAGGGGCTATAGGTGTTGGGAGACGACTGTGGCTCTTTGGTCTGCATGTCAGGGAAGCCTGGAGCCTGGGGGTGACCTGCAAATGAATCCAGGGTGGATTTGGCCCCACTAGGATGCAGGCCTGAGTGAGAGGGGGGTGGCTGCTGTTGCTGCTGCTTCATCAGCAGAGCCTGGGCCAGCTGACGCTGGTGCTGTTGGATCTGCTGCTGCATGTTACTGATTGTACGTGCAACCTGTGATACCATCACAATGACGTTAGAATCTCTACACAGGAGTTACGCAAAAACTAGCAGGATAGATGTGAACAAACATGTACAGAAGAACGCTAAAAACATGAAAAAGCACTCTCAGTACATATTTTGATAATCAGTACGACAGTTGAGCAAGCTTAACTGTCGCAAGTGTAAACTTACTTGCTGCTCTTGTTGTCGAATGGGGCCGGAAACATTGCGCTGCGCCTGCAACATCTGTTGCTGAATTTGTAAACGCTGGTAAGCCTGCATATCAGGGAACAACACGGTTTAGATATCCCCATTTTGAACGTGCACTGATTACACCCAAAAAATGTCACACTATAGATTACTGGTTTTTAATAAACACATATAATATTATATAATTATAATTAATAAATATATATTTATATATAATTTACACAAAAGCAGAAGAGACAAAAACTAACCAGTTGCAGCTGGTAAAGTTGATTCAGAAGAGTCATATGTTGAGGGTTTATTGGTGTGGTTAAAAGTGCAGGATTCAGACCAATGTTTTTTGCTGCAAACTGTAAGAGCTGTGCTTGAACCTGAAAGACACATTTGTAAATTTAAAAACAACCTCCAGATTTAAAACGTCCACTCAGACAATCAAGTGAGACATTCAAAGAGTGGATAAAGAGCAGAAGAACAATTTGCACAAACGTAAATCCTAATAGAACGCATTAAAATTTAGCAAGGGGAGTAAGGGCATGTTTGTGTGTTTGTACCTGAGGGGAGAGAAACTGAGGCACTTGAGCACGTAGACTAGGCTGAGAGGAATTGAGAGGCGGCACAGGTGGTTGAGGAGGCTGCGGCTGCTGCACCGCCCGGGCTTGTGCTGCTCCACCACCGCCAAACATTCCGCTCTGCATCTGTTGGATGCAAAAGGACAATATAATCAACAATAAAAGCAAAATAAATGGCTCATAAAATAACAAAATCCACGAAATAATCAACAAAATGACACTAAATCAACTAATCAATTTTCTCCAAAATATGATTCATTATATAATGCTAATGAGAAGAAATACTTCAAAGGATGCGCGCTACGGTCGCTTTTCCATAAAAACAAAATGGTTAACCTTGTCCATGAAGGGCAAGCGTGGGTCTGCAGAAGGGTCTTTGGAGAGGAGTGGAGGCCGAGGGCAGCTCATGGGCTTATTGATTAGTCCATTGTTGTAGTCATGGCCAGTCATCGCCATTCCTCGCTTATCCAGTTCTGTTTTCTTCTCCAGAAGGGCACTCATGGCCTGATCCAGGTTCATGTTGTTGCTCTTTAGAGCCTCTTCTGCAGGATCCCTCTGCAGAAGAAACCAAGAGGCATTAGTGATGAAAAAAACATGCAAGAACCAAGTTTAGACGGTCCTGTAATATCAGCATTTGCGCTGTGTGAATGCTAAAAAAAAAAATTACTCACAGGGAAGCCCATGTCCGTCAGCTGCTTAATAAGACGATTCATGATCCAGGTATCTTCTTGCTTCCCCGGGACTTTTCCCTGGGTGAGGAGAAACTTACTGCATTACTGACTCAAATATAAAGGTAATATTTCACACAGAAATGCGAGAAAATGTTGAACTCGGGACATAATAGTGCTTACTAGACTTACCTTCTGTGCAATTTTTTTAGATGCATTGCCCCAAGAGTTACAGGAGGAGTTGCTCTCTTGGGAAGCAGTACTGTTCCACATGTCTCCGTCCTCAGCGTCCCACTGACCCCCTGACAAGTTCAGCTCTTCTCCTCCTCCTCCCCATCCATCTTGCATAGGTTTGGGAGCTGAATAAAGAAACCACGGTGAGAGATTGCATACAATTGTATCTTATCAAAAGAGAAAGAATGTATGGAAAATAGATTTGAAAAATTTGTCATACATGAGCGATAGCCACTAGGGGTCAGTATTTACTCTAGTTAACAATGTAGGCATTCTTAAGAATGCTGTGCTTTTTTTTTAGCAGGTGTGCACAATTAGTAAAAGCATGCAAAAAAAGATCTGTTTACCAGGTTTGCAAGATGTGGATGTGATCCCTGGGTTTCCGTCTCCCCAGCTACCGCAGCTCCCAGTAGGCTTTCCCCAGGCAGACGTTCCATTGTCCACAGTGACAGGAGAGGGTGCAGGTTCCCCCCAAGAGCTCTCTGATTTTCCGTGGGAGCTGGGTATCTCTCCCCAACCTTAAAGGCACATAAAGAAAAAGGCCTGTCAATAATCATATTTTGCATATAACACTTTTTTTATACATGAAAAACAGCATAAACATATTTTTGCATAATTAATGAGGAAATTCACTAGAATTTGGTGCAATTTACTGTTGCAGTGATACAAATTGTTTATTTGTCTTAATTAACCAAAATGCTATTTTGTTTCTCACAAAGACTTATTGTGATACTTCTATTTTCCATACAAATATTCTCCTTGACAACAAGGAGACATTACAAAATAGAAATGATAAAAATACATACACCAAACTTTAAACATGGATCAGCCTTACACCTCTTTATCCTTGTGTTTACTAGTGTGAAACATTGCACATGCAGGAGGCCAAAAACCTGGACATGGCTTATCAGGGAAAAAATGCCCATTTAAGATTTGGCACTGCCAAAACCCCCCTTGGCATGACAGTCACAGCACAGTCCATGGGCCTGTGGCAGTGCCAGGATCAGCTTAGCTCGCTCTCTCCAGGAAGAGGTCAAGTCCTAAAAGGCTGTTCCAAACATATAGCTAATGCTCAGTCTTTTAGCATGAATGGTGCGTAGAAAAACCATTCATAGAGACAAAAAGAATATTGAGCCCAAACCAAATGTAACAATTTTTGGCCTGATTTCATTTGTTTTAATCAGTTTTTAATATTGATAATCCATCCCTGGTTAACATTTAATGATGTATGACTGTCTGGGATGTGTTGTAAGTGTTAGGGTTAGATAAAGATGTGGCTTATGCTGTGCTTTTCTGGGGGCTTAAGTGTCAACCACTTTGCTGACTGTACTGTTTCTGTCTCCAGGGCACCGTACATGCCACCTGCTGTCAGGTTTTACAGAGAAGCAGAAGAATCCAGTACTCAAGTAGTTGAAAAACAATCAGCAATGCCCTGACAAATGGTACCTCCCATTTAATCACAAACTTCTGGCCCTCTGCAACATAACATTCTTGTGCTTCCTTTTGAGGTGGCTGTGCCTTTGTGAAATGCAACAAGCCATAGGGCCACACTGTTTAACTCATTTGGATAAGGAGAGCAAAGTAGGTCAAGATTTTACCTTTAAGAAGGATCAACAGATTGAAGCTTAACTGTGAACTGTGCTGACACATGAGGGCCAGTGCTCAGTTTTGGCATCTTTATTACAATTTTAAAAACAATAGAAAAAACAGATTTTTATGTACACTACAAGTTGTCTTACCTTGCGCTGCAAGGGTTCCCCTGTTATGAGATGGCCCAGGCTGATGTGGTACAACAGGATCCATGGTTCCACCTGCAGGCCCTGTGTTTTGGGAGGTTTGGGTATGGTTCTGTAAAGGTGCAGGTGGCCCATGAAAGGGATGATTGTGAGGAGGAGGGTGGTGGTTGCTGTTGGAGCCTTGGGGGTTATTGCCTCCAGTGTTGACTTTAGTCTGTGACATTCCAGAATTGTTTCTGTCCCACAGGTTGACTGCTTTGTTGTAGGTGCCTGGGTCACCCCAAGCAGAGGTTCCATCGTCTATCTCCATCTTGCGTCGGATTGAAGTTGGAGAGGGCTCTTCCCAGCCTGTAGGCTCAGATGAAGAGTCCTGCTTAATGCCGCTCCAGCCTGCACCCGGTTTTACGGTGCCAGAACCACTCCAAGAACCCATACCCTCTCCTCCACTACTGATATTTGGCCCATCTTGGGATTTACCACCCCAGCCTTGGCTAGGTCCACTGGGACGCTGACCTGTTGGTTCTCCCCATCCAGCATTACCTGCAGCCCCAGATACACTGGGTCCTGATGAGGACATTCCCCAGCCTCGTGGTATCTCCTTCCAGCCCCCTGCCTCTCCCTCCCAGCTAGGGTTATTGGGGCTCTTTTTGCTCTCTTCTGGCTCTCTCCAGTCCCGTACGTTATTGTTCCCTCCACTTGAGCCCCAACTGTGAGATGCTTTTGGTTGCTCTCCCCAGCCCTGGGATGCTGTCTTAATATGAGACTCATCCCACCCACTCAATTTCTCTACCCAGGGCTGACCCCCATTTTTGGGTATACTGCTAGCAGGTCCTCCTGTTGGAGGTGTTGACCAGCCCCCAGTGCCACCTGGGGGCTTCATGTTGGTGGGAGATTCACCCCAACTAGAACTAGACTGGTTGGTAGCAGCTATGCTTCCACCCCAACCTGAAGCTCCCTGAGAACCAGCCAAATCATTTTTGTTCCCAGGCTCAGTCCTCTGAGAAGGACCCATATTAGTATTTGAAGGCCCATGGGCATCATTGGGAGCAGTTGAGCCTGAGCCCCAGGATTCAGTGTCTGCATCTTTCTTACTTTTTGCATCATCCATGTCCCAGGATGTGTGTTGGCGAACAGGGGTCTGTCCCCAGCCAGTGTTACACAGTACCCTTGGATCCAAATCCTGGGCTGGTATCAGTGGAGCTGGATTATCTCTGGATGTGTGATCTCTACGCCTGGGATGTGATTCCATGCTGTCGCTGCTTCCTTCACTGGCACCAGCTGTGCTCACAGCTCTGCTCCATGGACTAGACTGTAGATCCTGGGGAGGAGAACTGGGGGTGTCCCAGCTTCCCTGGGCCTCTTCAGGGTGCTGCTTTCCCCAACCACCCCCTGACTGTTCACTCCAGCCTCCAGAGTTTCCTCCTCCATTTCCTCCATGAGTCCAGCCAGAATCCCAGGCTGTCTCCTTGGATGCGGGGGCTTTTGAATCACCACTTAAACCCCATACAGGGCTACCATCTTCACCATTGACCTGTGGACCTCCTGGTGAAGGCTGGGACATGGATCCTAAGCCTACAGGCGTATTTCCCCAACTGGATAAGTGGTGAATGGGGCTATGAGGTTCCTGCTTGGTATGATTTGGTCCATCAGTTTTAAGGTTCTGGGGTTCTGAACTGAAAGACACATTTGTGGCTGGGGAAGGATGTGACTCTAACGCGTCAGAGGCCATTATATTACCCCAGGCACTGCCAATCCCCGAGGAGATGCTGTTAGTGTTGCCTCCAGTAGAGGTGCTGGTCTGGGCTGGTGGAGGGCCTGGTTGATTACAAGAGTTGGATGTAGATTGAGGAGGTGAGATGGTGTTGGCGCCCCCTGAGCTGCCTCCCCCTGTGCCACCCCCCTCATGTCCTAACACAGGCCATGCAGAAGGGTTAGCGTTAGGGTTTAGGTTCAAGTTAAAGTTGGCAGCAGATGATGATGAAGAAGAAGATCCCCAGCCCCTAGTGCTTCCTGCCCCTACTGGGCTGTCACTCTTCACTTCAGTGCCTACTGAAGACTGAGAGGGGCAATGAGAAGGTCCAGGCCCAGAGCCCCAGCTGCGATTGGCTGCAACCTGGTTAGATAGCATGCTGGTTCCAGTATGATTGGTGTGGTTGAGTCCACTGTTGGCTTTGTTGCTAAGGTGGTTGGCAGGGAAGTGGCCGGTCTGGCTATTGGCCCCTGTGGCCATATTCACCACACTACAGCTATTACTGGTACTGCCACTGCTGGTCAAATGACCAGGGTCAGTGTCCAAAGGACATCCTCCAGGAGAGACCTGGCTGGGGCTGAGCTTAATCGAAGGCCAAGCTTCTGTGTCCCTCTGGTCAATGATCAGTTGATCCCAGTCACCAAGACTGGTGGAAGATGCAGCACTTGTGGCACTCCTGTTGGATGGCGGGTGTCCCCAGGGGGGATTATCATACTGGGCTCCTTGGCCACTCAGTGGGGGCAGATCTGTAAAAAGAGGAAAATAAAGAAAAAACAAAAAAACGAGACGTCAGCTGGGTGGAAGAAAAGATGTTTAAATTATGTATGTCCTCACACCCACATCTGCTGGAGTCTGGTAGAAATACCATGGAAACTTGTGAAATGTCTGGTTATATATATGACGCCTTGTTAAAATAAATAAATACCAGCCACCAACACAAAATGTGCAATCACATAAAGACGGACTTGTGATTGTGGTGAGCTACACGTAGAAGATAAATTCCCCTTATGTAATCGACCAAGATGAGACCAATGTCTTCCACTGTCTTCTAATGCAGATTACATTTAAATGAAACCTTTTATATTTGCATTTACTGTGTTTTCTGTTTATGAATAGTGAGATATTTGGAAAACAAAAAAGGTTTTCATTGGTGAAAATGCCAATATATATACAGAAAAACACATTATCGGCTGTGTGACTAATTACTAGTGGGCAAATGGAGTCTTTCAATGCGCTCCAACCCTCTTTCAGTTTGTACAGGTGGTATATTTAAGCAATTTTAACATCTGGGACTTTTAATACCAAGCAATGCTGTGACAATTTAACATCTGGTTTTATTTATTTTTATGTCTTCCACTTATGTTTTAATGTATGTTGTGTTCATTTTCTATAGTTTATGCACAGCACTTTTTGCTCTGATGGCATTGCTGCAAAGTGCTATACAAATAAAGGCTGACTGATTCATATACTGACAATTTAGTATAAATAAACATTCACTTTAACATTCAGAAGCTGTGTTGTTCACTTAATTGACTTGTCCATTAGAATTCAATCAGAAAAAGCAGCATTGTCAACACTAACCAAAGCCTTTATCCTCACAAATCTCCATCTGTTATGACAACACAATGATTAAAAATCCTGTAAAAACCCAGTGTAAATATGCTATAGTGTGGTATAAATCAAGTCCATTTGCAGATCCTTATTATTGCACCGATCAACTTCCTGTAATCTCAGTACCTCTGCAGCAGCACGGTGTTTACACATGTCTTCACATGCATGCATGAGTGTCACAGCTGTATCACAGAAGTGACAGCATTTGTGTACCACTTTCTAATTTCAAATGCACTTCAACATTTGCAACTGAAGCGGAGAGCAGAAAGTGAGAGAGGAAAAAAGAGGGCAGTGTGTTTCTGATACACAGAGTGCTGTCGTTTTGTGGCGTCGCTCTACCGAGAAGTGCAGGACCGCCATTTTCTCAGTCCTGAACTAAAGCCAAAAAGGCTCTAAGCTACGTCTCTGTTTCCAGTGTTGCTCCTTGCTAGAGCACATTTTGTGCACAAAAATGCAGTGCAGGAAAGCACAACAGTGTCTAAATGCTGTGCACCACCGCTGCAGCTCTGCTGTGCAAAAGGGCTCTTTTAGAAGCAACTTAAACAGCATAAAATACAGGAAAGGGAGAAATACAGGGAGACTGAGGAGGCAAAAAGACAGATATGAACGGTAGTAAAATACCTGTGGAGAGGTGCCTCCCAACCATCCTGCACAGAGCTAGGTTTTGTACGCCACCGAGTCCATCCTTGCCTCAATATGTCTGCTCGGCTCCCCAAGCTTCTACAGCTTTTTTCTGAAATGCTGCCAAGAAGTTGCACAGCTCTTACGTGGTATGAGACAACCCCCCCTCCCTTCCTTCCTCACCCCTCATGCTCAGTCCCTCCCACCAACAGTGCTCTGGCTGGGTCTCTCCTCTCTTATCTACTGCTTTGCTCAGGCTTTATTTATATCACGCTCTATTCCTATCCTGACGGAGGATATTCTCTCTGGCTCTCCCCCTCCCTGGAATAGCGCTGCTGTTTGGGGGGAGGGGAACGATTGGGCAACACTAGTGCAAGGGGACACAAGTGGAGTGAATGATAAAACATTTTCAGAAAAACAACACATGGTAAAAAAAAAAAAAAAAAAGGTTCTCTACAGTCTAAACACAATCTTACGCCTTATAAAAAAGTCTATAAATATTTAGTCAAGACCATTCCATCTGCAATTATAACTGCTTCCTCTTGAATACATGTGACCGGCAAGAGGGAGGAAAAGAAGCCCAACAAAGGCTTGCTACACCCCCAAATGTGTGAACAGCAACTGCCCATGCATATCATTCTATTAGACATGGTGACTAATATGTTTTTGTCTAAATATAGGGGGTGCTGTAACTATAAATTCCAAGATTTGTGAAGAAAATAATTCTAAACATTGGACCATAATCCAGTCCCACGATGTCGCACAAGGTGCAACTGCAAAGGAGATGTACTTCATACAACAACAGGGACTGACACGCATGAGATTTTATACAGAGTGCAGAGACAGGAGGACAGCAGACGGCTGGGAACTCCTCAACAGAACGGGGGAAAAAAAAGAAGAGTCTCCTTTTGTGTCATGACTGGTATTGTTGATCCAAGTACCTGAGTAACAATACAATAAGTAAATGTTTGGTGGAGACGAGTCCCTTTATGCTGAAAAGCTCACCCCCACTGTACCTCTTCAGTGTGAAGATATAATAAAAGGTGCTGTGCGACTTCCCCCAGCTTCTTTGTATGCCGCAAACAAGGTATTCAGTGCATCTAGTACATAGAGAAAAGAATAAACATAACAGTAACACTTTCAGAGATGCTCAATATCAGTTTTAACCTAACGCACATATGAGTTACACGTGTAAATGGCTTAGATGGATGGAGAGATGGATGGAGGAGGAAGTAATATGGAAGGACAGTATGGGCCTCAGCTGGACTGATCGCAACTTAATGAAGTCCCCGAGGGCCTGATGCGAGGGACGGTACAGAAACGACAATGCTAGCTGCCAGAGTGATGAACGCACGGTATGGAGCAGCGGAACGAAAAGCAATATCAACATCAAATATATAAAATGTGGTTTCATTACCCCGAGGAATGAAATAGTCATCAGAGGTTTGCTTTAAATTTTGGGATGTATTTTTTCAATGGATTCTTCCACATGCACCAAACTGCTGCCTGTCTTAAAGTACTCTCTGGTATTAAAGTGCCAAGACAGAGGTGCAAACTAGATGTTTGACAGTGCCTGCAGATGCATCGGATACATTCGGCCATCGTGTTTGCCCAGGATCACCCCCTCGCTCCTCTTCTTCTAAAGGATAAATCAGGTCAGGGCTTTCTCCAACATGCCAGTCTTAAAATAGCTCACTCTCTTATGCCTCCTCAGCCTGAAAGAGCTCTTGCGATATGGTTTATTAGTTAACGTCAACAGTGGGAACAGGCCACGATAATTGGAAGATCGACTGGCATCCACATCGCGGTACATGCAGCCTGACTAATTTTGCAGCCGTAGGGGCAAATGAGGATGATGTTCTTGTGGAGGTGGAGGATGCAAAGAGATGCGTCAGAGAGCGATGAGCTATGGCGGCGGGAGCTGCAGCACGGAGTGGCAGACAGAAGTGACGGCTGAACATTTGTGGTTAACTGAGAGCTGAGGTTTAATCACATCGCTAGGCGTCCCAACCCTCTCTGAAGGGAATCCCAAGGCTCTTTCAGAGCATCATCAGCAGACTTGATGCACACATCAAGCCCAGCCTGAGTGTGGTCTCTCTTTTTCACTAGACAAGCTATTCGCTCAGAACTAAGTTGTTCTTTCACTTGACAAGCCTTGTTTACATCAGGATGTTGCGGTGTTGTGCTTAGTGAGTACAATGCCTATGGGTGTGTAAAACCTAAAATGTGCTGTTACGGCTTTTGACATGGAAATGCGATTGAACATAAGTGCTTGTGGCAATGAATACTACTGTTAGCTTTTTGACTGAGAGACTGGGGAACATGTGAGATGTGTTTGAGGTCAAAAACTAGTATTCAAAACTAGTACTTCATCAGAAGCCTCTTCATGAATATCTTATTATGAACTGCAAACAGGCACATTATATTCACCAGCAGATGCTGCTATTGTCTAAATTGGGAAAATGCCTAATGGTAAATCTTTGGATGGGGTTGTAAGCTTGCAACGTTGCTTTGCATGAGCTTCTGTCCTTATGGTGTTGGTCTATCGGTCAAAACGTCACCATTCAGAGGTGCAGAGAACAGAAGCAGAACTGACCAGGGCCTTACAGAGGGGAGGAGAAAAGCAACAGCTTTTACTGTAAGCCATGAGTCACTTCAGCCCACAGCACTGGACCACTGCCATGCTCAAACGCTCCTTATTTTCGTCCTTTCGTTCCTCCCCACTTGGTTCTTCTAGGCCCCGATGAGTTCCCCGGCCAACCCACGTATTCCATAAAGCCCCTCCTCCAAAAAGAGGAAATACTGTCAGATTAGGTAACAAACCCCTGAATATGAGGATGACGGTGAAAGAGTGGAGGAGGAGGAGGAGGAAGAGGAGGTGATAAGCTTCTTATCTCAATGGAGAACTAAAGTCAAACAGTGTCAGAGTGGTTGTACAGCCCTCAGACATGCTCAGTTATTTCCATTTGTTTTATTGGTTAATTCAATGCCTATGACATACACCGCTAACCTTTGTTGGGAGAGCCACATGATAAGCTCCTAAACAGTGATACTGCTTGAATCATTACAGACTGCATGTGTCAATTAATGTATTACTGTTTCTGTATGTGCGACACATCAATAAATAAGGTAACTTTCTCTTCTGTGGCTCGTCTGTAGTAAATAACAGTCCACTTTACTGTGGAGCCTCAATAAATAAAACACACACACACAGCTGTGTTTACTCTCCATCCTCTTCTCCTGTATTCCTCTATCCCCAGACCTAACTCCCAGCCAGGTGGAGGTAGAATGAAAATAAACAATCTGTAGCAACTGGGATGAAGCGTGGCTTCACACTGCCCTACAGGTACTCCATAGTGATGAGATTAAACCACCAAATGAGAAAAGATTTCATCAAATCATTCCAGTTCTATTGTTCCTGAACCTCTGCTCATGATGGATTCAACAATTAAGATTAGTAAACGAAAAAATATGAACCTAATGCCACGTCCTAATTTTAGCCTCCATTCATTCATTTATCTGCGAGACGGGAGATTCTGGTGAAGAGAAACGCAGGGAGGGAGGACAGAAGGCAACATTAGGCAAAGGAAAGCTGTTGAAAGTACATTTACAGATTTTACTGTATCTGTCATTAAATTTGACATTTATAAAAATAAAAAGGGGAAAAGGGCAGATGCAGATATTTTAGGAAGTCCGCTGCGGCTGCCTGGACTTTTGGATGAGGTGCCAAACTTCTAAAAATGCACAAGATTTGAGTTTTCCTTCGTCGCTCCTTGTAGTTTAATTCAAGACAGCGGTCGGATTAAACACACAGCTGCTCTTTGAAAAACCAGAGGACAGAAATAAACTGTCAACGACTCAGAAAAAAAACGCTGGACAAGAACTGTCCTTACATCTGCATTTCTTAGAACTGCGTCACACTGAATTGCACGTCTGCGCCGAAAACAATGTGGCCGGCCGCTGCTCACTGGTGCTAAGACGAGAGAAGAAGCAGAGAGTTAAAGTCTTAGCGGCCTCGTGAACTGTAGGTAAATGTAGAAATGCAGGTTAGGGGTCATCGTTAAACAGGATAATTAAGAAGGATTCGCAGAGGCACCGCTGAGTGAGACACTTTGTGGCACACAAAACACTAGATAATCGCTTCAGAACATTTTGTTACATAATAGAATAATCTGGTAAACTAGAATGTTAAAAAGGACGCAAAAATGTGTTTAAGACCTGCAGTACACATGGTGTATTAGAATAAACTGCAAAATAAGCTGATCTGTCAGACATAATGGACGAGACTTAACCCGTATTTCAGTTTTTGCTTGCATTAAAATATGGGGGGGGGGTGGAGGCTGGAAATGCAAAGAGAAATTCCTCGTGTGGCTTAAATGAGTTATAAAGAGCGCTGCTTCGCCATTGGCCGACATCCCGAGTGTGTGCAGTGAATCAATGAATAACGTGCACACGCAGGCGGCCCGACGCACACAAAAGCAGTTATGTAATGCTGAGGCCCACACTGAGGGGAGAGGACAGGCTGTGTTTGGAGCGTTGACTCAACTCTTAATCATTTTCCTCCGTATGGACATGTTGTGCAGGCTTTGATCCAGTTTGACCAATATCCTAATATATGCACCTTCCTGCCTTTTGGGAAGGGGTGGGGGGCTCTCATCTCATCAGATTTCTCTACATCTGCTCTGTTTCGTCCCAGCTCTTGTTCTGCATCCCTTCCCACTTTCCAGTCTCCCTGCATGACATTACTGCAGCCTTCAGAGATGGCAGACATACTAAATTATCGAAGGGGTGGTTTCCTCTCTAAAACCAGAACGCTCCCCGCTTGTGCCACAATGTATGATAACGCTCGTGAAGGCGATGATTATGCAGTCGGGACTCTCTGGTGTGTGTGACGTAGATTCTTCTGGAAGCTGGGGGGATGGGGGATGGGGGAAGCTGGCTTGCCGCTTCGTCGGCCAATCAGAGGGAAGACACGGGGAGAGGAGAGAGGGAGGGCATGGGACGGGGAAATAAAGAGAGCTAACATACACTGTAGGAGCGAGGGAAGGAGGGCGGTGGGGAGAATGGTGCGTGTGTGAGTCTCCACCCCCTGTGCACACTCCAATGTGAGTACAAGTCTGCTTGAAAACAGCTTTGGTTCAATCCTCTTACAGTTACAACATGGTTTGTCCGCAGCATACCACACTGTGTTGGATTCTTCCATTTAAGCCCGACCACAAACGCTGCACAATATGTGACATTGGCAAAGTTGTATTCATCTAGATTACTGGCGGGATTGAATTAAAAACTCTGTTACGCCTATTAAACACAACTCTCGCGACCTCTTACGGGAAAAGTGAAATAGAAGGATCAGAACCATTTCTGCGGGGGGGGGGGGGGGGCGCAGCTCTTAGCAAGGCGGGCGAACAAGAGAATTCCCAGTTCATCAAAGATGCACATGAAACTGTGGCCTTGGGGCTGCGCGCGCTTAACTCGCAGAACGACAGCCCGTTTTGCTCTTTAGAAGGAGGTCTTAATTTTCAGAGGGGGAAAAAAAAAATGATAGCGAGCTTGTCTGAGTTGTTTAATCCCAAAGGTTGAAGTGAGGTTGTCTGAGAGGATAGAGAGCTAAAGAGAAGTGGAATTTTAAAAATGGAGGGGGGATGTGATTGAAGCTCTTTTTATGTGCCTTGTGTAAAAACACCACAACGTGGCCATGTGACCTTGACATCAAAGGATCATTTGCTGTATAAAGGTGCGCGCGTGAAGGAGGTGCCATTCACAGCACCTGGAATAATGTATAAAGTACAAATGTTAAAATAAAGTGACAAACTAAGGTTTCAAGAGTTGTGGTGCAGATATGCCGGTCAGTAAGAGCTGAATACATGAGACAGAGAGGGGAAATAAGTACATTCTTGGTTCTATTAAAAGGGAAAAAAAAAAGACAGTGGATCCTTCATTAAAGATCGGTGGATCCTTAATGAAGGAGGCAGCCATGTCTTCAGGGTTCTTCATCTCTTTTCTCCTGTGGGCTTTCAAATGTGAGTAGAAAGCCTCACAGGAGAGACGATTGAAGAGATTTAATTAGAAGTGAATAAATATGGAACGCCTTCCCTTGCTGCGTCACGTTCAGATAAAATTGTTGTTAAAAATCGCTTAATATTTCATACAGGTGAGCTGCAACAACGCTGCCAATCAGTTCTGACCTGGTCGGAACGCGCAGAGGAAGGAGATACTGCGGGTCAGACTGCTGTTTACGCGTCCACTCGGGGCAGCAGACAGGTGGGAGACAGACGCTGCTGTTCCTGGTGTACCACTGGCTGCAGGCGCACCAGACACCACTGTTATGATTTAGAGGAAGTGGCGTGTGAAAAACAGCGGAACGTCCAGTACTCTTGACCCGGGCAGCACCTGCTGGTGGTCAACCACAATTCTGAGATGAACCTGACCTGACTGCAACAGTAGCCTCATGAAGGAAGGGAGAGGAGTGCAATTGTTTTAATAATAAAACGAATAAAAGCTGGTATCAATGTAAAATATGAATAAACTATACAAAAAGAAGCAGATGGAACATTTTTATCTGAGCAAGTCCATCAGTTTTCTCCGATTACAACTGAAAACGCACATGATGCAGGCATAGTTTGATGAATATTCCATGTGCATGGTTTAATGGGTGCACTGGTCACAGACCAGGAAGTGCAGCGTGGTAAATGTGCTGCTGTCAGCAACAGATATAAAACCAGGATTTTATCTCCACCATTACTCAGTGATGTCTGACTGAAGCTGAGCTCTGTGGAACTTGAGACTGCCAGGAGGTTAGTGAAATCACGGTCCTTCTTTGCAGATTATTTCTTATTATTTATTTATATCTATGAAGATGATATGCCAATACTGATTATCTGCTCCCTGTAGAGGATTAGAGCATGACACACGTCAAAATAACACTCACTCCTGAATACCAGGAGCCACATTTAGACTAAAAAAGTTGAACTCAAATGCAGGGGTCATTCCTCGCTCAGTGGTTATAATGATGTGGTTATGCAGTGACTTATTCAAACACTGGTGATACCACAAAATAGATCTGCTACACACATATACACATACATACATATCCAATATATTTTAAAATCCTTTTAAAATCCAATGTCTTGAGCTCTCCCAACAGCATTCAATTAAAACACGTGTCCATAACCTAATACTTCTCTCTATTTGAACACAATTCAGAGGTTTACTCCTCTTCTGGCCCCCCTAAAGCATTTTCTGCTCTGATTATCATGCAGACACATCAACTCCAAAGCTGTTTCTTGATGTAAATAACAAAAGCGGCAAGTTGTGCGCGTGTCTATTAAAGCTGTGTTTAAATGTGATTAAAAGACATATTGAAGAGATGGGGCTAGGAGGGGGAAATTTATTGCTCTTCCACAAAAAGTGCTGCGAATAATTACACAAATGTGAAATGGCGAATTAATCTATTGTACAATTACTGCCACGATGCTACTTTATAATAGCGCCATCTTTTACTGCACCATGAAAACGCTGCACATGGCATGGCCCAGCTTTTTTATGGACACCAATGTACGCAACAGCTTATTAACTCTTACAAATGAACTTACAAGTGGCAACAGCCACCATGGGGCCGATACTGATTACCATTCTACCGAGACTCAGTCATGACAAATGGAATCTTCGCGACAGATGAGCTGCCAGATACACGTCTGAGAGAGAGAGAACGACGCTCAGACGCAAATATCAAAGAGCTGCGCACGCGTCGGCGGGCGAGGAGGTCTACAAGTCACAAAACAACAGGAAAATAAAAAGTAATGGCGACCAGTGGTTGCTTTTAAGCTTCAAAATGGCATATACTCAGACTTAGCAGAAGACCCAGGCTCTTTCCTGGCTCTGGAGCCAGATCCAAAAAGGAAATCAAAGCGGAATTACGGGCAGGCTGAAGGTAAACTTTTGCTGCTTGAGGAACCCCTGACTGAAGGGAGAATGGTGGTGTTTGCGATAAGTGGCGGACGATGTGAGTAAAATTTGCGTTTGCAATTGAGACACATACTCTGCCGGTGTTTTGCTTTGAAGGCGGCCTTGCAGAGCAGTGAGCCAGCAGAAGGATCCTATAAAGGGCCCCCTCAACTGTGCCAGCAAACAGGAAACTGCTGTGCATTCTCACAGCTTCGCATGGCTCTGTCTGCTTCTTTCGCCCTTTCCTATTTCAACTCGATTGCTCTGTTACCTACCAGAGGCGCTGCCTTTCAGCAGCCGTCTCCCAACACTCTCCACATATTATTTCCTGTGGATCGATTCCCAGGAGACTGCCGTATTCTGTTCCGTCTCCCGTCCTGCTGCTCCCAGGTTGGGCCCCTCTGTTAGAGCGTGCATGAGGCAGGGTTTCTATGGAGCTTGAGGTCTTTGGGGAGCTCCCCAGTGTAAGGATGGCTGTTGATTCAGCCTGGGTGCCATCATTGTTCTCCTAATTAGTTCCCAGTACACTTGTCTCACTATCAAAGACGATCTGCTTTTACTTAAGCCCCCTGGGATTAATTGTTATTTGGATGGGAATGGTAACTTGTCACTTCCATTAAGTTTCTTTTGGTCAATTCACTATTTATTATATAGGTTATGAGTGATTAGATAAACACCACATAAAAGAGGCAAATAACCAAGCTGCTTCAGATCAGACATGATGTGAAACAGGCCATTAATCAGAAAAAGGATGGTATAGCACATTTAAGTGCACACGTGCTGCTGCAACAGTTCAATGAAACATGGTTTATTATGAGCAGCAGAAAGAAGGACACAAATGAGCACACTGCTGGATGGTGTGAAGACTATGTTGGTCAAAGCATGGATGCTGTGAAGCTGGAAAAGAGGCAGGGAACAGCAGTACAGCTAACGGGTCACAGTCATTAACACGGCCGAGGCTGGTTCGGACACTGGAAAGAATAATGGGAAGGACGGGACACCTCTATGACATTACAGTCTCATTAACTCATCCTTCCCGGAGACCAGGGGGTCAAAGCAGTGACCCCTGCTGATGGGGAGTTCACATGTCAACTCACTCTTTTTAACGACTTAGCACAGAAAAAAAAGAGCTACAGAACTCACATGAACACATGTGGCTGAGCTCAGATGTACAGGCACAAACTCACACAGATTATATACAGCTAAATGGATGTATAGATGCCTTCTGCAGATAAATTCATGCCCTTAAAATTCAACCTCAGTCGGTTCTGTGTGAAACATTATTAGCCTTTCTTTCTGCTTCTCATTATCTTTGAGGTGTCTCCTCAAATCTTGATCGGACAGTTGTGGTAAATTCAACTAACTGGCCATGATCTGCATTGATGCACCACTGTCAATATCAGGTCTCACAGTAGACAAGGCATGTTATTGTAAAAAGCAGGCCATGAGGTCAACAGAACTGCCTCCAGAGCTCAGGGACGGGATGTATTGAGGCACACATATAACAAAGGCCACCAAAGACTTTCTGTTGCACTGAAGGCTCTTAAGAGCACACTGGCCTCCATCCATGTCCTGAGCAACATGTTTGGGACATGGTGCTTAGGACAATAACCCCTGACACACAGCCAAGGGAAGCAGCAGTGGCTTAGGAACAACTGGTGTCCTTGAGTGGCCGAGCCAGAGCCCTGGCTTGGCCTAAACCCAAACCGAGGCCTTTGGAGAGAGGTGAAAATCGCTGTTTCACCAATTATCCCAAATCAATCTGACAGAGGATCAGCAGAGAAGAATGGCAGAATACCCCCAAATCCAGGTGTGCAAAGCTGTTATAGCCAAGAAGAATAGAGGATATAATATCGCCAAAGGTGCTTCAACTTTTTGGTTTTTTAATAAATGCCCTAAACAAAATGATAAAATTCTCTTTTTAAAAAGTGAAAGAAGAAGAAAAAATTTCACAAGCCTGCAACTACTGAAATAAACTAGAAGGTTAACTAAGCTGAGAGGGTTTAAGGACAAAAACAACAAATCTCTCTCCTCCTGATAAATCCACCTCTGCAAGAGTCCCTGAATTGATATTTTCAACCGTACTCAAGTATGCAAGTAAGATAAGCGAATAGTTTGATTTTCTGAGCCACTGAGTCATTTAAGCAGTGATGTTTACTAAATATTGTTCTCCTTTGGTAGCTTTGATTTGGCACTGTTTGCTTCTTTCCCCTGATCTATTCTCTCTTGACTATACCTGAGGTGCCTCAGGGAAGCCAAAGAGAGACCTGCACCACCACCCTGCTTAAACCTGAAACCCTGTTCAATATCCTGTTAAAAGATTTTAAAAGTGCAAAACATGAAATAAGTGCTTAGGATTTTTTTTACACAATTAACAAAGTTAACACAACTTATCAAATTTAATTTGCTATTTAAAAATAGAACTCACCTTTGGTTTCCTGCTCTGTGACCTAGAAGTAGAGAAAAGAAGTAGCAATATAAGACAAAATTGTCAGCAACACTGCATAATGAACAAACTCTGTGAAATTAATTTATTAGTTATCAAACCATACATTATACATTCACGATACATTCACATCGATTTAACTGTTTGATGGGGAAAGGGACTGAAAGGATAAAAAAGAATGCAATAATTCTCATGCTTATGCAAGTATACCTTCGGTTCACTAGTGTGGACAGGAGTGGTCGACATTACTAAAAACAGTCAAACCGCTAAGAGAAGAAAACATCCTCAGACCAGAAGCAGAAGCCTTGGCTGCAGCGTAAAGGCAGAAAATACAGTGACATTCTGGGTTAATACTTCAGGGGAAACACACTCAAACACGCGCACACACACACCAAAGTGCATGTGCACAGTACCCATGTGATGATTTTATGTAACTGCAGAACCAGCCGAGTATACTGGATTCTAACTGGGCTCTTTATTTAATAAGGTTGAACAGAATGTGATCATTATAGCTCTGATTAACTGGCAGGCACAGAGGAGCAAACAGGAGCTTACCCTTTTCTGAGCAATGTCTCTCTTCTCTTCTTGCTTTATCTTGTTCTTATCATCCATCAAATGGTTTTCTTCCTGGGATACTGGATTCTTCTCACGGCTTGCAAAGAGAAAGAGACGGGTTTTAATTATTTCACAGAATGAGCACCTGATGTTGCAACGCTGATAGAACAAAGTGCTAACAGCAGTACAACCGGACAGAAGAATAAACATATTGCAATCCGAGGACAGCTCTGACGGCTACTTTTTTGGCTTGAATTAAAACTTGTACACAGAGTAAATGTAAAGATGTTAAAAGAATGAAGAGAGATGACTGAACAACTACTTATTCTGGATCTGAGCTGCTTTAAGTGACATGAAACCAGTGCGTTCTTGTGCCATGCCTTTGCTTCTGAAGGTGGACGGTAACGTGTGCCATTGCCTGGCAACAAGCTCTCCCTCAAGTCCAGGTAGAGACAGACAGCATCTTAAAACAACATGGTGGTGTGGCTTGGTTGCAGAGGCTCGATGACAGACTAGAAAAAACGTTAGCGGAGGAACCCGCTTGCTCCCGCTCCACCCTGATGGCACTTGTAACTGTAAGCTTCCTGGTCGTCTCGGCGCATGCCTTTAATATCTGTGGGAGGCAAATAGCTGAAGTCAGTCAGACTTCTGGTGGAGGTCAGACTACAAGCCTGAGATTATGTTCTTTCAATTTGCTTCGAGAGGGAAAAAAAAAAAGATCTCTTGCATCTATCT
Organism: Lagocephalus sceleratus; assembly: GCA_911728415.1. Taxonomy (NCBI): domain Eukaryota; kingdom Metazoa; phylum Chordata; class Actinopteri; order Tetraodontiformes; family Tetraodontidae; genus Lagocephalus; species Lagocephalus sceleratus. Next base: position 702,482 of record CAJVRN010000052.1, read on the forward strand.
GGAATGTTTTACCATTGAGGTGCCGGATATGGAACCTACTGATTCAGCTAAAAAGCTAAATCTGCTCCTTTCAATGGCATCAGTGAGGCTTGCACGGCTCATGCAGGATCAAAGGATAAGAGAGATGCTCCAGTTAAAGCCCAGACAGATGTGATAACTGATGCTTCCTCGTGTCCATTTGCATTAAGTACAGTAATTTAGTATAACAGACATATAGATGAAACATGCATAAACTGACACATGCCCACACATTTAACACAATCACGCAAACAGGTTTTAGGGGAGTGCAAATGTGACGCGTGATGTGTTCTTTCAGTTTGATATGGAGCTAATGTTGATATAATTTTGGTGGTGTGGCTTGGTTGCAGAACCAAGCCACCCCACCATGTTGTCAGCAGTGTCACGTTTAGCGCTGCTGTGTGAGAAACGCTCAGTGAGGTACCCAGGGCTCACCCTGGGCCCGCGCCGCTGCCCCCAGGTTACCCAACATCCTCCCAAACTCCAAAGATTCCCTTCCTCCTGTGCAGTGTCAGTTAAAATCAGCCAGAACCTGTGCTGCTGCGCGTAACACGGGGGCTCAAACGCGCACGGGCTGTCATCGTGATATGAAAGACATGCCTACCGCGCAGAGACAGCTTTCAGCATCCTCGCCTCGAACATGCGGGCACAGGTGCCACACAATGCATTTCTGTTCAGTTCGTGATCAGTTGCAGTATAAACCGGAACACGACAATTAAGTGTCCCTCCCGGGCACAGGTTTCCCAGAATACGTCCCTGTAAATGCAGATAAACGTGCTATCAAACACTGACAACATCCAGTCCATTACATAATGAAAATAAGCACAAGCAGGAGGCGTGTTTACTTGCAGCCGTGCTAACCTACAGCATGAGCAGCCGTCCGTGCCGGGGCTCGTGTCGATATGAAGGACGGAGGGCAGTAAGCTCAGCTCTGTTGCAGAATTACATCCCCTGTCAGAACAACAGGATTAGAGCTCGGTGGCCCTCTTTAAAAAAAAAAAAGGAAAAGACTAACCCCACCAACAAAAGGAAGCTAAAATGAATAATAAAAACAGATAACAGATCAAGTGAGGAGAGACCAAGGACGGTCTAATAAACACAGGTGGAAAAATCTGTAACTGAGAGGAGGAGGAGGAGGGGGAGAGTCCATATCTACAAGGTGAACTGTGGATATGCAAATGCCTCACTGCCCCACATTGGAGAAATGAAGATGAGGGAGCTACAATTGATGGGGCTGGTTTGTGTGTGTGTGTGTGTGTGCGTGTGCGTGAGAGATGGGGGAAGGGGTGCTAGACGGCAGTCGCTGGGCACAGAGCCAGGAATGCCATCGCTTGAAGCCAAACAAGAGCACGGCGAGCCCTCAAGAGAACAGTCGCAACTACAACGGCAGCCGCCATTGCTTGCGGAATGTGCCGTCCCGTCTCGCTCCTCTGCGCAGCCGTGCCGCGTCTTTTTCGGCTTGTTTACACCCTACGTTGACGCGCTTGGCGGATTCCCAAGCCTCATCTGCGCCATGCAAGAAAAAAAACAAAACAAACTAATACAACAGTGAGCATACAAGCAAATTTGTCTGCACCATATTTACAGTCGTGTGAGGGATAGAAATTGCTGGGCGAGCGCTGACAAAGTCCTTCTGCTCTGCAAAGAGGATTGCACTGAGTAAAGTACATGAGGCTATTCTCAGTGTGGTCATGTTAATGCTTTCTGACCCAGCCTGACGACTAGGGGGAGAAACTTCTGCTGCCACTACCAGCCCCCTTAAAATAACTTGCACAGAGCGGACACACGCTGCCTTCAGCGTCTGCTCCTGAAACGTTGAGCTGTTTTGTTTAAGGTTTGTTTTTTTATTTTTTTTTAAATCATCAATCAAAACAAATCTTGCAGGGATATCTGATGGACCCTATGCATTTAAAAAGCACACATAAGACAAACTTTGGAAATTTCTCGCTGCTTGAAAAAGTGTGACGTGCATTGCTGATCTGGGACTAATGTGATCGATATTTAGGCAAACTGGGGGTGGAGAAGGGGTAGTCATTTCAAGGAATACAAGCAAATATTTTCCTCACAACAACAAGTATTGAGTAAGTAAATCAGTATTTGATCACTGGCGGAAAATGAAAAAAAAAACGAATTATGAATTACACAATATGGCAAAGAGCCTTTTGGGCCACTTGTCCAACACCAAGAACAAACCCATTACTGCTGGTTTGAACTGAGTGGCGAGGCCGTGACCCCTGCATTCAGAAATAGCAATATTTGGTTGCATACTTTTGTTTTCGAGCCCCCTTTGGTGCCTCTGTGTGAATACACACTGCCTCCTTCAGAGAGTGCTGACTGGGGCCCCTGACCTGGCAGGAAGAGAAAAGCCCCACAGACACACACACACACACACACACACACACACACACACACACACACACACACACATTTTAGCCCTTACCAGATGCAGGTCCAAATTAGGGGTCCTGGTCAAACCTGCAGGCCTCAAATCTTAAGTCAGCCTGCCCTCTGCATGCATCAAGGTGCTAGGATTCTCACTTTGTGCACACACACAAACACGTACACACACACACACACACACACACTCTCTCTCCCTGCTCCAGTGGGCCTGTTTCTGCAGGGTGCAGCAGGAACCAGGCACTGATGCTCTCTGTGGTCAGGGACCTGCAGGAAGCAGCCACCGGGGAACCCTGCCTCAGGGTCTGCTAGGGTACATCTGCCACAACAGGTACCTGCTCTTGGATTCAAGCAGCAGTAATTTCAGCTCGGGATCTCTTCAAATCCACAACAACAACAACAACAACAACAACCACCACCACCACCACCACCAGCCCTTACATCCTCGGAAGCAGCGACCCCAGCAGAACACAGTGCGATTGAACTCAGGCTAGTTATTGCGTCTGTGCCGGCCGGGTGGATGCATGGATGCATATATCCACTTAAGTGTCTGCAGCATCTGAGGACAGATCCCCAGCACACCGAGCCCTGGCTCCAAAGCTCCCGCATTCACGGCCAAGTCACCGAGCAACAGCACAGGGCGCCCTCCGGTCACCTGCGCCTCCACCACCACTACAGCTTCCAAATACGACCTCACACCAGTACGTAGACGGGGTCAACAACCCCTGTGGAGCCAGAAAGAAGCCAGTAAAGAGCGACGAAAACACTCGCCTCCAAGCGGAGCTCAGCAGAAAACCCCCCCTCCCTCCTCCCCGCATCTCAGCTGCCATATTCGGCTTCGAAATTCCGCCGAAGTGGGGCGACGGCCCGCCAAATCCTGACGCGGCGTCCCCCCCACCACCACCATCGCCCTCCCCGGTACGGGTGTGTAAATCTTACCACGGAGCGTTCACGGCTGTGCGCTCGGCGGCGGAGGTCGTGCAGCCATTTTGTCGTCAGTGACCGGAGCGGCTCGACGGTTGAATCGGTGGTAACGGGAGAGGGGGCGGGGCGCCGCGCTGCCACGTGATCTTCAATAACAAAACAAACGGGGCCCCCGCTCCCCCGAAGCCCCGCCCCTTCCTCCCTCCTCCTCCTACCCCCCGTTTCCATGACAACTACGGCCCTTCCATCGGGCCGCCGTGGTCCGGTTTTCGACCCTCTTCTCTGCCGGCTCATGAGCGGCCGAAGCGGCGGAGCAAACAAATAAGACGACGTGGAATTTTACCGAGAAGGAGACTCTGGCTCTGTGATGGCCGGCATTACGAAGCGCCCCCCGTTTCTGCCACTTTGCTCTGCTCTGAGACCAATAGGTGGCGCTGTTTTGCCTGAATCCACGCCACGCCGCCGTTGTTGTTGTGGCATTTGGTGTCCTTTATTTAAATATTTCTTTCCACCTCTCTACTCTTCGACTCCCCTAAATTTAATTATGCAACAAATCCCTCCTTAATCATCTCAGCTCGTCGGGGCAACTGTACGTTTCGTGGTTGCATGTGTGTTTTAAATTGGCGGTCGGATGAAATATAGTACTACTTGAATGATGTTCTTTGACAGAAATTAGACGTTTGTGTCATCAGCCCTATTGGTTTGTCATTTATTTTGTGAGAAAGGAAAAGATGCACGTTTGGGGAAACATTTACTGTCCTCAAATGTGTGGTGAAACTCTTTAGATGGGGATTTCCATGTGACAGATAAGGCAATTGGACTTTCCCAGTTTGGGTAACAGGAAATCACCAGTTTTCTTCTGTTCATCTGACAAAAGAGGATTTTTTTTCTCCTGATCTATCCTGAAATGAGAAGAATTTTTCACATGGCCCACTTTTCTGTCAGAATTTTAGTCAGTTTTTAATACCTGGCAAAAAAGTCGGTGTGGGTTCTTGGTACTCCTTAATTCAGGAGTTAAAAAGCAGTTTTTCCCTTCACACTGACTTTACATTCCAATACTTCCTTAATAAAATATCTGAAAATTTGAGATGATACTAATGCGTCATGTTTCAAAAAGGGGTCCTCTGAGGTGGCGATATCAATAATCAGATTCACAGCAGCCTTAAATTAAAATTTCTGCTGCAGCAGTGAAAAGAACTGCAGGCCTGCTGGAGCTGCCATATCAAACACGGGCAGACATAATTGCAGTAAAGTGGGACAGCTACTTCCTGTCACATCTATGAGCTAATACTGCTATCTTTAGGGTGACAAAACAACCCTCCGTGGAAATATTTTCATCGAACCGCAGAGACGCAAATAGGATCATCGCATCCGTCAGGTCAGCGTGTCGCCACTCGATGAGCCATATCTGGAGCTGACTAAATACCCCCGGTCTGTATCTCATTATCAGACACTTAAGTCCACTCCAAATGAGACTCCTCTGGTATCTGATGGGAAATGAATATGGAAACATCAAACGGTGACGGCCCACGAAGAAATAATGAATGTGATTACAAAGCGAGGCGATGGCCACCGTGTGCTCGCCGGCACACAACCATCTGTTGTGTCAATATGGATTGTGGTGTCAGCTACATCTGGATAATTGCCGACATGCATTACAATGGCGAAATGCAATTATTTGGACTGCAAGATGATGGAGTGCAAATCGGGAATTATGTTGGGAGGACAGGAGGGGAGGCACTAATCAAACACCCCAGCGATAAATCTCCCTGATAAAAAGCAGCGCGTGTCTGTCTCCTTTATTGTGTGTGTGTCATATTTCCAGAGGTGATATCATCAGCTTATTGTGGCTTTTCATGAACATTTAAATTGCGATATTCCCGCTCGAGTTCCTGTCTAATGGAATATTCCAAAACGGTGCAGTGCGACTTGATTAACTGCTGGTGGATGCTGCAGCACAAATTTTAATACGAGCCGTCCTGAAGAGCCTGAAAGGGAAAAAAATCACATCGTTCATTTTGGTTAACAGATGAACGGATAGACGGATGCAAAATAAAATAAAAGGCGGACATCAGATTGTTATCGTGTCAACCTGAATTGGTGGGAAATACAGGACGGCCAGTCAAATGTGTCACTTCACACCAGGGAAGAAGCAACACAGACACACACACACACACACACACACACACACACACACACACACACACCAGGACCAGCCAGACTGTTCTCACTTCATGATTCATCTGTATGTCTGTTCTTTTTTTGATATCTGCAGCCCAAACATGTCCACCCCCCCACCCCCCTGTGAGGAAGTGATGACACAACGATACGTTACAAAAACCTCACTACATCGGCCTTCAAAGTCAGCTGGCTGCACCTGACAAGGTCACTGCGACGCTGCGGCCTGGCACGGCGGGTGTCGCCGCTAAAATGGTCCCCCTCCTCACCAACAGCTATGATTGTTTCTATTTTGAGTTGAGATGAGATTAAAGTCCTCGGGGGCAGAGATATCAATCTGCTGTAACATAATGAGTCTTTTCTAGCGCGCAAATAGACACTTGGGCCGACAATGGCCATGGTCGATATCTATCTGCCACTCATGATTATGCACCCAGCGCAGGGAGAAACCTGCATGCAGGGCAGCCCTAGAAGCCCAAACAAAAAAAAAACGCACCACTGGACAGAATGCAAAGTTTCTATGAGCTGTGGGAGATTATTTCTAATCCATCTGGACACTTTAGGGTTTTACAGTTTAACTACCTCCACCGATAGTTAAAATCTATTTCTACTCATAACATTATAACACTCTCTCCACTTTAAAACAGATCAGGTGTGCTTACACACCCTCACCTCATTTAATATGCAGGGATCAATAGTGGGCCAGCCCCCCCCACCAGACCCTGTCTCACTCACACATGTCCCCCCTGAAAACGGCTCAAATAGGAACCAATTTAGAGTCTCCTTAAGTAGAAGGAAGTGGAATAATAAAACATGCAGCATTGCAACTCCATTATTTGCTGATATAGAAACAATAAAACATCTAAATAACAGTGAAATGAGAGCATTTCCCACAATACAAAGAAACTTCCTAATAAAATGATGAAAGATATGCATGCGGAAACTGATGCTACGCACTTGAAATACATAATACTGCTCACACACGTGGGCGTGCACACACACACACGCGCACACTCCTCTCCCCGCAGTATTCACGTGTCAGAGTGATGAATGTCTCCTTCCTCTCAGTGACCTCCAAGGTCAGCAGCAGAGGGGCGATTTCAGCCGGGCCGCCTCATTTCCCCCGGCAGCTACAGCGAAGCTAACAGCTCAGGCATATTTCACCGTCCCTGCGGCCGCCGCTTTAATGGCAAATGTAATCAAACCGGCACCTGAGCCGGGCCGGGCCGGGCCGGAGGAGAGCGGAGTGTGGGCCAACGTCTGCTGCAGCCCTCGATTCTCCTGCGTGCGTCTCTAACAGAGGTCCGGTAGTGAAGCAGGCTCCCCTCAGCAGAGGGGATCTATCTAGGCCACAGCTTCAGTCTGGTGCCGCTGCAGCCGCCATCCATGCATCGCCACCACAAACACGTACATAATTTATGAATTGGATTTTATCGTGCACTTAATTATTTAGCAGGTCGTAATAATCAGGCGCTTCATCTACTTCAGGTCATTGGAAATTGGAGGGGGTGATGGTGTTGTTTGGAGGGTCTTCCTGACTTTAGCTGGTTGTTCCCTGCTCCAGCGGAAATGAGGTGTCCTATTAATTACAGCAAAACCTCCGCAGGGAATAAAAATCCACTCACGCTGAATTATCAAAGCTTTTCTGCAGTTGATGTGACGGTGCTATCCCCTACATCTGCGTATCATTGGCTCCCCTGTCTGGATTCTCCCTCCCCGTGGTGAGCATCTTCCTCGGCCATTCCTCCTCCTCAAGTCTGAGCACATACGGAGCGGAGGATGAATCATTCACAGCAGCGCATAATGCCCTCTGTTTCCTCTCCTGAGAGGGAGGGAGGGGGGAGAGTGGAGGGGGGGAGAGAGGAGAGAGGGAGAGGGGGAGAGAGGGAGAGGGGGAGAGAGAGAGAGAGTAGAGGGGGAGAGAGGAGAAGGGGAGAGAGGAGAAAGAGGGAGAGAGAGTAGAGGGGGAGAGAGAGCAGAAGGGGAGAGAGAGGGGAGAGAGGGGGAGAGAGAGGGAGAGAGAGTAGAGGGGGGAGAGAACAGAAGGGGAGAGAGAGGAGAGGGGGAGAGAGCAGAAGGGGAGAGAGAGAGTAGAGGGGGAGAGAGAGCAGAAGTGGAGAGAGAGGAGAGAGGAAGAGAGGAGAATTTGGGAGAGAGAGGAGAGGGGAGAGAGAGGAGAGGGGAGAGAGAGGAGTGGGGGAGAGAGGGAAAGAGAGAGGGAGAGAGGTAGAGGGGGAGAGAAAGGAGAGAGGGAGAGAGACAGGAGAGAGAGGAGAGAGGGAGAGAGAGGAGATGGAGAGAGACAGGAGAGAGAGGAGAGAGGGAGAGAGAGGAGAGGGGGAGAGACAGGAGAGAGGGAAAGAGAGGAGAGAGAAGAGAGAGAAAAAGAGAGAAAGGCAATGAGAGGAGTAGAGATTGGAGATGAGGGTCATAACCCAGATGCAAAACAACATGTGATGAAATAGATTAAAAACATACAATATTAAATGTGTGTGAGACATTTAACCATTTAATGACATCTGAGTTACAGATATTTACATTGTTTTAGTTCTCTGATATTCTAAACTGCAGCTTTTTGAAATCCAAGTTTTCCAGACTCTGGACATTTAAATTATTTAACTTAAGAATGATTGAGCTTTAGAAATAAAGTGAAGCTGCGACTAAATGAAATTACATGTGACAGTAGATTTATTACAAAGCATCCGTATCAAAAGGAGGATCAAAAAAAAAAAAAAAAAGGCCAGACAGGTTTTTGAAGGATCACAGAGAATCTTTGTGACTGGTTTGAAAATGGCTGCTGATTATTTCCATTGTTTTCTGTGATATTATCAGCAGCCGGAGAGCCGGGCTGTGATAAAGGCTCCATTTTTCATCAGTCACATGCTCATCAATCACCGGTGACCCTGCCAGGTCACACTCACATCCCCACCGATCAGTTTACAGCAGAATAAACCAAAGAAACTCATTTCACTTTAAAGCTGCTCGGGCTGAAGGAGAAAGTAATGTGTGAAATCATCTGTGTCCAAGTTCAGCCGGGCCACATTCAGTTCACCGAGGCATCAAAAATATAAAAAGATGAAAAGGCTGCAAAAAAAAAAGAAACTAAGTGGCAAACTCAAGTCATCTTTCTGACTTCTGCCATTTCTGGTCTGATGGGCGCGCCATTTTTTTTCACTCAGCTCCTGAGCTGCCACTTAAGGGCCAGGAGAATCCAGCAGCCAGTGGTTAGACCACAGCTGGAAAGTACCAGAGTTACAAAGGGAAAGGCTGGCGCACGGCAACGACAAGGCGTTCCTACACTACTGTCTGGATTTAATGTGGGGGTCAGCGTTGCACTGATAGTGGATTCACCTTTTCTTGCACACTTGTGTTATTTCATCCTGAAGCTGACCACAGAATCCTTGATCTTCCTGGATCAATGGAAAATGGGTCCACCCTCCTGCAGGCCCCCGCCTTATTTGAATTAAAGAATTACTCACAAACTCTCGCAAACTGTTTCAAAAATGCTTAATTTAGAAATTGTTTATTAAAATAAGCAATTATTATTTACTGGATCTTCTCATAACTGGCAGAACACAAATTTCTGCCCTTCTCTTCTCTGCTCCTTTTTTCCGTCTTTCCTGACTTTCTGGGCCGATGGTTCAGGAGCAGGATCTTGTTTGGGAGCGATTTCTTCTTCTTCTTCAGCGGATATTTTTTCAATGGAAATGTGACTTCCTCCTGAAGTAAGTGCCTGTGTGTATGTGTCTATGTGTGTGTGAGAGAGTGTGTGTCTGTGTGTGTGTAATTGTGTGTGTATAAGTGTGTGTTTGTGTTTGTTTGTGTGTGTGTGTGTGTGTGTTTCAGAAATCCTCCTAATTTATCACCTTCCTCACAAAGCCACGTGTTTAAATGTTTTCTGCTATCATAAGTGGAAGTATTTAATATTATAAAAGCATCTGATCAGGAAGGAGAATCCCTTTAGCTTTCAGGAGCAAGGAGCAGCTAATGTCCCCATTACTGGTTGCCATGGAAATATTGACTAATGTCACTTATTGTAAATATGTAGCTCTCGGCTGGTGGAGACAGAGAGAGAGGGAAAGAGAGAGAGAGCACAAAGTGTCATTTATGCACTCAGTGTACAGCTCAGTCACTATCACAGTCCCCAGCCACACCAGCAGAATTAGTTCATTAAGTCTTCCCTAATTTTGTTACACACTTGTACCCAGGTGGAGGAGGGTGAATATGACAGGTGCCAGGGAACTCCCCCCCCGAGCCCTGCACCCGTATAATCCACATATCGATCCCTCAACTTGGGCCAAGCCACGATCAATATAGGCAATAAAACCAAACCCAACAGCCTCTCCAGGGAGCTGTGACAGGCCCTCGAGCTGTTTCTGTGTGTGTGTGTGTGTGTGTGTGTGTGTGTGTGTGTGTGTGTGTGTGTGTGTGTGTATGTCTGTGTGCAGCAGCGTTGGGTGTGATGTGACGTGTGTCCAAGCGCAGATCAGTCTCACAGACCAGCAGGCTGCATACGGTCTTCACTCCAGGAACACCAGCAGCTCTGTGTGATAAATGATGAGAAGGCCGATTAGACCCCAACCAGAGGGAAGCTGCAGCATCGAGGCATCATCGCTCACAAGGGCATGAATGCAGTCACACATGTACAGTGAATGCGCACACTGACACACACGCATTAACAACACCCACTCTGATGGAGCTCAAATCATTCAGTTATTATTCTCTGTTTTGAAAAAAACACTTTTAAAACAATTACAGGGGTTGTGCTGCGTAAATTCATGCACAATCTCACACTAACACACACACCCACACTCGTTGGTGACTCTACCTACCCCTTGCTGTCTGGGTAATCATTATTTTCAGAGCGGTTGTAGCTTAGCGTCATCAGCCTGCTGCAGTGCTGTGGTGAGGGGGGGCAGGAGTGAATTGTGATGCTCATAATATTGTGATCATGAGAACAAACAGTTGTTCCACGGTCAAGTCAATTACCTGTGTTTTTTCTTTTTTTGTTTTTGCCTCTTTTAATGCCGCGATGCTGCCTCGGTCAAATGAGCTGTGTGTGTTGCAGTAACTTAAGTGCTGTTATGTTTATGGAAATCAGCCAGTGAATATTGCACTTCTCCAAAATGGTGCATCAAAGTAAGAAAGAAAAAGGCCTTGATTGTGTACAAAAAAAGTAATATAAGGCATTTCAATCTCTCTCTATCAGAATTTATTTGTTGAATGTTGTGCACTAAAAGTATCTTGACTAACATCTTTAGAATGTGTTTAAAAAAAACCCTGATTTTTAATTTTTTTGTACACATTGCAAATGTTAATTAATACGACCCATTAAAGGTCTAATATGTAGGATTTGGTGGCGTCTAGTGGTGAGAATATACAGTGTTTCCTTGTGCCCATCCGGTGTTTTGAATCGAGGCGTTCGTCGTTGCAGAAAAATAGATGATTTAATTCCACCGAGTTTTTCACAAAATCAGATGTGGCCTTCAGTATTTAACTGTTTTCTGCTCGTCGTGATAACAATGTGAGTGGGAGATCCGAGCAGTAGGACAGAAGCAGGGTAAATCATCTGGAGGAGAAAGAAAATGGGAGTAAAACCTCAGTCGCACCGACGGGAAGCTGTGATGCTGACAAGTAGCCGAGCTGGAGAGCAGTGCAGATGCGCCAAGACTATGATAAGTTGACAAATCCCTGTGCTTATGCTCTGGAGAGGATTGTACTTCATTAACAGATAAAGAACGGGGAGAAAGAGGAGAAGAAAGGGGGGGGGGGGGGGGTTTGGGGAGACGGCAGACTGCTCTTTGTTCTTCAGCAGTAACTCATTTCACTGTTATCTGCTTCATGGAGCTTTATTTGATGACACGACCTTTAAGTTACAGGAGGATGAAGTGACGATGAGCATGAGCTTCTACACATCTGTAAATTCGCGTGTCTTTCTGGGCTGGACCCGTTGCTCACCCGTTGTGCCTCTGCGCCAGCGGTACCGCCAGATCGGCGGTCGTGTACCATTAACGGTCCACATCCCACAGTTTGGACAACACCGTCGGTTGCTTGTCATCATCATGTTTCTTTGATTGTCAGAGTGTTCATGTTTGGACGAATGCCCATCTGTGATGAAGAAACAAAACCCCTCCTCCAACAGTGTTGGCCATGTCAGAGTCTGCTGCCAGGGGTTAAAGGTCAGGGCTTCAGACAGGTCGGCCCAGACGCGACCCCTGACATCCCAACCTTTACACCAGACAATCAATTTCCAAAATGGCCGCCTGCGCCCCTGTTTTTAGCAGCAGGGAGCCTTTTTCTCCTGGGAATTTGAAGTTGATCAGGATTGCAGATGAAGAAATGTCACGGGTTTCGGACCTGACGCACACAACCGTAATCGCGTGCGTTTCGAATGTCAGGGAAGTTAAATACCACAGTCTGAGGTGAAATTATTTTAGAATATGTTAATGTTTGCTCCCTGTCGCTGCTCGGCTCCTTCAACATAAATGGCACCGCGTCACCGTCTAAGCATGAGGCAAAACCAGACAATCGGAGATTCAGCTGATTGTGTTGGAGGGAATGATTCAGAGTGAAAGAGTGGGGAGTGTGCAGTGATAAATGAGGGTGCTATTTACACACTGCAGATCAATAACCATTACAGTTTTAATTCTACTGCAACAGAATTGTGTGTGTGTGTGTATGTGTGTGTGTGTGTGTGTGTGTAAAGGATGAGGGAGAGGAGGAGCAAACCCAACTGTCAAGCGGCCAAACGTTCTGCAGCACGGTCAGGAGCTCATTTACGTTACAGACGGACGCCTAGAACGTTGCGCCTCGACACCTTGGCTGCCCTCTGGTGGTGTGTAGTAGAACCTGCATAAGCCCCGCCTCCTCACGTGTTTTGGAGCTTCTGCTCTAATAGTGTGCAGTGTTGGTACTGGCATTTATCATGGAGCGATTCCACGTAGTGGTGCAACAAAGGCCAAGGTCTAATTAATTCGGTTGCCCCGGTAACCCACATTAAGAAATATGCTCCGAAAAGCACCTAGCGCTCGCAGAGATGAAATCCGAGGAAACTCACCGGGCTGGGAGAGATCCCAGATCCAACAGGAAGGTGGCTACCAGCTTGGCACGCAACGGTTTGGGCGTGCGCACATAAAGGGGCAACAGAGGGAGTCTATGTACACACTAACACACACACACACACACACACACACACACACACACACACACACAAGGCAGACATCTATCCACTGACCAGAAAGGGCGCGCTGACAACCACAGCTCCCAGTAACCTTGCGGTGGGAGTCAATCTGCGCGAGTGAGAGGGGAGTCTATTCCGTCTGCTGCAGACGGCCGAAGGGATGAGCCCCGTTTACCATTCCTGTCTCGCAGCCGCAGCCCCGCGGGCTCATCTGTCTCCATTTCCCGCTGGCTGTCGTCACGGCTCCGACACCGGCCCCGGCCTCGATCAATCCAATTACCAGTGCCAGACTGGAGCCCAGGCCCTCCCGCCTGTCTGCTCCGAGCGGAGCAGGTCGATTACCCACCGGTTTACTGGGAAAACGGGAGGAAACGGAGGCGACGCTGCTGACGGCCGTCCAACAGTGTGTCGGCCTGTTGGACGGAGGTTTTCGGTTTTCAGTTGTTGGACGCAGCTCCAGGATTGTTTGATGGTGATTTATGATGATGTCAGTTGTGACGGCGTGTGTGACCCCCCCCCCACCACCACCACCTTACAATGCTAAGCTAATTAAACCCAGCATCTCATATTCATGACTAATTAACTAAACGAGATGGCAGCTCCTAATTGGGCTGATCTTTATTAAGTTGGAGGATCCGGGTCTCATCCTCCGTGGGGTCGCCCCGGCGTTTCTCCAGAAGCCGACCACCCCCCCCTCGTCTCACCGGCAGCTGTTTGATGCCACCAGTACACAGCCCAGTACACCCAGTCCACACTGGCCTGCCAACACGGCTCCTGTCCCTCGTCTCTTAAAGCAACAGCCACCGTACCCGGTGCACTGTCAGTGGAATCTGGCCAGATTACAGGTGATCCTGTTCTACCAGTAATAATAAAAACCTCAATTAATCTCCTTGGTGTCCCTTCAGGGCTACTGGAGAAACACGGTGAAAACATTTCAGCAACCAGGGAGGCGGCTACATCAATATTATTAATCTCTTAATCCACGTGGACGGGCTATGACTATGTTAAGGTTATACCTTCTGAAAGAGTCTGTCTCTATGGGCTTTATTAGAATCTGTTTTTTAAGGTCCACGCCACATCTCCATCACTCCCTCCTGGGGTTTCGTGGCGTTTTCCCCAACCCAAGTGAGCAATGTCAGAGAGGAAAAGTAATTAAAAGGAGAATAAAAATCACTGGTGAGCTAACTTTTATTCCCCTGTACGTAATCTCGGGCAAAAAAATCCTCTTTCATTCTGTACAAGATTCAACAAATCCTGGATGAATCTGCAGAGAGACACGAGGTTTTCTCCAAAACCCTCGTCCGTCTTTATGAAGATTAGCGTTAACTCCAGACACTCCGACTCTTCTGACGCAACATTTGAACCATATTTGAACCAGAAATTGCAGAAATTACAGGGGGCCGATTTCAGCGGCCGTCTCTTCAACGTCTTTTGCTTTTTGTTTCGTCTCAGTTTAGATTTTTAGTTATTGATTTACAGTTGCTGTAACTTTGGTTGTTGTTGGAGCTCGTTCTTAAATCCTGTCCTGTGAATAAAGTTTATAGCTCTTTCTGGAAAGTCTGTAGCTCAGGTTCAAAGGGTCAAGCAGGGGTCACGGGAGCTCCGAGATCAAAGCACATTCAGATCACATCAAAGTAAAGTTTCCAAACTTTAGCCAGTTACGACTGACTGAAGAAGAAGAAGAAGAAGAAGAAACAGAAATCAGGTTCAGAAAGTGTTTTCATTTGGTAAATCTGTGTTATTTTGACTCTGTGTTTTAGATGGTTTCATTTAAGAAGAAGCTTCATTGATCTTGAACGGTGTGAACGTGAGTCCTTCAGACGACGTGACACACACCCCTCAGCGTTTGTCTGGAAACGAGATTAGAGACGACTGATGGAGTCGACAGCATTTACAGCAGAAATAAAACAAATCAAGCATCAAACCTCTCCTGGCTTTCTTTCCTTTGAACATAAAAGCTTCTGAAGGAAATGCTACTGATACTAGCCGCAGGTTTACCTTCACTTTCATTCTTCCTGTCACTCTGCGTCAAGAACATGAAGCCTCAAACAGGCGCGTTTGTTTGCCTTTGAACTCATCTGTCCTGAATTAATGAGTTACAACCACGATGTCCCCTGTGATGAATGGACCCCGAGGGGGAGACCTGTCATTCGTCTACGATTAAACTGTCTGCTTCCTGTTAGCATCTTATTTGGAGTTGGCAGCTTGTGGAGAAACAAAATCAACCTTTATGATGCTGATAAAAGCTGACAATTGAAACGTTTGGAATCGAGAAGTCCCGAAGCTAACAGGTGACAAAATAACATCAATGTCTTTGATTCACACAATCAAAGGGGGGTTAACACATCGACAAATTAGACTACTTGTGTGGTGTGAACGTGTGTGTATGTGTGTGTGTGTGTGTAAGAGAGATACCATCTATCAAACGCTATTGGCTGTCAGGGCCAGTGGGCTCTAATCCACTTGTTTTTGCTGTGTGTAGGTGAGCAGTGGGTTAATGGACAGCTGCCAAAACACACACACACACACACACACACACACACACTTGTCTTGGTTTTATAGAGGACACCTTGAACATTGTGGAGATAATACGTAATCCTCAAACACTGACAGACAGACAGACAGAGATATGGAACAAAGAATAACGAGAGGTGAAAACGTGGATAATCTGAGCATTTGTGTGTGTGTGTGTGTGTATTGACTGTTAACGTTATAATGTGATTACACATGTCGCACGGCAACGAAAGAATACAGGATACGGAGACGTGGGGGTGAGCATGAGGGAACGTAAGAAAGGTAAACACAGGGAGAAGCCAGGCCCCACGCGTCAGCCCGTAAACACACGGTGGGATTTAGAAGACCAGAGATGAGAAACCAACATCCAGGTTTGAAATTTGGGTTTAGCTTCTAAGACTAATGGTGGATGGATGGATGGATGGATGGATGGAGGGATGGATGGATGGATGGATGGACGGACGGACAGGTGGGTGGATGATGGTGGAGAGTGTCTGCAGCATGGCGGGGCCCATGGAGGGGGACCCAGGTCAACGTCTATTGAATTATTATGTAAATATTATGTTTCTGGTGGTTTAATGTGCACATCTGTGCTCATTTCGTATTAAGAAGTCTGTTTGTGTCTTCCTCTCCCTCCCACTGTCAACACGTCTCCACGTACCTAAACACCCCCCGACATGACAAGTATTGATCAACGGCGAGTTTTCCTCCCACCTCTCACAGAGGAACACACAGACGCAAAAACAAAAAAAAACCTTTTGTTGTTGGCGCTTTCGTAGGTGGAAGGCTCGCAGCTGCACGTACACACACACACACACACACACACACACACACACACACACACACACACACACACACACACACACACAAAAGGAAAGAAAACACAGACCAGGCCCAAAAATTTGGAATATATCAGAGTAAGATGGGAACAAAGCGGCGAGGGAGGCGCCGTGGAGACGAGGTGAAGGCGGAGGATCAGTGGAGCAGCGAGGATGAATTTACAGAGGGATTTGGCGCCAACACTTTCGTCTAATGAAGTGCACGTTCTGTCAGTGCCCGTCTCCCCGCAGCCGGAGAGACGCTGCTTTATTGCTTCATATCTGACTGACTGACTGCTGCAGCCATGGGCAAGTGTGTGTGTGTGTGTGTGTGTGTGTGTGTGTGTGCGTGTGTGTGTGTGTGTGTGTGTGTTCTGACAAAATTAAAGCTTCACTGCATCAAAATTTCAAACAACACAGTTGCAGCAAAAACCCAGAGGAGAAAGGCTGCACAATTCGGCTTTTTCCCAGTTAATCTCCTGGTGTTTCCTTTGATAAAACAGGCCGAGCTGGATATTTAAAGGAAGAATTGATTGACAAGCCAGGAAGAAACAAAACACACACACACACACACACACACACAGGCATGTTTCTACATCCTCAGGGCCTCCACAGTCACCTGAAGGAAATCTAGAAACAACGATCTAGTTTGACGGGTAAACGTCAGGTCTGGGCCGCTCCTCTTCCTCTGGTCCCACTCTACAGGAAGCGGGAACCAGGGTGGCCCTGGGAGGGGGTGTTATGTCGAATACTTCATTTATTAACATTTGTTAAACTGTATAACGCGATGTAGTGCTTCAAAAAACGCTTTTGGTCCCCCCCGAGTTAAACCACTTTTAATGTCGTGACCACGGCGATTCAGAACCGAGCTCCGTTACACTTTTACCTCTCCTTGTCCGAAATCATTTCCAGATGAGCAGAACTGCGGCACGTGTGTTTGTGTGTTTGTGCGTGCGTCCGCTCAAGCGTCACGCCGCCCTTCCCTGTGTGTATCACAGCTGAAAGTGATGTGCAACCATGGGGAAAATGACATTTTTATTGCCCAAACCCCGTATTCACTTTGCTCCCCATCTCTCTTGTCCTGGAACAGCTTCCGCACACCAACCTCTCCTTTTTCCTCTCTGGGCCTAATTTGTCAACAACCTTTTGGGTTTCTCCTTCTCGATTCTGGCCTCATCAGTATTCGCCCGCAGTCTCACCTGGCTGCTCACATCAGGCCGCCTCTAAAACTCTCTTCCGGAGCGCCGGCCTAGGCTTCAATCGACCCATCTCGGACGGAATATGCAGGAAAAGTGAAGAGCGCCGAGCATGTCCTGTCTGCGGGAGCACGTTTAAGACTTTCCCCAGGCGCACGCCGGCTGATTGCGCCGCGCGCTGCATGCTGATGGGAGTCCAGCAGCTCCGGCTGAACTCTGCACACACACTCGGGCTCTCTTTAAACACGCACAACACTCACGGCGTCAGATAAAAAGTCGGATTTCCATGACGGCTGCTGCTGACCAGGGTCAGGGTGGAACATTTCTTCAAAAGAAAAAAAAAAACTGCGACTAAGCCGACACGTACGGAGGCCTCAAGCCTTCCCGTCTGTCTGCTGTCACGCTCTTAAAGACATCGGCTGAGTTTTCAACTCGCCTGGACGCTGGGGTTTTTACCACAAGTGAAATAGATTTCCAGTGAGAGGGCAGGGATCCCAGGCTCCATCGTCAAAACCGGCTCGGGCAGACACACACGTGCCGCAGTTCTGCCCGAGCCGGTTTTGTCCGGATGGCGCGGGACTGGCTGCTTCCGACTTACACGGGACAGCGTTTATTTAGGGGGGAGTTTGGCCCTCACTCTGAACAGTCAAACAGGTGACGTTCCCCAGGTTCTCTCCAAATTCCCCAAACTATGGAAGTACTCGGTGAACTCCAGATGCTTCGGGACATTTTCACTGAGACGACACGTACCTGTAGATTACACACCCACCGGCGTTCCCAGGAATTTTTGCTTCCAGGAATGTCTTTTTCCCCCGGTGAATAATCTGTGTGGTTTGCATTTCCGCCCCACCTCGTGTGTGTGTGTGTGTGTGTGTGCCTCTCTCTTCCTGGACCTTATCGTCTGTCTGCTTCTCTTCTTCTGATTTCCAAAGGACCGAATCAAAAGACAGAGCTTGTAAAGATGAAATAAACATGGCTGGTGAGCGGTAGTGCGGAACGCCACAGACACCGATGCGTCACTTCACCCATGGCAGGGGCGCCCGAACCCTTCAAACGCAGTCCCTGAGGGCCGCTGTCCCGCCGGGGGGTTTCTGTCCTACTGGGGGACTTTCACCGAGGGGACTGAGATAACGGAGCCCCCCCACCCTCGTCCTTTTCCTGCTCACACCTTCTCCTGAAATCAACTCAACATGGATTCTTTGCCGTGAAGGACTTTGACAGCGCGCAACTCCGAACGCGCCCGGCTCCTCTCTCCCCCTGCTCACTTGGTAAATTCAATTTGAAGCTGACATTTAATTAAGAACCGGGCCGATTTGCATTTCGTCGTCTCATTTGCATACCGCCGACAGCCTCGCCGTCGCCCTGCTGATGTTTGAGCGGCTGGCGCGGAGCCCAAAAAAAAAAAAAAAAAAAAAGATCTGGAAAATGAAATCAGAGGACGGGATGAAGGGAGGAGGAGAGAGGAGCGCAAACAAAGAGGAGAGGCAGCAGACGGGGAGAACGTGAGGTAAACACGCAGAGAAAAAAAAAAAAAAACCCAAAAGGAGCACACGTGACACACATGAACGATTAGTTGTCAGTCGGGCGAGGACGAGGCGCCCGCGGCGTCCGACGTGTGCCAAAGCAGCGTTTGAGAGGGCACTTAGAGCCCCCGTCTCCCTTTGCCCTTAGAGCTGACATCAGCACAATCACGTGGACCGAGGAAGAAGGCGGCGTCCGAAGCGCTCAAGTCGTCAGCGATAATCAGCTCTGCACCGACCGAGCAGGCAGACGCATCGATCCCAGAGCAATCAACGAAGAGCTGAGCGCACGCTGACAGATCCTGCGTCAACACGGGGATGAACTCGCGTACAATCAAAGAGGTGGCTGACTTAAAACTTTAACCTTTATTTCTTTAAAATAAGATAAAGTAAATTTGTTAATAATACAAGTACAAAAATGCATCAGAACATGAAGGAATACACAGAGGAGAGCGTGACGGCAACAATGGAGGGTCCAAACTGATAAACCTCTTGGATTTTACTGGAAACAGAAGTGAAACTGGACTGATATGTGGAAGAATTATTTTCTAGATAACCGGAGAAAATATTTGAAAAGTGTTTAAAGCTAAACTTTGGCAAAGACAGAGTTATTTTCTTTCCAGTTTCAGCCAACAATCACCAATAAATAAGGCACTACGATGGGCCCAAAAACAGGAAAAATGTGTGTATGTGAGCCAATAATCCAAATAAATGGACCACAAATACTTGCAGCTGACGAAGATTTCACATTTTATACGGTGCATAAATACTTATTTCTCTTAAATCACTCCAGATATTTCTATTAATAGACATTGATATTTATTATTGGGAATTTAAAATGAGTTGAAAACACCAACATTTAACAAAGAAAGCAAAAGGTGACAGAAGGATAAATGTATGACGTGCTGTTTGAGTAATGGGTGACTGTATGTGCAGCGTGTTCTTCCGTCATGAGAGAGGACACGCCGTCATGGTCAAGTGCAACAATGATGTCGACACAGCTGGTTTGGATGAGGATAGAAAAACACGACTTTGTAAAAGCAAAGTAAAACTGGAACAGAGTAAAATGTTATTGGTTAAGGCAGTTCTGACACCAGTGCGGACTGTCCGGCTCCACCGGTTTAAAAAAAAAAAAAAAAAAAAATGGGAATTTTAAGATGTGGAAGCGTGTCAAAATGAAAAAGCATCAAACTTCTGTTCACTCTCAGCCATAGAGGCCATACGCTGACATTGAAAGTCCATGCAGCTGCACAATGTCACCAAAAGTAAAGTCCCTCGGTCTTGAGTCTGTGTCCCACCTGCGAGTCGACCCTGGATGGAGTGGTGGTGGTGGTGGTGGGGGGGGGTCGGGGTCAGAGTCTCATAGCAGATGAATTCTACCCATCTGACAGCAGCTGCAGCCAACCGTCTACATCTCGTGGGCAACCAGGTGATGCTCTGCGATTCCGTTGGCGTGAGCCACCGCTGTGTTGTTCTCGTTCAGGCGTCGGACTCGGTACATCTCGTAGTGGATGCTGCTGGTGATGTCCTTAATGTTCTGCATGTGGGTCCTGGAAGGAACACAAAGGATAAACACCTGTCTGCTGAGGGGCCATTAGGGTTTCAGACAACACAATCATGCATAAAATCACAAAATATGAGGTTGTTGTGAAGACAGGCACAACCAATATGAAGACATATAGAGAGCAGAGTAGACTGTTGAGTTATAAAAAAAAAAAATCAATAAAAAGTATAAAATCTGCCGTACCTGATGAGCAGATCTCTCAAGTAGGCAAACTCACAGTGGGCTATGTTCTCAACTGAGGGAGACAGAAGGAAAGAATGGTTATAAAGTAAATATAAATATATACAAATCTCAATAATAAATGTGACAAGTCAAAGAACTACTGAGGAAATGTGTTAGTTTAGCAGGAAGTATGGAAAGAAAACTTCCAGAACATTCCACTAGGCGGAGACAAGGTACCTTAAAATGTTTCATGTGGCGCGCGTGTGTGTTTTATTTAGTTTTAAACAGAACAAAGACAAATGTGCTGAAATTGAATAAACCCTAGTGTGTTTACCTTCAATGGTTCCCCACTTTGTTTTCCTCCCCAGCAGCCTCCTCCCATTGACCTGGTACTCCTGATCACTGCCCACCACAGCGAACGGGATCATCTCCTGTTCAACAGCAGAGGTAGAGGGAATTTAAGCCCTCCGTTACTCCATGTGTTCGGCATGAACGCGCTTCTGGCTACGACTGTGAGCATGACCGAGTCGTCACAGCTGCCATAAATATCTTTTTAGCCCCAGAACCTGAACATGATCCTCACCCTGATCTTCTCATTGATCATTCTGTCCTCGGTGTCCTCGTCAAATTCCTTCTGAGGGTACACGTCGATGCCGTTGGCTCGCAACTCTTCCCTGATCTGGAAAGAGGAGGTTCAGGCGTTAAACCAAAGTAAATCCACCACAGTTTACGGAGGATCTGCCCTCAGATCTTCTGTTTCAGGTATAATTATGCAGATGGTTACTGTTGTCCTCAGAGACGTCACACTGCACGCTGAACAGATTAGAGCGGTATTAATGCTAATCTCTCCTCTAATCTGCTCCAAAAGTTTGATCTTATTTATTAATTCACCACTGTGTGCAGTTACAAGCGGAATACTTGCTTGTTGGGTGCCTCAGAGAACGCCCTACAGGCGCATATGACAGACAACAGCAAATCCTGAAATCCCTGAAGATTTTTGTAATAAATGCATAAACACATGCAACATTAATAACTGAGCGCAACACTTGTTCTTGGACTATCAGGAGGATTAGAGAGTAAACAGGAGCTTATCTTGAGCTACGACACCACAAACAGAACGGAAAAGGATGCAGTAGGATGTTTCTGGGGAAACAATGTGGATCAAACTGGAACATTTAACTGAAGACATAAGAAAAACAACACACTACCTTCTTTTTGAAGAAGTCCCTCTCTTCTAGGGTGAGTGTATCCGCCTTGGCAATGACGGGGACAATGTTGACCACCTTACTGAGACGTCTCATGAATTCCACATCAAGAGGCCGCAGACTGGGAAAGTAACCAGTGTAAAAGGTTAAATGCTGTGACACATCTGATCCAGCAGGGGGCAGTCAACAGCTCCTTTAACGTACAAATACAGTATCAAACATGTGTGAACAGCTGCATCGGAAAGTAAAAAGGACCTTGGATCAGGGTCAGGGACTTCTTCACAGTTTAATAACATCCTTTTCATTTAGTTATGGATCCAGGCTCAGAACCGAGCAACAGACACCAATTATCAATAAGAAGTCTTATCCACTAGCGCAGGAGAGATCACTAAAGCAAAGGAAGCAAACGAAAAATTGATTATCTGCTCACAAACACCCACACAGACTCTGTGTCTCTTACTGTCTCGCTCCCATTAGACCTTTTAAAGCAAATCCTGAGCAGCTGCTGGCCGGAACATGTGACATCTGCACTGCTGGATCAACATGAATCACTACTGGATGAGGCACAGACAGGGGACCGTTTCTCACCAGTAACTCTGCCTGAGCACGGAGGGGACTGCTTTAAAGGAGCCCCATGCCTGACAATCTACAGCTGCTCTACCACAGTGACACAAACGCAGCCGCTCTCTTCACCGACATCTTCCCCGTGCACCCTGAAGCCTGAACACGGCTCAAGCACTTCAATAAAAGCCAGATGTGCGTGTCAGATATCCAGAAAGGACAACTCTGCTTCTTGCCCAGGGCATGGAGGACTTGCAGTGTGTCTTGTCTTCTGGTTTGGGATTAATTCAAATGTGTGAACCGGTGAGATTCGGCACAGAGGGAGCCGTTTCCAATTAGCAAAACAGTACATTTAAGTAACATTTCAGTAATGTTTCTGAACTCTAGTAACGCTTTAACATCAGAGACGGAGTTGATCGAGTTAGCGGGTTTGGAACAGCATGCAAACTTGATTTGGTTCAACTGTGCGTGTTCCAACTCAGCTGTTGGTGCCCAGACGCAGCCAACAATGTGCAGTTAATCAGTTAGCCCAGAAGGTGCCCTGGGAGTCAATTAACTGGAGCTTTGCTGAAGTTATTGGATTACGCTGTGAATATCACACTTCAAACGTAAGTGTGAAACTGAAAAGTCACATTACACCAATGGTTTATTTGACAGAAACAACTGAACTCCAGGCTCGAACTGAGAAACCCTGAATGGACTGGGGGAAAATTCAGTAAATTGCAGAATTCCCATTTGTAGGTGTGTGGCCTTGTCTTTGGCAAATGTAACATTTACAAAGCAGCTCACAAACATGGTCTTATTTTCCTTCTCAAAGTCGTTAAACATCAGTTCAGTTCATTTACCAGTGTCCAGTTGGGGGGATGAAGTAAATGCAACAGTGGACTCTGGAGTCTGGAATCCTTTTCTTCCTGTTAATATTGATCTCCTCCTGCAGGTACGCCTCATACTGGTCATTAATGAACTTCATGATGGGCTGCCAGCTAAATGGGATCAATGGAGAGGATGATGAGGAAAGAGTAAAAAGGAAGAGACGGATAAAGTACCAGAGGGTAGACAGAAATGGCAAATGTTGAGAGGGGAGGGTCCATAACATTTTCCTCATGCTTAGAAAAGCATGGCTAAAATTCAATTTACACATCTAGTGTAATGGTGGATTTTTAATAACATACCAGTTCTCATTGTTGATCTGGTCCCCAAAGCCGGGTGTGTCAATGACAGTCAGCTTCATCCTCACCCCCTTTTCCTCAATGTCTGTGTGAGCACACACATGCACACACACGCACACACACACACACAAATGAAGAAGTCAAAGTTTGTTATTTGCCTCCTTTAATAGGACTACATTGGGATCTGTACTTGTGCTTCATTAGTTCCGTACCATGGCTGATGGACTTTATCTCCACTGTTTTTGGGATCTTCTCCTGGGCTGTGGAAAACACAGACTTGCGACTGACTTTGGACTTAAACAGTGTGTTCATCAGAGTCGACTTTCCCAGGCCGCTCTGTCCTGTAAGCGAAAGCACATTTGGATCACACAGGCCGTCCGCAAAGCAGATCTAGAGCAGCAAACATTCAGCTATAAACCAACATCGATGACACACGAAGGATGCAGAGTGACAGTTGTTGGGCTAAGGTAGTGACAGACTGCAGGACCCCGTCTGCATAAACACTCCCAAAATGGTAGTTGCATTCCTAACTACAACCCAAACACACCACCAATACTACTGTCAGGTCTGTACTAGAACCCCTTGACTCTCAACCTAGCCTGGACAGAGAAGCATGATAGCTACATTGTGAGGTGAAACATCCAATATTACATTTTGCAAATTCCCTTTTTATTTTTTACATAATATCAAGGAAAACATATAGATTTGCCCCATATTTAATCTGAAGATGAGAAATCTGAAGACAAGGAGGTGAAGACGCCAGCCATAAAAACACCAAACAAGTCACATTACTGGCAGCACTTCTGTCTTTTTATATGCTGAAATATAATTTGAAATGAAGGCAGACACCAGAGTGTGGCAGCTTCTTTTACCGCCACATCTCCATCTCAACCCCGAGGCTTCTTCATAACCACCAAGTTTATTTGAAGATGAAGCAGAGCAGACACACGGAGGGGAGGTGGTGGGGGATTTATGATGACCTGTCTACTACCACTGAGCAGTGTGTGTGTGTGTAATTAGCTCCTATTTTACAGGTGTGTGATCACAGTGATGAAGCGGCTCAGTGAGAAAGAGTGTTCTAAGTCCTGCTGTGTGTGGCTGCTTATTAAAGCTGGTTTGAGGCTTTCATTTACTCTCAGAACTGGATTACAGAGAAAACCAGAATAACAGGACTTGTTTGATAATGGCTGACGGGGCATGTTTGAGGACAAACACACGTTTATTGTAGGGGACAGATCTGACACAAACACAAACGTGGCGGTTACAACACAAACTACTAACTTACCCACAACCATTATGTTCAGCTCAAATCCTTGCTTCATGGCCTTCCTCCGCATCTGCTCCAGAATGGCGTCAATCCCCACATAGCTGAAATCCATGACGGGACCGCTGGCCTTCTCCCCATGCAGACCGCCCGCTGCTGGGGACACCATAGTTTCTGGCACCACCGCCTCAGTCATGGCACTGCTGTAACTGGAATTCCCCTCCGGCCCTGTGGTGAGGAAAAAAGGAAGGTGTGAAGGAAGGTTCAGCACCAGGAAGAACATTAAAGCCAGGGAAATAACGATGTCTTTGCTGTTTGCTGTGCACATTACACTGTGAGGCTACACATAAACACCACCACATTCTCCGATATTACTGGAACCATTTAGCCAGCGATTAGCCTGCTATTTCTTGCCTAAATGTCCATTGATAACATTCTGGTGCCCTCCCATTTCAAAAGGCTCCAACAGTAGCAGCAGCCTTGAAAACTGGCTTTGTCCGAAGGCTACGTCTCATTTGTTCAGGTTGAAGTGAAGTGTAAAAATGGAAAAACTTTAGAGCTTACGTGCCACCATCTTTCTTGGCTTGAAAAAGTTGCTAGGCAACCAGAAGAGACCTGGCTTTGTTACTGGTTGCAGCCCAGTGCATTACCATCATTAAAGTACAAACTGGGTCTTATTTTGGACAGAGTAGATAAAGAGGCTATGTTAATGATTCCTGAGCAGGTTCCTGGTAGGTAGATTCTGTTATCTTCAGACGGCTGCCCAATCTGTTCTGGCTTACAAACAGTCTTGTGTACTACTGTACAACGGTATTCAGTTCATTCAGTCACGCTCGTGCACACAGTAAAGTGACTTTTTAACAAAGCGACAAGACAGTGTAGGTGAGGAGATCCCAGCAGAACAGTTCATGAGTGCTCCCCCTCACAAGGCCTCCTTCAGCCTGCACAGTGCCGTGTTACTCTCCTGCTATTGTGAGCTGAAACATGAGCTACTTACACAGCGAGTCTCTGTCACACACAAACACACACTGTCTGCACACTTCCCTATTCAGACACACTGTTAAAAATAATAACCACAGCAGGCCTGTAGGCAGGAACATGTTCTCTCTCTTTCACACCAACAAACACACACAGACACGCACAGAAACAGTCGACACACACAAGTGCAGACAGTCAAAGTGGATAAGACAGGGAAAAAAACAGTGAAGCTGGTTGACTCCAACATCAAATGTTACTTTTATAATGTGCTCCATTGTGTGTGTGTGTGTGTGTGTGTATCTATGTCCCACCTATGGAAGCAACTCTGGCCTCCTTCACCACTTCCTCATCCTGTTCCAATACTCAGTCAGCAGCTTACTGTGACTTGCTGCCCTCCATGTCTCCATCTGCTCCTCCCACATTCCCTCACCTCTGCTCCTGTCCTTCCACCCTCACCCTTTCCTCTCCTCACATTTGGTCTTATCTTTCACCGTACATTCCCATTCTATGCTCTATCTCCTGACACTCCTCCCGCCTAACTGCTCGTTGAGCTCATTACCAAATGTTCTGGGCAGTGTTGTCTGCTACCAACATGATATCAACTTTTGTTTTAGGATTTATTCACCCTTACGTCTTACCCTTGTGTCATTCCCACAGACCTGGGGACAGGAAGGTCTTGGAAAACTTCCGTGGGAAAACAAAAAAGAAAATTCCCTTTAATTATAGCTTCTTAACAGCTACAATCCTGTTTTCCAACTGATCCAATAGCGCAATGATGCTGGGAGAAAACACAGAAGCTGAAGTCGAACACAGTCGTTCTGAAGCCTGCTGGGAATCATCTAAATAATTTGCCCGTTTATACGCCAAAGGTCATCATACTCAAGCTGCCCAGCCAAAGTGCTCCAGAGCTTTAATGTGAGCCAAATACAGGTGTTGGGACACAGCTGTCAAGAGCGCGGCCCCGTAACACATCACAGAAATGTGACCTCTGGCACGGCGACGCTGCAGGACACACCCAACCAGACACAATCCCTTCCAATCTCCCTGGCTAAAAGGTTCATGCCAGGTCAAAATGGACAGACAACACGCCCAGATCTCCCCTCAATGATCTGACTTGCTAATGGAAATAACCTTCTCCTAGACATTTAGTCCAAGGTCTAAATATTGAAAGGTTTAAATATGTCGAATTTGAATATATTTTTTAAAAAATCTCAACATCTGCATTACATAAATTATTTTGCACATTTTCTTTTTGGTTATTAGGTTGCAAAGATTGTGTCAAGTTGCTAAAAGTAAGCTCAACTTAAGAAACTGGGGAACAGACATGACTTATTATTGTGAGGGTGTTTTAAATTACAGTAACTTTTTGGAGTGGGAGTTGGTTAGTGGTCTCATACCACAATGCATTCTGAAATGGAAAAATAACACAAAGAAACGATCAGACTATATGCATGTAAGTGTGGATATAAGAGAGGACACACAATGGAAGAAGACCACAGAGGAGGGGAGACAGAAGGACAAGGCCAGGAAAATGAGGACCGAGTCTGGAATGACAGAGCCAAAAACAGCACGAAGGAACATTGATTTATTTCACTTCTGAACCATTCCACCCAAACCAAACAGTGGTAGGAACACAGCTGAAACACTGTCTGACTTCAGATGTGAAGAACAGAAGAACACTGTGACGGAATGAGTCGTGTATGATTAGTGGACAGGCGGTTAAACCCACTGAGCCGTGCTCTGGGTGCCCAGGGTGTTGATCTTGACAGTGTGGACAGCAGGTCAGAGGTCACGTTCCCAGTTTAGGTGACTAAAGACCTGCGAGTATGACAAACCAGCAGTTTTACGTTCAGTACTAATCTGACCTACATCACAGACCATGAAGAAGACAGAAGGGAATTCTGCACACAGAAATGTTTGCCATTAATTCATTAAGATGACACAATAATTAATATATACACCAAAGGCATAGCAGCATAAGAGAATCTCGTAAAGTAAGACCGTTGTATCAAAGCTGTGGACTTCCACATATAAATCTTTTGTTTTTTTCCCTGGTACTTCTGAAAGCTGGTTTCTAGATCTTATGTAGAACCAACAGGCTGTAATTCAGCCAGGGTCTCTGTTAGTTTCCAAGTGAACTGCTAAACCAAGTTATGACTCAAACAGGAAACAGCACAAAGCACGGTGGGTAAAAACAAAAAGTGAGACCATCATGTCAACACATCCTCATATCTTCTGACGCAAAGATGACCACATGGGTATAACCACATTTGTAGAAAATGCATACATTATTTTCCCAGTGTCACACATCCCACTTTTAAAAAGTGGGAGGTGCAAATACAGTTGTTGTATCATTAAAGTCAAAATGTCTGTGCAGCAAGGCTTGGTTCCCAGACCCCTGATCATCCAGCCTTCTGAAGAAATGTGCACTTTGACCTCTGCAAAGTCACCTGGTATTGAACACACACTGTCAAGTATTACAGACCGTTGAGAAACGTTCCAGACTGCAGTAATGAGAGCAGAATCCCACAGGTTCATCTCCACTGCCAGAGGAATGTTCATTTCCATATTGTGTTGGTGCACAAGAGATCTGTTGTTTTTCTATGCTCTTAAAATCCACTCAGAATTTCTTTGCTAGGTTAAAGTCATTAGGCAGAATTGTGGCAATTAGCTCATACTTTATCTGAGGATAAAGGTCAAAAGGGCATCATTAATGTGACTGGTTGACATCTAGCATGGGGTCCTACAATCTGACCTTTCGTGACACTTATGTCTCTGGGGACAGTCAGAGACAGAGCTCTTAATGTCAAAATGTGAAAAAGTACCTTTAAAAAAGTACCTCATTTTAGTTGGCGCCTTCTCTCATTTGAAGGGGGCAATTTTGTTTGATTGTTAAGACTTCAAAAGTCTCCAGGACCACTAATCATATGTTGCTGTGTTATGTGTGAACGTGCATAAGCAAATGCACATTGCTGTATCAACATCAGATCCCACAGGAGCCTTTTGGCTTTGACTTGACAATCAGTGTGAGATATAAAGCCTGTGATCCTGTCCAGGCCTCAGGAGCTGTATTTATGGACTGTGACTGACCCAAATAGAGAGCTAAAGAGCACAATAGCTGCCTAACCCTTCAGAAGCCCCAGCTATTCACTATGAGCTGTTTTAGCCAACACAGGCTTTAACCTTTAATTTAATTTTGACTTTATACAGTGGATTCATTTGATCTATTTTAATACTGTCTGACTTTTAAGGGGGTTGATAAAAAGGTCGTTGGAGTATCTTTGCCTGGATTCAAGCTCCTTCTGACTGAATGCCACATTTAAAATAATAATCTAGTTTTACAAGACAGATAGCATCAATATATTGTTGCATACTCAGCCTTGCAATTCTGAGAATGTACAGAAAGTCAAAGTACAGAGAAAAAGCTTTATTTTAAATTCTAGAGCTCCAAATACATTCGTGAAATAGTTTGATTTTCAAAACCATAGAAGTGAATTCCTGAGCAGACACATGATCTTACTGCACTGATTTACTGGCCAACTCTCACACAGCCACAAATTACAGAAGGTAAGGCTGACCTTTTCAGCATCCCATCAAACCCTGGTGAAAAGCCTCTGTTCTCGCCTGGCAGAGCCCAGGGGCCACAACAGAGCTCCTTTCAACCAGTGTCACAGTGTGGATGAGTAAGACAAAACAGAGGCAGATGACTGTTAAAAAAAAAAAAAAAAAAAAGGTGAAGGCTGATCGCTGTTTCCCATCAGTCTGTTATCAGGGAAGATGCCTTAGATTCTTAGGTCAGCTCTCGACAACTCTGATGACACAATTCCGAGGTTGACCTTTGTTCCGGTACTGCCGCATTGGCCAGTTGGCCATGAGTGCCCTCTATCACTTTCACAATCACACACAGGACAGGCAGGGAAAATATGGCTTACCAGAAAATATGCAAAAAGAAAATACCCTAACTGTTGTTAAAATTCAATATCAAGTTGTCCCCTCTGGAAAGGAACAGAGCACTTTCGAACAGTTACCATTAGTGATGAAAATTCCATGCCAGACTTTCCAGAACACGACATGATTCCCATCCAGTGTTCCTGGAGTCTGTGAGCTTAATGTTTGAATTCATGTTTTGCTTCAAACAAGCAAACATTTTTGAGTGCCAACAATACAATCTAGTGAGAGATTACCATGGATGCATCATTAAGTGTATACACAGTGTAATACTTCGTTGTTGCATAAAGAAACAGCTTAGGAATTTTTGTGCAAGTATGCCCGTATAAAAATGAAAAACATGCTAAACCTGATCATCACAGCCACAAAAAGTCCTCAGCAAACCCTAGAACCATTTCCTTAAGTTTTTACATATTTAAACAGGCGCCGTGCTCTTTTCAAGAAAACATTCAGATTTTGCTGTACTAGCAACAATGAGGGAAAAAAAACCCTGTTTTAAAAAAAAAAAACAAAACCAAAAAATGTAAAAATCAAATGGCACGTGGAGTAATTAACGTTGTCTGTAGTCCATGAATACAGGAATAAACATTTACTCCTACCTCCAGCTCCTCTCTGACAAACACAAGCATCTCTCACTGACTCACACACACCCCATGCATGTGAAACACTCACCGTTGTGTGAAATGTGCACACGGTATGTGTCTGTCAGTTGTCCACAGCCAAAGAGCGGCGCTCCAGAGAGAGGCCAAACTCTGCTGCAGCTATGGAAGCACTCGGCCCTTCCCACCCCAGACGGTCATGTGACACACACACAGCAAACAAAGACACACCCACTTCCTTCAAGCACTCAAATGAAGGAAATAAAAACCAGTGTGCAAAATATAGAAAACAAACAAAAAAGCATTTTAAAAATGGCATGTGCCTTCCGAGGTTGATGATTGTCTGCCTCTTCTGCGCTTCACTTGATTTAAAACCCAAGAGCAAAACAATTACTTTAGATGATTACTGTCCTTGTGTGGCATGTATATCTGTACGATTAAAGAGGAGAGAAACAGCTGCCTACAGCTTCACAGCGAGCATAATTACACACCACTGCAGAGGAAGGAGAATAACCCTGCAGAGGCAGACACAAAGAGCTGTGTCTTCAACACGCTGGGTTAACCTCCGCGAAGAACGGCTCAGTGTATAACACGTGCTACACCACCAATTGAAGACTATTAAAAGTCCATTTTATCAACAGGAAGTTCTTGGTGTGATTAAATTCAGGTCTGACCAAATTAGGAGTTTAAAGAATCCCATTTTACTCACAATAGGGGAAACCAGGCGTTTACCAAACTAGGGCTCCCATAATTCAGACCTCACTGTTTATCACCAATAAAGAAGAATTACATCAGCATAAGTGAAACTGACATGAGCTCAGCTTACCACTGGGTTTGTGTGTGAGGGGAACCTCTGTGGAAGGATCGCCTTTTGAGGCAGCAGATGACAGGCTATGATTTTGCTTTAAGGCTTGGAGAGGGGCAATCAGTCCAATAGGTTTTATAGAAATATATTCACACCTCCAAGTCTGGGCTGGAAACTTAAGGGTAATGTTAGGTGATACCGGAAGTAGAAGATAAAGGGTCAAGAGAAACACCAAAGGAGAGAGAAGTAGAATTTACATAGTATAGGAGGCCCTTGGCCTTGATCTTTGGAAGATCAAGGGTCATGTTGCTTCTTGATTGCACTTCTGCATGAGGCCAAATGTGGCCTAAATTATTCAGGTGGTGTCATTGAATCTTAAACTGAAAACCTTCTTACAGTTTTGATTTGACTAGATGACTCTGCTTGGTTTTGGTCACCACTGCCAAACTTTGGTGTAGTTGACAGCAAGACTCATGAGAGATTCTTAATCAAAACTTATAACTCTCACATCACACAGCTCACTTTTCAGTTGTAATTTTCTGTGATCGGATCACATGTGGTCATTGGGGTGGTTAAAATTATACATTATATTTAACAACTTCTTGTTCACGACTGCTATGTGAGACGCTCAGAAATACAACCTTTGTCACAGCATTAGTCAGAACTGTCCCTGTTCCATCCTGGGGTCAACAGTCTTGTAAAGTGAGAAGTAAAGAAGCCAATATAAATATCTTTACAATATCACTGAAGACATAATGAACAGATTTACAGACAGCAATACCATCTTCCAGGCTGGGCTGAGCCAGGATAGTGTCATGTATTGGCAGGTTGAGTGTAGAGCAGTCTGGCTGACCCCTGACTGTGTTCCTCACAGTTGTCCAAATTCTTTCATAACTCTCTGGATGCAGAGAGAAATAAAACACACCATGATCTGGCCTTTGGCAGCAAAAGTGAACATGATTAGGGATGATCAATACAAATTTAACGAACAACCACGCAGTGATGTCTAATGACTTGACCCTCCATCAATGTCCAAAACGAAATAAACTTTAAAACTGATGCAGAATCAGGGAGCACTATGACAGTATCCTTAGTGTTGCTGCCCAGATGTAGGCTGTGATTGCATGGAAGGTTAATGCCTTCTTTTGTGTGTTTTTTTTGCTCCTTTTCCACAGGGTGTATTAAAAAGCTCCGCCCAGGATATAAAAACGCCTTTGTGTTTTTCTGTAGGTGTCAATACAATGAAAGGAGGTTCCACAACCTTACAGTGACCAGGAGCATTTCTTAAGAACTCGGGAATAAACAGACCAATTACCTGTGTGACAGCACCTCCTGCTGGCTATTTGTAAGGTTGCACCAGTCATGAGCTTCCGTGTAATAAACAGTTCACTCCTTTGTACAGAGATTGATGGCTGGTGAGGTACTTTGCAAAAGATGGATTTAAATCTAGCCACAATCCAGTTTGTGAGGGATTTCACAACCCGAGTTGAGGCTCAGCAAGTCACTGCTGGCCTCTCGTCTCTCTCGCTGTATTTAAATGAGTCAAAAAGCTGCTCCCTCAAGGCATCCTGTTAGTTTCATTTCACGGGAAATCAAATCCGACTACACCTCTTCTCATACGAAAAACAGGAACATACACAGAAGCAGCAGCAGGAGCAGAAGATCAACACTGGTGAGTCCTTTAATTAATCAAACACAAATATCTGACTTATAAAGTATATTGCAGGACCTTTGAACAATTTCTTAATTGTACATTACAGGGAGACTTTGATGATGTCAGCGAGAACACAGCTCTGCTTTGTCAGTCTGTTTCTGTCTCTGGTCTCTGTCTCAGCTGTACAATGGCTTAATTCCATCAGTGATTTAAGGAAAATAAACTTTGGTGAACTTGTACCGAAGCACAGTGTCATCCTGCTCTACTGGTTTGCCAACGCCATCGATATTGATGACTCCGACAACATGATGCTGACCTTTGACGTAACCAGAGGAGATTGTGGCTCACACCGTTATCGAAACTCTGAATGTCTCCTGAACCAACCACCTTCAGGATACTGTTACTACACCATTGGCAATCTCTATCAGGATCAATCCAGACAACTACCAAATTACGTTGTCAATCCTCCAAGAGCGTATGCAGGAGACAACCGTAACAGGATCATAATTAGAGTTCAAAATCAGAATATGGGACAAGGAAGAGAAATAATTGATCAAGTCTATATCACACAGCACCATTCTGGCTATCAGGGTTCATCTTACAGTTCACGTCATACCTACCAGATCACTACTAACCTGTTAAGAGAGCTCAGACTCTTTTGTGTAAAAGAAAACCAACTCCAACTGTCACAACTGAGAAACCAGTTTCGCAGCAACGCTCACGATTTCCAGTTAAGGCAAATAAGAAGCATGTGGCCTGGCTATGCTGGGCTTGGACTGCTGATGTTTATTGTGATTGAGGAAAAAAGATGGAATTCTGTAATCTTTAAATGTTTAATAGTAGGAGTCATTTTTTTGCTGTTAATTTTTTGCACAATTTTCTTTCGTGGATGACATGAGGGATGTAATGCTCAACTTAAGAACAAAAAGAGAATTTGTAATCCAGTAGTCCAGCTATCCCACAAGGAAACTACCTTTGTGGAAGTGATATCTTTAAAATAAAATAAATTTTTTTAAACTCATTTTCAAGTGAAGTGTTGCCATTTCTTTTTAGCTTGAACAAACTTTGATTATAACAAAAAAATAATTTATGTAATGGCTTCATTCACATCTGGCCAAATTTACATACTGGTGTAACTAACCACAAGTTATTTGCAAAAAATAAAAAACGATATACCCCTACATACACACACACACAGACTAATGCATACATATATTACACACACACACAAATACATATACATACACACACACGTATTAACCCGTAATCTTCAAGGAGGGAGGCGTGGCACCATCAGGAAATCTGTACTGTCATGTTCTAGACTCCAGTTTCACTTCTGCTGAACTCCAAACAGGAACAATAGATATCACAAATCTCAAACTGTCTTCGGATCAGAAATCTAAGAAGAACACAGGTGAGCTCTCCTGCTTTATAGTTTTTATCAGTATACTTTATTATCCATGCTGTAATGTTAGTTTGTTGAGGTAATTCTGTTCGCTAATTCTATTCTTCCTGTTGTTTCTTCTGATTTCCCTGTATTCTGGTTGTAGTTAACAGGCAGAAGCTGTTGCTACAGTAAGCTTCGACTCTCTTTATGTTGGAAAATTAGAGTGAAACAACTTCACCTATGATATTTTTAAGGATTGACATAGTATTCACCTGACTTGGCTTAAAATAAAAGAATGTATGATGATCTAAATATTGAGTATTAGTATTTTATAATGTTTTTTTTTTGTTTGTTTGTTTTTTTAAATCTTCACTTTTGATTAAGCAGTATTGCCTCTGTAATTGTATTGTACCATTTCTAACTGGAGGATTGTGTTCCCTGCAGGACCATGCTGATGTCAGGAAGAGTGGCGAGCTGCTGTGTAGCTCTGGTCGTTACGCTGGCCTGCGCGTCAGCTGTACAAAAGCTCGACTCAATCAGCGATTTGAAGACAATCGACTTTGGCCAATCTGTGCCCAAGCACAGTCTCATTCTGCTCCACTGGTTTGCCAACGTAGTCGAAATTGACAACAACAATGTCATACGGCTGACGTTTGACCCAAACAATGATTATGGCTCACATCAATACAGAAATTTTGAGAGGATGTTGGACGTATTGCCTCGGAGATATCTGTACTACACCATTGGGAATCTCAACCCCATCGGCACATCTGTGGTACTTCCACAGTATGTTACCCACCCACAAAGAGAGTATAATGGGAATAACCGCGACAGGATCATAATGAGGATCCGGGAGCAGACGATAGACCGCGTGTTTATCACACAGCACTATGAAGCATGGGAGAATCGTGGGATACTCTACGATCCAAATCATACCTATCAGATCACCACTACCCTCTTGAGACAAATCAGAGAGTTTTCTCTCAGAGACAACCATCAGCCACTGCTGTACCTCAGAAACAGATACCAAAGCAGTGCTAATATTATCGACATCACACTGCAATGGGGTAATCTATCATGCCTGGGACTTTTTTTGTTTATTGTGATAAAGGAAAAACACACTCCCCGTCAAGACAACAACAGGCCACCATTACCTAGAAACTACAACAGGCCAAAGGTCACCTACACACCTGAAAACAACAACAGGCAATTGCCCATGAATTCAAACTCAAACACAAGGCAAGACAGCAACCGTAGACATGACAACAATACACCAACAAACTGCCGGTGTCCCTGGTGGTGCATTGTGCCCTTCGTCTTTATCATCATTATTCTAGTTGTATTTATTGTTGTGTATTTTGTCAAAACAAAATGAAAGGAACGTATCCTTTCAAATCCTATATCCCATCAGTCTCAAGTCTAGCCAAACAGTCCAATAAAGTGAGCCTACATAAGAAATGTTTAAACTACTGAAATAATGAGCCTCAGTAACAAGCCTTATAGATTTGAATGTTTATCACTATAAAAACAATCAGTCTGTCTTACAAGTTGTATTTATTGGTAATAAAAAAACAAAACTTGCTCTGGGCTTCATCATTTGAGCGTTGCATCTAATTTTCTCAATGTGGACTCATTTAAAATGATGACTCATGATCTTATGATGTCTGGCCCACTGAGGGTGATTCCCTTAATAGGATGAGATTCCTAATAAAAAGAAACATCTCTTTCAGTAGTCAGATGGACACTTTGATAAGGGGATCAGGCCAGGACATCTTGGATGCTCAATAAAAACAGCTTTACTTGGTGTTTAGGTGAAGGAGTTTATTCTGACAGGCCCGCTACTTGGATGTCAAAACTACATCTGCACCGTGCATCCCCGCCATACCACTGCAACCCATTAATCCAAGTATTGGCTACGTACAGGCATCATGCTAGTGTATAATTCATGTACATAACCGCTTCTGTAATCATAGCCACCACAACACAATAACTGAACACCCTTGCGAGGGACAGAAGATTGGCTAAATTTCCTGCACATAAACACAGAATTGCATCCTGTGGAAACAGCTGTTCCGACCAAAATGGAACATGTCATTACAACACCTTGTACTTTACAGGAACAACAACAAAAACAGCTTATTACTTCATCAACATGCCCATTCGTTGTGCTCTCTCTCTGTAGCACCATCATACTGTGACTAAACAGCAACTAAACAGCTGAGAGAAACGGAAGACATTTCCAGTTTCTGACCTTTTTCAGAGACTGTCACTCGAAATGGAACGCTGATTAAGTTCAGCCATGTTTTAAGAGCAGTGAGGTGAGGTCGGCCTCCATTTCCACCCACTGACCCTCCTCTCTTTTTAACATCTGCACAGTTCTTCCTTATGGGGCCTCCCTCCAAACATGCACAGCTGAGCCAGGCAAGTAGATGCAATTTGAGCCCAATGTGGCACACAAAACCACATTTCAGATATTTGGCCACAGAATTGTCCAATGATGTGGGACCTAAAACAAAACACGAGTGGGAGAAATGCAATTAAGTGACCTGTGTGCAAAAAAAAAAAAAAAAAAAAAGGAGGACAGTCAGACTTGAGGTTACAACGTACTGCACAAAAAGTAGAAATTAGAGGCTTTCTATTTTTGTTTTACGACCTCCAGATTTGGAATGTATCACCTCCCAGCTGCCTACGCCTGGATCACACTCAACTCGTGAGAGGAACCCATGAGCACAGTAGTCTCCAGACACAATGTTAATATAAACAAAGGGCCAGTTTGAGCTAGAAAACAACATTGACCTGTTTTAAGGTAGAAATCCTTGAAAAAAAATAACAATTCTCAAAATGTAAAGGTAGCAGTATGCCACAAACACTATGTGTTCAGGAATCTGACAAAATATTCCAGAACTTCAACTAGGATCCCAAGTGGCATCAAAACAAAATGTGTGAGGAAATGGAAACGATCCTGTGAGGTACAAGATGTAGTGGTTGATATCAAACAAAGGCCAAACAAAACCATCACCGGGTTAGCACTCTTACGCATCTACGCAGATCTAGATGAGCTGGGCTGTTCAGCTGCATGTCTGTGGGAGTTTTTATTTAACTGCTGGCCTGGGAGAGGCCCTGTGATTCTCATCATCACCCCGCCTGACCTACATTCACAGTTAAGACCGACACAGTCAAGTCAGCAGACGTGCGCCTGTAGAAAGTTCTAGTTTGTAGAGAGATAAAGAATGGTTTGTTTGGAGAAGATCATAACTGCATATTCAGTTCTGTGTGTTTGTTCAGAAGCAAACAATTATTCACGCATGAGTGGGTACTCACTGCTGTCTGAGTGTCGGGATGAGGGCAGCTCCAGAACTGGTGACTGCACCCGTTCCACCCTCGGTTCTGCCAGAGAAGGCAAAGGAGCACTCGGTGCAGGGGGTGGATGGTTGTTCTCGACCGCGCTGCCTGGCACCATGCCTTCAGACTGCTTGAAGACGGGTAACTCTGGCCTTCTGGAGACGCCTTCAGTTTGGTTGAGTACTGGCGACTGTGGCTCCTGCCTCCTCTGAAAGGGCTCTGGGATCCTTGTGCCCGGGGCCGAGGTCAGATGGGCATCCATCCTTTTGGGAGGGGCAGGGGGCTCACTCGGTCGTGACAGACTCAGCTCTGCCCGTCTGTTTGTGGGGCCGGAGATGGAGTTGGAGGAGCCGTCCTGGTGAGTGCCGCGGACGCTCAGGCCGACCTCAGGCCGTTTCAGGCCAAAACGGGCGATGCCGGCACTGGGCGAGCTGTCAACTTGCTTCGAGGAGACCTCAATGGAGATTTCCGTGCGTCGTGCCGATGCTGCGTCGGGGTTGCGCCCCCCGGACAACTCAATGCGCCTCATGCCGGTCTTTGGAGAGCGCGGATTAGAGGACTCAGAGGGGGAAGATCTGGAAGAGTGATCGGAGTTGCGGGAGCTCAGGTCGTAACTCCGCTGGCTGGATGAGGATGAGGTGGAGGAGCGGAGGGGGTTGGTGGTCCGGCGGGACAGGGACGAAGGGTGCGATGATGAATCTGTCTCCTCCACTTCAAATGACCGCTTCAGGGCTGGAAAAAGAGAACATAAATATGTGTGTATTTAGTCAAATACCAGAACAAACAGTTAGCCTGCTAGCTTTCCTTGGTAGCAAATTTTAATGTGTATTAAATTGATTTATATATTGATTTATTAGGTATTGAATATTTAAGCGATATACTACATGAATCTATAGGACGATCGTGAGAGATTTAAATACTTTTAGAAGTGTTCATGAGTCACTCGTGAAGCGGAACATGGCAAAGCTAACTCTAAAAATGCCTCTATCGCCAAATGAAAAGCGGCTAGCGCCAAACCTGGAGCGATAAGAGGGAGAGAAAAAAAGACAAGTCAATGCCAAATTTGAAAATTGTTGACAGCCCGGACAAAAGCAGAGCAAACGAAGGCATTTAAAAGTGTTAAAAACGTCCCCTGCTCCGGCAGACCCGCCAATCTTACCAGATTTGACCCGCTTCACGTAGCACGACAGCATTGTCCTCGTCGCTCTCTAAATCAGATCGAACCGCTCGGTGTGTCGAACACTGACGCAGAATTGATTCCGACGTGTAAAGCCGCCGGGCTGACATAGAAACTCGTGAATCTGTGACATTAAACGCTCTTTTTTTCGGGACAAACGCCGCCTTCACGCCGCGCACCTGTCGGCCTGATGAGTCAGTCACCAAGTCTCGCGAGAACGCGTTGCCATGGAAGTTGTACACAATAAAACGTGAATATTATTAAATTCTGGCCATTTCTTCGTCTGCGACGAATGGCGCCTCTAATTACTTCGTCATTTTCAGTTTGTTTGTTTACCTGATGGCTCCATTGGCTCCAACTGTCCCGCTATGCTGTACGTTTTTAAAACGTTGAGTTCAATCTAACTTTATTCACGCGACACGTGACAGTGGGAGTGAGCCTGGTGTTGATCCTCGGATCAGCCCCAGCAGGAGGAGATAGGGCAGACACTGGACAGGAACAGACGCACACATGCAGATAACACCCCCCATGAAGTCAGACGTGGGCCCAGGCTCGCCCCCACACACCAGAGGGGCCTCCACAAACACCAGCACGGCCCATCATCCGCGCCCTCCCTCCATACCGACTATCAGCTCCAGAACATCACTTATCCTGCAACCCCTAAAGAAGCGCATCCTATCTGGGCAGGCATTTGTTAGTCTTGCTTGTTATTCTGGGTGATATTACAACCCATTTTCTGTTTTAACAGCACAGAGAGTGACGGAAAAATTACAAAAGTACCAAATCATTATGACTCATGGTCATGGACATGTGCACAACAGATTGTCTGCGCCGCTCACGTCAAATAATCTCGTCTGTGCGACCTCTACAAGACCATGGGACCTTCCGGGATGGCACGGCGGTGAGCATGCTGAGAAATGCGCACAGGGGTCACGACAAAGTCATACGTGAAACTTTTGTTTGGCATTCGAGGAGGACGTTGCAGCCGATTCTCTGGGCCTGCGTGCTCGACTGTGCGCTGTGCGGACGAAAGGCTGCACGCTGTGCCAGAGCACTGTTTGACAGTGACTGTGATGTAACGACTGTGTTGCAGGAGTGTGTTGCAAGTGTGTCCGCTCTGTGGAAACGGAGGCGGTGTCGGTTGTGTTCCTGTGTGTCTCCCTGGATGTGTGTATTTAACACAGCTGCAGAAAAATAACCCCAGCCTGATCTTCTCTACTGGGAGCCAAACTCCCATCTCTGTTAATGTCATACCACACTCCGTGTGTGTGTGTGTGTGTGTTTATCACAGCATAACCTGATTGAATTAATATTAATGAGGACAGAATATCAACATTACTCCTCGCTCTCTGTTGGCTCTCGCCTCCAAACGGTCTCTCCCTCATTTAACCTCTGATGTAAACTGGAATTGAAGCCAATTCTTTTCTAAACTCCATTAATTTCAGACCAGCGTTTATATACTGTAAACCCGAACAGCCACGGCCGCCAAATAAGGCAGGAATGGCAGCCAAGCACGCTGTTGCTCAGCTAACACACTGAAATACTTAAACTGTCAGAAAATCATGAGATGATGCTCCACGTTCTCTAGCGTTAGAGCATTAGAGGATGAGCTACACATGGACATTCTCTGCCCCCCCAAGTGTGAGGTGATGTCAGTAACCTGCAGTGTGTTTCTAGTCCACACAGCCCAAGCTAAGCTCATCCCAAAACCCCAGTTTGGATATTAAAAGTTTAAAGTTTGCTTCTCAGCGTCGGGGTCTGCTATTTCTCATGTATTGTCGCTCACTTAGCGGACCGCTTGCGTTCACACACCCGGGTGACGCCTGTGAAATGGAGCGTGCACGCAGAGACAGCAGCGCTGTTTGTAAACTTCATCTTATGGCCGTCAGGCTTCGCTGTTTATTTGCCTCTCTCCCTCAGCCTGTCAGAGCTCTGCTGCTGACGCCAACTTGCCAGACTTGAGCTTTTATGGTAAAGTCAAGCGAGGATTAGTTGCAGGCACATTGGGCACGTTCTTTTATTTTAAATGTAATAAAATGGATAAGATGGCAGATAGGGGACAGGCTGCATGTCCATAAAGTAACCACCAGCTTCACAGGTGGGATCCTCACTCCTCGCTGAGTTTGTTTTATGGATTTTAATCATTAACTGGGTTTTAGCTGCTGAGTCAGTCAACGCCTTGACAGAAACGTGACAAAGGTGGAAGGTAAGTGTCAGGACGAGGACTAATTTTGAATAATTTCTGATATTAGGTGACACTGTTGAACAGAGCTTTCTGCTCCAGAGGCTTGTTTCTCTATCCAGTGAAGGAAAACAGTTGCCTTAAAAGGCTCAG
Source organism: Lagocephalus sceleratus (assembly GCA_911728415.1). Taxonomy (NCBI): domain Eukaryota; kingdom Metazoa; phylum Chordata; class Actinopteri; order Tetraodontiformes; family Tetraodontidae; genus Lagocephalus; species Lagocephalus sceleratus. The sequence continues at coordinate 743,377 of CAJVRN010000052.1, forward strand.
CTTGTCAAAAGGTGATTCAGCCCACAAATCGGCTATTTAGCACTCTAAATATTTCAACTGTTTTTTGTTGTTTTGGTTTTTTTTGGAGGCCTTTATGACAGTTGTCAGATGCACCTCCGACTCCTTGCAGGAAAAAAAAACACTTACAAAGGAAGATCTTTCTTCACAAGGTAGCTGTTTGTAGCCACAGCAGAGAAACTCCTGATAAATCCGGGGGTCTCGCCTGGGGTCAACGCCAGCGGAGCGCCCCCCCCCTCCCTCCACATACACACACACTCACACACACACACGCACACGTGTCTGGTGGGGAGGGGAAAACAGCAAACTGTAGCTGAGTCCCGACAAAGACCCGCTGTGTTCGAGTGACCTGAACGCTTGATGGCGTCATTAGCAGGAAACCTGTCCTGGCCGGTCAGCAGGACAGCAACAGAGCCCTGATAATACAGATAAGAGTGGAGACTTGGGGGGGGGGGGGTATTATCAGCCTCTGTCAGACCACACTTCCTCTCCCTCTGCAAGGCTCCTTTTTGTGTTCTGTCAGAGATTTCATTAACAGAGCTCCAAATGCATCCAAAACCTTCTCGGAGGTACCCCCGATTTCCTCCATCACCGTGCTGACGTTTTGACCAGCAACACAAAGGTTTCCTTTTAAATGAAGACTTTTAAAAGCTTCCTGTATTTGTTCAAAGAGCGTTTAGCGTGAGCCCAAATCTGAGTCTTTTAAAGAGCACTTGTAAAAAGTTAATACCCAGTCTTTGGCACTAACAAACGCTCTGTGGCCGGCCAGAAAGGTAACGTCAGCCTGCGCTGACTAAACCTAACAGCGCTGTCATGACGGGATGGAGCTCCCTGTGGTCTCTGCCTGTAAAGAGCAGCTCAGACCCACAACGGTGGAATTTCCTCTCACCAGACCCCACGAATAACCCCGGCGTGCAGAGGAAAAGAGACGAGAGGCCTTGGCTACACCGGTCTGCACCCTTGCTTGAAAAGGAAAACAACATTAGCCAGATATCTGGTTTATTGCCTGTATCTGGCTCAGAGTCTTTCAAAGGTCTCACAAATGTTTTATTATTGGTACAATAAACAAGAAGGGATAAATGCAAGAGAACACACCCTTCTGAAAGACCTTTGTGTGTGTGTGTGTGTGTGTGTGTGTGTGAGAGAGAGAGAGAGAGAGAGATAGAGAGACGTGGTCAATGATCTGAGTCAGTTTAATAGGTTGAAGTCACAGCTGAGGCCATCAACCTCATGGGCAAAAAAAAAAATCCCATGTTCTGGCTCACTTGCTCAAAAACAACTTTTTCTTTTTTTACATGTTAGCCAGTTCTAACTACTGCGCTATGTATTCTGTCTGTATTTAGGCAAAAAACGGAGGTAAATATCGACGGCAAACACATGAATCTGTCCTGAATTAGTATAAAAGAAAAAGACTGTGAGCTAATCACAGTTTAACGCAGGCAGAACTGCCAGATGACGTTGACCTATAACATCCGCCTCCCTGCTGCATATGAGGGGTGGTCCATAACCTGGCTCAGGTAACCACAATTATAAGAGTAACACAACTAGAAAAGCTCCTCCGCTGAGCTCAGTGCTATGGGCAGTAGTGAAACTAGGTTACATAACCTAGTTGCTCTACGATCACCATCCATTGCCTCAAAGGAACTTCCTCTCGAACCCGGAACATCACCAAAATTTAATCATCTGTTCCTCGGCCTGGTATCAACAATTCATAAAAAATTTCTTTTCGAGTTATTTTGCAAAAAACAAAAACAAGCAGACCAACACCGCCAGTCATGTAACCTCCTCAGGGGAGGTTACAGCAACTATTAATATTATTGTTAGAATTATTACAACTAAAATTTGATTGTTTTAAAATCTTAATTGTGCTGTGTTTGTTTTCTTTCTTCTGGAAGGTCTGCACTGGTGGGCTCACTTGGCCAGGCCTCCCACGGAGGGGGGACTTTTAATCTCAACAGGATTTCTGGTTAAATTAAAATCAAATAAACGGAAAAGAAAACAAGGCCAAATTCTATACACAAAATCAGTTTCCACAACAAAGAGCGTGTTATAATAATATAGAAAATCTACAGCTATCAAGAGCTAAAGCTAAGAACCAAAACAACGTCTCAGGCGTTTCCATAGTAACCACAATGCTGCACTCCTGCATCTTGATTAGCGCCACTCAACCAGGTGTAGCACGTGCGGCCGACAAACCCGGTGCCAACCTATTGTGTCGGGGAAGTCGCCTTCCAGCCCCACGGTCGGCGTGCCTCTCTCCTCAACGCCACTTATCTTTCCGCTCCGCTGCACCATGTAAGCCAACGCTTTAAAATACCTACGGAGGGAGATGAGGCGAGGAGGTACCTGCCACATACCACCAACAAACTGGTGTTGATGGAGAAGCCCACCCCCCCCGACAAGTACGGATGCGTCCTCTAATGGGTACGTGTTTGCGAGGGACGGGGATACCCGGGTGGACGGGCGCCCGTCAGCAAGGATGGACGATCTGCTGAAAGAGGAAAAGAGGAGGAGAGGGATGACAGGGAGAATCTGAAAAGCAAGAGGGAATGGAGGTCTGGGGGAGGAGGGGGGGCAGGTGTTCTCCTCACAGCTGTACCTGTGGGTTACCTTCACCTGACCGTGCACCCCCCGCGAGCTCTATACCACGACGCATCCATCCCACAAAAGTTACAACAGCGCGACACTTCCGAGATCTCCTCCTGCTCGCTCAAACGTATGGAAGTGATCTACGAGGGTTAAAGAGCGCCCTGAGAGCAGGAAGGGGGAGAAGAAGAAGAAGGAGCCCAGAGAAGGGGGGGGGGAGAACTGACCTTCAAAGTCTGATATTATCCCTTCCAAGTGCGCGTTGACAGTGGAATCAGACATGTTGGGAAGTAGGTGTGTGCCTATAATGTGTGAGAGGGAGCGGGGTTCCCTTTCCCCAGCAAGGAAAAGTCTTCCTGGGGCGCAGTCCTGCTTTTAAACAAATCCCAAATTAGGAGCTTGTGCAAGGACGACGAGGGAAGCGAGGGGGGGGGAGAAAAAACCGAGAGTTCAGCAGCTCGCTGATCCAAATCTCTGTCTCTCTTAAAGCAGCAACTTATTTTTCCCGTCTCGGTCTCTCCTCCTTCTCAACTTCCAGAGCCTGGAATGAGCGGCAATGACAACCCCCCACCCTCCCTCTCCTTCTAGCTCCACTGTCTTCCCTCCCCCAGTTTCTCCCACCCATTCCTCCTCTGCTTCCTTTCCATGAAAGCTCCCATTTTTAAGCTCAAATTATACACGCGCCGCATTCAGACACGCTTCCCGAGGGCTCGACCACATGACTAACATGCTTTTGGTCAACTGATAAAACTTAATATGTCAGCCGGAGAACCAGAGCGCTCCAGAGGGAAAACGCCACATCTGTCCTGGACGGCGTCTTACAGTGAAACGTTAAAGTCCGGGCGGTTCCCGTGGACTCATGCATGTGGACATGCTACTGCCGGTCAGACGCGAGGCGGGCATCGATAAACAAGCAGCCTGATGACTTAATGAGCGCTCGACTGCGCGTGTGTCTGTGACGGGGGGGGGGTTAGAGGGGGAGGGGCGGACTGGGGCGTTGGTCGGGGGCCACGGGCTGCTCCCAGCATCCCTTTCACAATGAGTCACGCTGCGATGACACAGAACAGCCGCTGGGATTTACAGATCGCTCCCCGAACACCAACGAACCGCGTCGGGGGGGTGAGTGAGAAAACAAAAAGAGAAAAAAAAAAAATAGTGCCTCGAGGAGGACGGCGGAGGGCCGAGGTACGGAAAGTTACAGATTTGACCTGCAATCGATTACCGGAGGTCTTTGATTGCTCCTGGAGGGTTTGTTGGCTTGAACATTTACGGTATAAAACACCGTCGCTGGCGAAAAATATATGTCAGTAAACTTTATGAGCCCTCTACCTCCACTGAAAACACTTTAAAGATCACGCTGTTTGGGCTGTCTACATGAGTTTTAGCAGCTAATATCCTGTTATAATTCACCTTAATTATTCCAAAGAGACAAAACACCACACACACATCATCAGTCACATGACCACGTTGGCTCTAAACTCACTTGTTCACACCCAAACGCGTGTGAACAAGGCATGTTAAGGGGCACCGGCTCTGGGTTGGTTTGACCATAAATCATGGCACAAACCTGCAAACTGGAACAGTTGACAGAAAGACAAGTTTTTCAACCCACATAAAGAATATGTTGGCGTGCTCAGCGGAACGGGGTCAGAATCAGAGTGAGCCTTCACTGCTCCAGCACGCAGCCCCAACCGGGACACCCTGCAGCACGAGACGGCGCGGCTCCAGGAACACTACAAGAGCCCGCTTTGATCAGAAGCCCTTCAAGTGTCCACCTACATGGATCTGAGGATCATGCAAGGAACCTCTGGAAAATCTGGACCTGTGCAGCGGTGTTAAAACCCGCAACCCCCCCCACACACACACACACATCACCGTAGTGTCTGGCCTCACGTCACACTTCTCCAGCAGGGGTCAGCATCCATCCCATAAATACCGCGTGTCGCCGTGGGCGACTGTGCCGGCGGTAGCCGCTGTCCGTAAGCACAGAGAAATGCGACCTGACCACAGATAAAGATGGAGACGTGGAGGGAATCTCGATCCCGACACGCCCTTGGGCCCGCACAGACTCACTGCCCAACACATGTGAGTCAGATTCCTCCATCCACTCCCTGGCACACACACACACCCACACACACACAGAGCAACTATGTGGCAGATGCAGGCACAGATACGAACATGCACAGTTTAACCTTTCACCAGAAGACTCACCACGAAACACGCGCTTCCTTCCCCTGCGTATCCCTGCAAGCCCCTGCACGCCCCGGCATCAGCGGCGGCGTAATCCGCCCTAACAACTGTCGCGCTCGGACACTTGAACGGTTTCTTTTCCGAGCTGTAAAAGCTCCACACTGCGGGTGTCCGGCCTTTCCCTCGGCTTCGAGGTCACGTTATCTCTGATCACATGAGGCCGCGGCTAAATGGATTTTGACCTCCTTGTCATAATTTACGGCCTTGGCCTCGATGGAGCAAAATTGTCGGCAGCGCATCTGCTTCCTAAAGTAATGCGGAAGCAGGCTTTGATCTCCATTGCCCTCCATTAGAACAGTTTAGTTTCGATGAGCTACTTTGATGAAAACGAGTCGGATCGTCACGCTCGCTTTGGACATGACCCTGAAAAGCCGATACCGCGCTCACATGATGCAAGCACGAGATGGCCGCGCTCGGGTTCCCAGATATTTTCAAAACACAACCATGTTTATTTTTCTTATTTCGAGGACGGTGTTCTGAAAAGGCAAAACTCCGATAAAACGGATCCCTTCTATCCTGAGATTATAGATCAGTCATGAAGTCTTTGACTAATTATGGTATGAATTCCACGACGCTGACTGTTCTTTTTAGTAGCTTGCTGTGTTAAGGGGGGGGTTGTTGCTATAAAAAAAGATGTTCCTCCCAGTCATCGTGGAAATAAATGGCGAGATGTAACACAGTAATAGCTGCAATAGTATCTCTGGGGTAGTTTCAACACCAGGACGTCAAGACGGGTTTCATTTATCTTTTAAAGAAATAACTAACGTCTCTGAAATCCAGATAATGAACCTCGGGAGGCCTGACTCAGTGGCGTATTGTTCGAATGAGCAGCTGCCGGTGTTGCGTTGCACCGGCGCATACGCAGGAACAGCCGCCTAACAACAGTCTAAGAGAAAGCCGGCCCCTCCGCAGTGGGTCAGGCCTCCGGGGTGCTGAAAACTGAGGGGCGCCAAGCGGGAGGAGGGCGGGAGCGCCTCTGGGACAGACGCCATCCTGGTGAGGCAGGTGCTGGGCCAGCGGGACTATATTTGCACGGTACCCGTCCACGCTGGCGACTCGCTCCAGCGGCGAAAACGTGCACGGATGCTTTGTGCTGATCTATCAAAATAAAATTCCAGTGAAACCGCAGGAGAGCGACAGCGCTGTAATTGGTGACAAGAATTCAAACAATTCGGCCACTTTATATCTGCAGGTTTCCGCCCCCTCCCTCCGCGATTGGTGTCTGAACAGGTCAGTTTCACACAGCCACGGTTGTTCCAAACTTTACCGGTAGCGTCTTCCCACGCGCTGTTAAGACAACAAAAGCTTCCTGCAACCACCCGACCTACGAGATTCACTCAAGGATCGGGTGTGTCGAGCAAGCCACATGAAGGGGCCGAAAAAGAAGAGGTGGGCAGCTGTGACTGTTTGGATCGCGTGTGTATCCCGACTGTAATTACCGCAGCTCTGTTTACACGGCAACTGGTTTAATAAGCAGCCCAGGCCGGTTGCGGATGTCGGAGGGGCCGAGAAGGCGAAGAGAGACGGAGTAGCAAGGAAACACAGGGCGGTGAGGCGACAGACGACCACGGCAGAAGCACAGCTGGTACAAGTGCAGAGAGCGTACCTATGGCTAGGGTTCGATTACAGAGGGTTGGTCAGCAGCAGCATCGAGGGAGCAACCCCAGTCCGTCACACTTACACTGATTCAGAGTCTCCTAGCAACCTGGTCGCCTTGTTTTTAGAGAGGGAGGAACCTGGAGGACCTGAAGGAAGACCACATGAGCCCAGAATCAAACTGGCAACCTTCACATGAGGGAACTGTGCCAGCAGGTGACCTTGGAGTCAGGGTGGTGTCCAAATAACAGGCAGTAAAAAAATAAAAAAAGCATTACTATTAATAAGGTTGTTGTCCAACATGTCAACAAACTGGGCGACGCTCCACCTCAATTTGGTGTCTCCCAAATTGAGGGCCCCCCTCAGATGACATGGTGGAGAAGTTTGGTCTGTAAAGTGTGTATCCACAGGAAAAGTGACAGCAGCTGGCCCAAATCAAATGTTAAACAGCAGCGCCCAGCCAGGCCCGCTAACTTTAATCAGACCCAGCACCTGTTGGCAACATGGCCCCCCTCACACACACACACACACACTGGCATAACATCTAAACTGTTCTCACTCAGCATATCTTTTTGCAGTGAGTGATGCCTGTGAATGAGTGTATCTTATGTCTGCGCACATTTTCGTGCATGCGTGTGTGTGTGTATGTGTGTGTGTTCCTCGTGCTTTGGATGGAACAGATCTGTGTGTGGAGAGCTCAGCTGTCTCTCGCTGTATCTGCTGCCACCACCCTCATATCTTAGTATTTCTCATTAAACCTGTAAACAGCAGCTTGACTGGCCTGCACACAGGCAAGGATCTTCACCTGCACGGTGGCCCCACCTGGTGGCAGGAGTCTGTATTACACCCAACTGAGCTTTGCAACAGTGGGCCCAGGTTGACGTGTTTCACTGGGTCAGTTTAAAGAACCAGTACTCCAAGGCACTCGTCGTGTAAAAGAGCCGGAGACATTAGCAGCAGGTTAGAAAGGTCTATGAGATGACCTCACCCTGACTCCTCCATGAATGGAACAAGCACCGATTCAAGCTTCGGCTGTGTCACCCTGCTGATTCATGTGTGGACGGAACACAGGAAACAGGCCACTCACAACCAGCTGACATATATTTCCATTTTAATTCAAACTCTCATTAGAGGTTGGAATTACAAGGGAAACACACCACACACACATACACACACCTACACACATGCTCAGAGCCACAGGCGCACACAGACACACATTCCGCTCCGGCTATGTTTTCTGTCATGCCTTTTTAACAACTCTCATAAAAACCCACCATTAAAGGTGCAGACAGCATTGCCTCACTAATGTCTTTAACACAAAGTACTACAAAGAGATGTGGACCCTCTCGGTGGTATCACCAGTATCATATTATCGATACACCGTGTATTACTTTTCTGTAAGTGGGTCAGTCAGCGCGCCACACTCGACGGGAAGCATCGCTCCCTGTTATTATGAATCCGCACTGATTGTAGTCGGGGTCATCTTTCCTCACCGCACTCGCCTCGTCACTTTTTCCTTTAGAAAAAAACAAAAAAAAAAAACCCACCGACGCAGTATCTGAGGGAACGTTCGGCTGCAAACGGTGCAACAGCTTTCAGATGTGACGACACGAGGGCTGGTAGAAGTGCTATTCTCAGCACCACCGTCACCCAAATGACCTGGCAGAGACGAGCACGTAGATCTTTAAATTTGTACAAGGGACGCATCCACAAAAAAAAAAAAAAAACCCTCCAAAAAAAACTCACAGAGGGAACAGTACGTGTGCGGCCGACTTACTCTCAGACGGTGGACTGAAGTGGAGCTTTCTCTGTGCTGTTAACTAAAGGAGGGACTGACTGATGGCACAAGTGGGATCAGAGCCACCGGGGACAAGGGTAGTGTTGTTCAAACACACTTCTTTCCTGTTTTCACACCAAAGGAGAATGGAAGAATGCAGATGGAGATAAAAGAGACAGAAAACTCGGAGATACTGAAGCCGATTGTGTGTCGGTCCCCGGGAAGGGTTGTCTTTTTCTTTTCTTTTTTTTTAAGTGGATAAAAGCAACGACATGAAGAGAAAAGTGGACAGCGGAGAGCAGCAACACTTGAAGACAAAAACGGTGGGACGCGGGAGGGCCGACACAAAGAGGAGACAGAAAAGCCGACGGAGCCGATAAAGACAGATAAACCAAAGCAGCGGCTAAGCTGCTACACAAACCCTGCAGAGCTCCCAGCTCCAGGTCCAAAACCCCAACGAAAACATGCAGTCAGCAAACGGGACAGAATGAGAGAGTGGAAAATACCACAGAGGGGGGGGGAAACAGAGGCCGGCTCTCGCGGAATCCACACCCGATCGCAGGGACAGCGATGAATAAAGAAGCCCGGAGCGTGCCACCCCCCCTGGGGGCCGAGAGCTGAGCCTTACCTGAGAACTTGTCCCCCTCCATATCCAGACCATTCCTTCCACAACCACATGTAGTCTCAGCTCGCTCACTCCACTCTCTCTCTCTCTCTCTGTTAGGACTTCCCTTTCTTCCTCTCCCTCCCTCTGTTCCTCTTTCTCCACTTCTCACTCTCACCCTTTCCTCTCGGGCCCCCCCACCCCCCCCCCTCCGTGGTTTGATTCCTTCAGTGTGTCCCGCTAATGAATTCAGAATTACGACATCCCCATGTGCTGATCATATGTTGCTCGCCCTTGCTCGCTCTTACCCTCTCTTCCCTTGGAACGGCACCGACGGGACTGAAGCAGCATTGTGTCTTGAAAATAGAAACCATTAGCTCCGCCATGTGACGCGGACACGCTGCTGGCAGATTAAAATAACCCGGTTGCAAACGATCCTTTTGGCGAACTTATGATGTCGTGTGCCAGCTGGCCCAGATTAAGTCGGTGCCGAGATGGAGTAAAAGATATTTCCCCAACCCTTCCTCACAAGAAGATTAATGCAGGGGTGTCCCCCCTCATCACACACACGTCATATATGCTAAAGCCCTTTTCCTGGTTTAACGGGGGCGAGGGGGCCGCTCTGAGAGCGTGTGGCGCTCGGCTCCAGGGTCTCGGCTGACCTCTGACCTTTGGCACGTACCTCACACTGCGCCGCGGGTCAGGGGTCAGATGACAAGCGCCTGAGCGCTGATAGAGAGATCAAACACACTCGGACGTGTCCGCCCAGTGTCCTGTGGGTCCTCCGCCCCCCCGCGCCGCACACCCACGACCCCAGCACTGAGTCAGTCTACCGGGCTGTTGTGGGCTCATATAGGCCTGCATTTTTAAAAGTCCTTCTTTAGATTGTTTAGATTTAAACCTGTTCCTTATTTACTTACCTACATAGTTACTTCACTTAATCAACTTTTAAATGATTGGGTGGGAGAGGGGGCAACTGTGAAATAGCGCCCTCTAACGGTTACAACTATAAGGACATGCATCAAAGGGCAAACCAATTTAAAACCTATTTGTATCTCTCTCTCTCTCCCTCTCTCTTTTTCCCTCCCTCTGTCTCTCTCTCTCTCCCTCCCTCCCATTTTCTGTGTGTGTGTGTGTGTGTGTGTGTGTGTTTGTGTGTGTGTGTGTCCTCCCCAAAACTGCCTGCCAAATCACAAATCTGCACTGTTGGCAGTTGCTTTGTACTGGACATCTACCTTCAAAAGCCAGCGCGCACGCACACACACACACACACACACACACACACACACACACACACACACACACACACACACACACTCAGACACAGATCTAGCCTGGGGCGCCTGCATCCGTGTCAGGGAGGTCTCTCTCTGCCTGTCTGCTGACTAACGGGGCCTTATCCTCAGCCTTGGGCACTTTCAAAGGCAGCCTGTATGTGTGTTTATCTACTTATGCAGCATATCAGCATACCGGTGTGCGTGCGTGCGTGCATATGTGTGTGTGTGTGTGTCTGTCACTGTCTGCCAGAATACTTTTGTATGTCTTTCTGCGTATGAAAATTTCCGCCCGTCTGTCACAGAAACTGACGTCAACACTAAATTAACTACTAAACGGTGCACTCGCAAATCCTAATTTGCCTTTTTTTTTTGTTGAACATAAGTTCAACTGTATATTTTAATTGGTGTTTTCATGACTTTCATCTATTCAGCATAAAGACATAAATAGATATGCAACCACACTTTAAAAAAAAAACTCAAATGAGAATTTGTTAAAAGTGCTCCCCCTGGTGGCTAGATGTGGTTAAATGGACTCCTGATGTGAGGTGAACTAAACCCTGAAACACTGAGTGACAATTAAGAATAGATAAATGATAAATAAAGATATATGTATATATAAGTATACATGTATATCCACACATAATAAGTAATTATCAGGCGCACGTGCAGATGCAGAGAGAATAAGAATGAGTCCTGATTTCGTAGGGGCTTCAAGGTCATTGTCCGGGTTTCCTCATCACTCTGAAGGTCAGTGACTCACAGAATACTGAACCGGGGTCGGGAGGTGAACGCCGACCCTGACCCAACCTGGTCGTGATAAGGACGCTCTGCAGGTGCAGAGTGGCGTGGTGGACGCTGGGTGAAAAGGCCTGTACTTACTGGGACTGGCGATCCCGGATCCTTCCCGCTCCGTTCTCCTGAGCCGGGCGCTGGCCGACCTCGCTGCGGACAGGAGAAACAGTCGGTCAGACTTTAGAGCCAGAAGTAAATGAGATGAACGATAGTGCCTCTAATCGGAGCAGTGGGAGCAGAGGAAAGTCATCGAGGTCTACGGGCTAAAGTGTCCCGCCAACATCTGGACCTGCAGCAGACAGATGTGACACCATTTAAGTTCAGTGGTTGAAATCCAGCTGTTGTCATTTCCAACCACCAGAGGAGTCACTTCCTGTTGCTGAAAGGTCAGGGTTCCTGACACATATAACTTCTCATCAATTGCGAGCATGCCTGCGTGCATGTGCATGAGTGTGTGTGTGTGTGTGTGTGTGTGTGTGCGTGTGTGTGTGTGCAATTCTGCTGAATCACCAGTTTGCACCAGCACACACACACGCAGCTCAGTTGGTTGAATCAGCACCATTGTTTGAGTTTTATGAGTAAATGACGGCCTGATGCTGGAACATCTTTGCCTGATGAATTTAAAACCAGAGGCCTCAGTTATTCAGGCGGAACAGAACTGGGTGGATCAAAGGCAAACGCTACTCTGCTGCCAGAAGAGAGCCCAGCGTTGTTTCGTGGGCCTTTTTCCTTCCGCGTGCAGGAGGAGACGTGTTTAGATGTTGATGCGGGTCATCACGGGCGCTGGAATGCTGCTCCGCCTGGTGTCTCCAGGAGCCCAGGGTGGGCAAACAAAAGGTGAGGCGTTTAAGGACGGACGGTCCCCTGACGCCATCTCGAATCTCACCGCTCGACGCTGCCAAATCTCACACACTGGCGCTGAGACGTTTCGGCAAAAGTGCAACACTACGACTGTTTATCAAGTTAATGCTCCTCACTAAATAACAGACTGAGTTTCATGACACATCAAGTTTGACAGTAAACAGACATACTTATGTCTCATGTCAAAACAGGATGGAACTCTTTAGAGGTGTTGCAAAGATCCTGGATGCTGCACCAACAAACTTTGACACCCCCCGTCTCCCTCGCAGAGCGGAGAAGGGCAGAGCGTGCAGAGCATCCGGGTGAGTGAGTCAGATTTCCCGTCTGCATTCTTAGAAATATTTCCTGCTGCTCTGTCACCGTGCAACATAACATTTACATTCTGCCTATATAACTGTGCGTGCACGTGCGTGTGTGTCTGTGTGTGTGTGTGTGGGGGGGGCTGCGGGGGGGGCAGTTGTCAATCAGAGGCAGGAAGGTAAGTAACAGAAACAAAGCGATGATGCAATTTGACGTTTGCTTCCTGCGGTCATGTTCAAACTCCTCCAGAGGTTCTGGCACGTCGGATCGACACGCTGTTGCAACCTCGCCGACTGCACAGAGACAAAGGAGTCGGGGCTCGGGCCTCACCCTGCGGATGCTTTCACGCACCAGAACGCACAAAAAGAACCTTAAAGTGGGCGTTAAAGGGATACATAGCCGATAGCTGGACCGGCTCCACCCAGCTGCCTTGAAAACCTTCAGATCGCTCTGAAAAAGTTGAAAGGCGCAGAAGAGTGACGGCCCGTTGGATGATCCCGGCTTCTATTATTAGCAAAGGGCTGCATCGGTACCTCGCGCCTGCAGCAGTTTGTGGCTCCTAAATCAAAATAAGAACCACGGGTTTGACAGCAGCACTGTGGAAACACGCAGCCGCGCTGCTTTCTGCCGTAAAGTTTGACTTTGGCAATGAGAATTCCCAGAATGCGTTTAAATTTCATCTTAAGGCCCAGTAGAGGAAACGAGGTGGGGGTTCTGAACTGGACCTCGAGCTGCTTCACACAGGTGAGTGTGGAGGCGTGTCGCCCGACCTCCAGGAGAGGCTTGTGTTGACCTGCACAGAGGAGGATATCCTGATGCGCCCCTCAACGTCAGCGGCGGGGGCCGCGCGCGCCCCCATTGTTGGCTCAGAGGGGAAGCGCTGCCTCTTTTATTGTCGAGGCTTTTAAATCACGGGCTGGGCGTTCAGCCTGTCAAAGGTGAAACGGTCACCAGCGATAACAGCGGCGGTCTATTGTGCCAGAGTGTACACACCACCCTGTGTTTAAGAGCTTTGAGTGTATGCAGAAATGACAGAACAGATAAGTCAGAGGCAAGTCAGTAAAGCCTCGCAGCAAGAAGACATGTCTGTACTTATTTACTCTAATGCTGGAAGGACGGCTTGTTACACACACACACACGCGCACACAACACAAAAGCCTCAACAGGCCACCAATGCTGTGAAAACCTGTTGCTGGAGCAAAGCTGTGTATCATGTTGGATATAAACGTATGTTTGTGTGTGTGTGTGTGTGTGTGTGTGTGTTTGTGTGTGTTCAGGGGCCTCAGAGCGGCGTCCGTGCCTTTTATTGCGTTTGCTTTACGTCACAGCCGCGGGGGTCAAAGGTTGTTTTTAATTCAGTTCAATTTGTCTTTATTTATGGAGCCTCTGTTACAATCTATATTCTCTTTGCAGAAACCCAGGGCCGGACCCCCAACGTCTGTGGCAAGGAACAACTGCCTTTTAACAGGAGGAAACCTTGAGCAAGACCATATGGGGGGGGGGGACCCTCCTGCTAATGGCTGGCTGGGGAAAGAACGAGGAGAAGGGGGGGGGTGGACACACGCATCATACACACAAATGCATTCATTCATTCATTACACTGAGAAACCGAAGCTCCAGCTGAGCAGGTCATTGGGGTCAGAGGTCAGCAGGAGCTATAGGGCCTAACTATGATACCTGGAGATGCAGACAGAGGCGTGGGGGGGGGGGGGGCAAACAACACTAGCGGCTGACACACAGAGCGAGAGTTGAGGATCCCTCCTCGCTCAGGGCGAAGCCTGTAAACCAACACGGCTTTGTTCCAACCTGGGGTCAAACCCAAGGCCAAGTGTACAGACGTGTTCCGATCCCAGGTCAGACTGGAGACCAGTAAAAGATAAGCGTATGCCTTCCTTCTCGTTAAAAGGCTTTTATTGCATGACGCTGCCTTAGGGAAACAGGGCGTGAACACATGACTGTTTTGGTGATTTTATGGCGCTGTCCCTTCTCCAGACGACTGGTGGGACCAACAGGATCGAATTAACTATCAAAATAATAAAATCAGAGACGTACATCATCAACATTTATGTACATATTACTGCGGGTCCCCCTCCCTGGTGGCCCACCATGTTTCTACGGCAGCCCTGAATGGACAAACACACTCAACAGCAAATACCCAGATAGTGATGCAGGTATTGATTGATCCATTTCTTTTTACCAAACACAAACCAAACTGGTCTGCCTTGAAGGGTTAAAGATTGGAGCTAGAGACGTCCTCCTGAATGTGTAAGCCGGGGGAAGCTAATGATACATTTTCATTTCATTTGAGCTTAAATTTGCTGTTTTGCAGCTCGCGGGCTGATAATTGACGTGTACCCGCGCTCTTCATCACGTTAATGCCCCACATCGCTGTCACACCACATGTTCCGCTCACATCTGATCGCCTGTGAGGCTGCTATTATCGTTTTTACGGGCTCTCTCCGCCGGGGCCCCGGGCTCAGGCAGGGGGCCCACTCGGCCAATCCGTTCGCACCTCCAGCGCCGGCGCCGTCACCGACCTGCAATTCTTGGCTGCTGATAATGGACGGCGAGGTCAGTGGGCACTCCGGAGGAGGCTCCGGGGGGTGCGAGGGGAGGGGCCAAGGTAACTGTAGGGCTACCGCAGCCAGGGGAACTCCACATTCCACAGTGGCGTAAACACCTTTATGACAAAGCTATAAGCCCACTACCCTTTTCCACCAACATTTCCAGGAACTTTAATTCCCAGGATATGTATGGACCTGGTGCTCCCAGCGGTTCTCATTTCCACTGCGCCTCAAATTACTGGAAAATTTGCTCGCGTCAGGGTGATGAAGTTCGGGGAGAGGAGGGATCGGACCCAGTGAGATATTTCTGGTTGAGATTCTTAAGCCTTTCATGAATTTGTTTCAGCATCTGTTCTAGATCTAAATCTTGATCAAGCCCTTAAATCAAAGTCCTGCTTTGCATTTTGACAGTCGGTTCCAGGGAATCTTCCTCCCAGGCGCTTTTTTTTTTTTTTTTTTTTTAAGCAGTTTGGAATCGTTTAGGTCTTTTTTTTTTTTTTTCCCTCCCTGGGCTGGTTGAGGTGGGAAGGCTTTTTAAAATCCTGGGTAAAAATTCCAAAAGTTCCTGCGGTGGAAATGAGGCTGAAGGCTCTACCGAAACCATCGGCCATCAGAACCCCAGGCGCACGGAGCTTAGACCACAGCGCCAGAACCGTGGAGTCGATTAACACGCCTGCCCCCCCCCGGTGGTGAGATCCAGGAAAAGAATCACATACGCCCTTCCCTGACCAACAAATCCGCACAGCTCTCCTGTGGCTCTCATCCCATCGGTGCGTCAAGAGCTTCTCCGATCACTCTGGTTTTAATTACGACTCTGTGAGAACTTCCAACTGGCCGGCTCAGCCTTCATCAACACACTGTATAGATGTTGGCGCACCGTTTCTGTCCTCAGCGGGTGGAAGAGCCAAACTGAGAGAGCCCTCAGCTGCCAAATCCACCTTTTTCACAGCAGCAGCAGCAGCGTTCGAGATAAGCCTCAGCGGCCAAGCGCACTTGCACGTCCACGTGTCCTAATACGTTATTAGTCCATTATTCACAGACTTCCAGGGAGCCAAAATTGAAGGTTAGACGACGCCCGGCATGCTCGGCCTAGATGACAGGGCGAAATATGTCTCAGAGCGGTTTATAGGTTGACTTTCAAGCAACAATAGCTGTAGGCCCCGTATCACAGCCCGACTCACTCTCCTGTGGGAACAGGCGGAAGAGCTGTAGCGCGGCTCAGCATTCATCACAAAGGTACAAGCGGGATCCTGCGTGCCCGAGTGGGACATGAAAGTACATACCGAGGAGGAGCACACACACACACACTCACACACACACTCAGAAAATAATGACAGTGTCTGTGCATGCGTGCGCATGTGTGTGTTTGAGTGGGTTGTTATTCACACAGGTTACTCATTGATCTAGACAACGGGGAGGGAGTGGTGTACAAGGCAGGGAATGGCTCCACAAATGAGGGGGGGGGGGTTACGTGAGTGAACGCAGGCACACATGCAGCCAAGGAGGAGTTTGGGAGAGAGGGACATACATGCACCTACGCAGGCCAACCTCCTCCTGCACATCTCTGATGCTTGTCTAAACAGCCCTGCACTTAAGTGAGGAGGGACTGCACACACACACACACACACACACACACACACACACACACACACACACACTTTGTTATTAGATGATTCCCTGGGTGAAGCGCGTACAAAGAATGTGACAGCTCCACACACATCGCCGCAAAGCAAGAACACACACACACACACACACACACACACACACACACAAGGAGGAGGAGAGGCGGCATGACCCAACATGCATTTGACTCTGATGGAGAACCATCGGACGCTCCGTCACACAAAGACTCGGGGAAAGAAGAGCAGGGAAAGGCTGGCATTCCTCGGGATCCGCTTGTGTACACTGGACTGAGCTGGGGGGGCTTAGGGAGAAGAGAGGTGAAGAGGGAAGGAGGCTCAGAGGAAGAGAAGGTCGCAGGTGTTCTCGGGGACATGGGCAGCAGCGACGGATGGTTGAAGAGGCGCTTCTTGACCCCCAACCTCCCGAAGATCCTCCAGCCTCTGGCCTGGGCCAGGAGTTCGGGCCTCGCCCGCAGAGACCGTAGCGCTCTCCTCCTTTGATCTCTGGCGAAATGAGCCGCCAAATACCTGCACGTAATAAAATACAACCACAAACGCATCCAGGCGGTGCGGCAATCAGCCAATCGTGGGCGGCGTGCTGGGATGCAGAGGCATAAACCCCGGTCATTCTCCCTGGTATCGACGGGGAGGAGCGGAGGAACCGCTCCATGAAACTGTCAGTAAAAACAGATTAACGGGCTGGATGCCTCATCCCAAAAGGCTCTGTCCCAAGACTTTGGCTCTTCGAGGCACCGTGACTCTTTGGGCTTGAGAAAAGTTTGACAACCACACCCACGGGCCCATGCGTGGGTCTCTTTTTGTTCAGCTGCGTTCCCAAGGGCTGAGGAGCACCGATGAAGGAGAGTTAAGGCTGTTAAACATTTACCTGCGAATGTGTCAAGTTTCACTCTCTCTTTTCTTTTCACAGACTCTCTCATAACCCGCAGCTCCAGTTTGTATCATGAAACACACGTTTTCCAGACCCTTGTCCTGTTGTGTCACACACCTACCCTGATATGAGGCTTTCTTCATTGCTGTGGATCTGTCCTCTCTCCTTTGGGTCGCGTTTGAAGAGCCGCTGGTCTTCTCTCTGTGCGTCAAAATGACGTTTACATCCGTGATCTTCTCCAGCCTTTCCTTTCCTCTCCGCTCCCTCTTTCCCAAACGCACCTGTGCGCTGCTCAAAAAATAATAAAAAAAAAAGCTTTCTTTTCTCTGGACTTCCCGGACGTGTTACCCTTCTTAATTCCCCGCTGCGATACACTTGGGGAGACAGTCTGCCGGGAATGGATCCTATCACACCTGCGCTCCAGACGCACGCCCAGTCCAGGAGCGGGAGTGGTTTACTGTACAGTCACCGCGGGGGCTCGCACAAAGCATGCTGCGATAAAGACGCGTTTTCATATTGTTAGCTGAGGGGATTATGCCTTTATAGTGTTTGGAAGAAATTAATCAAATTAGACAGTTCAGCGGGGTAATCCCCAACAGCGCTCGGGGGCTGCGCAACGCTGCAGCGGACGCGCGCCCGCGTCAAGAACTTATTTACTACGATTTAAATTCAACCAAACAGGAAATTAGAGCGAGTAAAGACGCTGACATTCGCTTTTAAATCCGTCTCTCACTGCGTTTGTTTGTGTGTACGTGTGTGTGTGTGTGTGTGCACGCCTGTAGGTGCGTGCGTGCGTGCGTGTGTGTGTAGATGTATGTTTAGTGGGGGGGGGGTGTTTGTCGTCTAAACTTTGCGTGTGGGCGGGTCCGGGCCCACTTGTGTTTGAACAGGAACCTGTTGGCAGCCTTTCACCCCTTTCCAAAACTCTCGGTCCCAAACCGGGGCAATTAAATCAGGCCTCACTGGCGAACTCTGGCGGCCACTTCTCACCAGGGCCCGGGCCAGACTCCAGAAATGAAGTACAGTATCATTTTTATGCACGGAAGTTGGATTTTTATACCAAAGCAACGTCTCTGCCAGCTGATAGCAACACACGTACACGTTTACACGTTTGCACCAGCTCCTGGATGATTTTTATATATAAATATATACATATAATAAATCTATTTTACAAGACGGCCAGCTGCACAAAGCCAACACATAAAAGTAAATCCTTATATGTTGTTAAAAGAGTCGTGAGTATAAATAAAATAACAGATGTTATATGTTTATGCAGACATTAAAATGATTACTGGAACTGAAATGCATCTTGTTTTTTGGATTTTTTTTTTTTTCTCGTGTTGATTTATTACTGGAAACATGAAGTAACGGTAAAAGATTTGTAGAGAAGTGTCAGTGTTTAATCTGCAGCTGGATGCCAAACAAGAAGAATGAAAGCTTTCAGATTAGTCATATCCCTCAGTAGTCCAAAACATTTACAGACTGGGGTGATGCACGAGCTCACGCCGCACCAACACAAACTTGGTTGTTGATTTAAAAACCAAAAGGTAAAGAGAATCACATGCTGAGAGGTGGCCAGCAATCACTTATGTGTGTACTTGGATCATGATCTTAAAAAAAAAAGAAAATAAGCCAAGTGCACATTAACAGCTGCGGATGGATGCTCGATGGGGGCCGTCCCCCCAGCAGGTTTTCAGAGCACGAGCCTGTGGTTCCACTTAAAAACAAGCTGACACAAACACAAGCTGACTGTCTGTCTGTACAGCGCAGAGAAGTGAGAATGGGAGCAGATGAAGGCCGTCTAGTTTCGGGGTTGCCGCTCTCCTCACACTTCATTGAGGACGTTTTGGGGAAGTGAGGGCATTCTGGCTGGTCGTCCCAACTTTAAAGGAAAAGATCCAGATTAAAAGTTTGCTCGGAATAAGGGTCAGGCATTTAAAAGATGTGCGTGTTTGTCTTGGGATGCGCTATTGATTTGTCCAGGGAGTATTCCTGCCCCTGGACTGTTACCTCCTGATCCCTGGAACCCTGTTGAGGGATAAAGCATGGGTGGATGGATGGATGGATGGATGGATGGATGTATGATGGTTGGATGAGGGTCCTGTCAGACCCAATCACCGGTGTTATTCCACTGGTTGATTGAGAGCTTGTCTGTGTTGTATTTATGGAGCTTCACCCACATCCTGTTTTTGAAGCAGAGCTGATGTAACTCAGCCGTCTTCTGCCTCAGCCGGAGCGTTCAGGGCCAATGTATTCAGAATAGTATCAGGTATCAGGAGCCATGCCAAACAGTTGGGGTCTGAAACTTCTTTGCTTTGCATGTCTGAGTGTCACACCCGCACACATTCGCTGCTTTTACTCTTTATCTCCGCTCCGAAGCACATGCACTTGCTCACGAAACTGAGGAAGATTATAAGCTTCAGCGTTGTGCACTGTTTCTGTGCTGGGCAGGTACCTTATCATTTCACGTTTCCTGTTACATGTTATAGCAGGTCGAGAACCCGCCACATCTGTGAACTCCTGAATTTGAAAAAAGAAAGAGAGACAGAGGTCACATAGATTCACCCGTGTGGTCGATGGCTTCTTTTTTTCTTTGTGTAGCTGGATGTCTTGGCTTCGCTCATTTACTATCACTCGGCCTTTTTACAAGATCCACACCTTGCCCCCCCCCCCTTTCACACACTCACACACACACCCAAACACAACCACAGTATGCTATCAATTATATATATTTATTATATTTAATTAAATATTTCCACTTATGTAGGTGCTAAAACCCACCTCCTGTTTTAACTAAGCTTTAGTGAATGAGGGGCTATGGGGTCGTAGTTTGACTACACACACACACAGACAGTAAACATCTAAACCTCATCCTGTTTTCTATGTGTTTATGTGTGTGCGTGTTCTTATACTTGCTACATACTGACTTTCAAAATTCTCATTCTACAGTCAAAATGGCACACATTTTACCTGGTCCCAACAACTTCAAAGAACCGTTAGAGGGTCAGGTTGTGATGCTAGAGGTGAATACTTATGTCATGCATCATGAAAGTCCTGACAAAGACAGCACAAAGATGTTTGTGTGTGCGTGTGTGTGTGTCCTCACGTTTACAACGTATTATTTACGACATATAAAGAAAACCAGTTGCGGGGTTTTTAAGATTTCAGTGGCAACTGATCAGAGTATTAGCAGACCAACATTACCACCACAGTACCTGTGGTCTAACCCGGCTGGGCCCTGGTGGAGACATGCTCACTGGGAAAGAAATGGTAAATGTGAACGAGTGCTCGTGGAAAGGCGACAAGGGAGCACCAAGACAGTCTTTCTGCCAGCAAAAGCGTTTGAGGAGTGAGGCCATTTTGCTTCAAAGGACCGTTTGAGGGTTAAAGTGTGATTTTTAGGTCGAGGCTGGGATTGTGTGTAGGCCAGGGTCAGGGTCAGGGTTGAGAAGGTCAGGGGGAGGAGCTGGGAAAGTCCCCACCACAAGACAAAAAGGAGAGGGTGAGTGTGTTTGTGTGTGTGTGTGTGTGTGTGTTGTGGGGTTCAAGCCACCCTAAATGACTCAGAAGGGAGACAGAACACACACAACAGGGTTTACCTTGCAAGGGAGAGAGCAGCAGCCTGTCGGGCGT
Source organism: Lagocephalus sceleratus (assembly GCA_911728415.1). Taxonomy (NCBI): domain Eukaryota; kingdom Metazoa; phylum Chordata; class Actinopteri; order Tetraodontiformes; family Tetraodontidae; genus Lagocephalus; species Lagocephalus sceleratus. The sequence continues at coordinate 764,146 of CAJVRN010000052.1, forward strand.
CCCACCGACTCTCTGGCTGACAGAGCTGAGCTCCTACTTGTAGTCAACTATGTTTACGTGATGATCATACAAAACGTCAATACAAGACACATAAGTCAAGACACAAGTCCCTCTGGCTCTTTTCATTTCCTGTTTTCTTACAGACGTGTCTGGGGTACAGTTAAGCGGGCGTGAAACGACATTAGCATATCTTTTGACTGTTTCTCACAATGTAACTCATTATGGTTACAAGCCTTGGGGGCCCTTTCTGAGGGAATCGAGGATAACATGTAGTCCATGTAAAACAGTGTGTGTGTGTGTGTGTGTGTGTGTGTGTGTGTGTGTGAGTGCAGGTGTGACTCATACTGTTTGAGCGGCCGTGTGAGTTACAATGGTAGAAGACGCGGCGTGTTTGCGGTAGCCAGATGAGGCACAGGTGAGACGACGGCGGGATTTTTGGTAATGGCCGCCTCTCCCTGTGTGGGTGGTTTATCGTCAACAGTTAACCAAAAGAGACGTTTCAGTTCCTTTTTATTAAAAAAAAAAATTAAAAAAAGACATTCAAACACAGACATCAACATCTAAACAAAAAGACCATTGGGTAAATCACCAACAGGAAGTCCTGACCGATAACAACATGCTAACCTGGCGTGACAGTTTCATCCGCTTAGTTTGAGTTTCACAAGCAAGTGTTAAATGTATCAACATAAGAATGACAACAATCCCCCCGCAGAAATAAGTCTATTTACAGTGAAAATGCACCTGAAAGGTGTGGAAGACAGGTTTCCCTCGCGGGCCTAGATCCCAACTTCCCGAGGACTCTGCTCGTCCTCCTGGTCGGAGCGTGCTGCGTCTCTGCAGCGGCCCGCGCGCGTCGCCTTCCGGTTTCAGGCCGCTCGCTCGTCCGTCCGTCCGTCCGTCCTTCCTCAGCGTCTGAGCGTCCCGCGCATGTCTTCGTAAACGTCGCTGGTGGTCACCTGGTTGGCCTTTCTGGTTTTGACCTGGAGACGACAAACGAGAGCGCGTCCTGGTGGGCTGACGGCGGCGAGAATATCGGGCTGTGATTGATGTCCGCGGCGGTGGCGCTCCTACTGAGCACAACAGGGAAACAGGAGGCAAACCCCACGGGATTCCATCAGCGTTTGTGAGTCACGGTGAAATTCAAGAACACGCCCACGCACAAACACACACACGCGCGCGCGCACGCGCTGGTACCTTGAGGATGATCCCGACGAAAAAGCCAAAGGTGATGATGAGTAACAAGGCGGCAGAGGCCACCACTATGATCCACACCATCAGGTGTGGGTTTTCTGGTCCACACAGCTTTCCCTCTCCCTCTAACACACAGACACACACACACACACACACACACACACACACACAAGGTATCCATGTGTATAGAATCATCACAACTCCCTGGTTATTGAGCTGGGGGTTACTGGGCTGACGTCTGGGGTTCAACACGTCAGGCTCACCTTTGACCACCAGGAGCAGCGAGCCCTCGCCCTCCTCTGTGACGATGTCCGTTCCCTCAATCCTGACGTATTTGCACCAGTACGGCCCCGTGTCCTCCGCGGTCAGGTTCCAGATGGTGAAGTTCGCGCTGGGGAAGTTGGCAATATTATAGTCCACCCTGCCTTCCACCTCTTTGGAAATGGTGACTTCTGTCTTTTGTGTTAAGAGAATATCTTCCTGCTGAAGTCCTCTCTTGATGTTCAGGGATTTTAGGTTTGGAAGAGAACTTCTGCAGCGGATGGTGATGGACCCACCAAGGTTCTTCCACTCCACACCAGCCCCTGTACAAAAGAAAACAGGCGGGTTTACCCATACGTATACTGGTGGGGCGGCTTAACTCTCAGGCTCTGTAAGTGGTGTCAGGCTTACCGGCGACGCCGAGCGCCGCGCAGGGCACACAGAGGATGGTGAGGAACCTCAGCCAGAGAGCAGACATGGTGCTGATGCGCTGGGGGCCGCCGGGGGTTGTGGCTCCTTGGGAGGAAACAAGCACGGCTTTCTTTTTTCTAAATCAGCACTTGCAGATCAAAGGTGTCACGTGGCTGACATCGAGGTAGGCGGCGGGCGGAGAGGCAGAAAGTTGAGAAAGACGAGAGGGGGGAAGGAGCTTCGCCTGCTCTGAGACTGACAGATCAGCATTTCATCTTCTGCAACTTTGCAAAAAGAGCACTTTGAACAGAGCGTGCACTGTGAAACGTGGCTAAAATGCATCATTTCAATGAATAAATACATTTTATTTATATTTACTTTAAACAAGCGCCCACCCCGTCGGTAATCAGAATATTCAAAGACAATAACAGCAACGACTCCTTCCTTAAAGAAAGCTTCACGTGAAATTTGCATTTCCTGTCAGAGAAAGTCTCTCGGGCCCATCATCCTGTCTGACGACAACAACTAAGAGTCGGCTGAACCACAAGCTCCAAACATCAGAAAAAGAAGAAAAGCAGGGACGCGTGCAAACACGAGTGACATGAGAGCGAGCTGCTGAGTTCACAGAGGCTGCATGAGAGAGATGGCAGAGCTGAGGCACGTCAATGTAGGTCAGGAGATTCGGGCTTTGCACAGGCCGCCACTGTTGCACCGCCCTCTAGCGGTGGAGGAAGTGAACCCGGGAGCAGCGGAGCCAGGAAAAGAAAACATTTTACACCCACAATAACGGCCAAAAAAATGAAATTGAGAAATGGAGTGTCATGCAGGTAAAAAAAAAGTGTGTTGTGACATAAAGGAAAACAATCAATCCTTCCTCCTCTTCAGGCATATTATAAAAGAGAAGAAGAACAAGACATACATGTCTTCAAAATGGTACATAAACAGAGAAAAGACCACCTAAATAAATATAAAACCTATGGTGCAAAGGAATGTACACAGTGTGACCTCCCGATCACCAATATGACCTTGTCTTATTGCAAAAATAAAACATCTGCCCATAATGACTCCCATGTGCTGTCCACCCAGGCCATTTAAAACCAGGAAGAACAGAAGGAAAAAAAAAAGATCAAACAACATCAACAACCTCCATCAGCGTGTCATCATCCTCCGGGAATCGCAAACTCAGCATTAATAACATCGATAATGACCTCCACAGTATCACAATAAATCACCCCCCCACCCCCCTCACCCCGCCCTTCCTCCCTCCCTCCCTCCCTCCCCAGGGGACGGAAATAAAAAGGACCCCTGTCTGTCCCACAGCTCATCCCCCTCCTGTTTAATTCCCCTCCTGCAGTCGCCTCCCGTTAAGAAGACGCGGCATGAGCAGGAGCAGACGCCCCGAGGAAGGCCCTTCGCGCTCCCTCTGTCGCTACGGAAACGGGCCTGTCCATTTGCCAACCAGTGCTTCCTGTTTAGGGTTTGCGAGATAATTGAGAGGCATCTGGTCGCAGAGCGGACAGGAAGCCCAACAACAATGGAGTGGGATGAAATCATCCGCTGGATTACTTTTACTGGTGTTTAAATATTTACTTCCAGCTGCTGCCCCCCCTCCCTTCAAGGCAGAGTTGCTGACTCAGTCCCCAGTCCTCCTCCAGTCTGAATGGCTGAGGGGGGGTGTCGATGAGCTGGTTGTGTGCCATGTCACTCTGAGATGACTCACTCGGCTGCCCAGCCCCTTCCCACTCCTCTCTCCTCCCTGGGGTGAGGGGGGTGGGGGTGGTGGGGGTGGTGGTGGTGGTGGGGGGGGGCCTCGTCTGGAGCGCACATGCCCCACTGAGCCGGTCGACACGGCGAAAACCAGCAAAAGGCGCTCAGACGCTCATCACAGGCGCCCGGTTAAATGACTCGGCATATGGCTGAGGGAGGTGGAGGGGGGTGGGGGTGGGGGTGGGGGTGGTAATCTCCCGTCTTTCTGGGAAGATTAGTAGGATGATCAAGGGGGATAGAGCGGAGAGTCTGCTTTTGCTGATTAGCCGCTGACCAGGATGAAAGAGTAATCTGCTGCGCTGCATTTGTTTACTGGCTGAGCCCCCCTCCAATCTGCTTAATTCACATCAAGACACAGAATAAACACAGACCCCGCCCCCCCCACCCACACACACACACACACACACACACACACACACACACACACACACACAGACATTGACATGTTTGCACATTAGAAAAATGCAACATTTAGGTCTGAAGTTTGTCCTTCCCGGGCTATCGTAGCAACGGGCTGGAATGAGGGCTCCTGAGTCCTGGATCTGAGCACAACTCCTGCGGGGAAGAACTCCTTTAGAGAACTAACTAAAGAGCTAACTTTTCCTGGCCCCTGCAGTCACCGGGTGACTGGTCACCAGTCCACTGCAGAGTCTCCAGTCCTGCTGCCGGGTATGTTTTAGGGGTGCGGGACCCCCCCAGATTGAGCCTGGAGACCCTCCTTCTGTGATGTCAGACCTGATTTCTACACGCATTTAGCACTAATGAGCCCCGCACAAATTTTCCCATGATGCCGTGTGCTCTAATGCCCCCCCATTCACCAGTGCCAGCCGGTTAATCCCCCAGATGAATGATTCCTGTATAAACGTGGACCCGTCGGGGCTCTGGACGGTCCAGCGTTTCATCTAAAGGAGGTCGGGGCCTCGGGAACGCCAGCTCGGGACGCGGCGGCCCCGGTTTCCGGAGCGCCTTTCCAACTTCAGGGTCAAGCGGAGGTGGAGCAGAAGCTGTGCTGCCGCGTGTTGGCGGATATAAAAAGGCTGGACTTTCCCCGGTGGGTACAGCTCTCGCCGAACACAAGCCGCTGCCCTGGCAGGCCTCCAGGCCAGGAAGTGCGTTTCCTGATCTGGGCCGACCTTTGCATGCCTCTCCCAGACTTGAGCACACCGGCTCCTTCTGCCCCAAACCTGGCCCGTGGATGCGGAGGCCTTATTTCTTTCTTTCTTTTTTAACGATATCTTAGCTTAATTTCAGGCCACATCTGCATCACGCGGGCGTCACGCAGGCCAGCGACCAGAGCGCCGCCGGATTCCTGCCCCCAGAGGCCCCTCCGGGCTCCGAAGGGCCCCTTCCCAGAGTCAGGAGGGCTCTGCCCATTCGGACGCGAAGCTTCAGCTCCGAACAAACTCGCACGCTTTAGCTTCTGACGGCTAAAGCCGGGCCGCCGTTACCAAATAAAGCCATCGCAGCGGAGCGCAGGAGGTCGATAAATAACATTCTGCGCGAATTACTTCAACTTTCGAGTCCGTCCGCCTCACCGTTGTAAAAGCCTCAACCCAGACTGACAAAAAGCACGGCTCGCCTCAGCTCAGCTTCGGCAGCGGGGCCAAATATCCAGCGCATGAAGTCAGTAGGAGGGGAGAGGATTTTTTTTTTTTTTTGGCAGAATCGAGGCGGCTTTCGTGATTACTTTGTCCGGGCCGGGTTCCAGTCAGCCTGTCTCTGCTCTGAAACACTGCAGTCTTCAGGATCTGTCTCACACGGCATAAATAACGTCCGGCTCAACGTGCAGAGCCTTTTATGAGCACAAAAAAAAAAAAAACCCCAAGAAAGAAGTGTCTCTTTGCTCCGAAATGAAAACCTTCCCTCCACACATTCAGAAGATTACAGAGAAAACGCAGCCACCCCAGGAAGTTCATATCAATCTTTATTGTATTTAGAAATCCACGCATCAAATCTTTTTAATTATTTTTCGTTTTTCTTTTAACATTTACAACAGGAAAGAAGGAGGGACAAGCTAGACGTCATGCCTTTCCCAGCAGGCGCGATGCACTACAGGATGGGCTGATTTTGGAAAAACAGGAGGGGCGGAGATACATAAAGTGCTTTTAACAGTTTTTTTTAGTTTTAATAGAAAAAAAGGATAAAAACAGAAGGGCTGAGGGTGGACGAAGAGGAGACGAGGAGAGGGGCGAGTGTGGAGCGAGTGAAGGGCGACGAGGGACGGGCCAATGGTGAGGAAGAGAGCGGTGGGGCATTTATCTTTAAAAAAATAAAAAGAAAAGAATCGAACAAAAAAAAAAAAGAAAAAATATATATATATAAGCGCTTTCAACCCAGGATGAGGCTGGACTTGCCACCGGGGGGGTTTCTTCGGCCGCCTCCGTTGGCGGCGTCCGACGGCTCGGAGGGCTGTGGTTTCTCCTGCTGATGCTCCTGGTCCTCCTGCTCCACGTCGCCAGGACAATCTGAGGACGCAGACACCCGGCGTCAACCGCTGACTCAAGAGAGCCTTTAAAAATACAGACAACTCCGACCTCGGCGCACTTCAGCTTTAGAAAGCGGGGGGGCGCTGAAGTGGGCTCAACTCGACGGGAAGCGGAATCTCGTTTAAGTACGGGCCTCTTGTGGTCCATTAGGGCCTGAACGGCTGCGGAATTCAGATTCACGCGAGGGGAGCGAAACCGGGACGGGCTTTAGTGGCGCCGAGGTTGGACGCTCGGTAATCCTCAGGCCGGTATCAGGAGGGGGCGGAGTGCTGCAGTTAAAGCGCGCGCGCCGCCGTCGAGCGCCGGCACGAGCGTGAGCTCAGATCTTTAAAAGTCCTCCGTGGTCCCGCCGTCCATTATCTGGAGGAGCAGACGCGCTCTAACCGACGTGCACCTGGAGGTTAATAAAAAAAAGAAGAAAAAAAAAAAAAAGAAGCTATTTGTGTTAAGTGAAGCCTGTCATCAAACAGCAGCTGCTGGACGGCGGACCATCGAAAGGAGCCCACATCAAAGGGTTTCAATAGATGAACGGAGGCCGTGCACTGCGTCTCGTTTTTTTTTTCTTAAAAGTCACGCAAGCGGGACGTGGGAAAGCCAATCCCACGAATCGGATATTTAAGCGGCGGGGAAAGAGGCGGCACGCAGCCGATCCGCTATCTCGGACCGATCGGTCGCGCATTGCTGTTCGGACACAGCCAGGCTTCGCCGAGACTCGAGCCCCTCCGCGAACACAAGAGCCGAGGGGACACTTACCATCGTTTGCTTGTTGTTGGCCGTTCTCGGGCTGCAATGTAAACACAAGACAAGCGCGTCAGACCTCAATGAAGTCCATTCAGGTCTGTTAGAAACATCTGATGACTTCCTGTTCCAGTGGAAAAGTGCGGGAGGAGGATCGATTTACGGCCCCGATAGCCCTACAGGAGTCGGCACACATGTCGCCATGGCGCCAAACTGGCGTGGAGAGGAAGAGGCGACATGCTTAAACGTATATTTCTTGAGAGACCCATTTTTTTCTGGTGCAGATCAGTAGTGTTTGCTCGGACAGGGTCCCTGTCTAAACCTCCATGACAACTTGCTGCTAATTATAACACAAATTCAATTTTTCACTTAAGTGATTTAATGACATGAGGAATGTGGGCTGGCACCTTCCCGGAGTAGAACTAAAACCGCGGTGACTACAAGTGTGACTGGAGAACATCTTTGATATGACACACTGGGTTGGTCTAAATGGATGGATGAAGACGTCCTCCCCCCGTGAATTTTCCACTGGGCCGTTCAGAATGGGAGTTAATCTCCGACTGTGTGCTTTCTGGGCTGCAGCTCTGTTTTGGAAACGCGTTACCTCTTTCGTCTGGCTCCAGACCAGGGCCGCTCCAGAGTTGTGGATGGTGGTCAGTTCCGGTTGGGGGTTCTTGGGGAAGAGGATGGGCTGCTGGCACCGCCTCAGCGGGGCGGAGGGCTCTCCGCACAGGGTACCTGTTGGCGCCCCAGCTGGGGGTGGGGGTGTGGGGGGGCACAAAGAAAAAATGAGACTCTTTCTGGCCAGTAGAGTAAAACTGAAGTTAATCAGAAGTTACATCAGATGGAATCTAATCCAATTACCCAAACATCCAGAACCCCCACCCCCCAAATATGTCTGACCCAGGACCCCAACCAAGCTGGAGATAAGATTACTCTAACAAAACCCCAGCTTTACTGGGAGGAATGGACTAAAATAATATGAAATCAAAATCAGGGAAAAGCAGCGGGAGACGACGTTAAACCGGCTTTGCTGCAGGCTCAGAAATGCGGTGGAACACTTCCAGGCAGACAACCTGAATACCAAAACTCAGAGAAGCCCATAAACCTTCGCTCTGCCTCAGAGAGAGCATTAAAGCACGGTCGCCCACCGCGGCGAAGCAGGCCGCCGAGCAAACCGACGCCGCGGCGCCATCCCCGAGGAGTCGGGAGGGGGGGGAACAATGGGGTCCTACAGGCGGAGGAGTGGCTATTGTTGAAAATTAAGTAGAGTCAATCATCCGCCAAACACCACTCAACGAGATCCGCTTGATTTGATCAACTGTTTGACCATCGAAAGGCAAGCGGAGGAGCTATCAGAGTGGATTAAACCAGAGATGCTTGGGTCATCGCCACGCTGACGTACGGCCCCAAAGTGATAAACATGTCAACGGCTCGATGACACCACTGATGTGACCAACGTGGGGACACTAGTGAAAATAGTAAAGTATTGAGATCAGTATTGGAGGTGCCAAAAGCTGAATACTTTGACAAATATGGAACCAGTGACTGGTGCCTGACTCATACCTGCTGAATCTCTACCTGTGGGAAATCAACAAACCCTAATATGTTTATCTATTCTTAAACACGTGGGTGAGAAGGCCTCAGGCGGACGGGCTTTGCTCCGGGGACCCTCCGTAGTCTCTAGAACCGTTTCCTGGAAATACCCCCCCCCTCTCACATGACTGCACTGCGTGCGTGAGGAATGAGGATCCGTAGCTTCAGCGGGCGCGTATAAGCGGCAGGTTAGCGCCGCACACCGCACGGACCGATGCCTGGCGATTTAAAAGACATTTCCCCAAGCAAGTAGCTAAAAGAGAGGAATTTCAGACCGCACAGCCCGTGCTCCCCCCCAAGCGTCAACTCTGCTTCCTGGTTGTTTGGAGCGCTGGATGTCCCACATCAATAACAACAGCCCTGCCTGGGGGAGGTCAGGAAGCCAGACAAACTGACAGAATTTATGCAGCTACTCCCCAAAATATCCCCAACGCGGAGCAAGGTCGACACATTTGTCACAGAGGAAAAGTGGAATCTGAATCCATGCGCACTAAAATCTAACCACAGCTGCTTCACGTGCATTAAAAAACCCAGACGGTCAGTCATCCCTCAGCGGGACCGAGTATACCTTGAACGCACAGGAAGAGCACGCCTCACCTTTGTGAACGTTAAAGTCCCGGCTATATCAATAGTCCAGGAAGCTCGGAATATCGAGCCGATTCGGTAATTGGATCTGGAATCTGCGTGCATCTGGAAGTGTTCCCTTGCCTCACCGCGGTGTTGTGATAAAGAAGAAGAAAGGAGCAAGATGGCGCAGTATTCAAAAACACTTCCAGCTGCTCTCGTTATGCTCAAAACACTAGAAAACACACACAAGAAAGGACTTTCACAGACCGGCGTACCCGCAGAAACCCACACGGGAGCGGGGAGGCAATCAAGTCTGCTTTGAGACAAAAACAAAGCGTCCCCGTCACGTCGCGGCCATTATCCGCGGTGCGCGGAAGGTTCCTGAAAACGACCCGCGCGGAACGACGCGAGGAAAACAAGGTTTTATTGTCAGCGGGCGCCGGCTGCGGATTCCGCTTTACGGTCAACCGTTCACGTCCAGTCCCAGAACTCCACGGTCTGAAAACACTTTTTTTTCCTACCGTATCCAGCGCGGAGACATGTGATATCAACCGCCCAGCCCCGAACTGAAAGGGAATATCCTCCTATCTATTTAAAAAACACATTCTAACAGTTGTAGGTCGATGCTCGGCCCGGCTATCAGAGCCAAGCATCAGATCTCCCCGGGTCTTCTTGGCTATCACCCCTGTGGTATTTTATTCTGACAACCTAACCGGAAAAAAAAAAAGAAGCAAAATAAAGCTCCAGTTTCCCAGTTCAGCTTTGGATTAATTGCATGGTTCTTTTTGCTTACTCAAGCCTTCTGGCAATTCTCTCTAGTTTAGCAACTTTTCCCTTCCAGAAGTGCTCGCGCACCCTCTCCAAAAGCCCTCATTGTTCCCCCTGCACCGGTGCAGCCGTGTCCGAAAATATAGACCACATCTGATGGATTTACTGGGTGGGTTGTTCCTCCGATGAGCGTGAGGGTCGTCAGGCTCTGCGAAGATGTTGGAAGCCATCTTGTTTTTGCGCTGGGGGGTGGTGTTCTCCTCCGTGCCGAGGCTGAAGCTGGACTCCCCACCTGGCGGTCTTAGTACCCTGGAACACACAGATCAGGCCTGAGTCACGTCGCGCCGCCACCCCCGTCACATGACGCGTGAGGCTTAACCAAGTTTTCTCAGCACTCCACAAAAACAACACGCGGGGGGGGGGGGGAATAAACTACATTTAAAAAGAGGCGAACGGGTGGGTGGTGGTGGTGGTGGTGGTGGGGGGTAGTCTCTGGTGCCTAAGCCCCGGCTGTCGGCCTATGAGACAGTCAGCCACAATCTCTGGCCAGCAGCTGACTCCAGTCACATATAATCACAGACTTAGGTGGCTAGCTGCCGTCGCTCCTCGGGACAGATTCCTTTGCGGTGACACAAGCGCGGTTGTATCAGTTCCTGATAGCATTGTCAGTTACAATGTTCAATGAGTCGATTAAACCCCCCCCTCCCCCCCACACCCTTTGGCTCAATATTACACATGCGAGGTGAAAAGTCTGGGGCCCACAGCAAATGTAGGCCACCTAACAGGCCGGCCTGGAATTAAAGGAGAAGGCCCGCGTTAGTTTACAGACATCTCCAGCAAAGAGAAGCGAGAAGGGAAGCCTTTGATTCTTTGATCGGCTGGTGTTGGGCTGAAGAACAAAACCTGAAGTGTCTGGAGAGGCCCCACTGGACCCCTCCCTCTTTTTTTTTTTCCCCCCCTCTCCCCCTTCCAGCAAAACACTCTCTTCTCCCCGAGTCCCCCCGAAGCCACCAGCTGACACCCCGAGCAGCTGTCCGAGGGCCAGGCGGGCAGATGGGAGCCCGAAAAACCCACCCGGCTCTCTGGGCCCCGACTATAAAAAGGCCATCTAGACGTGGTAGTGGTGGGGGAGAAAAACGGACTGAGCCGCTGTGACGACACTCTAATGAAATCCATTCTTGAGGACACACTGGGGTTTGACACACTTGGCTGTGACAGTAATGCCTCAACCAGACTTCACCTCCCGGCCAACGGGTGAGCTCATGCTTTCCACATGAGAGAGAGAGATCCGGAGACAGAGAGAGAGAGAGAGGAAAAGAGAAAAGCTCGCGAAGCTGCCTGGCAGCAGACCCCACCCTGAAAAAAAAAAAAAAAAAACTGCAAATAATGTCCCTGAAACGTGGTGGAGGTGGAGACAGGTGGTGCAGAGGGCCCAGCTCCAGCCCCTGATGGTGGTCTGGGGAGGCCTCCAGGGATCTCAGCTGGATCCACCGCTGCACCATCCCCGTGGTCGGCCAGCGCCATCGATGACCGACGGCTCATAAACGACTGGGGTGGTGGTGATGGTGGTGGTGATGGTGGTGGGGGGGGTTAAGGAGCAAAAGCAAAGCGCCAAGGGCAGATTTACTGGCTTATCCAGCCTGAAGCCCCCACCCAAGCCCCCGCATCATCCACGCACGGCGTGCGCCTTCGGAACGCGTCACCGGCGGTAAAGACTGGGCAGGACAGGACAGAAAATGAAGAAATAGACGTGAACCACCCCGAATCGAACGATCGGGTCGAGCCAGGCTTGATTTAAAGTCGATTTCTGTCCAGATTTCGTTGCAAAGAAAAAAAGGTGGGGGGGGGGGGCAGACATGCAGCGTCACTGACTGGAGAGGCATGACTGGTGGGGGGGGGGTCCTTAAAGTATCTCTTCAACGATTTTAAGGTGGGTGAGACGACGACGAGCAAATAATGGAGACGGTCGAACCGAGAAGGCCATTTTCTGCGAACTTGCGGCAGACAATGAGCCGAGGCTCGACTGGGAGTCTCCCTGGATGAGGACTCCTGATCCCGGGATCAGGTCCTTCCGATCATCGGATGGGGGGGGGCACCAGCAAACGCGGGTCGAAGCCTCGGGGAATGACACGTCCGAAAAAGACCTCAGGACGAGGACGGGGGGGGGGCGGAGGAGGAGGAAGGAGGAGGGGGGGGCATCAAAGTTCTCAACCGTCGGTAAACGCCCGTTAGGTGGTCGGTCCCGGCGGCCCGAACGCGTTTTTCCCCCGGAACAAAACCGGGCCGGACCCCCCCCTACACCCACACACCCCACCCACCCACCGACCACCACCCTCGCCCCGGCTCCATGTGAAGGGCCAGGCGGGCTGAGGCGCAGCGGCTCCCCGCTGGACGCTGCGCCGCCCCCGCAAAGATTAACTTCATTAGCGGCGGTTCGGCTAAATCCACAAACGCCCCCCCCCTCCTTCCTCCACCACCGCGACCGAGCCGGGCTTCCAGGCCGCGGGCGGCGGGTCTGTGGCCGGGCAGCGCGGCTCCTTTTGTTCGGCGGTCCCCTCACCTGGAGCTGCTCTTCCCGTTGGGGCTGATTCCCTGGAAGGTGGTGGTCGTCGTCATCTTCGCCAGCTATTCGCTCACCTCGACAAGCACTCGGAGAAATTAATTATATAAAAAAAAACTCCAACCGGTCTGGCGTCTTTTTGTGTGTGTGTGTGTGTGTGTGTCGTTGCCCCCGCAGAGATGCGACAGGATGGATGTGGGCTCCACCCGACACTGAAAAAACACCGCGTCGACCGGATCCGCCGCTGCCGCGGTGCCGGCCCACCGGGCCCCGCCCACCGCCGCCCCGGCCTCGCCTGATTGGCCGGGGCGGCGCCCAGCTCCCCTGCCATTGGCCGGAGCCGCAGCGCTGACCCGCCCCTTGCCCCCCCCCCCCCCTCCCCTCGGTCGGTGGTTGCGGGAGGGGGGGGGCCGCTGCGTGTCGGCCAGCCGACGGTCAGGGGTTCCACATCCCCGAGGACATTTTATTCCATCTATTAGCGCCGCTCACGCATCGCTGCGGAATGTATGAGAGAAACCCGCCCCCCCCCCTCAGAAATGAGATCACCGACAGGATCGAAGTCTGTGAAATGAGGAATTTCAGGCGCTGGTGGGCCCGATCGGAGCCAGAGGTTGAGGGTTCGAGTCCAGTTCAGGGCCTGGTAATGGGCAAGCAAGCAGAGGAAAAGCGGGCATTGTGAGGTTGACGGGAGTCGCTGTGTGGTGAAGGCGCGTCCTGTGATGGTGACCTATAGATTCCAGCAGCCCCACTGACCCTGATTGGGAGTAATTGAGAAGGGATGCATGACCATTAATGCGCGCAGGGTTTAGAGCTGCGCTCTTCATGCTCAGTCCCACTCCCTGCCCTGGCTGCTGGAAGAAAATGTCATTTAGACATTTGTGTGTAAGTCAAATGATTTTTTTTTTTTTTTAAGGATCGTCACTTCTATTTTTAATGCCTGCATCTTTTCTGTAGATTTGCAGAAGCAGCATTACTCATGAAATAAGATCCATCAGATCTTTCTATTTTGAGTCTGTCATTCATTTATTTTAAGGCTTTTTTCGTTTTTTTTTTGAACCATGAACGCACCATGACGCTGCTTTTCTGCATGGAACCGTCACAGTCGCGCAGGGAAGGCCGATGGAATTCGCCGTTTGGAAAAAAAGACAATAGCTTTATTTTTTACAGACGTCTTCATACACAATACCATCGTTTAATGAACAGAAACTCCTCTTCGTGCTTCCCGCGAAGCCTGGCCATGTCGAACCAACAATCAAAACATTTCTCTACACATCCACTACTATATAAAACTGTATAAAATCAATTTTTTTTTTCGCTTTTTTTTTGTTGACGACAACAGGAAACGAGTTTCGGTACAGCCCTATAACTAAACTGGGGATCAGGTCTGATAACCAGTCAGTCCACTGCGAGACCAGATTTTCTGCACGCCGATCAAACAGACGTCTAATCAGTTAAATTATGATCAACCCCACCTGTACGCAACTTTTTCAAACTGGGAAGTCCTCAACATTTACGACAATACAACCGGGACAGTCGTGACCCGAAGCGCGCTTCTATACAAAAAAAAAGGGAACAAGAATAATACTGTACAGCAGTTATGTGTAACAGAGAAATGGCAACTCCTGCACTGGGTTTTACTGGAACGACAGTTGAGAAGAACAAGCAGCCGGTTGTGTTGTGTCTGTTGTGTGTTGCGAGGGGGAACATGGCGGCGACTGACGGGTCAAATCTGACCTCCCGTCTGTTGCTGGAACACGTCGATCGTGTCCTCGTCTTCCATCTCCAACTGTTGAGAGAAGGACAGAGTTATCCCAGCGTCGCCCCGGGTCCCAGGTCCTGCCCGCCGCCGCATCTCTCTCCGCCCAGGCTCATTTGCATCCGCGCCCGTTAGGCAAAAAAGCAGCCGCGATGGAATCGCTCGTCTAAAGCGGCGGGTTCGCGCGCGTGCGTGGCGTCAACAAGCCTCTGCCTCGCTGCGTGTCCCAAGGCTGTTTACGTAGGAAGCCAATTAGTCTCTGCAGACGGGTTGGTGTTGCACGGTTGCAGCGCGGTTTGTGTCGTGTGCAGCGCTGGACTGGGAGCGACGCAGCAAACATGTGGCTCTGTGTGTTCTGGCAGCCGGAGGGATGAACCGCCCGAGGCCTCCTCACATGAAACGGCAGCTACAGATCTCTGTTAACCCGGTTTTCTGCCCCGAGCCTTGGCGTCATTTGACTCTTATACCAGTGCACAAAGTGAACCGATCGCATTTTGTTATTTCCACCAAGGGTGGAAGGTCGATACGAGGAGCTACGAGCAGTGAGACAGATGCAGTGAGGAGCAGTGAGAAATTTGCCGTGAAACAGATCATTCCATTACTTATTCTTTATTTTCCCTTGTTTTGTCATTAATTAAGTCAGACTTCTGCATAGTGCAGCCTGAACTACACCCAGGAGTGTTTGTGTCAGATGTGTTTATGTGTGGGAGTGAAGACTCTCAACTGCTCTGATCTGATTGTAGGAAATCTTATTTAGTGTAACTGGACAAACAGATATTTTATAAACATGGTGTGAGGCAAACTATTTTTACACTTCATACAAATATGGCCATTACACAAAATCTGCAAATGCCCTGAACTACTCAGGGCATTGTTCTACATTGTCAGATTCCATTATGATGGTGACTCCAGACCCATGTGAGCCGTCTTGAGCCGTCAGCTGCAGCCTTCTGTAAACGTCTGCCGTCCCTTTCAGGTATTTAATATTTTTCAGGAGCGAACACTCACCCGCGCCGGCGTGTCGGTCTCGTTTATTGGCTGCCCATCAAATCGGAAACGGATCTGCCTCATCGAAAGTCCCTGTCGACACAAACACATTCTAATGAATGACGGAATGACAACAGATAACAGTTTTACCGTCCTTTCAGACAAAAGCTGTTAAAGTGCTGCGTTGGTCCTCACTCCAAGGTTATACCACAACTGGTCACCACATTAAAAAACAAAAAAAAAAAACACAGGCAGGCATCTTTGCCTGGCAAAGGACGACTTCAGAAGAGATTCCCCCCCCTACTGCTGACAGAAAAGATGAGATTTCTTTTGTGATTCGACTGTTTCATCCCAGACAGCCGGGCAGATGTGAAAGTGCGATTTGGAGAGACGGCAGACGTGTGACCGCCCACCGCAGTCACGGCAGGACCGCCAGGCGACTTGGACGTGAAAGCCCTGATGTCGAAGCAAGCTTTCGCGTCTCGGCGCAACTACGCGACTGACTGAGGTTAGCCCTTCGAGGCCGCCGGAGAAGATGAAACGCGGGCTGACTTAAAAAATTAAAAAAAAACATCCGGTGATTATTTCCATACGACGGAAATGCAGCGCAGCCGCTACAGCCTCGCTCCTGCAGCCTGGACAGAGACACAGCCTGAAACACTCTGCTGTTAAATTAAAAAAAAAAAAAAACTCTCCGAAAGGATTTTTTAAGGACAAACATTTTGGCATGTTGTAGCAGGAAATAATGGATGAACTAAGCTCAGGTATGCAGGCACCAGTCAGGGCCGAGCGTTGTGCGTGCTGACTCACTGGGCTGGCATTGTTTCCAGGGACACTTAAACGGAGCTACATTTATTTAAAAGAAGCATACTTTTTGCAGAGGTAAAATAAATAAATATCAGATGAAAAAAAAAAAAACAAACCCTAATCTTCTTTAAGTGAGACAACCATAGCCAGCCCGGGGACTTCTCTATGTAAACAGAGCAGCGGCTGATGTTCAGCCTCGCGAACTCAGGAGAAACATCCAGAGTCGCTCCCTGAAATCTGCTCCAATCGGTCGCCGCAGCTGCCTTACGACCCGCAGATTCATTATTTACGATGTTTGGAAAAGCCATTGTGGATTCTTTATGGATTTCTTATCTTCCGGTTGCAGTTGTCTGCATTCATGCCGTCTTTTCCTCACTGTCATCTTGCTCCTGTTCTAAACAAGCGTAATCACCATAGTTGATTATGATGATGAGATCTAAACAGCACCTAACTGCACACAACACGAGGCCATAACAGCCCAGGTTGTGAAGCAATACGTCACAATATAAGCCTGTAATGTCTGAAACTGATGGCCGAGGTCTGCCGCGTGTCAAGACTCTTCCTGGCCCACCTGTCTCTCGCAGTACGCCTTCATCAGTTTGATGAGCGGCGTGTGTCTCTTTATCTTGAACTGTACGACGGATCCATCCTGACCCGCAACCTTCAGGTTTATGTGCTCGTTGCTTTCTGTCTTCACTGCTTCCTGCCAGGAAAAAAAAAAAATAAGGGAAAGGAAAAATAGTTGACAATCGTTTGCAAGGAACCAGAGCTGAAAAATATTTACCTGACTTTTCAAGAACTAACGTATTGCATTTTGTTTTTCCTGTAGCTCTCCACTGACACCTAGCGGTCACTTTGCACATTACAATGTTTAGGAAATCTTTTTTTCAGCGCTGATGCCAGTAAAAACTGAGATGGGAAAGTTGCAAAAAAAAGTTGAAGAAAACCATTGAGGGGTCATATTTAGAGTTAATAAGTTAACTGGCCACAGATGTGAAACATGGGTGAGCGAGTCGTTCTCAACTGTGTTTGAGGGAGTCATAATAAACACTCTAAAGACTTATTTATGACTGAGCAACAGCAAAAAGCAGGATCCAAGACTCCATAACAAGACTTCTTTCACACTTCAGTGGTTAGTCTCAATGGAGTCCACCTCACATCTTCATCACACCCTGCTTCTAGTGCAACTTGGTGTTGTAGAGCAGTCTGATCTCATTCCAGTAATCACTCAGTTATTGTGTGCTACAAGGAGCCTTACATGTCAAATCAAAGGTGGAGCTGTCTAAAGATGAAGAAGACCCAACTATGAGGAAAACTCTCACCATAACCATCTTTACATCTATCTGCTTGGTGTTTTTGTCCTGTCTCCAGGGTTGACTAATTACTTTCATCTGGTCTATCTACTAATCTGAATGTACTAATAACTAAACACTAATAGGAAATGTGATTGATGCCTCGTTAGACTGTGGTGAAGAACGGTTTCAGTTTCATGTCAAACTTTCAAACCTGGACTGCTCGCAAAACCACACAATCGCATGAAGAGAACGACCTGTGTCCCTGAACCCAGCATGCTGCAGACACATATACATCAACCTGACCCCCCCCCACACACACACACACACACACACACACACACATCCCTCTTTGTTTACATCTTCTGGGCTGATTTCACCACAGTTCCCACCAGTGCCAGTTATACCTGCTCCAAACACCAGTGAGTGGGAGAGGGGAAAAAAACACAGATTGCCAAAAGTTTTTTGTTTCCCCCCCTGCACACAGTTTTCGAGCCCGACCTCCCCGTCGGCCCCGTCCCCCGCGGACGTGACACCCGGGGGTGCCAGCCCACCTTCGCCAGCGTCCCCCGACGTGACGCCGCGTCCGCCGAGAGTTCGCGCCGGCCGCGCAACTTTGTTTTGGCGCAAGCGGCGCCTGCAAGCGCCGGGCCCGCCCTTGAAGCGAGCCCCCCCCCGGCCCCCCCGCGCACGGACGCGGGGTTTTGTTTGTTTTTCGGGCGCCGCTCACCTTTGGTTTTTCCTCGGCCATGGCCGCTCTTTTGGCGCTCCGCTCTCCTCCACACAAAGACTACGGGCGCGCGCACGCGCTCGCCCCCCGTATAAATACTCCGGCCGGGCGTGCGCGTCCACGAGACGCCGCGCGTCCACGGCGCAGGGCCCCCATTGGCCCGGGCGCGGTCACGTGGCCGAATGCGCGGTCCGGCGGCGGGCGCGAGAGCCCGCCGACCGTTAAAGCAACCGTCCGCCGCGGGAGCGCGCGCGGGGACGGCGCCCCCCTGTTGGGTCGCTTTCCGCCGCCCTGATGGGGCACACGGGCCTGGCCCGCAGAACACACCCCGGGGGGGGCGGCCCTCGCCCCCCGTCCTCGCCCCCCGTCCTCGCCCGTGCGTGTTGGACGGGCGCGCGCACGCCCCTTGGGGCGCCTCACGCCTCGGCGGCCATGTTGTCCCCCCGCCGGGCCGAAGCGTCCGCACGAAGTCGCGCCGCCCCGCCGCCCCCTCGCCCTTTGCGCTCACCTGGCCCACCTGTCTCTCACCCTTTGCCGCAGGGAAGGGAGACGCACGTGTTCGACTAAGCAAAAAGTTTTTGGCGTGCGCTCGTCACCACCACGGCGCCGGGAGGGATCTCGCCTCATCGTCTCATTTGAGTTCCCGCGTCTACACATCAGATCACACATGTTGCTGCTCGTCTGTTTATTGATGGCGCAAGAAAACAAAGCTTTTTTTTAAAAAAACATTTAATGATCATTAAAATCCAGGCAGGCATAAGGGCGACCTGTCCGTGACGTCATCACGTGTGCGCCTCGCGGGTCTTCAGGTGATCAAGTGGAAAGCGCGAAGCGGCGCTTCACATGGCGTTTAAAGACTGAATCCTGAAGCCTCTGACTTGTCTTTACCCTTTATATTTGTATTTTTTCCGCCATGGAGGAGGTGGACGTGGAGCCAGTAATCACAGTGAGTCAGCGCCGAGGCGGGGTCCCCGCAGACCTCTAGTTAAACGCTGCTAACAAACTAGCCTGGGTTGACAACACAACTTTTAGTTACCCCACAGCCGAATACTTCCAAATAAGCAAACTTGAAACTGGGTCGTAAGTGCGTGTTTCTCTTTTAAATTCTAGAACATTCCGGCCAGTGCTGGGAAGCATTTGGGATTTACTTGGGGACCCGGAGATATCATTGTATATGAAACGCTGTACAAAGCATCAGGTGTGTGTGTGTGTGTGTGTTGGGGGGGGGGCTTCGTTGAAAGTGTGTATCCTGTGTCATGTCTCCTCTTTCTCTTTCTCTCTCTCCTGGGTCCAATTGCGTTGCAGACACCGTGGGTCCAGGATCTCCCTTCATCCACGAAGTCAGAAAAGATGAGGACATTTACTCTCCCATTTTACGCAAACTTTTCAACGAGTCGCACCACATCTTTGTTGGGCTGCAGACAGTCGGAGAAGAACTTCCCAGCAAGAACAAGAAAGCTCAGTACGTTTGGAGTCGGCCACGTAAACGTTGTGGGAGCAGACGGCAGTGTTGTCCCGACTGTAACGTCATTTTCCTTTTCTGTTTCAGATTCGTCAGCATCAGCAAAAACTACAGATCTGTTATTCGAGCCTGTATGGAAGAGCTTCAACAAGTTGCTGGTGAGAATCTTGAAATATGCTGTACTTTTTTTTTGACATTTTAGTCTGTTAAGGATTACTATCCCACTGAGCTTTCTCTTTTCTGTAGTTTCCACAAAATCTTCAGAGGTTGCAACACAATATGGAAATCAGGTAAGTCGCGCTGTACAGATCAAGTGTTGGACGTTGAATGACTACATATTAAGGCACATGTGCTATAAATTGCAATACTTGGATGGGAAAAAGTTGCGAAATCATCTACAGTCCGTTATTAAGATGAAACGGATAAATGCATGTAACATGAGTTGTGAAATAGAAATATTATTTGTTCACGCTTTCCACCTAATCTCTATTTTGGAATCACAGGTGTCCATTCTGTTGGCCATAGAACTGATCTGGAATCTGTGCGAAGTACTGTTCATTGATGCTGCTCCTGGTTAGAGATTAACCATATACTTGTAGCAACATACACAATAGATTAAAATAAGCATGAAAAAAATAAGCCAAGCAAACTAACCTGCAGCGTGTTTGGGTTGTCAGCCGGGTCTGTCCTGCTCCATCTGCTGGACTGGGTACGGTTACACAAAGCTGATGTGGATGAAAAGGCCAAAGAAGTGCTGCAAAGTGAGAGCCCAGCCGAGCATCAAGACTACTGGGATGTGGTGAGTTCCAGCAGGCAACACGTTCCATACACATTCTATATCCAGCTCGTCGTATATCGTGAAATCTCTTATCGGCTACTTTGGCTTTGGCCTCCGCAGGTTGTGAGTTACATCCTGCAGGGCAGGTTGGACGAGGCCAGACAGATGCTGATGAAGCAGGCCGTTCTGAATCCCTCAGCGAGGAACATGTACAAGCTGATGGACAGTCTGCTCAGCAGGATGCCATTCTACAATGTATGACATTTTCAACTTGAATTTGCCAGTTTCGACTACAGATCCAGTATGTTTCTGAAGCTGAACCTGCTAGTTGGTTCAGATAGAAGAATTTATTTGGTATGGACAAACTTAAATGTGAAAGCTTTAAATCTGCTTATAAGCCCTCTTATGTTAGCACAGGCGTTTGCATGAATCAGGGGGCTTATTGGAATGAAAGCGGAGGTTTTGACAGTTGGACATTCTACGATTATCCTTCAGCCTGGTGGCGCGCAGACGTTGACAGAGTTTCACGTGAAGTGGAGCCTCTGGCACGAGGAGGTGGACCACTGCCTGCAGGACAACTCCTTTTCCAGCAACAAACACCTGGAAATCATCTGCAAGGTCAGTGACCCCTTTATGTCTCAGACGGTGACGCCTACTCCAGTCCTTCTCTGATACCTTCTCTTCATTGCAGATCCTAGTTGGTGATGAGGACACCTTGCTGGATCATAAGGAGCTGCTGAGCACCTGGTACCACTTCCTGGTCACGAGGTTGCTCTACTGCCACCCAACAGTCAAACCCACAGAGTTACATTACTACGCTCAGGTACGCTGAACAAACCAATCAACGTGGTTGACTTCCCTCCTGCTGCAGCTCTGTTTGACGTGTGTTGGGTTGCAGTCATGCATGACCATGTTTCTGGAGTCCAGGAGTGTCCCAGAGCCCCTGGACAGCATCTTACTCGCTGCTTTTGAGTTTGACATCCACCAAGTCCTCAAAGACTGCAGGTGATTCACAGCTTCACATTTACGTCCCACATAAGCCACCACTGTTAACGCTTTAGTCAACTATTATCTAATTCCCTCACCTTGTTTTGTTTTTTTCAGCATTGCTCTCAACAACTGGTGGTTTGTGGCACATCTAACAGATCTGTTGGATCACTGCAAACTCCTGCAGTCCCACAACCTACAGTAAGACCTTAGTTTGCTGTCAGTTGTACCCGAATAAACTTTAATCTGGATTAGTTATGTTTCATATTTTGTTCCCCTAAGTTGATAATGTTTTTCTGTATTTGTATGAAGCTTCGGATCAAACTTGAGAGAGTTCCTTCTGTTGGAATATGCTTCTGGTCTCTTTACACATCACAGGTATGCAGATTGTTCATACGTGAGATTCGCACACAGATTGTGCAAACGGGAGCCTACAGGCTTCATTTAAGTTACTCTTGTGTCTGTGTGAAGTCTGTGGCAGTTGGCCGTGGACTACTTTGACCACTGCCCAGAGTTCGGGCGAGTCTACCTGGAGCTGCAGATCGACCACGTCCCCTTGGACACGGAGCGCAAAGCGCTGAAGGTGCTGAGGATCTGCGAGCAGAGACAAATGTCTGAGCAAGGTGGCGCATTCTTCCTCAGCCCTCACACCCGCCTCCGACCTCCGGATACGAATAGAGCCGCGTGTAAAGTTAAACCGTCTGCTCCCTGGTGTCTTTCAGTGCGAAGCATCTGTAAAATCATGGCTATGCGTGCGCTGAGGAACAACAGGCTCGGCTCGGCTCTCTCCTGGAGCATCAGGGCCAAGGATGCAGCGTTTGCCACCCTCATTTCAGAAAAGTGAGTTGCACTAATGTGCAGTGGCACAATCAATTTTCACGTGGTCTTAAGTGTGTGTGTGTGTGTGTGTCAGGTTTTTACAGGACTACTGTATCAAAGGGACTTTCTCAGATTTGGATCTGATAGACAACTTGGGCCCCGCGATGCTGCTCAGCGACAGGCTGACTTTCCTCGGTACGAGCGTTTCGCATGCATCTTCACCGGCGAAGCCGCTCAGCACGTGACTCCGAATCTCAAAAACGAACGTCACGCATCGAACGATAAAGATTCAGTCTGGCACGGCCTCAGGCTGGATCACATGATCCAGCACTAACCGGGTCTGGAAACCTTTGCTCTCTTCTGTTTTTTTACAGGAAAGTACCGCGAGTTCCACAAGCTGTACGGAGAGAAGCGCTTCGGCGAGGCGGCTAAGCTCCTCCTCTCCCTCATGACGGCCAAGATCGCCCCCAGGAGCTTCTGGATGACCCTGCTGACCGACGCCCTGCCGCTGTTGGAGCAGAAAGAGGTCGGTCACGGGCCGACCTTCAGTCGGATGCACGGTGAAACATTTTGTCCTGAGCAGCTTTTCTGGGGCGTTCACAGGTGATCTTCTCAGCAGAGCAGACTCACGAGCTGATGTTCTGCTTGGAGGAGCTCACCTCCTCGTTGAACGCCGCTCCTGCCAGTGAAGACAGAACCATGCAGGTAGGAACACGCTGCCTCAGACATGAAAGACGATGAACCTCTGGGCAAACACATTTAGCAGAGAATCATTTCCCCTCAAGGTTTGCCCATATGCACACTTGCTTTAATCTGCAACGCTTCTCCTGCCGTTCCAGGATGAAGACATGGAGCTGACTAAAGTGGAGCTCCTGAGGCTCGCTCTGGCCAGGAACCTGGCCATGGCTATCGTCAAAGAAGGCACGGTGGAAGCCTGAACGCCAACATTTTCTACTGTATATAGAATGGAAAACGTAACAAAATGCACCCTTTAATAATAAAAGTCTAAGTCAGGCACGCTCTGAAAGAATTTATTTCTGTTCGTGCAGCAAACACATCACGTCATCCAGTATGTACAGACCTGACACTCCTAGAAATCAACACCTCACATGTTCTTGTCACATGACAAACAATAAATACTATGTACATTACACACTATCAGCAGACCGATATAGAAAAACACTCCGTCCCACCGTGACACGTTTAGTTACCTGATTTTCCTTTTTCTACCAATTTTCTCAGTTCATTTTCTAGATTGAGTAAGATCGTAACACTTGACAGCCAAACAAAACGTACTGGTCGTCAGAGGAAACTTCAAATAAAATTTCCACCAACCGTAATACTCAAACGCCTATTTTAAATAGCATTAATAAATAAAACCAATACAACGGTCTGTAGCAGTAGCAACGTTCCCCCCATTCAAAACACCTAATAGACTTTAAATCTACATATATTGAGTTAATTTGTCTGGTTAGAAAAAGTACTCCGTTATAACTCGGCCTGCGTTAAAGCTAAAGTGCAATAACTGCACATTCAAAACGGTTAACTGGGGAAACTACTGAAACATAATTTTAATCAAAATCTCACCATCCTGTATTTTTCTGTTTTGTTCATTAGCTCGCAGCTAAAAAAAAAAACAAACAAAACCACAAGCACTACATTTGTTGTCTTTTTGGCTCACAGCAGTAATGTTAGTCAGAAATTTAGCAAATATTAAGGAATGTAAAGTTTTCTTTCTTCCCCTCTGGGATGAGCACACCCCCTCACCGTTCCGTTGATGAACCGTTCCGTCCCTGCCGAGCGGCGGCGGGCCCGCCACGCCGCTATAGGCGGCCCCACGCCTCCTGCGGGGGAACTGGTTGACCTCACCCACCTCGTTGCACAGGCGCTCCCCCGAGTGTGAAGGCCAGCTTGTAACGCATGCGCACCTTCTCCTGTGAGGACGCACCGCATTAACCACCAGCAGCAGATTCTGCGCGCTTACACCCGGTGACGTACCTTCGTTGGATTGGCCAATAACATGATCTGTGTGATGGAGGCCGGAGGTAAAATGGGGTTAAAGGGCGCCAGCTCTGTCGCGGACGGAGGCTGCAGCTTCACCTTCATTGACTGGTGGGATAGTGGGTGAAGCAGGGGAGTAAAACGAGCCTGTCACCCACAGACGAGCCATTTAAGTAGGCGGAGCTTCCCTACCTTGGGAACGGCAGCCTGCAGTTGCACGCTGTGAACAGGGAGGGGCGCTGTGTTGAGCAGAGACACCACCATGACCAGCACGTCGGGTCTGCCGGCGGGACAGTCGGAGGCAAAGTTGACGAGCATGCGAACGCCGTCTTTGTCGTAGGCCGTCACAGGGAGAACTTTACCTGACAGGAAATCAGCCAATCAGAACAGCAGAAACGCAGCATTCGCAGTTACAGCCAAGCGCATGCTCCCCCCCGCCTCCTCCTCACTGGGTCTGATGGCTTCCAGAGGGACGTGCACGTTGCTCAGTGAGACGTCTGTGGCTCGACCCGGGCTGCCGTGGAGGGGAGGATGGCTGGGGGACAGGAAGTGAAAGAGCGGACTGCCCGGGGCTGAGCCGAGGTCCCTGGCCTTGGCGTGGGACAGCGCTGGGGAGCCGGGCAACGTGTGCTGCAGGAGGGAGGGCGAGGAGGGACAGCTCTGCCTGGGCACGAGGGCGGGCGCCGCTGCAGGGATCCTGAAGCTGCTCCCTCCAGCCGTCACCTGACTGGACACACCGGGGGAGAAATTCCAAATGACGGATCACCAGCGGCAACAGAGACTCCCGGAGCACGAGCAGCGGAGGACACGGTACCTGCTGGGGTCTGAGAAGCCCAGCAGATCTTGTAGATTCTGTGAAGCAGCAGGGGGTGGGTCAGCCGAGGGCCCCGCGGGCCCTGAACCGGCTGTACTGCCAAAGATATCCACACCTGTTGCTGGAGCCTGCAGCGGTAATACAGACAACAACAAAATAATTCACTCTCTCCCGTTATAGATCCATTATAGATGATATTTCTATCATAAATTAAAGGATGTGTACCTGCAGGGAGGTCCACTGATTGGACAGCTCGCTTAGTTTGGGCTTTGGTTGGCTGTTCAGGGTCCCGGGGGGGTCATTCAGTCCTGAAAAAGCAAAACTTCGTCATGAAGCACCGTCGTCCGCGCCGAGAGCGTTTGCGGCGTCCTACCTAGACACAGGAGCTCGTCGTCGAGGAGGGACAGAGCGGCGGAGGCCTTGTCGAGGGGAGGGTGGCTCGGGCTGCCGCTCTGACTGCCGTGGGAGCCCGCCAGGTGCTTGGGAGGAGGAGGGAGGACGGGGATGGGGAAGGCCGGAGAAGTGGTGGAGACGGGGTTGAAAGGCTGGGAGGGAAGGAGGTCAGGTTGTGGGGGGCTGGGAGCGTCAAGCCCAGTGAGGTCGATGAGCGTATCGGTGGCGTCTAAAGAGTCACGAGAGTAGGCAGACAAAGTAGCAGGGTGTCAGGTGCGCTATGAACGCACACGTTTTCATACGGAATGAACAAGCCGCACCACTCTCGCTGTAAGCAGCTGTAGATCGGGGCTCTTCGCTGTCACCGTTGATGGGCTGGCCCTCGACGATCTTCTTATAGGAGTTAATGACCCTGGAGAGGTCGTCGCTGGCCTGCAGGATGTCACCTGAGCGACCAGGTCAGAGGTTACAGTCAGAACGACTCAACGCGGCTTCCAATAAGACGAACCCCCGAATCGGCCGACCTAAACTGGTGTCGTTGTCCTCGGTCTCGGTGGCCATTTTAACGGCAGCGCGCCTCAGCTTGTCGCACCGCTCGTAGAGTTCCTGAGAGAAAATCATTCTCAATCACAAAGTGGGCAACCGGGAAGAATTCCCGTGACTAATCCAACAAGGACTAACCGTTGCTGAGTAAAAATGACCAATAAAACGATGGGATTTAGTAGATTATTTACTGTACTTACTGGACTGGGATTACTCATTACGTATTCTAATTGGTTTAAAAGTGCATTTTCATACAAATATAATGAGGGTAAACCTTCAGTATTTCCTTGTCTGAGTCTGTGGAGTTGTCTTTATCGTAATGGGACAGCATCTCCGTCAGCAGCTTCACGTTGATGTTCACCTCCTCTAGCGTGTGTAAACGTTTTGTGACCTTGTGGACCCGCGCCTCGTCCTGACAACAGCACAGCAAAGCAAAGCAAAGCAAGCGCTCACATCCTTAGTGTCACGTACAAAGAATCCAAGTGTTTCAAGTGCACCGGTAATTCCACACACACCACTCTCCTCTTCCTCGAGAGGACCGCCATCGAGAGCAAATGCAGTTTACGGGGACCACTGAAGCTGTTCTCACCTCTTTTACCATGTTTTTGATTAATCTGTTGGCTTCCTGGAGGTCCTCGGGGTTTTTACTGCGCAGAAGCTCAGCAAGCAACTAAACAAATACACACACACACACACACACACACACACACACACACACACACACACAAGCCCATTTCAAATTAAGCCACAGTAAGATAAAACTCTCCACACTAACATTCCTGAATGTTGTTTTATGTGTATATTCACTGTTCCACTTCTCCTTTTTTTCACCTTGCCCATGTCCTCGTTGTCAAAGACAGGATGTTTGGGTCTCGTTGGAGGGGAAGGGATCAGAGTCCTGTCCAGCGGCAACTCTGGGTCCCGTGCCACTAGACCTTGTGACCGGAGAAACGTCCAGATTATTCATTTCCAGATGTTTCCATTTTCAGATGCCCTGCCAACCCCCTCCCTTCAGCGCTCATCTCAACACACCTTGGCTCTTCAGCGTCTGGTAGGCCTCGCCGATTTTGGGCTCGTTCGGAAAAGCCACCGTCCAGCTGTACAGCATCTCGACGATCTTCACCTTCACCTTTTCGGGCGTGCCGTCGCCCATGTACTGGAGACAAGCAGGCGGGTGCCATCAAAGCGGCGGCGGCGCGCCAGCTCAGGTCCATCTCACCTGAACCGTGAACTCACCTTGGGAGACACCACCTTGATCAACTCGTTTAAAAACCGGTACTTCCCCACTTCTTTATGAAACCTCCTCCCGCAGTTCTTCATGCACGCCTCCAACGCCTGTACAGAACAGCTCCAATCAAACCAACTCCCGGATGGAGGCCTCTTTTCGCTTGGTCGCCTGCAGGTTTCTTACTGTGAGCGCCTGCAGAGCCTCCCATTCCTGCGGCGAGTGGATTTTGTGCACAAGCAGAGTCACAGCGATTTGAGGACTGAGGAAGAAGAAGAACAATGAAGGGTCGAGAGGGGTACATCTATCCGACAGAAAGAGCTGAATGTGTGTCCCAGGTACCCCTCCAGCTCCTTGTTGATCTGGTCGCAGAAGCCAATGATGTACTCCCAGTCCTCTTGTCTGTTGGTCGGGTGGGTGGCTTTATCTAGCACAGAAACACACACGAGTTCACCTCACAACAACCTCACAACAACTTTTAACCCCCCCAGTGTCATTTTACCCCCCCACCCCTCCTGTTACTTATTATCACGCTAATTATCCTCAGACCCGCCTGTCAACCAGGACCAGAACCAGCCCAGGAACGCCCCCCCTCCCCGAGCGGGGTGACAGCGGCCGGCCCGGGGGAGGGGGGCGGCCCGCGGGGCCCGGCCCCGGGGGGGTCGGTTCTGGCCGGGTCCCGGGCTCGGAGGACGGATCCATCACTCACTGAGCCAGGACTCCAGAGACTCCCCTTCCTGGAACGCCATCGCGCTGACAACACTCGTGACGTCACCGCCGTGGTCGGCTCTCCACAGCGGGCCGGGAAAATCACCGGCGTGAATGGAGCAAAATCACTACGGCAATTCGCTCATAGAAATTCAGGTTTAATTTTAGGGAGTCACAGTATTTTTTTTGCCGAAAATCTTTATTTTACTATTAATTTTATGAAGGCACCTGCAGGGGCTGCTACTGCGGGGTCTTTGCGCTCACATTTTCAAGATGGCTGCTTCCATGTCGGGCTTACTCAAACCTTGGATGCCGGGGTAATTCTGGTGTTTTTGTGAATATCAGTGGCTTTAAAGGTCGACTGTTTAATATATCACGCTGAGGCGTGTTTTCCTCCGCATCCTGGGCTGTGTTTGTGGTCTAGCGGTCTATTATTCGTGAATTATAAGACCCAAAATAGAGTGTAAGGTGCCCAGATTTAATCACTACAAAAGTACTAAAATTAAGTGTTTTCATATGCTGAATGACACTTTCGACATTTGTTTTACTTCCGCCTCGAAGTTGCTCAACCTAATGTCTCTTTGTATTTACTCATGTAATCATTACTGGCCACAAATCACCATTATTTTCCTCTGGTCGTTGTCTGTGGTTTGTCCTTACATGTGTTGTGTCTGCTTTTTTTCTTCTTTTGCAGAGTGTTCTTGGTGCGATGGAGCAGGTACAACCCATACTACCTGGAGCCGGAGGTGCGGAAGGAGGCCTACAACAGACCAGAGACGGAGCTCAGTGCTGAGGACAAGAAGAGTCTGGAGCTCAAAGCCGTCCGACCCATCAAGGCTGCGCCGTTGGGAGTCACCAGCTCCGTCTTCAGCGACCCCATGCTCAGGTATGACGACGTCACAGCCCACATCCCCTTCACGTACCGCCGCACAGCTGATGTTTAATGTTGCACTTTTTCAGCAAATTCACCAACATGATGATGACGGACGGGAAAAAGGTTTTGGCTCAAGAAATCTTAACGCAGGTGAGAAAAAGAGCTCAGAGAGATGGCGAGGACCCCCCCTTTACAAAATAACACTGGTCTTTCTTTGCTCTTCCAGACCCTGGAGATCATAAAAAGAAAACAAGTAGAGAAATACCACAAAGCCCCGGATGGGAAGAAGGAAGAGATAGAGTGTAACCCGTACACCATCTTCCACCAGGCTCTGGACAACTGTAAACCTGTTGTTGGGCTGGCCAGCATACAGAAAGGTGGAAAGTACTACCAGGCAAGCGCTTCGTCAGATAACCCCCCCGTCATCAGTCATTTAACAAAAGCCGCTAAATTCTAATCGTGTTCTGTTGGGCCGCCGTCCCCGTTCAGGTGCCCATCCCCCTGACGGACAACAGACGACGCTTCCTGGCCATGAAGTGGATGATCAACGAGTGCAGGGACAACAAGCACCGGCGCACGCACATGGACGAGAAGCTGGCGCAGGAGCTGCTGGCGGCATTCGCCATGGAGGGCAACGTTATCAAGAAGAAGTTCGAACTGCACAAGATGGCCGAGGCCAACAGGGCGTACGCCCACTACCGCTGGTGGTAGAGCGACGGGGAAGAGGGTTTCCTCTCAGGACCGACGAGATTCACGTGTTGGTCCGATGGATCCAGGGAGGATTCACTGTTCCGTTGTTCAAAGTGTAAATAGTGAGCAAAGTCCTTTACTGAGAACAATATAAATGTCAACAATGGTTACAATTCATTTTTCATTCTGTGCAAATACATTTAATAAACAGTGAAATGTAAAATTCAGATTTATTGCAACAAATACATTTACATTAACTATACAAAACAGGTGTAAAAATGTTGTGTACTTGTATATAAAGCAAGTACTGTCTAATACATTTAAAAGAAAATGTATCTAATCTTCCATTAGATGCCATTGAGGCCTATTTCAATATAATCATGTCTGAATGTTGGAGGAATGCAGAATTGCATTGCTTTTCTTTTTCCATCGACAAAGGTAAGAACAGACGGGAGCATCAAAAGTGGACTACGGTGCCCAGAGTCTGTGTTGGTGGCAGCTGAATTTAGAGCAACATTTTTAAGAGACTGCTGTGATTGAGGATGCAACGTGACAAGGTGGATCAGAGTCACCGTGCAGACTTTTAACTTTAAGGGGATTTATTACCCTGAAATTTATTTTGCTCCATTTTCTGAGGTGATTCAAGGGACCAAAAGAACCCAAAAACTAACTTCTTTTCAATTTGAATCTGATTTGTTGGAAGATGGAAGCAGAATGAGATGTTTTTTCAACCAATTTTAAATAAAATATGGGTCTAAGGGGTGGGTAGGATATTAAATCTTATTCATTCATGTTTCAGATGCTGCGCAGTGTCTGAAGAAACATCATCAGCACTGCAACACAATCTTTCTGATCACTTATTGCACTTTTACATTTTTCCTGGTTTATGCAGCTCACATTTTCCTGGTTTATGCAGCTCACATTGACCTTGTATCCAACCATTTAACAAACTAGTCAATGCCTGGAGTGATGTGTTCAGTTGGATCAACAAAAGATAAATAAAGGTCTCGGACCTGAGGGGTGTGACAAATTACAGGAATCCTTCTTGACTGGTCAAACTTCAAAGGTGTGTAAAAATATAAAACTAAGCTCAACTCAATGCCGAAAATATTGGCATGTTTCAGCAAAACCCATTGGTCACAGCAATACAAAGGTAAAGCAAAAGTCAAATCAGGTTTCATTTGCCTGGAATGTCTTTTTTGAAGCACTTTGGATTGTATTTCAGAAAATATGAATAAAACAGGACTTTGAAATGTTTTCTCAAAACAGGAACGCCTGTCTGATAGTGTCATCATGAGCTGCAATCAGACTCAAAAGTTCACCTGAATGTTGCTTTACCTTATGAATTCAGCTCCATACCACAACCATGGCACCAGTAATTCCACCAAACGGGAACACTCAGGCAAAATAAAGTTGTTTTGCTCTTAATTGTACTGTCATTAAACCCTCTGCTGTTCTCCCCAATGACAGAAGAGAACCTTGCTGGTTTTGTAATCAGTAGTGATTAGACAGAGGTATCTGAATGCTGGCTAAAAGACCTGTAACATCGATGCCCTTGCATCAGCCCTACTCTGTAAATTCACTGTAGTAATACTTGTCTGCAGTGGCGCTCAGCGACCAGCCTCCGGCTCGGAACTCAAGGATCTCCAACAGCAGCAGGCGGGACAGGGAACTGAGGCCTTCCTGCACCAGGAAGCCATCCCGAAGCCGGAAGAAAATCTCGTCCATCCGCGTCCTGTTTGCGTTCTCCAGCTGCTCTCCGATGCGATGCAGCTGCAGCACCAGACAGTCCACCTGCAGCAGGACGGGGAACAGACCAGTGCCATATCTGTGTCCGCTGCACAAACACGCTTCTTCTATGTGGGCTGGTCAAAAGGTCTAAATTCTTACTTCTTCTTCATTCAACAGGGCATCAGGTTGAGTTAGTATCGTCAAACAGTCAAACACAGGATGGACCAGAGCCAGCATCGGCATGTTGTTCACCTAAAAGTAGTCAAAACAAAATCAAACTATCAGATATAGACACTAAAGTGAACAAACGGACCGAGGAGCTGGCGTTTGAAAATGAAAGGTGAGTTACTTTGAGGTAGTCAAAGATGTTGCAGATGAATGTGACAAAGCAGACCCACTCGTGGATTGAGCACTTTCTCAACTCTTCACGGTTCTTGAACTCCTGCTGAAGCCGGTTTAACAAGTTCCTCCGAAACACGCTTCCATTGTTCTGTTTGGCTTCAGCCTGTGCACAGTAACCCGGTATGGTCAGACAGATGGTGGATGGGGAAAATAAATAAATAAATAAATAAATCAGAAATAAACTCTTGCAGGTAAATCTGAAATGCTGTGCATTAACATGTTAAAAATACATTAGGGCTTAATAAAACAAACAAAACTACCACCTAATGAGCAGTAATAACTATTAACAAAGAAACAAAGAGTGTGAACCTGCACGATGGTGTAGCAGATGCGTCCGGCCTCTTTGCTGAACATCTGATCCTTTAATGATTGATCGATAATGATATTCGACACCTTCTCCAGGTTCACTGAACCTGGGTCTGAATGACACAAGAGCACATCCATAAAACCGAATATACCAGGGCCACACATGTCGTAAACACAGGTTTATCGAGTATTTTAGCAGCATGCTTGTGAACCCGACTGCGGATGCTGGCAGCACTTGCTGATGTGTAAATTCACACAGCGGACCGCACAATCCTGCTGACCTTTCAATGCTGTTTTCAACAGGAGCTGGGTGTCCTGGTCAAACGACTGGATCTTGTAGTCTTCGGTCGGGCTTTCCATCCTGGACACACTAAATTGGACCTGAGCGCTGTTGATGACAACACACAGTAAGAGCGGGGCAAAAAAAACCAAAAAAACAAACCAAAAAAAAG
Source organism: Lagocephalus sceleratus (assembly GCA_911728415.1). Taxonomy (NCBI): domain Eukaryota; kingdom Metazoa; phylum Chordata; class Actinopteri; order Tetraodontiformes; family Tetraodontidae; genus Lagocephalus; species Lagocephalus sceleratus. The sequence goes on from CAJVRN010000052.1 coordinate 796,248, forward strand.
ACAGGTCTTTAGTTTGTGGACATCTAACTTTTTTAAAACTGGATCCAAAATAACTTTACAGACGCCGCAGAACAATTGGAATGGCAACAATAAGTGTCAAATCCCCTGCTTTCAAACTGGCTGCTCTCCAGAGTCCATTGACAGGGACAGAAAGGGGATTAGAGCCCAGCCAGGTCCAGCAGCCCCCAGAGCCCCTCCAGCACCAGGACCAGAACCAGGACCAGCAGCTGGGCTCACACCACCGCCTCAGCCCTCCGCTCACTTCCATTCGAACCCTAACCCTAACTCCACCGCTTTCCTGCTATTGTACAGTTAATTAAACGTGAATTTAGTCAACTTTTTTTTTCGTGTTTAAGCCTCCGTACCACCCAACAGTTTATTGTTGTTGTTAGCTAGCTAGCTAACTAATGCACTTACCTGCCCCAAGGATGCGAGATCGAATGAAATGATAATATTAAATAAAGTGTACAGTAAAGTGTATAACAGTAAAGGTAACGAAGGTTATCTTAATCTAACGGATACAGTTAGAGGTTACAATCTGTTGTTAAAAAGACCAAATGCACTTAACACCACACTGGCTGATGAAAAGTCGTACTAAATGTAACTTACATTTGGAAAACGAGGTGCAGAACTTCCCCCCGGTGTAAGAAATTTAATTTTTTTACATCGAACGCGATAAAAAAAGTTGATTATTTCACCTGAAAAGCGCAGACCTACATGACTCAACGTAGCCTTTTAAAGGATGAGGCGCAATGTCAAGATGCGCATCTGCCAGCCCTCATCGCTTCGGTCGGGGAGAACGAAGCCGGCCGTGACTTCCGGTGTGCGTTCCCAGGGAGAGGAGGGGAATCATCTTGACGCTTGATGAAGTTTGAATAACCCGGAACCGATGCGGGCGGCTTGTGCAGTAGAATGCGGCGTATGTGTGTGGAGGAGCGTGTGTGTGTGGGGGGGATCACACTCATGCGTTTGGCCAGATTTGTATTCATGAGAGACACACGTTAAGGTAAGCGTCTGTCTGCGTGTGGAACACTTGCTCTGCTGATATTTGCGCCCTTGTTTGGCCCCTCCCGATGTCCCAGGTCCGAGGAGACTTCATGTCCTCTACATGTGAACGTCATGTTCAATGTATTCAAACTCTGCTTATCACACCACCCTGGGTTGTTATAATTACGAATATTTCAGTGGTATTAATGCTACACTCGCACAATAATTCGGGTTGTAGAGCAATGTGTGAGAAAGAGAGGATTTTGAATTTAAAATTGTTGCTCCCAAGTTCAACTCAAGTCAAACATGAAAATCCACTTCCCAGACCTTGTGGTAAAATAAAATAGCGTAGAAATATAGGATTCAAATTAGATTAAATGCAAGTTTTACGCTGTAGAAATTAATAAAATGCCAAAACCTTTGGCAGCGGTTACAATGCTTTTAATTGCAGCAAAGTTTACATGAGATAACAAATATCATGTAGTAGAAGTACAGAAGAATTTACATTATTTGTGAAAAAAATCTAAGTATATGGTACTACTCAAGGTATTATACACACACAAACAAAAATTCACAATCATGAATTCAAAGTTTGAGTGGGCTGTGCTAGTATTTGTGGGCACATTCATGTACTTTAAAACTTGGAACACTTGGCTAATCTTGATGGAATATTACAAACTTGACCTTGACAGCAGAGCCTGTGGAGACATGGTGGGCTACAATCCTGGTGCTCAGGGTGCAGGCCCCTCTCCCCAGGAGGCAGCCATAGCGGGGTCAGTGGGTGGGATGGTGACGCGAGCCCTCATCAGCCCCTTGGACGTGCTAAAAATCAGATTCCAGGTAAGTGTGTGTCTGAAGCCAAGTGTGTGTGTGTGTGTGTGTGCTTGTTGCAGCGTTGCTGTGATCAATGTGGCTTCAGACGTCTTCAGCTGAGCTCTGACTTTCCCCCGCAGCTCCAGATTGAGCCCGTGTCCTCGCGCAGACCAGAAGGGAAGTACTGGGGGGTGTTCCAGGCCTCCCGCCGTATTCTATCGGAGGAGGGGCTCTCGGCGTTTTGGAAAGGCCACATCCCCGCGCAGCTCCTCTCCATCTGCTACGGCGCTGTCCAGGTCTGGGAACGGCGGCCCCGCCCCCGTGGTCCAGACGCCGGCAGCCAGACGTGCGCTCTTCCGCTTCTCTCTTTCAGTTCGCCAGCTTCGAGTTTCTGACCAAGGCGGTCCACGAGACGACGCCGTACGACAGCCGCACGTCGGGGGTTCACTTCGTGTGCGGGGGCCTGGCCGCCTGCTCGGCGACGGTGGTCTGCCAGCCCCTCGACACCTTGAGGACGCGCTTCGCCGCTCAGGGAGAACCCAAGGTAGATGCCCGCGTTCGCGCAATTCTCGGCTGTGCCTCGCCATCGCCGCCATCTGTTTAAAAGCGCGGCGCGTCTCCCCAGGTGTACAGTAACCTGCGACACGCCGTGTCCGCCATGTGCAGGGCGGAGGGGGCGCTGGCCTTCTACCGCGGCCTCTCCCCGACGCTGCTCGCCGTTTTCCCCTACGCCGGGCTGCAGTTCTTCTCCTACAACGTCTTCAAAAGGCTGCTGGCTCCGCCCCCAACGGCCGTAGACTCTGGAGGTGAGTGAGTCCGGCGCCCCCCTCCCCGAACAGGCGGGCTCCTGAACTGTCGTCCCCCCCCCCCATCCCCACAGGCAACCTGCGGAGCCTGCTGTGCGGCGCCGGCGCTGGGATGATCAGCAAAACCATCACGTACCCCCTGGACCTCTTCAAGAAGAGGCTGCAGGTGGGGGGCTTCGAGGCGGCCAGGGTCCACTTCGGGCAGGTAGGCGCTCCGCGGCTGCTCGAGGCGTCGTTCCCGTTCCAAACTCTCGCGGTTCTGGCGCCCAGGTGCGGAGCTACGGGGGCCTGCTGGACTGCGTGATCCAGATCGCCAGGGAGGAGGGGCCCCGGGGGCTGTTCAAGGGCCTGTGGCCCAGCCTGATAAAGGCCGCCGTGTCCACCGGCTTCACCTTTTTCTGGTATGAATTTTTCCTCAACGCCATGAGCAACCTCGGGGACGGATGGAGGAGCGGCCGGCTCGCCAAAGACCTGCGGGAAAAATAACACGCACATAAAAAAACAAACAAACAACCAACCTCTCTGTCCAGTGGCGGCTCCCTTACGTTTACACATAAACATAACCTCGTGTTGTTTCCCCGCTCTCACAGGGTTTTAAATGTTGCTTTGATCTCGCCGATGTCATTGCAGCCTCCTCATGTCGTCGCTTGTTTTAAGCTTTAAACGTTTCACATTTGCCACTGTTGGTGTAGAGACAAAGACCATTAATCTCAATATTTATTTATTATATTGTTTATTGTTGGCTGCCCTCACGTGTACTCAAATGTTCAGGGAGTGGTTGTGCCTTCTAATGTGTCATTTTTTGTTTTGTTTTTTTTTAAATAAAGTTTTAATGAAAACTGACTGAACTGGTGGAAAAAACGACGCTCTGGAAGTCCAGGAAGTGTGGTGTGCATTCGTTTATTTTAAAGTCTACGTACAGTATTAAAGTTACAGTGGAGGTACAGTCACGGGATGCTCGAAAGCGGTGGGAACAATCGAAAGTGCTCACACTTTTAACGGAGAAGCAGACGGCGTACAAAAAAAAAACGGCTGAAGCGGCACACCGCCTGGGCGCGACCTTGAAGCCGAGGCGGAGGTACGGGAAGCGCCCCCCCCCGGTCATGCGGCGGTGGACGGAGCCGTGGCATCGCTGGAGGAACCAAAGCGCTGACGTTCTAAATGTTGATGCAGCGGAGGGATACACGACCACGGGGGGGGAGGAGCACCATACACAGCTGATTAAAAACAGTCCCCACCACAGACGGACACACTAAACAACAAGAAAGAGGAGCTCCTGGGACCGTTCCTGTGGGGGGGGGGGTGTACACTACTCTCAGTCTGATGGAACAGCGGATGGCGGCACGGCGCCCAGATGGCGAGCGCCGTAGGGATCAGGCCGCCCGTCTGAGAGTCTGCTGGGGGGGGGGGCAGAGGTCACCGAAGTCTAGGTCGCCTTGGTCGGCCCAAGGGTGGGGGGGGGGGGCAATTACACTGTGGGGTGTGCTGGTCGCCTGGCGGAGGGGGAGGGGGAGGGAGGAAGGGTACACGGGTTGGGGCGGGGGGGGGGGGTCCTCATTCCGGCTGCGGACTGGAGTTCCAGGAGAAGAAGCCGGGCAGCTTGAAGATGGAGTCCCTGCGGCCGGGGTCCGGCAGGGTCAGCGTCTCCGGGGCCGACTTCTTCCTGGGACGCTCTTTCGGCACCGCCAGAAACTCGGGGGCCTCCGTGGAGAGGGGGGTGGACGGCGCGCTGCTGGGGCCGCCGCGGGCGCAGGACGGCAGCGGCGTCTCCGAGATGGAGATGGCGGGCGGGAAGGTGCCGATCTTGAGGTTGGTGGCCTCCTGCGTGGCGCGCTCGTACTCCCTGACCTCCTCCATCGTCATGTCTGTCGGCACGGAGGAGACACGGCGTTCACACCTGCGCTCGGCGCGGCCCTCCGACCGCCTCGAGCTCGCACCTCAGATTAGAATCACGCCGACTCACCGATCCACTCGTCCACCCAGGCGAAGGCCTGTCTGTGTCCCAGAAGAAGCACGTCCCGAATCACCTGGAGAGAGGAGACCACGTCAGTCAGGAGTCACCCAAATCTGGGGCTCGCTTCCACCTCCAAACCATTCCTGTAACCAAAGTCAGTGCTCTTGTACTTGAAAATGTGCATTCTACTATCAAAGTGAGGACATGGTGGTCCTCACAACTTCATAGGACTGTTTGTTTTCTAGGGTCAGGGGGTTAGATGTGATGGTTGGGGTGAGGAGCTGGGTCATACATCATGTCTGTGAAGGTCCTCATAAAGGCAGAAGAACAAGGATGTGTGTGTGTGTGTGTGTGTGTGTGTGTGTGTGCACGCTTCCAGCAAGGAGACAGGGACGGTTCACCTGGGGGACAGATGCTGACGCGATGAGAAAATGAAAGAGCTTTACCGTGTGCGGGGAGGTGATGCTCTGTGCGATGCGAGCTGCTGATAAGAAATGGATTTGGTCTGTTTGTTCGACCGGCAGCGACACCAATTTCTCTGGGTCAGAAACGTTTGGCCTGGTGAGGACCCCCCCCCAAAACACACACACACACACGATAACCACACACACACGATAAACACTCTGCAGCCCCACCTTGTGCACAAACTGCTCCACGCGTGACTGCAGGCCCCAGACCTCAAACTTGACCGTGACCAGTTTGTAGGAGCACATGATGGGCTGCTGGCCGTCGATCCATCCCTCCTGCAGGAGGCCTCGCTCCGTCTTCTTTGACTTGAAGTAACGCAGGTCCTGCAGGCGGGGCGTGGGAAGAAAAACACGCAGGGTAACAACTCTTCCCCCGGGATCTGGGATTTATCACGCTGCTCAAACAGTCTTCCAAGCCTCTCTGTGTCACACACTCACACACACACACACCTGCTTAATGAACGGTATCACCTGCATTCATTTAAGAGCCTGCAGCAGGGCTACACAGCCTAATCACACACGCAATGGGCGTTTATGAAGGCCCCCTGTAGGACCTAGTAATTATGCTGCGGTGCTCATTTGTCCTGAGGGTCATGTGTCTGATGATCGGGGGGGGGCAGGGAAAGGCTCGGCTGATTAATTTATCTCAGCGTTTGTTGGTAGATTGAGATGGGGAAATGGTTGTTTTTCTTTTCCTGGCTTCAGCTTCTTGAAAAGAAGTCTGAGTAAATATTAACAAATCAGGAATTTTATGAGAATGCCGAATTTCTTCTAGCGTGTACGTGACAAAGTACGGCCCGAAAGCTGATCGATTTATTAAAACACTGCAAAAAATGTCCTAAAAAAGCAAGGCTGCAGTGTGAGCTTATTCGGTCACTTATCTCTGTGGAAAATCACGATCAGGCTCCAACTTTACGCAGAATCACACACACAAAAGCGAGAACGGACGCGGTTGCAGAACAACAGGAAACGTAATTCCTTTACTGCAGCCGCCCAGCAGAGGGCGATCGGGACGTTCCGGTTTAGGAAGCCCTTGTCATTGTCATCCAGGGGAGACGTGATAAGAAGTTTCCTCCTGTCCGTCTATAAATTTAATCACCAAAAAGCCTCTTAATTCAGCTTTAATTACAAGAGATTTATTTCCACGGCAACCTGTTTGACTCCCAACCCCTTAAGCTATGAACTGCGGAGCAAAGCAAAATAATAAAAGAAGAAAATATTATTTACAGCATTGATTCTTATATTTTAGAGCTCTCATGAACGTAGTAGTAAAGTAAATATAAACTTTATATTGACAAGGGAAGTGGCGGCATGTCTGACATCATGGCCCGATCGTATTTATTTCCAGTCTCCCAGTGCCTCCAAACCAGCTTGTCTTCAAACGTATTTACATCTGACCACGTGACACCCGCAGGCCTCTCCGGGACCCTGGTGTTATTCTTAGATCCGAGTAGATAAAACCAGAGTATAAAGCCCAGCGTGCGTGCATGCGTGTGTGTGTGTGTGCGTGCAGAAGTGATGGCGTCTATAATAAAACGCCACAGCAGTGGGATCATGACCCTCCTTGATTATTAATAGCCCGGCTTTTTATCGCCATCACACCCTGATAGACGGGCGCCCGCACGCACGCATACAAATATCAAATCACCGCGGCTAATGTCCATCACCTCCCCCACGCGCAAACATGAATTTCCATCAGTCGGAGGAGGCTGACGGCCAGCTGGTGGTCGAGAAAAAAAAAAAAATCAAGCTAGCAGCCAGATATAACACAGTCGTCCATTCAGCCCCCCCCCGCCCCCCAGCGCCACGCCGCTTCTGTCTTTTCCGCCACTCGTCCATCTTCCATTTCACTTTGACCTTTTGCCCCTCCCCGAGGCCCGGCTCCGCTCACCTCTGACTCCTTGTAGTGGCGCTCCGGGATCTCGTCATAGGCTATGTCCACGAACCACACCTCCGTTTCCTCGTCCCTGAGCTCGGCGCCGAAGATCTGGAAGACACAGGGGCGGGTTGTGAGGTGAAAAGCTTCGCTTCGTGCAGACGGGGGCCGCCAGTGTCACCCAGTTTTCAGTCGAATGACAGAAAAACCGGAGGGGGGGGTTAATTCACAGCCAACATCATGGTCTCGATTCTCTTTCAGACAATGGTTTTGAGCAAAGTGTGAGGACGGCTGTGAGTCACAGTCGGTTTCTGATTCACGCTTTCAGAAAGACTTCTCCTGACTCACACGGATCTGTTCACACTTCCTACAGCCTTCAAACTTTTTTCTTTTTCAAGGTGTTTCAATTGTGGGAAGGGGGTTGGGGAGAGGAGCGTCGACGAGGGCAGAGAACGGTGGAAAAGAAAGGGGAAAAAAAACGATCTGAAGCTCAACTGGGCCACGATGAAGGACAAAACACTTTTTTTTATCGAAGCCAGCCCCGCACCCATTCTTTGCGTTAAGGTCACTTTTAAATGTGAAATTTATCGGTCAATGTGAAGAAGCTCTCACGGGTTTCATGCTGCGGTACCACGACCCGCCACAGGGCGGCGCTGCAGCCCGACGCTCCCATCCCCACCGCGGATGAAGGTTGCGTAACCGCCAGACCTGCTCAGGGATGCTTACAGAAAGAAATGGGTGCTCGTACATGCTCGACCCCGTGTTCTACCGTAGGACCCCCCCTCACACACACACACACCTTCTCTTATGCACTTTTATTTGTTTTACTTGCATAAATCAAAACCACGCATGCCGATTAAGATGAAGAGGTCCGAAGATGAACGTAAAGTAAATCAAAGCTTAACAGAATAAAGCACACTATGGTGCCTAATTATTTGGTGATTAAATATATTTCCATGCTGGCTGCAGTTTAATGCCACGACCTTCAGCTCCGAACGGTGTTTAATCAATACCTTTTGAAGTGTTTCCCAGCAAGTATGGTCACACACTGTTCTTTCAGATGGATAAAGGGAAATGAATGACTGATGCTAATGAGATGTTTGATCACTTGCAGATAGGAGAATAAACTCTGCAGTTAATAAAAAGATTCAATTATGAAGGATATCTGAAAATGAAACAATACGATTACACACTAACCCGCAAAGAGGCTCAACGAGATTGAATCGCATACAACGGAGGGAATTAGTCGGCTGAGAACAAAAATAAAAGAGCCCACAGAAAGATGAGAGAGCGTTAAAGTCTTCATAAAAGCTGGTCACATTGACCATTTTCTTTGATAATTGGGGGTGGACAACGGAGCCACGGAAGCCAGGGAACTCTACTCACATGATCATTGCTGCCTTTGTTGTCCTCATATTTGGTCTCTATGTGGATGGAAAACTTGGGCAGGAAGGAGCACTGGGAAAAATCAGAGGACACGGAGGTGAGAGAGGATCCACCAGAACACTCATTTAACACAACTGGAGGCCAGCGCAACAGTGTTGTCCTATACACACACACACACACCATTCACGTGTCTCAAACATAAAAAAGTTTATTCCCTTTATTCTCCATTTCATATTTCTCATTATTGGCGCGGCACAGCGCAGCTGACCAAATATCAGCTTCTCTTATTTTACTTTATGAGTTTCTGCCAGAAATGTGTTTAGTGTTACTGTCTCAAATTGAGGAAAGTTCCCTGAAGGCTCTTCATCGGATATCACAACAGGGCTGGAGCAGATACGCAGACACACCGAGCTAATGCCCCCAGCTAAAGTTACTGCAGCAGAGGAGGCATTAAAATGAGAGAGGGGCGATAATAGGGCTGTCCTGTCAGTCTTCATAAAGGCTGTGTGTGTGTGTGTGAGCGCAAGCGTGTATTCTTGTCCTTGCTATATACTACCAAAACCTATATTCTACCATCAAAGTGAGGACATTTTGTCTGGTTCTCACAGCGTCAACGGACTGTTTGAGGGTGAAGACCTGGTTTTGATTTTGGTTCGGTTTAGGTTTAGGTTAGATTAGACTAGGATTAGGGATTAGTTAGGATGGTTAGGGAAGCTGGATAACTACTCCCTATGAAAAGTCCCCACAAAGATAGAAGTATAAGGATGTGTGTGTGATAGATTTAAGCTGATAATGTCCATCTTGTGATGTAGAGGCTCCACCTGTGTACAGTTACAATACCTCAGGCTGATCAATGCTAACGTGCTACTCTTGGCGTCCCGTCCTCCTGAAGGCAAAGTTTGGGCGTTTGCTCAGGGCTCGGGGGCAGATAATCTGTCCTACGGCCCTCTGGGTAATCAGTTAAACTGCTGGCATTGATTCAATCACGTGAACTTACAGAAGCGTACAGCAGAGCCAAGCGCCAGTTTTGACGGTTGTATTTTCCGGCTGTAACTGGAGGGTCTGCTGTCCTCGCTCGGCCATGAGGTCAATACCGCCAATCTCACGTCCCTCTCCGTCCACGCGCCTGTCTGTTGTATTTGTGCGTGACTTGGTTGCTGGGATGGATTGATTCGTTCTTATGTCTGCTGTGCAAACCCTCTGGTGACGGGTACTCAGAGCAGAGGTCACCAACACCCAGGCTGAAGGGGCCACACACCCCGACAACAGTTACAGCACCATAACGTCTGGACGCGGACCTCTGACCATTTCTGAGACGTAACGCCGTTTGGACGAGGGTGGCCTGTCGTCCCGCTTTGTGCGGGACAGTCACACATTTCAATTTGTTTTCACGTGTCTCGCACATTGAGAATCTGTCCTACATTGACAGTCAGACTCCAGTTTTTAAATGCATTTTTTACATTTTTTGTAAACTGGCATTTATCGAATGTTTAGCAGCGCCAGAGCGAGAGCCACCACGAGTGAGTGATGATCAATCAATCAAACTAGAAAGCAAAACATATAATATTTATATATATTTTATCATCCCAACTCTAAATTGCCCGTAGGTGTGAGTGTGAGAGAGAATGATTGTTTGTCTCTGTGTTAGCCCTGCGATTGGCTGGCGACCAGTCCAGGGTGGACCCTGCCTCCGCCCATTGTGCTGGGATAGGCTCCAGTCCCCCCGCGACCCTCAGTGGAGGAACAAGCGGTAGAAAGCGAGCGAGAGCGAGTGAACGAGCGTCCCAATGGTAAATCAGTAATATTATAACTAAGCGGCAGAATAGAAATGTTGTTTTTCTTTTTAAGTTATTGAAGACAACCTTGATACATCGGTGTCCCACCTTGTCCCACACAAACATAGTCTTTGTCCCACATCTGGTGAACTGGGATCTGGCCACCCTGGTCTGGACCGACTGTCAGAGTACGCGGACGTGACGGGCGTACTCCGGATCAATCGCAGCCTTAACGAGCCTCGTCAATATAATGACCTCAGTCTGGTCTGAGGCTCTTATTCAAATGACGGCTGCTTTGAAAACACCACGAGTGGCCCTCTTAAGATCCCGCATATTTTTTTTTAATGAAGCAAATCCTCATTTATGCAGCCCTCGCCGCTAATTTTAAGGCAGGAAAGCTTTCATGTCGTCTGTCCCGACCTCCATCAAACGCCGGCCTCTCGTATCTGAAGACGACCCCAAACCTCGTTTGGCTGATGGAGACCTTTGTTTGTGCTCGACTGATGTTTCTCAGACACCGCCAACGGTTGATGGACCCTGGCGAGAGCAGCGGGGCTCCCGACGCTTCAAACGGGAATTTTGCTTGATTAGGCGATATCGACAGGTGGTTGTGGGAGACGAGGACGGGTCAGCGGGGACGGACGGGGAGAAATGCTGCCCCTCCTCAGATCTGGTCGGAGGTCATTTCAGGCTACGGCCATGAAAGGTTGTGGGCGGAGCCTGAACAAACAGGCGCGCCGGCGAAGCCTTTATAGATGTGCGATCAGCTATCAGCGTGTCATCCTTCAGAAGGCTGAATATCGTGCTTCCTGCATCGCCACGGTAACCTGGTGTTTCAGATAACAGCTGCTTTTCTGTGTGCGGCGTGTGGACTTCTGTCATGTTTTGGCTGCCCAGTTTCGCGGACTGGCCATCGTCAACACCTTTTGAGCGGATCGACGATAAGTGATCCTACGCTACCGCACGTAAGCGGGGACCGTCCGTGCACGGTCGAAGCACACCGCCCACTAGTGGCCGGGAGTGGAAGCTACAGATGTTTCAACATTTCATTTGCTCCTGTGTTGACGACCTCTTCAAAATGTTTCCACCTGAGAGCGTGTTGAAACCAGCACTCTCCCCACCTTGTTCTTTTGCATGCTAAATAAATCCAACAGAACGCGCTGTCCTTAATCCTCCCGTTGCGGCAACGACTTCGCCCTCTGACCTCGGCCGAGACGCTTTTGTATTAAAGTGTTATTCAGTGAGAGCAATTTTCTGTTGGGCCTACTCACCGTGTACTCTGTCCCCGCAGAGGCCATCGGCGTGATGGGCAGAGATGAATGGTGGGGACACAAATTAATGCAGCACGGGAGAAAAAAGAGCAACATTTGTGCACATTAAATAAGAGATGGCTGGCACAAACCAACAACATGTAAATCCTCCGTAAAGATTTGTGTTATGTTCACACGCATTTTCTGATCTGTTTGGTTTTAAAAGCATGCCTAGACATAATGCATTTAATTAAATACAAATACATTAGTAGTATCCAATTATTAGCTGATCATGTCAGCTGTAATTTTTGAGACACTGCTGTTTCCATGGAAACTGGCCACATGACAACTACATACTTCTGAGGCCGGAGGCAATATGTCATTATAGCAGGGAAGTTAATGAAATGTCAATGTGAACAGTTTCCGAGCAGAGACGATGTGTGCTGAGGCGTTACCTGTGATGGTGTAAGGGTAGTAGTTCCAAGCCTTCTCCGTCAGATAGAAAATTTTAGGGACCACCGCTCGGGCCCAGCTAGGCAGCTTACTGAAACACACACACAAACACACACACACGAAAACAAGGAGGTGAGGATGCAAACTGAAGTAGGAGTAAAAAAACGACCACACAGGTGAGGCTGCCGTCCGGCTGCGTGGCACCGTAATGGAGGGCAGGCGCGGTGGCACCTGGAGACGCTGATTACAGTGATTACGCCCAGTGTCCCACCATGAAGGTGCACGGAGCATCTATTACACGGCACAGACAGATTCTGGATGTCCACATCTGCAAGGGGCGAACCTCCGCTTGTACGCGTGGGGGCGAGGGCCGCAGCCCCGATCACCGGTGAACTAGTTAGTGTATGTCATCACTTTCTCCAGCCTGACCACCGGCCAATCAGGAGATGTGATAACTGAAATTATTTGGACGCAAAGCTGCAATCAAGCCCGGCCGATTGACGCTTTTATAGCCTCATAAATGAAAACTGCGAGACCGAAATACGAGACAGAAGGTTCCCTCTGAGCGCTCTCCAACAGACTGTCAAACACCCCCAGAGAGCGTCCATCCTCACAACATGCCCAAAGACACACACACACACAGACCCACCCACACACCCACACACACACGCACACACACACACACACACACATACACACACACACACACACCCACACACACACACACACACACAGGCTGCTGCTTTAACATTAGAACAGGTGGTCTGTAGGTGGAGGGAGGTAGGTGCTGCCTCCAACAGCGCCGGCCCAAATTATCCATCACATTCACTGACCACACCCCCGCAGACAGCCAGCAGAGACACGCGCGTGAACTTGTGCTTCCCACCCCCGCCCAAAATCCACCTGCCATGTTTCCACAGTGGCCCAGAGCGCGCCCGAGGTTGATCCCCGGCTCTTGTTTTGTTGCGCTCGGCTCCGGCCGGATCGGATCGCGTCAATAACGGATGCTTGACTCCCGTCCAACACGTGCCTCCGCCACTGGGAACACTCACGCCGCGGTTCCCGGGCGGCGTCCAGTGGAAATCTGGCACGCTCCGGCGAACGCGCCACCCGCACGTTCTGGCCGAACACCCGGACGGTGTTTCACTTTATTGGTCAGACTCTCACATGCGTGGCCTTGAACCGAGGACTGGACGTTAACTGTGACCTGCGGTGAGTTCCTCACAAGTGGATTCCCTCCACACCTTCACAGGCAGAAACAGACTCATAGTCCGAGACGGCCCATTACTAAAAAATAATAATGTAGGTCTGTGGGCGGTTCACCCAAGAACAGGCCGCTTTATTAGCGAGTCGTCTTAAAACTCTCCCTGGAAATGTCTGAGCCTTCCAGAAGGTCTGAGGTGTAATTACTCAAAAACCTGCGCTGAGAATTCGATGTCAGCTTAAAGTTTAATCCGCAGCCTTTCCGAAAACCCATTCAGCGGGAACCTCGGGTCGGACGGACGCGCACAATAGCTGGAACCCGCGACCTTGGAGCGCTCTAAGCCTCCGTGAGCTGTGCCGCTGTAAGTGAGCGAAGGGGAGGACGCTCTCTAACTTTAGCTAAGCTCGGCGAGTTCAGTATCCCCGCATGCTAAAACGAACGCGCTTTAATCCGTTTGTCCATCCGCTCCTGTTGACAGACGCACCGAATCAGGGTCCTTGCACGGGGAAGGAATACAGCCTGACCCGGCAACCGTGACCTTTATGAAGGCCTTTACATCATTAACTCTGCTTTCAAAACTCGAAAATACGGTTTGGGCCAGGTTAACAGGTTGGACCCGGTCTTCAAAGACCCCCCCAGATGATCCATGTGGCACTCCTTCCGGTAAGTAGAGCATTTCAATGCGATGTATCGACATCACTGATTCCATCACTGATTTTCCCAGATTCCGGGATTCCTCAACCAGGAAGACAACAGGCACTCACTTGTTGAGGTAGATTCGTTTCTCGGTGAACTGTCCCGATCCGTGCTCGGGATCTTCGTACGGCTCATTCTGGACCACCTCCACCCCCTCCCCGCGGTCACTCTGTTCGTGGCTGTGTTTGCTGATCATGTAGAGCTGACCGATCCGGTACTGGAAGACAAAGAGGAGAAAGGAAAAATAAATAAGGGGCAATATCGGCGCTGGATGGATTAAGATCAGGGAAGTCTATTAACGGCTTATGAACACTCCTTTCCTGTAACTGTCACAGCAGAATGGTTTTTAAAATAGGCCCATGAGCCAAAAGGCCGGGATTAACACCCACCATAGTGGAAAAAATCTGCAGGATTATGGACTGTCAGCAGAGTGACCAGTGCCTCGCCTCAGCTCAGCAGGGAGCAGCAACAATAGCAACAGCAGTTAGGAGACCCCCCCCCCACCACGGCCCGTCAGTCAGCACCCATATCTGTCACTCATCGCCGGCTGACCCACTTGGCCTCCGTCACTTTTGGTGGCGCGTCACGCGGAAACTATTTTCGATGCTTTCGGAAAACGACTGAAGCAGGAATGCCCCGGGATGGAGGTTTCCAACGGCCCGCGAGGGCTATTTCCACAACTCGGAAAACTTATCCGGTCTCCATGCCCACGTGCCGGAGGCTCATTTAGAACTTAACAGCCAGACAAGCACACGCGCACACACACACACACACAAAAACACACACACACACACACACACTTTGCAGCCAAGGATAGCCGTGTTAAGCTAATGAGGAAAATGGAGAAGTATGTGGTCATGTGACTGTCCATCCAGCCAGAAGCAAAGGGATGAGGGGAAGAGCAACGTGATAGTGGAAGGGGAAGAGTGCTTAAAAGTAAACAAATGCTGCTTCCATTTGCTGATTATGACGTAGGGAGGCAGTAAAGTAGTAGGTAGATGGTAGTGAGGGAGTAGGTAGGTATATAGTAGGTAGGTTGGTAGGTAGGTAGTGGGTAGGTAGTAGGTAGTAAGGTGGAAGGTAGGTAGGTATGAAGGTAGTAGGTAGGTAGTTGGTAATTTGGCAGGTAGCAGGTAGGTAGTTAGGTGATAAGTAGGTAATAATCCACTGCCTAACCCTAACCCACTTTGGCATGATTCCACCTTTCCTCGACCCCAAGCTGTGTGATCAAGGTAAATGATTTCATGGGTTGTGAGAGACGGTTATTTTCCATTCCCATTTCGGTCTCTGGTTTCACGAATGGTGGGGATAAATAAATTAAGACAGAAGAGGGCCGAGACCACTGTCAATGGCGCCCGGACGGCAGCTGAATGACGAGAGGCTCCTTTCATCGGAGGAAATCTCGCTATATTGATGAGAGGCCTTTGAGAGGCCGGCCATGATGTGTTATTATCTCTCTTCAAACGCCGGAGGGCCACTGCTGAGGATGGGGAGAGAGAGTGATAAAGCTCTATTGTTTGGACGCAACCTCTGAATGTTCCTCTGAATTTTATACAATTTAATCCAAAACCGCTGGATTTTAATCACAAAAAGAGAGTAAACACGGGTGCTGGCTGCGGACCTTTGTGAGGCAGCGGCCACATCTGAGCAACACAGCCGAGCAACAGGCGCGACCGCGTGTAATTCGATCTTCACTCCCCTGAAAATAAATGAATAAGTGCATCTCCCAAAATGTCAGAACTCTCAGTTCTACAGCTCCTCCGACGGACAACAAACCCGGCGGCCCGCCGCAGCAGCTGAAGCCTCCCGGGAGAGAAGCCCTTCCCCTCCTCCGGCGGATGATCTCCCGCAACGGAGGAGGAGCGCAGGAGTGAAATAAAGAGGCTGAAACCGTGGGCGAGAGCGCCGAGTCCCCCCCGCTGCGACCGCGTCCGTGTGTCTGCCTGTCCTAACGCAGCGGCAGGTGGTGCAACCGCGGCGGTCATTGTGTCACAGCCGAGGAGTGTGTCACTGTGAGCGTGAGATAAGAATCCTGACAGAACACACACACACACACACACACACACACACACAGATATTTGTACTTCTGTGGTTGTGAGGACTTTCATAGACATAACCTATTCCCCAACTTGTTACCCTGACCCTAACCATCACAACTCTGACTCTAATCCTAACCTCATCTCAATCCTAATCTCAACCTTAAAACCACATCTTGACTCTCAAACAGTCCTTTAAAGTTGTGAGGACCAGCCAAACATCCCCTAAAAAGGTCCTCACTTCGCTCTTAGAATGACGATTTTTGCACTCAGTATGTAGCAAACACACACACACACACACACACACACACACACACACACACACACTTTAGACAAAATGAAAATAGGTAATTAAAATTCAGCCACAGAATAATTACAATGCTGTATTCTTGCTCCTGCAGAGATAAATAGGTCCTGTTTTGTATAAGTTCATCAATATATAATGCAGAGTGGGAGGAACGCATATTCAAATATGTACCGATAACAACATCAATATTTTGAGAGTAAGGAGGGGATGTGGAACTTTTTTTGCTCCCCCTTCTGCTGCTTCAGCATCTTCAGGACAAAGGAGCGACCTGATGCTGATGCTGCAAAGGGCGCACATCCTGCGGCGCCGCGATCGATCGGCGCGGTGGCCGGGCGCAGGAGCCTTCACGTTAGCGGGGCGGGGCCAAGAGAGGGCGTCAGGTGACACTGGCGAATGTCACACTAAGATCTGAGAGGGAGATAAGACCGGATGAGAGGCTTGGGGGAGGAGGGGGGGGGTTGCTGTTATCAGCGGGATCCTCGAACTCCACCGAAGCTGACGCAGGCGAAAGTCAGAGCAAAACGCTAAATCCACACGCTGGTCTCACAGGGAGGAGCCGGGCCGTTCGGGAAGGTCAAATCCTGGATTTGACCACTTCTGGCACAGGATCAAGATGTAATAATAGTGAACAACAGGTGAATGTGTGTGATTAACGCAGCCACACACAGTAATTGTGGAGGACGTCTCTAGAATTGCGGCAGAAGAGGGACGTCACGTGCGCGGCTGACCACGACGGCGGCGGAGGTCCCGGCCTGCACAAGGACAGCTCAGAGCAGGATTCGCCAATGCAGCGGGGCAGCAGACTGCTACTTCAGGTGATGCGCGGGCCGACGACTCGCATTTTATTGGTCTAGTTGGATTTTAAATGCTGTTCTCTTTAGAAGTTCATTTTTTTTTTTTATTGATTAGGCTTGTATCTGCTGGTGGTCCTCTTTCAGGGATAATAAAGTTAACACTCCTCTGCTGGTACCACAACAATATGCATCCATTAGGGCGTGTCACAGGTGCGAGTGGCCCCGCCCTCAGACCTGTGACACCGCGCACCTGCAGCCAATCAGGCCAATCAGGTGGCCTATTTGAACCTTGGCCCAACATTTCGCCCCCCGCCAGATCGTCCGCTGTGATTCACATGACTTTCCCGTGATTTCCTGCCTGCCTGTCCCTGGCCTTCCGTTGGCTCCTGCTCCCCGGTAAACCTGACTGCCTTCTGTCCCTGGACCACCCTGCTAATAACACGGTGTTAAGCCAGACTCTGGTGTCACTCGTGGGTTCTCGCCTGGTTCGTGACAGGGTGCCCACATATGATTTTAATATGGAAACGGAGACTCTATAGGAGAGCGGAACTTCATTTCTTTGGCTCTGATGTGCAAGACTTTGGAAAATAATCCCATTTTATGAATAAATCTAAGCTGGAGTGACACGCTCGCATCTTTTCTGACGACTGAAGAAAACCACTTAAGAAGGAAAAGGGATTACATAAACTTTTAAAGATGTGTAAAGGGGCGTAACTTATTAATCTGGATGGAGAGCACTCTCCCGTTGAGCTTCCCGCTCCCGTTTTCCTCCCTTTCCGAACCCTCTCGTCTCATCTCCGTAGCGTCTGAGGTCACTGAACCAAAGATTGTGTAACTCGGCATCACTTTCCGACTGGAATATGCACCCCCCCCACTGTGGTGAAGCGCCAAATTGATACCTGCACTTAACAAAAGATTGAGGGTGAAGAGGCTGGATTGAGGCGGATGAGCTGGAATAGAAAAGCTGCGGATCTGAAGTATTCAGGAACCTTCCGATCCATCTTTGACTGATGGCAGCTGTCCGTCTGTCTCCAACTTTTCACTTTCTTCTTTGGTCTTCACTTTTCCAACTCCACTTTGAAGCCCGCACATTCCATTTCCACAGATCAGCCTGGCACATGGATATATATATTTTTAACTATTACATAAATTATTCCAGATTAAGTGACGCTTTGCGTGGACCACTCTCACATAGACCTAGTTACCAAAGTATTAAAGCATTAAAGTCTCACTCACAATCAAAAATGGCCTCCAACACAAACCTTTCCTTTCCTTTCTTCACCGATTGTTCTCATGTTGTTTTTCTGTGACTCTCTGGTCTTTGTTAAGAATCCTTGAGAAACAACCAGGGTGTGTTATTTTATCATTATTTCTCAGGCCTCTCCGGGCTTGGTTTGGTAACCAAGCCTCGCTCCGGATTACATAAGCCCCCCGCGTCCCGTCTGTTCCACCCCGGAGTGTTTTGGTGCAGGCTGGGCTTGTGTTTGCTCGGGGAAAACCCATCTCATCTATAATGAATGGACAGAGAGAGCACAGCGTGCTTGGAACGTCCACGCTGGGACAGAGATGGAAAAACACAAGAACCGAGCAGCAGCAGAGAAGAATGAATCCCAACTCCCACCCTTACGAAAAACTCAACTCCCATTTTTCGTCACTCCTTGCTTAATCCCGGTCGGGGGTCACGGTGGTGGGGGGGGTGGAGCTCACCCTCAACAGGTAGCCAGGAACACAGGCTCAAATACGTTTTGTTATCCTGGGGACAGAAGATTAAATGACAGATTATATCCCAGATTAGATTGAAAATGCTAGTGGAGGAGGAGGATTAAGATTGTTCTAACCAGGTGAGACACAGGCGGACAAGAGGGGAGGGCAAATTCACTTAGAAAGCTGCTCGCATGTGTCACAAGCACAATAAAATAAACTCCAAATCTACTTATGTACATCACAGCGGCGGCGTCATCCCCCTAATCTGAACCGGAAGGTGCACGGCGATCCCATCGCCTGACCTGTTCCTCCCTCCTCTCTTCCCGTCCCACTGAGCCCCCCCCCCCGGCACCAACATCCTGTCTAAACAAGTGGAAACGATTGATTCTGAGAATAGAATTTGCGCCGACACACGGTTAACGGAGTTGTGGCGGAAGACGCATCGCCGCGGCGCCCGAGAGCTTCGCGCCCAGCTGCTCCCCCTTCGACGCCGCGGCGATGCGTCACGGCTGTTTGCGCGGCCTGACAGGCGACGCTAACTCAGATTATGGATCGGCTGTTTGTTAGATTTAAATGAGTCACAGATCAGCTGGCTGCTCCCGCCTGTCTACGGTTCAACATTTGAGGCTTTTTCGCAGCGTAGATGTCGGCGGGCTGAACACGCGCGGCGTTAATGAGCACGGCGCTCTCATCCCGGAGGTCGGGGCGGGGTGAGGAGCGTTTGTTTCAGCCAATCAAAGTGGGAGGTTGGACCCACTCAGCCCGGGAGCTGTGTGTGTCCCCTCATCCTTCAATTGAGTTTGTGTTCTGGGGATAATTAGCTAACATTCCCGCCACCCCTCCCCCCGCGCTTTTGTGTGATGAAGGACCGCCCACTCCCGACATGAAGATGGATCTCAGGTTTGCACTAGCGAGTGCCTCGGCTACGTTCTCCCGGCGCTCCCACCACTGTGTCGGTCTTTGTTCTCTCCCGATCCGCTTCCATCAGTGGACCCCCCCCCCCATCGCTGAAGGGCCCTTGCCTCAGCGTTCACGTATGTCATGTGTAACTGTTCCGTCACCCACGGTGACCTTGTGTCCGGATCGATCGGAATCCAATCATCCGCGGAATGTGAGACGAAATTGAAGGGTTTGAGCGAGCCGTACGAGCGCCGCGGTCCGGAAGCGGCCGTTGAAGTGACCCTAGGCCGCGTGCGCCTCCGGGGTCGGGGGGGGCAAGAACAAGCAACAATTCGGAGAAGTGTTGAAATAACTGCGGCGTTTTCAGGCGCCGCTGCAGGTTGGTAGGGGTCACGCCCTCCGGCCTCACGGAGACATAACAATGGGGGGGGTTTGCCTGTGGCTGTTGCGATGCGCACGAGTGCTCATCAAACAGGTTCTGGGAGGATCGGCTGCGTTTCCACTCCTTTCTTCTGTGTTTTTTGCTTCCTCCATTATTGATGTAATAGATAATCCGATGCTCTTCCCAGTGTTCCCTCTCTTCTGCCCGTCTCCTCTCCTCCGCTTTCGTCCTTTCTCATTTCCCCCGCGTGCCTTCAACACCTACACTCTTGTCTCCGCTCCGAAAAAACAAGGCCGCGCTCCACCCGAACCGTCTGGGAAGCGTGCGTTCGCAGTGCCTTTGCCCGGACCGACTGCGTGTGTGTGTGTGTGGGGATCAGCGTGGTCATGGAGGGGGGGGGGGGGGGGGTGGTTCTCCTTGTGTCTAAAGTGTTATACGATCATGGAGAGGCGGGGGCGAGGATCGTCGTAGCATCGACCCACCGCGATGCGCAGCCATTCATCTCAAAGCCGCTGCGTTATTTGTAAAAGGCAGAATAATCCAGTTTCGGGCCGACGGCGGTGAAAGGGCCGTCCTGAGCTGACCCGGCAAAACAAGGAGAACGCTTTGAAAAAAAACGAAATCCTCCCGCGCCGCGTTGCCTCTTTGGCCCCTGGGCCGGATCGTATGTTTGGAATAAATCATTCATCGATGAGCCCGCTGCTCTTCGGCAGTCAAAGCCCGGTCAGTGTCGGCGGGACCGTTAACGACCGCCGCCTCCTCCACGTGTAGCAGAGCCGCGGGCTCGGCAGATGTCACGGAGACAGGAGGACTTCCAAATCAGGATCCGGTCTACTTCCCCGTGTCATATGAGAACTGTTCGGTTTACTCGCTCCGGACGGGGAGGACCTATTTTCTCTTAGATTACGAACCAGAGTTCGTTAAAGTTGTGCTTTCGGGCCCCCGTGGGCGTCCTCCCTGGTGTTCCTGTACAAAAGCTCCAGCTTGGGGTCGACACAGATGACAGCGGACGGAGATGTGATGTCAACACTTCAAAGGCGAGAGCCTCACTTCAAGGCGAACTTTTTTCGTTCCGCCGCCGTCCGACAGGAGCATCAGTCGGCGGGCTCGCCGCGTGCTCATAAGATCGGGGAAGAATGTCTCCGCGCTATACATATCCTTACGACATCGCCGTGCGGCTTAGGATTTCACGCTACGCTCCTTTTACAGCCTGCGGAACAGAACCGCTAATTTTAGTTTGCGGGCCCCCGAAAATAAACGGAATCCACGAGAAGTTCAGCTGAGCCTCATCGCGGTGAACAGCTGCCTTCTGGCGGACGGCGGAGGCGAGCCAAACCCGGGCGTCCCAGCTTTCCAGGATTCCGAGGCGTTCCGCCGCCTCTCTCTCCCGCGTTCCCCGACAGCTGTTTTCCCGCCGCTGTCTGCCCGCGCTCATCTGGGAGCCGAGGAGGCGAAGGGCGCCTCGTTAGCCACGGCCTCCCGCCCCCCGGGAAGTAAACAGGCCATTGCGCCGCGGGGCACGACCATATGGAGGCCCGCCCCCGGGGACTGACCTCGCCGCGACCGCTCGACGGTGCGGGGGGGGGGGCCCAAAAACATTGGCCGCACTCCTGCCCTCCCGGAAACGAGCTCATCTGAAACGAATCGCTGCTTTGGCGTTTCGGCCGCTTTTCTACCGTCTACGAAACTCCAGCAAGGAAGTCACGACTGGTGAGAACGGCATACATTACTCAGGATGTTGAGGGCCCTCGTCTCCATAGCAACCCACGACACAACCGCAAAGCGCTCTAGTCAAGCAGCCAGATGTGTGGCTGCAGCTTCTTCTTTTCTTTTTTTTCTCCCCCCCTGTGCTGAGGTCTAATCATGCAGGGTTTTTTTCTTCCTCACCAAGGCGGTCATTATCCTGTCCCAGCTACGTACTACCTGACCACCCGCCCCGCCGCCGCCGGGCAACCCCCTCATCAGTCTCCTGGAGAAGCGCATCATCCGCTCGTCGCAGGATCATCTCGGATTCCGGGGAAAGCTTTCTCACCCTCCCCCCCCCTCCAAACCTCGCTGCTGGGAAGAGTTAATAGAATAAACAGATGTCAGATGTTCGTATGTGAGGCCGGGCGGCCGACCACCGGGCTCAGGACGCGGTGGACAGGCGTCCCGGTTGTAACCCGAGACGAGACCGTTCTGGCTTCTGATTCGGCAAAGGGAAAAAGTCCGGTTCTGGCCTCACCCGAAGCAGAGCCACGCTTGAGGAGCGCGCTCAGCGGCGGGGGCTGGCGTCATTACTGGGGTTAAATGGTGCGTGAAAGCTTTATGATGCGGGCAAACTGGGTAAAAGCCATCAGCTGGAGTGTCCTCCGGTGTGGTGTAGGTGACACGGGAACGCAAGAAGCTGCAGGAGAAGGGGGGGGTGCAAATGATGTTGAGGAACATGTGCAGCAGGAGCAGCGGATTCCTCATCCCAAACACGGGAAGGCCACATTAACTCTTTAACCTTTTCCGACGCGTAATTTTGTGCGGCTGTTACATAATCGCACAGCGGAGGAGAGATGAGGGGAAGTGGCGTGGGAGAAGGAGAAAGCGCTCTCGCCCTCGATTAAAGCATCCTGTTGTTGTTGTTGTTGTTGTTGTTTAGATTTGTCCTGCAGCAAATAAAACACATTAAAGAGCGCGCCAACCGGAGACGGCGGCAGCGCCACCGCGCGGCGGCCGCGATGGGCGGCTTTGTGTGTGCCAGACCTCGACCCTCATCACCGGCCGCAACTTTACACCGAGCGAAAAGGTCGGAAAGACACGTGCGGGAAGACCCGCATCTCTGCTGACCTGCGACAGGAGAGAGGGCGTTAGGGAGGACACGAAGTTCACCTACCTCCTCCACCGTGAGGGGCATGCAGATCCGGTACTCTTTGATCAACATAGTCCCCCTGAGGCGGCGACGGAGTGGAGAGGAGAGAGGTCGCAAATGTGCGTAAACACGGATTCAGCGGGGAGCGCACTTCATCAGAACACGCTCCCGCAGCTCTGCGCGTCTCCGAGAGCCGCGGACCTGGACCACATAAGCTTCCCTCGGCGCCTCGCTCTCAGTTTGGTCAACTCCTCCGAAATCACGGAGGTGTTCCGTCCCCGGTGATGCGGAGCGCTGGAGAAACCAAAGTAGTGTTGAAGAAGTAGCGCTCAGCCGGGCGCTCGGGTCCCCCAAACAGCAGCCGCTCGTCGGCTCTTAAGCTGCGCGTCTGGCCGCGTTCACTCGGGAACAGTTCCTCTGATTCGGTCAGCCTTCCTCCACATCTTAGCAGGTTTTTTTTTTTTTTTTTTTTTTTCAAACCCCCTGACGGCTCCGGCCAGGGATGCGCAGCCGTGTGGAGTCTCTGCGTAAAGACGCACAGGGGCAGGAAGTAAAGAGGGTTTGTCCTTCACAGTAAAAGCGCAGGAACAACAAGGCTTCAATTAGAATTACAACAAACACAGCAACAACACAATAATGATGATCAATATAATGATAATGGTAAGGGGTTATGGACTAATGATAATTTGTTTTTCTCGAAATCTTGTCAAAATATGTTAAGGATCTGAATTCATACTTCATTTATGAAATATCCAGCATTTCACAGAAAATATGCAAAAAATCAAGGAGATTGTGTCAGACCATTGCCACAATCCATTTGTATTTCAGTGAAAGTTCAAGGGTCATCACCGACCTGACGTCTTTTCCACAACTTCATCCAGTTTCGCTTTCTACGAGTGACACACACGATGTTGAATAGCATGCATAATTTATCACACCTGTTTTCCTCAACGTGTAATAGCAACTTTGAGCGCTAGGTGTCAGCAGATACTTGTACTTGTAATATTCTCCAGACTGCATAAAAAAAACCAAAACATTTAGTTTGGCTTGTCTGTCCAACACTGTATATGTTAACAGCATTTCTGTATTCTATCTGGTGTTGACAACACGTCTGATCAGTCCCATCCAGTCTGCCTGTTGCTTTGGTGCTGAAGATGTGATGAGATGACAAAGGGAACATCATGACACCTTCACAGATCACCCTGTTATCAAATCAACACACACACAAACACACACTTATATATATTATGTCACTAATCGGCCAAGTCAATTCAAATTCTCATTTTTGCAGCACGTTCTCTGATAAGGATATACAATCAGGGAAACACCGATCTCAGCCAAATATGAAAGTGAATGCAAAACAAAACTTTCTAAAAGAAAGGAGTGAAATATTTGTGCACACACACGTTATAATTGAAGCCATGACTGAAGGTCAGCGGGATGACAATGTTTTCACCATTGTTTAATCCTCAGTGTGGATGATGGATTGAGGAAGGTTCAACATGAACTGATGAGGCTGGAGAAGCTCAGACAGGTGGGGTGGCGCCAAAGAGACAGTCTCTCTCTCTCTCTCTCTCTCTCTCTCTCACACACACTCACACACACACACACACACACACACAGACACACACACACACACACACACACACACACACACACACACACACACACCACCCCTGTTTGTTCCAGCAGTGCCGGAACAGTTGCTAAGAGACCTGACTTGCTCGCCTCTTGCTGCTCAGCATCATTAGCTGGCCTTTACTGTCACTTTTCTAACCTCTGCAGTCCGGCGCTGCTCAGAGAAAGAAAAGAAAAGAAAACAGGGTCTCGTCTTTGGGCTGGTGTCACAGGGGCGCTGATGACTGTGCTACGTTTGGAATGAGAGGGTGGGGGTGAAGGGTTTGGATTGTTTCATTGTCATATTTCCACCTTTCCTGCAGTTGGGCGTGGGCATTTGCTCTCTTTAGGCTCATTTTCACACTTTCCTAATGCAGGAGTCTGCCCCCCCCTCCTCTCCCGGGTCTCTGCTCATCCGGACCATACTTGTACTCCATCCCCTGTGTGGCCTCCAGTCTGGTAACAACAACAAAAAAAAGTTAATCACAGGTTTCCACCTGAGCCCTGCAGCTGCGTTCAGGTCCCATTTCTCAGTGTAAGACCTTGTTGTTAAGGAATGTCGCGGTGGCCTCGTTAGTCCTCCCCTCCGCCCTCCCCAGAAGGGGCCGGGGTGACGCTTCCTTTCTCCAAATGTCATTCTGAAGGGAGCTCCACTGATTTGCATTTATATTTCATCCGTCGGCCATTTCCCTCCTTCCCTCCTTTATGCTGAAATGCACGTAAAAGAAAACCCCCGAACACGCCGCAGCTCCTGGACGAGCCGGCTGAATAAACGGCCTCGGCGCGCAGGAACCTGCAGCCCGGATCGCCTTTTTATTCCCTCGATAGAACTTCCCCCGTTGACAGTGACAGAGAGGCAACGTCAACAGCAGCATCCGCTCCACGACAGGGCTGGCTTTAAACACGCTCGCACGCTTCTGCAGCAGAATCATCTGAATGATGCGCCGGGTGACGGAAAGGTGCGTCACCCGCCATCGTGATGCGAGCGACGGCAAAGGCGAGCTCTAAGAAAATAAAGAGACTCATTAAATCATCATAGAAAAACAACAAAACACGTGTTCGCGTACACGCATCAAGGCGGGGGAATGTTCGTCAGGGCCATCAACTATTTAAAGGCAGTAGCTCTGTGGGCGCACAGCTGCTTGGCCCAGTTTCCGGGGCCCTGCCGCTCAAAAGACGTCAGAATCAGCAGGATGGAAGTCTTCATATTATCTCACGGTCCTCCCTTGAGTCCTTCTGATGCTCATTTAGCATCTACTTAACATATGGCGTCTCTCTGACTTCGTAAAATTCTCTTTCAATTATAGGTCAGAGCATAACGTGTTTATATTCTGCATTCCCAGAGCGCCAGGATCCCCAGGGTGAACCTCGGAGGGGAACGTTTGTCACACGCCTCACGTTCAGCGTCTTCGGTCTGCTTGACCTTCAGTTAACCTTGTTAGTCCCGCTCAGATTAACGACCTCCTATTGGACATGGCCGCGGTCCAGGCCCAAGCTGGATTCTGTTGTTCTTTAAAAAAAAAAAAAAAGGGTTTTCAGGACTTAAGTCAGAGGAAAATGATTAAATATTCACATCGGACTCAACTTTTCCTTTAAGTCAACTTATTCCGACGAGCTCTTCCTGCCAGCCGCGAGCCGGGAGATTAACGACGAGACTGACGGCAATTTGAAGGGAGCGACACCTCTGAGGCGTTTTATGAGGTTACGTGGCGAGCTTTTCCTGCAGATAAACCTCTGTCTGTCTCCACGGCAACAGCGGGCCTGTCAAAACAGCAGCTTTTCCAGCTGTTTCCCGCTCCTTTGATCCTCCCTCCGGATCTAATGGCCGCCATAAATCTAAAGACAAGGCATGTGTGTGTGTGTGTGTATTGGGGGGGGGGTACGCAGGACGACCCCCGCTGCCCGACGTGAGCGATGGCGCTGAGGGTCCAGCAACAGGTGGGCCTCCGCCATCGCTGCCTCTCCCCCTCGCCCTTATCGACTGCGCACGTGCAGCCTTTTCGAGCCGCGACTGACACCTCCGTGTCAAGCTGTTTCCATGGATACGACGGGATCCGACTCTCCCTGCTCCCTATGTTGGAGCATTATGGCTGGTGGCGGTGGTGGCGGTGGTGGTGGTGGTGGTGGTGGTGGGGGGTCTATAAGCGATTGCGTCTCATCAGGGCCGTTTCGGGCCCCTGGCTCCCAGACAGCCGTCAGGCCGACGCGCGCATTTCATCTGGAGCCCAAGATTGTCTCGTGCATAATGCAGGATGAAATCCCAACGTAGCGCCGGCCAGGAGATGCGGCGGCGAGGGAGGGGGCCATCTTTTTTCATTTTCAGGGCTCAGCTTACGTTTTGTTTTTTTTTTTCCCCTCGAAGATTAACGGCGGGCCGCTCGGTACTACAGCTATTAGGAGGGGGGTCGTGGTCATGTGTGAATTTCACAGGTGAGGGGTTTCGCTCTCACAGAGCTGCGGAGCATTTCCTGACCCCCCCCCACAGGTGGTTGGAGAGGATCCTCTCTTAATGCCCACCCTCCTATTTTGAGACCCACTTCCTGCTTCTGCTGGAATGCTCCAAAGTTCTGACCTCTAACCCATGTTCAGCTGCTGCCTGACTGGAACGCTGCAGCAGGGGCGCCCCCCCCAACCACCACCACCACCACCACCACCACCACCTCCACCTCGGCCAGGCTCAGGGAGTCCTCCAGTTCCCCGGGTGGAAACGTGCGTACCGGGACGCCACCGGCCCATTGTAATTATAGAGCCTTCTGCTGAGCGGATATTCCTGGGTTCGACACCCCCCGCCAGCAGAGGCAGCGTGCATGTGTTTTAGGAGCCAAGCCCATCCAGGGAGGGGCTTAGAGCTCAGGCAAGAGGGTAGAGCTCAAGAAGTGGGCGAGTGAAGTTAATTAGCGCTCAGGCTGAGGGTAATGAGTTCATCTGAGGGGGGGGTCACTGGTGCAGTCTAGATTCCCTCAGCCTTCCCCACCCAACCTGTGGGGCAGGAAGAGAGTTACCCTCAGCCTGGAACCCCCCCCCACCCCCACCCTTCTTAAAGGTCTGTGGCCACTGAGTTCTCCCCAGGCTTTGGGATCATCTCTGAGGTGTTTGGGATCATCTCATCCAGCGTGCCCACCCCCCCCCACCCCACGTCTCAACGCCGCGTTGTCTTTGATCGCCGGGCTCGCTCACCTGCGTCGGCCCCAATCAGGCCAGATTAATAATGCAGCCGCCTCAATTCCCCCAGCAACACCAGTAATTGGATGGAAATGTGGCTGTTGCTCTACGTGCGCCGTCTCTCACACACAAACACACACACACACACACGTGCAATAATCAAACACACGTGGTGAAGCTGGAGACATATACTGGTGAAGCTGACGTGAGTCTTTGCTGGATCCACATCGACACTCCTGGGGGGCTGTAGGTTGCACATGTGCGTGTCTTTCGGTATAGGTGGGGTCCCACACAAATGTACGCACGTTTCCATCCGTCAACAGATCCGGCGTCACACAGCAGACCTTCCAGAGAGCGCCACAGAGCACGGATAAAGACTTCTGAAATCCAAATATTGCAGACCGTGCTTGCTTCATGTTGGTAATCCCACCACTGTTTTTTACGCACAAATAACAACATGAAATGTTCCAGGTGTCCCCCCCCTCCCACCCCCCGCTGCGCTGCTTCACACATGAGGCCGCGTCCAGCAGGTGAGGGAGGCGTCAGAGCGAGAGTCTGGCGCCTCTCAGGTGAAAGCCGCTGTTGTGGGACTAGTTAATGAGGCTGGGGGGGTGGTGGTGGGGGGGCTCTTCTTGACACCTGCGAGTGGGAAATGATGTTGAGGTGTGACCCGGCCCAGGATGCTGCTTAAACAGACAGCTACAATTTCTGGGGGTTTTGGCGATGGATTGCAACTGGAATGTCTCTGTCTGCCCCCCCATCTCCCCCTTCTCCTCTTTCACCCATCAGCAGGAGGGTCCCGCCACTGTTACTCGTTCAAGGGCCCAGCTTCTTTAGAGTCAGGCTCCATGGCAACAGACGCTGTATAAATAAAGTGGAACTGAATATAAAGTGTGAATTTGAATGTGTGTGTGTGTTCCAGGTGAACTAACAAACTGCTTCTGACGCATTCATCTAAAATTCAAATGATTCTCTGCATCATGGTTGCGTAAGTGCTTCTGTGCTGGTGGAGTCAGATGTCCATCTCTCAGATTTATTTGTTTTTATTATTTTAGCCACAAATTGAAAGTTTTATTGTCGGAAGCAGAGGGGGGGGCCGGAAGAAAGAGCGAAGCGGAATCCGAACGGGAACGACATGAAACGCAGAGCTGGACTCAGAAGGTAAAAATAAAATCTGAAGACGGTGAGTCAGCGCCAAACCTCTCTTTCTTTGTTAGCGCTCGGCGGCTAACGGCGCCCGTCGAGCGTTGGAAGTCACGGAGGAAGTGACCTTCAGACGCGTCGGCCACGGGGAGGGCCTCGGACGTCGGACGGATGCGAGGGGAGGGCGCCAGGCCGCGTCGGTGATGAAGAGGAGAGGAGCAGCGTCGCAGAAGACGCGAGAAGCCACCGTGGCTTCCATTCGCCCGCGAAAATAAATCGAGGTAACGTCACGAAACTTTTCCCCGGCGGAAAAAGTTTGAACACCTGTGCGTGTTTCCACTCTCCTCCGTGCAAGTGGAAAAACCCACAGCTCCCAGCCGCTGCGCGAGCAACAGAAATAAATAAAAGTGAAATGAAACATCAGCTCTCCTCCCACTTTACCAGAGAATGAGTCACATTCCATCATAAAGGAGAGGAGAGCTTTTACTGAGTCAGTGAGGAAAACAAGAGGCACGCAAGGACGCAAATGGGCTCCGACCTGCCGCACTTTCGGAAGCGCTTGTCCCGTTTTAACAGGAAAAGCTGGTGTGATTATAATGGAGGTTGATTCAAATGGTGCACGCGCGGCCACAGACTCTCCTCTTAAACTGAATTTGGTGCCAGAGGAATCTTTTCTGTCCACGTTATTATTGCATTATTATTTCCACTTAAAGATAACTTCTCTTCATGCATCACTGCTGCCACTCATTTCCTATTATTCCCATTCAAAACTTCACACGAGACTACGTTTAAAATCTAGATACAATATACTATATTTCTATTTTAAAAATCTGTTTCTATCAGAGGTAAAAATAGAATACAGCAAAGACTGAATGAAACAGCACAAACTTCCACCACTGGAAGAAAATAAATGACTGCCAGTAAGTAAAAAAAAAAAGCCAAAAGCAAACTTTGAAAATCTCATTTGTCTCCTGATTGATTGCTGTTTTCCAGCCTGAGCACCCTTCACTTCTTCCCTTCCCGTCTCCTCTTCTCTTACGTAATAAAAAAACACATTATTTCAGAGCTCAAATCTATTATTCCACGAGAGCCGGACTAAATCACGCCTCCGTGCTCATCATTTTTAGCTATTGTTTCCATCTGCGTGCCCGCGCACGTGCACGTGTGTGTTTTGGGCAATTATAGTCTGACCTTTTCTTCCGCCTCTCCTACATATTGATTGTGAAAACAGACTTGAATTAATAGGGGGGGAACAGTTGGATTTTCGGATTATATTCCTGTTGCCCATGGCAGCGAGACCAAAGCATGTGCATGTGCCTGCGCGTGCATGCACGGTTGCTTGCGGCTCCATTTAGGTTTGCCGGTGGCGAGCGCTCGCGTTCGCCTCTCCTCCGAAGGCTTCGGCCCTTTCCCGGTCCTTTCCGTCTTGTCGGGGACGGGCGGAGAACGCTGCCAGCCCTCTCAGCCTGGCTGGATTAGAGCGCTGAAGAAGACGTCCAAGCGGAGCTTCTAGACAGTGGGGGTGGGAGAGGGCCGGGTGACCACGGCAATGGGGGGGGTGGGGTGGGGGGGTGGAGGTGGTCGAGATGAGGTTGAAACGATCCTTTGTTACTTTACACTTCTCTCATTTCAGAGAGCATCACCCTTTCTCTCTTCCCACCCTTCCAACATTAACCCTGGATATCCAGAGGTGCGCTCTGTCTGCTCCTTCGCCCTCGGTGTGTGGGTGTGTGTGTGTGTGTGTGGGGGGGGGCAACAGTCCCGCAGATGGAGCGCCTGGTGCTGTATTGCCTTATTACAGGTCTATCTTCTCTCAGCAGTCGCTGCTGATCCGAGTCATTAGGCAGCCGAGCGGCTGCGTGAGGAAGCACTGGAGCGGACAGATAGACCGGAGAAGCTGGATGGAAGTGAGGAAAAGGGGGGGGAACGGTGGATAAAAAGAAGGTGGAGACAAACCAATAGCGCTCCGGCTCCGTCTGGAGAGAAAAGTGCAAACGAGTAGGCAGGAAATCTCAGGAGAATGACCCCGGGAGAGGGGAAGACAGAAGGAATAATGCTGGGAAGTGTGAATGAACGTGCTGTTCGCTCTAACTCCGCTGTCTTATTTCTGGTTCTTCTCCAACACGCTGAGATGAACTCGAAATAAGCAATGATGTCATCGGTGTTGGTCTTTTCCTCCGGGCCACAGAGTTGTTCCTCCTGTCACTCCCATCTCATCTCGTTTTTCCTCTCTGTCCACCGGTCCTCTGAAAAGAGCCCCCGACCCCCTGGTTTCCTTTACAAGGCTTTTTTTTTTTTTTTTTTTTTGCCGGCTCATGCACTCCCCCGGGGACGGGATTGAATGGAAAATGCTTGTACTGTACAGCTGCCTGCAGAATAGTAACAGCTTTGACAGCATTCAGTCAGAGGTCAGCCGAGGAGCTGGCACTCTTACATTCGCGACGGCGACTGGCGAGGTGGGGGTGACTGCGGACGTCAGCCGTCCTCTCCGACAGGCTGACAAGGAGGTGAAGCGGGCCGGCTGACACGTCCGGAAACATTCCTGATGAGATGATTCTGCTGTCGGATGCGTTGTTCACTGACAGGTTTCTGATCAGAAAGAGGAGCAGGAGCGATCCCTCACGTCGGGGTGTGTGTGTGTGTGTGTGTGTGTGTGGGGGGGGTGATCTGTAGGTCTTCTCCGGTTTTCTTCCTCCAACATCTGGAGGTTCCTTACTGTTAAACAGGGTTCCACTGACCTGTCACAGCTGCAAACGCTGATCTCAATCAGAACCTCCTGCTTTCGCGCCTGCACAAAAAGAATCATTCTGAGTGAATTCCTGTTGGGAGTCAGTCTTCAGTGTTCGTTTCGATCCTCTGGAATCCTTCAGATCCACCAGCAGAGGGGTCTCGCTGCTGGGGTCCTTCAGCATCCAGCCCCCCCCCCAAAGAAGCCCTCCTAGGCCTAGGTTTTGGTCTGACCCATCGATGATGGCCAGAAAATGTTCAAAATAACCTCACAGACTTAAAACTCTTATTCTCTAAAACAAACGGGAGGAAAGTCCATTCAAACACCAACGTGGAATACAATTTTCATTCTTTATTTAAGTATTTTTGAAAAAAAGACAGTAAACAAAGAAATATGAGTCTATTACATGATCAGCATCATTTATGGAGCTTCACTGCATCAAAATGAGATGTTTTTTAACCCACGGGTTTTTTTTAAACATCACTAAATATTCTTATTCACTTCGCGTGGCCCTGAAGAACATCGACGACTTATTTATAAATCTGCAGACACAACAGACACCACATCTGTCACAACAACTCAGCTGGCTAACTAAGCAGTAATCTGATACAGGAGTATCTTCAGCTCCTTTTATTTTTATAAAATAGCTTTAAATGTGCAGTTTGTGTCAAAATTCGTGACATTTCTCTAAAAGCTTGTGGCCCATTAACTCTTTACAAAAGACACTGATATGAACACCTTGATGAACTTGTTTTTCAACCTTCAATTTTGATTATTATTTAAATGTTTTCCAAGAAGCGCGATGTGGCTTGTGCACTGAAATTAGAGACTCGGCAAACAGCGTCACAGATCAATGCCCCAGGTCTTGAGTTACAAGGGTCTTGAACATTGACCTAAAATAAACGAGCGAACGTCAACGAGGGAGTATCGGGCCAGTTGTCTCCCCATACCATCGATGGACCGGATCGATTGTTGGAGGTCCTCGGAGGAAAGAAAGGAGTCCGTTGACAGAAGCCCATTGTGATGATTCACCGCTTCTCTTTAAACGGCGGGTGGTGTCCTTATTTACTCACTGTCCTCGCCTCTTCTGATTAATACAATCATGCCTGCTCTCCTTCTGCACCCCCGATCTGAACTGATTTATTGAGCCGTGTGCGCTCAATCGGCCTCGTTTTCTGTTATTTTTGTGCGTTTTACCTGCAAAGTGACTCTCAGCAGGTACTTTCTGTTTACGACGGTGAAGTAATATTTATTTGAACCGCATCTTTTACGCTTTTTAGACCTCCTAAAGGTGCAGCCTCTTCTGCATGTTTCTCTCTTGCCTCATTTATTCTTTATTTCAGCACTATATTCAAGGGTGCACCTAAGCGGTATTCGAGGTCTGCAATCCAGATCTGCCAGGTAGTCAAAGCTTTTAAACGATCCCACTTTCCTTGGCGAAAGTGTTGTCTGCCTGGTAGGACCGAAAACCTGGAGTACCTCTTATCTGCACCCCCTGGCTATATTCAAACTCATTCATAAGTGAATTAACTGTGTTCTTTTTTTTTCCACCATTTGTGTGCTTGTGTGTGTCCCAGTGCTGGTGGAAGCCTCAGTACTGTCATATTAAACAAGAGCTGCATGTAAAAGGAGGGATCGGCGCCTTCAAAGTTACGCACGGTCCCCCTATGTTAACATTTCAGTAGGAATAATCTAAATACGCGGAAGGCTGAAGTCTGAGAAGGATTACCAGTTAAAGGGTTCAAAGACGCAGCGCCGGGGTCGCCTCAGTCCAAGGTGTCGGGCTCGGCGTCCATGCAGGTCTCCCAGGGGTTGCGCGGCATGTGGGGCATGGAGATGAGGAGCAGCGCCACGCCGCTCAGGATGAGCAGGGTGAAGGCGGCGCAGGCGCACGTGAAGGACCAGGAGTAGTAGTACTCGATCCAGATGGTCTCGTCGCTGGCGATCATGCGCTTGACCGACTGGCGCATCACCTCCACGGAAATGATGATGCAGAGACCTGCGGAGGACAACGCGGGAACACGCGTGAGCTCGCACCCATCAAAAGTAGCAGTTGGTTTTTTTGTTTTTTTTAAAAGGAAAGAGCGAGCGCCTCGCCTCTCCGCCAGGGAGAAATCAGCTCAGTCACCTGTTAAATGAGCCGCACAGTTAATATTTGTCACCTGATGGGGAGGTAATAAAACCCCATCCAGTCTGTGGGCGGTGGGTCTGACCTGCGAAGGCGAAGAACATCCCGGCAGGGCGGAGCAGGTAGTCCCGGCCCTTTCCGAAGGAGAAGACCATGCAGAGGGTGCCCAGGATCATGAAGAAGAGGCTGAAGATGGCGATGGCCGCCGCAGAGATGTTGTACTCTGGGAGAGAGAGATGACGACGGGGAGGCGACAGGCGATTAAACCCCGGCGGAGCGGCCTGGGGACAGGTAGCGTTTACAGAACCACTTCCTCGGCGCAGCGCCAGGGGCGAGCTGAGACAGACGATTAGTCTCTAAATGAGCCCGACTTTAAGGAGCCGTCGACTGACGACCGAGCCGCCGGTGTGACTCTCCGACACCTCTTTCCTCATCTCTCGGAGCGCCACGGGACTCCCGCAGGTGTCAGACATTCCCAGGTCCCCGCCCACCTGCCACACCACGACCGGGAAACGCTGTCTTTCTATCACGCGCTGCGAGCCGGTTTGGCAGCGAGGCTGTGACTTTATCTAGCTACACCCAAGGGAGAGATAAAGAGATGGAAATCTTTCCTCCTTATCTTCTGTGATTCACGGTCTGCACAAATTTATCGTAACGTGTTCCCTTAATGCGCCGAACAAGCGGAGGAAAACCCACCTTTCTGGGTCTTGACTTCAAAAACTTCGGCTTCCTCCCCCGAGGTGAAGTGTTTGAAGTAGGAGCAGTTCTTTGCTGCGGAGTGAGAGAGAGAGAGAGAGAGTGAGAGAGAGAGATGGTTAAATCGTACTGGCTTATGGGGCCGTTGAAAGACGCGAGGCCGCATCAGACATGTCAAATCTTCAGCAAATTCAGCCTCGTTAATGCGGAGGGCTGCAGCTTCATTACAGATTCATTACTTATACCAGAAAAGAAACGCAACAAGCATCCGTTTACAGCCAAACCTCTCCCGCTTGACTAATAAGGTTGTTTCCTCGTTGGCCTCTCGGGTCGGGCACGGGTTCAACGCCGCCCGCCTCATCGCCTGGTTATGATTTGTTATTGGATAAATGGCCGGGCCCCTGGCCGTCCTCCGTGTTTACGCCTCGGCAGAGCGAGCCCACGCTTCAGTGGTGTGCTTCTGCACGTCCGTAGCCTTTCACTCTCCCATCCAGCCCCTTCCGAGATAAAGGATTCCCGGGCGCAGCCGCACGCGCGCCTATTTATCTGGCGTCTCCGAGGGCAGCTGGGGGTGGAGAGGACATAAAGGCCAAGTGCGCGGCCCTTCTTCCCTCCGCTTGCCGTCTTCTTTCGCTGAGATTAAACCCATAAAGCAGACAGGTGCTCTCTCTGTCACTGTTGGTGTGTGCTCGCATTTGTGTGCCACTACCAGGCAACAGAGGAGCTGTTTGTTAAGAAAGACTCACTAAAAGGGTAACCTAGCAACAGGCTGCGGTAGGTCTTGCCTAGTCCTATCTGGTTACCCATGTGGAGGCACATGAAGAGGTGTGCATGCATACTTGCACGAGCGTTTGAGGATGGGGGGCTTGGACCTGGAAATATATTATTTTCATTAGTCTGGTCTCAAAGGTCAAGTGGGGGGGTCTTCACCTCTGGGCAAAGTTAATCTCAGCTAAAATTGTAGGTGTCGGGGAAAGTATTGATGAGGACTGTGAAAAACGGCTGATTTATTTCAACAAATCAGGACTACACCTGCTAAATTTAAAGAAAATCAATAGTTCATATTCAGTTACATTAAAATTCTTGCAGCTCTGATTATCAGGTTTGAAAAGCTATTTGATCGCTGTATAAACAGATTAGAAGTGACGCGATAAACCCGTTAACATACAGTTTTACAGTTAAATGGGCAGAAGGACGGCAACAATTCTCAAATTTAGCCGCGTGTGGGCCTGTGTCATGCTTACACCTACATCCTGTGTTGGCTAAAAACTGCTGGCTGGATTTTAAGCAATTCAAAGTATTGAATTTCAGTAACAGTGACAAGGAGAACACAAATGTTAGAACAGCTTCTCTGGATATTAGAAAAGATGCAGTTATTTTCCCTTAACTAAGGGAAGGAGGACTGTTCATTTTATGTAGGTGTGCATGTCAGTGCTAACAAGTCATAAGTCAAATATATGTAAACTGACATACAAAGGGTGAAAATGCGAGGGCCAAGGATCGCATCCTGAGACGTGCCAAACATTAACCTACGCCAGCGGAGGGAAATCTGGACAGCTGTCATCATACGTGGTGTTTACAAGTGAGCATACACAGGGACATGAAAGAGTTAAAAATCAATCTGACTCATATGCTAAGGGAAAGTCAACATCTGGGCGCACATAATTGACCTTGAAGTCCGGCTAATTAGGAGATTCGGTTCCAGGATGGGGGATGATTATGACGAGGTATCGCCTGTCATTTCTGTTTTCTCTCCTCCCATTAAACTGTCTGTCCCTGCTTGGTACAGTCCGCGTCTGACACTGATGTGTTCAGTAAGCTTGCTCGGAATTTAACATATTTGTCTTTTTGTAAGTGTTTTTTTTTTTTTTTGCAGTCCTGGTGATTGAAATGATGGTTTTTTTTTTTTACCTAGGCGGAGGGTGTTTCTTTTTCGGGCCGTGCGGAGTGACCGACTAATTCTGGGTCAATGTGAATCGGATGGTGGAGTGGCGGTATTTGGCTATTCCACCAGGAGCTTTGGTAACTGGGCCACAGCGGTAGAACGGAGTCCTTACACACTGGTCCTGCATCAGCTTTGTCTTCACACTCAAACCATCACGTTGATTTTTATTTACTCGTCAGCAACAAATCATCAAATTTCACATTACTCATTTTCGACATCTGGACTTGAGACTCTTGGAAAACGCTATTCCTCATCACCGTTGCCATAGCTGTCTGATTTAACTCCCAAAGTTTTCTGATCTACAAATTAACACAACACCTTTTGGGCAAAGTGGCCGTCAATGAGAGACACAATCTTGAGGGAAAGCAGGAAGACATTGTTTAGCCGATCGCACCATCTAACTGACCACATGGAATCTCTGAAATATTCCCATAACAACTCCCCTCTTCCCGGCTGCCTTGCGCAGAAAGCGCCGTCTTATTTCCCAGCCGAGCACTGGGCGCGAACCATAAAGCCTTTGCATGATTTTTACAGCACTCAAGCTGTCACGCATCATTTGAGGGGAGCTCATTTTCAGAAGCCATTTGGGTTCACCGTTGTTAGGCCGCT
This sequence comes from Lagocephalus sceleratus, assembly GCA_911728415.1. NCBI lineage: Eukaryota > Metazoa > Chordata > Actinopteri > Tetraodontiformes > Tetraodontidae > Lagocephalus > Lagocephalus sceleratus. Next base: position 832,905 of record CAJVRN010000052.1, read on the forward strand.
CCCCTCTCAGAGGCGGCGTAATTGCACCTATATGAAAAGGTGTTGCGCGTATGCGCCTCTTGACAGCTGGCTGCCTTTCTGTTTGGGGAAAAATGCAAATGCGTGTTGTTGAGTACAATCACCGGCGCTTGCTTGAGCATACGGTTCATCAAGGACATGCTCTGTTCATGCGCTAATCAACTCTGGGCTGACTTTTTTTTTGGTTCAGTAATAAATGCAGCAACACAAGAATGGACCGACTCCACGAAGAGTCGGATTAAAGGATTCTGAAGTCTTCAGATCTGTTTGTCTCTCAGGTAAAAGCGTGCACCCCCCACACACACACACACACACACACACACACACACACACACACACACACACACACACACACGCACACGCACACACCAGTCTGGTTCTGCTGGTTACAAATGTGCTTGTCTAACTAAATTATTGACCCTGACACCGGGGCAAATGGTGGCTCTGCGCACCGAATCACAAGACCTTTGATGAATTATGATGAAATGACTGGTTTTTATCCGTACGTTAAGCGTGACGATGCTCATGCGGCTGAAGGAATGCTGATATTTCCAGTCATGGCTCCCGGTCTCCACGTGCTTCCCCTTAATTCACTCCCGCTACTGTCAAACTGCGGAGGTCATTTCCCGAGCCACTCGCCTGAAGCCTCCGCGGATCTGTTGTCGCCGCCGATGTCACCCTCTTTCATGACATCCATCTGTCACAGCTCTCGCCTGTCAGCCCGTCCACCGCGCTCCGCCTAAATCCTCGCCGTATCATCTCTCTCAAATTCCCCCCATCACCTGAGGCATCCCGCGCCCTAATCCACCCACGCGCGCTCCGGTTTTCACCTCGCCTTCATCCCTTCCGAGTGTCCCAGGTGTGCTTAAACTCCTGAGCTGTGGTGGGAAGCCACACTTCATTAAGGCCTGCACAGATCCCGAGGTGCCGGAGGATAGAGTCAATGACGGCGTCGGAGAGAAATTTCCCTGTTAGGCTGCAAGGCACGCGCGCGCAGCCGGAGGCCAGTGAGGTTGTGTTTACCCCGGGGCCAACCTGGCTCTGTGCCTGTCATAAAGAAAAAAATAAAAAATAAAAGCAGTTTTGGAAAGGCAGACTTTTTAATACAAGCTCTGACCTCCTTTTGGAGGCTTTTTATGCCACGTTACAAAGAAGGAGAGCAAGCTGAAACGGTGCGGCACAACACCGGACTTTTATACGCCGGCCTTGTATTTCCTTTCTGCACTTTTATTGTAGTGCGTAACTGAGTGCTTTTCACTTTGATGCTTTTTTTTTTTTTTTTTTTTTTCAAATCACCTGAAGGGCGCTGATCACGCAGGTCCTGAGGCCTGGTCCAAGGCCGAGCCCCCTCTATCAGCCCATCGACCTGCACTAACCTCCCTCTAGACAACCTCATCAGAATGTGGAGCTGCAGCTGATTCACTTTGGTTAAGATTAGATAATTAAAGCATTTTCACATGGGCTAAGCATCTGTCAACTGAAATAAGTGAGGGGGGGTGTACCCATAAACCTTGCCCAAGGCCAGTCGGATTTAAATCTGGGTCATGCTGGAACACAGAAATGTATATTTGTAGTGAGATCTGCTCCCTTCTACTAAAACCACTGGATCAATATGATATGATCACTTTAAATGTGCTGAAACACAAACGCTGTAATGTAAACATGCGCTATTCTGAGTAGTTTGAGGGAGTCGCTGTGATAGGTTACTGTAAACAGTCGCTTCGTTTCAGAGTTGCTGCTGTGCTGTGGGTTTTGGAGTCAGGCTTTCACTGTGGGGGGTCCCCAGGTGTCAGACTGGGCTTGATCTGCCGCTTCCTGTCAGGAATCAGAACCCGAGAGGTCCCAGCGCGCTCGCCTACATGCGTTTGTTTCATCCTTCATGCGGGCTGAATAAACGAGAGGGGGGGGGGTGCTGAAAATCTGTTTGGATTGTTTGACACAGAGCGAGGAACGCGCTATAACACCTTCTGAGGCGCATTATGACTTATCTCCTTCCCTCCACATGTCTGGATTGTACAAACCCTCAGAAAACCCAGCTCCCTGACACGTTCGGGCAAATCTGTACGTGAGCTCCGGAAAATTGTATTTAAAGGCCATAAGGCTGGACGGAGCGGATTGCTCTCCTTGCCATGTTAGCGCTGAAGCGAAGCGGCGATGCTCTCCTCTTGACTTCAGCTGCTTGACTGAATGGGTGGTCCGCGTTCAGAGGCTTCCTGTGCCAATGATAACGACATCCCAGCCAGACGCTGGCCGCCGGGACGGTCCGCACGCACGTCTGTGCAGGGATCTGTGTGCCTTTGTGTGCATGTGCTGACATATGTGCTGATCCGTGTGTGTGTGTGTGTGTGTGTGTGTGAGAGGAGCGTAAAGAGACACACAGATGGAGGAGGAGGATGAGCAGCCGACCTTGAGATGTTTTTACTTGATAATTACTTTCTTTTTCCACCTGTGTGCGACACGGCCGCAGGTTTCAGTGTATTGTTCCCTCTTTCAGGAGCACCGGGAAACCGTCGCACTGACTCACTGACCTTTCTAGAAAACACATCTGAGACGAAGACAGAGACACAAAACCGGGCGAGCGCTGAGAAGAAGAGGCTCCATACCTCCAGGTAAGCTGATGGGGCCGCAGCCTTTGCCCTTAGGGTCCTCCTCCACGATGAAGATGCTCTTCTTGCAGAGCCTCCAGAGGCCGAAGTGGGCCGCCTCGCAGGTGGCGTTGAGCCTCTCCACCCGGGGGCTGAGCACGGCCCAGTGGTCGGTCACGACAGCCGCCAGCATGGCCGACATGCCCACCAGAATCACAACGGACGTGATCTTGACCTTTGTGGCTTGCTCCTCAAACATGTCGACGCCTGCGCCTGCGCGTGGGTGTGTGTGGGTGTGTGTGTGTGTGTGTGTGTGTGTGTGTGTGGGGCCTTATGTTTGCCGACAGCCTTCAAAGTTTGCGTTCGGCTCCCCGACGTCAGGAGTTTCTGGAGCTTCCCCGCACTTCCGATGCCGTCTCCGATCTCCTGCTCGCAGCTCTTTCGCTCTCCGCCTCTTGCCTGCTGTGGTTGGAGAAAAGGGGGCCAGATAACAGTGCCCTAGATTCTTCCTCTCTTTCTCTCCCTCCCTGGTTGCCTTTGGTGAGCTCGGGCCATTCAGCGACGAGGTAAAAACAGGACGTCTGTGACTCTCCCAGTCAAGCACATCCAACCAAAACATTGAAAAAGGAGAAAACCGGCGAAACGCTTTTATGTTGAGAAATGTCGGAAAAAAATCTGGATTTGTCCGAAGGGTCTGTCACAGCTCTTTATATTCTGGTTCAGCGCGGTCCCTCTCAGGGGCTGTGTGCCAGGAGTCACCTTGGTGGGGGGGGTGTAACTCCTTTATTAAGTTGATTCTGAATGAGCTGATCTCTGCAGCCAATCAGCAATCATTGAGACACCTGATCCCAGCGGCTGATCCAGATTTTAAAAAAGCCCCCCCCCTCCCCGTTTTTTAACCTGGACTTTGGGGACAATTTCAATGTGTTTCCACCTTGAACGATAAATCTCGGCAATGACCCCGAGGGTAGTGCACAAAGAGTTTGACGAAAAATGTCATTGCAAAGTTGAAAAAAAAAAAAAGAAAAGAAAAGGCCATAAACGCCAATACATCTCAAAGGCACAATCAAGCCTATCTCTGCGAAAATGGGCTTGCTTTTTATAAACCAATGTGCCCTACTTTGGACAGGACTCTGGCCCATTTACAGCTCTAATGTCTTGATGGCAAGTCTTTATCAGCAAACGATACGGAAAAGGTGAAGCGGTACACACAGATGTTCACAGTATGTCTGTGAAGAGCAGAGACGGAGTGAGAGTCGGATGTCTGACACCCTCAGAAAACGAATGTAATGTGAACCTAAGTGCTTTCTGTAAACACCATCAGTAGCTAACTGAACCAAGAAATTGATCGTTACGGATAAATCATTCCACCCACCAGCCTAAAAATAAATAAATAAAGACACCTCACAGTGAAGGTTGAGAGGAGATGAGAAACCATCGTGTTCATTATGGTGTTCCGCCTGGGTGCGTTAGCGGTGGAGCTGCCTTTCCTCCCGGAGGAGTCCCCCTCGCTGGGGATGTGAGCCAGCGTTCCTCCATCACTGTGTAATAATGCAATAAGGTCTCTTTTGGCCCGCCTGTCTTGCTGAGTGACCCCTGGACCTGACTCATTTACCGTCGGTCCCCTCGTGACTGTGGGGAAATGCAACACCTCAGGTCATTGAAGTGCATCCAGCTGTGTGGGGCGTATTCCCACTCCTCAGCTGATAAATACAGGAACAGACACCAACAACCCCCCCGAGCCACCGTTCAGGTGGAGGCAAGGAATGATGGATGGATAGATTCTTTTCATGTTGTACGACAAACCCAACCAAACAACCATCTACCACATTCTTCTGCTGATGTGTGCCGCATCTGTCTTGACTGGGAAACACTCCACCTGATGCAGTCTTGTTGTTTTTATGCCTATTTTAAGGTCATTTTTCAAGGTAGTTTGAGTTTTTGCTTAAAGAAATTAGTACTGTAAATTTCATGTGGAATCACTGCGTCTCAAACCCCAGATCACCTCCTTCACCCAATTAGCAGCTGAAATAAAATAAAAATACAAATTCCAGAATTGAAAAAAACAACTTTAATGGCAGTAGGCGCAGCATGATGGATCGCCTATAGCTCTTTAAAGGGACTCGACTCGCATTCATTTGCTAATGACAGGCAATTTTATCACAAAAAAAAGAGGATTGCCTGGGGGAATTTTCGCGAGGAGCACATTAGTATTCTCCCCTAAGAGGAGGGTACCACGGTTACCACGCAGGTGCTGCTGAAAGTGCTCGTTCAACCTGTTGTAGCAACAACCAACAATTTGCATAAAACACACGGCGAGATGATGCGGGGCAGAGGATTGTGAGCTAATGAGCGCACATTAAGAACAGATGAAATTGTATAGGAGTTCCAAGGGTCTTAAAGCAGATGTTTGTTTCCCCTAAAGCTGGATAAATGGCTATGATTCGTGGTTGTCTTTCTTATACAGTCATAGCTGTTTGCTGATTACATCAACTCTGGGCTCTGTTTAGGCGCAGCTTAGTCACTGCTGTCTTTAAACACAGGCTTTTTTTCGTGCACTCACGACCAGGTTGGACACACAAAATGAAGCTTTAAGATCATACATTTGCAACCAGGAGATACTTTTATTTTGACTTCTGACATCTGACTACTCAGATGGGGGGAAAAAAGGGGGTTTTGGTCGATTCATTGCTCATCTCAGAGAGGGTGACGTCTCTTTAGCATTTTGATCGAAGGCTGCTGCCAGCCGCGCCGCATGGCCTGATTTATTTCTTTGCTACACAGCAAACAGGCTCCGAGGCCAGAGTCGCAGCTCACACTCATGAATCAGTCTTGTGAAGTGGCACTCAGGACTCTGAGAAGGTCAGCCGAAAAAGCTGAATGAAGCGTGTACTCATCTGACAATATAGCCCCGCTGAGGCGAAGCTGATGTTTACATAACAACACATTAACGTGGATTTTTATTTTGATGTAGAAGTCCCCATCCACTTAAAAAAAAAGTAAATAACTATACTGGAACTCCGTTTTTTTCTGAGACTTTTCTGAGATTCTATACTCAGTAACACGTGATTAATGTGCTCAGTAGTTTAGTTTCAGCTCATTAGCATCATCATTGCGTGCATTTTATTTGATTATCCTAGTGAGCAAATAAAGAGCAAAATAAATGACCACTAAAGCACAACAACCCTGATTTAGCTTATTTTTCAGTACATTTCGGGTTGTAAAGTGAAAATGAGAGAGGAAAAAAAAAAGGTGGATCATAGATAAATTAGATATTTGCTAAATGCATTAAATAAAAGGCACTCTGTGCAGTCTTACTAGGGTACAAGGGCATTACAGCATACACCACAACAAAGGCTTCATTTTTATTTCCCTCTGATTTTTATTATACACGGTTCAATCAGCTAACATTTTCCTGCTAGTCCAATTTTTACAGTTGATTTGAAAGAAGTTGAGAAATTGCTAAACTCACACTAAAAAGCTCATAATCAACATTAGCGAATGGCCCCCTAACCGCATGTTCCTTACAAAACAGAATGTTGATTAACGTAATGGCAAAACCAGCAAGTGTTTACCTGAATATAAAATGGATGGAGCTGATGACTAATGCCAGAGTACATGAAGGCATTGTTGTTCCGTTCATTTATTTTTTTTGTCCTTTTGGTTTTTTTTGTCCTTTACTGTATATTTCTAAAATTTTACATCTTTACATTACAAACAAACACTTTTGTATTCCCTACAAACTAGCATACGAAGTAAAAGATTAACACTTGGAATGGATCATACTCATGGCTTCCCTTTTACACAAGCTCAGCCTGGTATATAAAGATGTATCTCTAATGGCATATCACACACACACTAAATACAATCAGATAATATTCTGTGCTTGAGTGAAATTGCCATTGACACCAAAAATGAAGCTCAAGCAAAATACTCACAGCACTTACTAAATACAATTAACTTTTTTAAAATCCCTTTATGTATGTTATCCATGCTTATCATTGGTCTATTTCCCAGCACAGTCACAACGTGTAGAGAGGACCTCAAAGGGTTCGAACTGCCACGACAGCATGGTATTACCTGAGACTGAAAAGATGGGGAAAGGATGAAAGTGAAGACGATGCATGCAAATATGTTTTTGAATTTGGACCTCGAAAATTACTTTTTGCCAGATTACTTTGGTCCCCAGAATAACTTCAGGTCTTGATAAGGTCCCCTTTAGGTGTCAATAACATGTATAAAAGACACACACACACGCACTGGTTAATAGATTCAAATCCGTATCTATCTGGGGATTTGGTTTGAAAGGGGAGCCAGATGGACAGAGGGAGTTTGACAGACAGACAAATATTCTCCAACCGACTGAGCCTTATCTGCGAACTGCTCTGAACTCTATGGCTTCATTTAGGGCAAAAGAGATCCCTGTTCCAATTTCACAGCAATGAAGTATTCGCGCGGCACACACAATGCCGTCATGATTGGAATCAAACTGCTAAAGTTTCAAGTCATATAAAAGACACTGACTGCTGCGTTTAAAGGCCACACGTTTCCCCACACAGTCACGATCATGACTTTTATACCTATGACGGGAGTATAAGGCAAGACCAAATTGGTTAAGGAGAACAATACAAACTTTGAAAAGGAAATCACATTTGATTGCGAAAAATTACATTTGGTCGCGACTGCACACAAAAATGGAACACTTTCAAGTCGAAGAGTACATTTAGTTTAGCACCATGTTAAATACTTTACAGGTAGAACACTTCGGAAATGGCACATTTGTTTTGCTTTAGCCTCATCTTGTCTACAATGGTTCATTATCAGTACACAAATGGGAGATTGAGCCACAAAGCATTTCAACAGCTTAAAGATAGCACTAATTTTGCAATGGCTACGGCACAAAGAATATAGCTTTACTCTGCTTAGATGATGTCAAAATGCAGTTAATGACTGGTTCACTGGCTCGTCTTGGCCAGTACTACTTCTCCTCCGATCTTCGGTATTATCCTCTGAAAAGTGTGGCCGGGCCGTCGCTGCCATTCAGTTGACGACTCATCATGAAGCTAGAATCTGCTTTAAAAAAACAACAAAAAAAACCCTGCTCACACCGGTGTGGTCCTGCGATTCACCCCGTCCTTCAGATCGTTGGGGAAACAATTGTGGACCTGGAGAAACTCGGCGGCTGCCTCGTGTTCAGGGCTGTACGTGTTCTCCGTCACGCTGTCCCTTGCCAGGGCGTACATCGACAGCTCATCGAGGGCCCCGCTGGAAGATGGTGCCCCCTTCAGGCCAACTACCGGCGAGTTTTCCCGCGACGCTTCTGTGGAGTGGGAGCTGGCGTTGGACGTCCGCCTGCGGTAGCGGAAGCTGGGTATCCGCGAGTAGGGGGAGGACGAGGAGAGCGAGCGGATGAACTCGCGTCGCGCCTTCCAGCGGACCTCCTTGTTTTTCTCAATGTATATGTTGATGGCGAGGACGGCCACCGTCTCAGCCACGATGAAGGAGAGGGCGCCAAAGTAGAAAGACCAGCCGTAGGAGTAGGTGTACTTTTTATCATCGTCGCGCTTGTCGTTGGGGTCTCCGGCGTTGCTGGAGATGTAGACAATGATGCCAATGATGTTGCTCAAACCTAAAGAGATGGACAGGAAGGACAGGATGAAGAGGCAGGAGAGGGCGGTCAAACGCCTGATCGGTTATAGCCGCGGTGGCGAAGCCCAAAACCCCCCACTGTGTAAAGTCATTCATTAGTTGCTGATTACAGGACCCTCAACGGCACCCTCGACTGGTCCTCATCACTCGAGGAACGTGGCGGTTAACGGTCCTGACCTTCTCTTTTGTGATTGTGCCATTGATGAAGCCCAACACTTGATCGCAGGAGCCACGTCGGGCTTCATGGCGCTCTTACGCGATTGCTCACCTGCAGCGACGAAGAGGATGCCGGCGCTGAGGAGGACATTGTTGGTCTTGTTGTAAACCCGGCCTACCCCGACGCAGAGCCCACCCAGCATCAACAGGCAGGTGCTGAGGATGGGGAAGACGCTGGAGGCGCGGACAATACCTACAAAAGTGACATTGGGTTTTTGTCCTAAAAGCAGACTAATTAAGGGCACATTGAGTGTCAAACATATCTACCAGGATTTTTCCTGAGTCTTTCCCTGAATCCTCCACATCGCCCTACCGAGCACACTTTTATCCAGCTCTCCACCTTTCCTCCCACCCATTTTTGAAAACCTCCATTACCTCCTATGTTTTCCCAGCCTTGTTGTGACAAAGTTATGCTAATCAGCCGCTGTATGTAGCAGGAGCCCCCACCATTCCCCTCCCCAGTAATGAATCATTGTCCCATTTTATCAAGGATAGATGAGACTATTCAACTCCAAAGTTGAAAGGGCCCTCCTGACTAATGGACTGAGCTTGAAATGGATCCAGCCCGATGAGTCTTTTTTGTCCCGTATTGACTGTGTGACAACTGAAGATCCTTAGAAGAATATTCTTCATTTATATTTTATACATTATGTAGAAGGATTGTGCCCATTTTATTGCAAATGCAAGAAAAAACGTCAAGAATGGACCGAGATGCACCAATAAACCGTGAAGCTAGCTGCGTAACGTTCGTGCACTCATGGGTGGACTTGTGTTTTATAGCCTGGAGTTGATTGATTAACAAGAGTCATTTCAAATGTAAGAATTATAACTCTTTTATCTATGACTCATTAGTAGTAATAGTGCATGAACAATGGTGCAGACATTAACAAAAAAGTCTAAGTAAAATCTTATTCGATTTAACGTTACACAAGAAAGAAGAATTTTTTCCTCTATCTGATCAAGATATAGCAGAACAACATTCAGGCTGACATTTAGTGGGACCTCCATCATAATCTCACATGTATATTATTTTTAATTGACAATTGCTTCTGTTTAAAAGCTGCCACTATTAATGGTCCTTAAGACATGTAGGCGTGATAAGTGATTGGAGCAGTAAGTCTTCATTACAGAGTCCGCCCTCATGGCGAAATAAATAAATAAGGTGATAAAGGTCAGCACTCACGCAGCAGGTATTCAGAGCTGTCTGTGTCGTAGTCGTTGTCGTCGGGAAAGTGGTTGATTCTGTAGCAGCTGCCTTGATTGATGCCTGCGTATAAAAAAAAAGAAAAAAGAAAACACATATTTGACTTTCGGCTGTTGCGCTGTCAAAGTTGATTGGTTCGATAGTCCCGACGTTATCCACACAAGTGCAACAGTCATTTTTCAGAGGCGAGAGGCCATCACAACAAATAGCAGGTAGTCAATGAACTGTCCTGTACCAACCGTTAGTCTGTGACAAAACACACGTTCGTCTCGGATTTAGCACCACCTAGTGGTGAGAGCACATGCGGATGATGATGTCGGGAGGAGACAGGGAGGGAACCACATCATCATTGTCATCATCGTCATCATCATGATCATATAAAACTATTATATTGGACAATAGAAACGTATAAGTGGTGACACAACACAGTTAATATCAATGTTGTTTTACAAGATTTGTTGAATAGAATAAGCTAAATGCATACACATGAGTCACATTTGCTCTGAAATAACAGCTCACCCCAACATGTACTTCTAAAAGTATCATAAAGGATGAGAATAATAACAAGTCACAGTAATTTCTGCTTCCTGCACAGCTCACTGCTCACATTTTGTGAGGAAGGATCGGCGCGTGTGCTACACAATGCTCGGATTAAGATTGCAGTGCCCAGAGGGATTCAAGGGGTTGTGACGCGTGTCAGGTGAATGGCTGAGTGCTGGCAGGAACAAGGGGGCTTCTTGAGTGAGCGAGCGCGCCTGCACTGTTTTTAATACGGAGGTGAGCGAGAGAGTGAGCGAAGGAGCGAGAGGGACAGAAAGGGAGAGTAGCTGTAACTGAGCTCGGGCTCGGGGCGTTTTAATGGAGGCGCGTGGCGGCGTAGCGGTAATTCCTGGCGCTCTTTGACCTTTCAATTCATGGTTCGGACGGTGAAAACCCTCAACACTTCAGTTACACCGCAAAACAACACCCACGGAACGAAGCGCAGCCTCTGCAGAGGCTGCAGAGTGTTACAGCAGTAAACATATGCTTTGCATACAGAAGAGGGAATTTAGCTGACACGTTTGTACAACAGTATCTTTGGTCCCTGTTCGCTGGTTTTCAATCACAATTTTTAAACTGGTCATATCTAACAGTGGAAAAGGCATGGGCAGGTTATTACACCTTCGAGTTCCTCTTCTAGGAGCTTCTAATGTCTAATTATGCAGCTCTATAATATCTGAATAGAAGATCTTTTTGTTTCAAAACTCTTATTGCCCTAAATGACTGCACATCAGACACAACAGTCACTATCCAGTTGGGTGGGGGGCGCTGCTCCAACAGCTAAACTGCCTTCTGCCAGCATAAACCACAGGCAAATGTAATGATGTCATCCCAGACAGGCAGAGGGTCTCATCAGTTTAACCTTGTACGAAACGGCCCAGACAGACACCCAAGTGTCAGCAGCCGTCTGAGCCGCGGCTCATTTCCGTTAAATAGGTCTCCTGCTTAATAAGGGACGTCAAATTAATTAGTATAAAATCAGATGGTGCAAATGGAGCGCGCGTTCCTGTCTCTAGTCACTGTTGGGCAAAGAAAAAAAAAAAAAAAAGGCTGTGAACTATTTTGAGCCATTTGAACACGAAACTACGCACACCTTTGCTGGGCTTTTATTTGCAGAACACTTATCCAGGTGAGGAGGCTGACCCCCCCCGCCCCCCCAGTGGACATGTCCCAAAGGCCTGGCTCAAGATCCTGGACCTAAAAGGCATGTCCACAAGTCAATATCTGTGTGTGTGTGTCCTTAGGTTTGTCCTTTGTTTAGGGTCAGGAGGACAGTTGGGATGGGTAGGGTAGGGTAGGGGGGCTGGGTAAGGTACAGTAGCGGAGTTTTTCTCGAACACCCTTGAGATTTCAAACAATCTCAAATATATGAAATATTTGTGGGGGGAGGGGGGACTCATTTTGTGTTTGCAAAAGTGTGACTGCAATGATCTTTTTGCCATGGGCCTAGTCTTCGGGGGGGGCAGTGTCGTGTTTTCCTTCTCGCTCCCTGTTGCCCCTCCCCTTTTGCCACCCTCGTCAGGCTCACCTGGGCAGGAGCACCTGAGCCAGCTGCAGCCAATCACGACTCAGCTCTCCTTAAGGGGCGGGCCCTGGGGTGCCAGGCGGTGCTGCACGTCACCATCTGTGCCAGCTTCTCGTCTGCTTTTTTAGCGCTCATCTCCTGTGTTTTCTATTTTTCCAGCGCCTCCTGCTGAGAGCCGCTCTCCAGCTCTTGCAGCTGCTTTGTGTTGTTCCTCACCCCTGGTGTTTTTCAGCACTTTCTGTTTGCCCTTTTGTATTTTGTCTTCGGATTGAGCTTGCTGTCGAGTTTTTAATAAACTGGTGCTCACTGACTTTAACACGCGGTTGTTTTCAGTCCCCAGCTTGGGTCCAGCCTCCGGCTGGCTTTGCAACCTTGTTTTTGGTTTATTACAAGAAAAAAGTACAAACATAAATTCTTGACAGCTCCAAGATGTCAGTTCTCAACAATGTAGGTGTCACATTCAGCAGATAGCATGTGTTCAAAAGTGAACAAAAAAGAAAACAAACCATCACATCATCAAACTGAAATTTAGTAGTCCTTCCATTTGTACGCAGTAGAGCTGTCTGAAAACATTTCTTCACCACTTTATCATGTCTCTGACAGAAATATGAGGGTGTGTGTGTGTGTGTGTGTGTGTGTGTGTGTGTGTGTGTGTGTGTGTGTGTGTGTGTTCTTGTACTTGATACATACAGTACTGAGTACCCATATCTACATTCTACTATCGAAGTGAGGACATTTTGGCTGGTCTTCACAAATTCAAAGGGCTGTTTAAGGGTTCAAATTTTTTTAAGGTTGAGATCAGGATTGGGTTGGGATGGTTAGGGGGAGAGGCTGGGTAATACATCAGGGTTGTGGTTAGTCTTTGTCTATGGTGTCTCTGTCTAAGTCTTCACAAAGACAGTACAATTCTGTGTGTGTGTGTGTGTGTGTGTGTGTGTGTGTGTTTGTGTGTGAGAGAGAGCAAGAGAGAGAGAGAGAGAGAGAGAGAGAGAGAGAGAGAGAGAGAGAAATGGATCCTACCTGTGATGAAAGTCTGTATGGGGACTGAGGGAGGGGGAGCAAAGATGAAGCAGGAGCTGAAGGGAAGAGGAAATGAAACAACAAAAGCACAGCAGCAGAGGGATGATGGGGATGAAAATAATAGATAGGCAGCCACATTAAAAATAAAGAAACCTCCAAAGACGCTGGCGTCGACCTCGCTGTAGAGACCAACGAATCTAGCGTCGGTTCGGGGCCCTCGGCAGATAGCAGCGGAGATAACAGATTCTCCGAGCCTGGCTGGAGCTGCAGGGCCCCCATGCTGAGCATCTCCTCCTCCTCCTCTCTATAGCAACCACGGGTTAGTCTTTAACAAGCTCGTTTCCATAAACTGTCTCTGAGGACGCTTTTGGCGTCCACGCTGACACCTGCTGAACAAGTGACAGCGCCTCCATGGAGGACCAAAAAAAAAAAAAAAAAAACAAGCAACACACGCCATCCCTCCTCAGACCTGTCACTACTGTACCGCCCGTGTGCGCGGACACGTGTACGTACAAACATCCTGTCACAGCTGTGGCGCCAGTAGCAACAGGATGATGCGCGCTGCCGCTGCGCCGCCGCCGCCGCGGCCAATGGGGGAGCGACCCCAGAGGAATACGCCAATGGCGTCGTCTGATTGAGTCGTCAATCTCCGGAGTGGGGGGGGGGGGTGAGGTGTATCATGACAACGAGCTCCGCGGTTTCCCTCCGCGCGTCCCCCACTTTCACACATCAGCGCCTCCCTCCGCTGATGGATGATTAAACCGATCAGAAGTGGCGTTAATACCGGGCTCCGACGGACGCCTCCGGCAGGAAATATATTTTTAATGGAGACGGACAAAAAAAACAACAACAAAAAAAAAAACAGGAAAAAAAACGAAAAAAAAACAATAACACAGATGAGAACCAGTGTTCCGCTGCAAGCGCAGACGCGGACGGGGGGCGCACAGAGGTGTAGAGCAGGCGGGATGATTAGGCTTTATGAAGCTGTAAACACATAAAGCAGCGTTAGCGAGGCTCCGTGGCCAACGCGGGCACGCACACACACACACACACACACACACAAACTCACCGACACACATTTATTAACTCGGTAAGCAGGGAAGAGTCGAGCGCGGAGCGCGGAGGCATCTGTGTAATCAAACAACCACCCCCCCCCATCCGATTTGTCTTTCCACCGGCCAAGTGAGGATGAAGGAAAAAGCAATTTGGCGCCGACGTGAGTGATTTGGTGTTGATGTGACTGACAGTTGGTTAATTAAATTGTCACCAGGCAGGCGCTGTTCTTCAGACGCGGCTCTGCCCGGGGAAGACTGAGAACTGAGATCCTCTTTGTTGGGGAGAAAAATGAGATCTGTTTCATCTTTGAAGGCTGTTGTTCAACGTAATGTAGAAAAAAATGTACAGTACCGCAAATGATTTGTCAGAGCAATATTTATCTTTATGTTTGATCAATGGAATCCCGTCTGCGTGTTTTTTTTGGTCAGGCAATTTTGCTTAAACTGCCACAAAGGATGCTGTTCGAGCTGTAGGTGTGTTTGATGTCATAAAATGGAATAAATCACCGTGAATATACGCTCAGGCCTGGCTGAAAGTGTTTTTGTTTGCTACCAATTAGTCTCCATTAGAAAAGAAACGAGGCGGGATCCCTCCTTTTGCGCGATGCCGCGCTATCTTAACGAAAAGAAAGGGTCTGCTAAAATGCGGAACTAAATACAGACGGTTTCAAAAGAACAGCGGAACGGTGCTGGTTTTGTCCACGAGTTAACCCAATAAAGATCCACATCCGATGAGAGGAGGAGGAGGGCTGGCTGGGGAGGAAGCTGCGGCCCGCTGGCTCATTACTGCCCCCGCGCAGGTTCTCATTGGATGCGGTTTAATTACCGGCTTGTAAACTTTTGAAACCATGAAGTGACCCCCCTCTCTCTCTCTCTCGTCTCCCCATCCTTGTCCTCCAACCTCTCCTCCTCGCCAACGGGTCCCCTCTAGAGACCTGCGGCCACCTCGGGTGGGACGCTGGCTGTAAACGTGGATCAGCCGATGCGTCATGAGGTCGTCGCTCTGTGCCAGGGCCGCTCTTGTTTACTCCAGCCGGCTCGTAGCGTTAAGAGTAAAAAAAAAAAAAAAGAGAGAGAGGAGAGAGAGAGAGAGAGAGAGAGAGAGAGAGAGAGAGAGAGAGAGAGAGAGAGAGAGAGAGAGAGAGAGAGAGAGAGCCTCTGATGCGTTCCCGGTCCTGATGCAAATCAGGTGCACTCAGCCACGGCCTCCGAGCTTTTGTGTGGGGGCATAAAAAAAAAAAAGAGAGAAAAAAAATACATCAAAACTCCAGCGAGGGAGGGCTGGAGTTGAAGTCGCTTGGTTTTTCCTGCCAGACATCATCCGAGCGCAAACGCTCCAACATATTCACCGGTGGGCTCGGGGAAGGAGGGGGGGGGAGAGTGGGAGGGCGGCTGTAATACTTGTTACAGCAAAGTGTTGTCGCTGCAATCTGTTCGGTAAAACATGGTGATACCCGCCCCAGCGCCGCCACCACACGCCAGACCCGAGCTGTCGATAAGCCAGTGTGCCGTACAGCCAGAGGGGCGTGCGTGTGCGCGCGTGTGTGTGTGTGTGTGTGTGTATGTGTGTGTGTGTGTGTGTGTGTGTGTGTGTGTGTGAGAGAGAGAGAGAGAGAGAGAGAGAGAGAGAGAGAAGGGGTGGGGTGGGGTGTTGGGGTTTCATCTTCCCTTCCTGTCTTCTCCTCTGTACTTATGAGTCTCCATGACAACAGAGCCACTGTCCAGCATCTTGTAGTTTTCAGCAGAGGCACACAAGTGAAACTGTTGGCTCTGCAGAGGATGATATCATAGGTTGCTTTTGGATTTGTGCCCTTTAAAAACCAAAGAAGTAGAGGTCTGACTGCGCTGGGGGAAACTTTGTCCCAAACTCAGCAACCTCTGACGTCACTGGCCCTTATTATTTCTCCCTTTATGAAGCGCGGGTGGGGGAAACCCGGCCTGTTGTCACGTTGGGGCGCCATTTTTTAGTTAGTTCTTGGTTTTATTTGGTTCTCAGAGGACACGACGGCGCCTCTGCGCCTCAAAGAGGTGTCAACGTGAGTCGCCACAAAACACCGGGACGTCATCGATCATCGCAGCAAAATCACGGGGACGGTTTATCCTCGACGGGGACCTGTGAGAACATCTCCCAGAGCAGCCGTGAGACGTGAGGAGGGAAAAGAAGGAGACTTTCGGTGTTACATTTAGGAGGTGACACACTTTTTGATCTCTTTTTTCCTGAAACACAATGTGCGCCCCCCCCCGTGGGAGGGGAGGGCCGTGTTAACATCACGGCCGTCCAAACGGAACAGAATTCAGCGCACGGTTGTCCGAGCATCTTCTCACTGTAGCAGATTCAAACATATCTTCAAAATATCTGCTTGTTTTCCTCCTTTGCTTGTCTTTGATGTCACGGGTTCGTTCATTCATTCATAGCTGAGGCAGAAGAGAATGAGGAGGCCAGAGGGGAGACTGGTGACTGAATGAGCGTCTGTCTGCCTCTGAAGTGAGACGTCACTGCAGCGCACCTCCTCTTCAAACAGGAGGGTGTCATGATTTTATTTCTACAGGTTAAAAACGTTTAGCACAGACTGAAAAGGTGAAAGTGGTGTATTTTCATCCTCGCAAAAATAAATAAATAAATAAAAGAATTATTTCATCCCGAGCGTGATGAACTAAGTGTCATCTATTTTTAAATCACCGGACATGTTTCCATAGCGATTTCAATGATGTTGCCAAGCAACAGCATCGGATACAAAGAAGACATGAATGAAAGTGGACTCGCTGCGCGCACATTTGCTGACACTGGTCGACTCTGAGTGAATGGACTCCGATTGCCGGCTTGTCTGAGGCGCATGCAGCCGCATCGACTCGGGAAAACACTGGAACTGCAGTTCGGTGCTTTGATCAGCAGCAAATTCAGTTGATAAACTAAGAGCGTGTGTGTACACAGCCCAGAAAGTTACCGTATTAACAATATCCCTATTCATGTCTTTGTTAACGGTGTTGGAACCGTTTGGGTGAGCTCATCCACCGTGCGTCTTTACGCACTAGAGAAATGAGGGATTCGAAAATCTGCTGCGTGAATAGATGTAAAAACTGAGCATTCTGTGCGTAAATATGACACATCCGCGTATTTATTCACAGATCCGTGCTCTCGAGCAGACTCACCTTCGATACAGCAGATTCTCCAAAGCCCGGAGTGGGTGAGGTCGCCCTTCTTGGTCTTGGGTTGAGTTTGGGTCTCGTCCGTGCTGGCATTGGTGGCGTTGCAGATGTACGCCCGCGAATAGAGCCAGTAGTCCGTGCCAATGGCGATAGTCATCAGGCTGAAGGCGGCGAAAGCCCCCACTGTGGCTAACAGCGTTTGAACTCCGCGGTCACACCAAGCCATCGCGCTTCATACTAGTCCACAGTCAGCGGTCCGACATGCACTCACCGGCGCGCGTCAGGGCGCGGATGATTTGCTCATATTTGTCCAGATCCGCCTTTTTTCCCCCCTTCTCTTGCTCCACCGCAAGTCTGTCAGCCAGCAGACCGAAGTAGTGGAAACAATGTGTGAAGAGGCTCACCTGATGCTTAAGAGCATCTGTGTGCTCGGGATAACGGGATGGAGCCGCAGCTGTGGACGCGCACAGGTTCGAGGAGTGTGAGACAACAGGACATGTTGGAGCCCATCGCCAGGACACTCCGGCCGCCGTGTACACTTTTTGAGGCTTCCCCGTGTCCGAAAACACCTTTTTTCCCCCGTGTTTGTACACACAAAGCACACTGCGACTGTGAGACACCGCTGCCAAAGACGAGCAGGCTGCTGGCGTCAGTGACTCCTAAGTGAGACCCCACCCTCGCCACATCTGAACCAATAGACGGGGTGTTGCTGTTGAATAAAGACGTGACTTTACATTTCTAACTTGCGTTTAAGACCTGTGAAAAATCACACGTGATTTAAAATATGCCAGCACTGATCTCTCCATCCCGATGGTGATTAACCGAACTCTGCGCCGGGAGGATGATGGGGTGTGGAACAGATAAGGGATGTGACAGACTGACACAAGGGGCCCCTCCGTGCGACGCACCGACGCTACAAGGAGAATTGACCAGTGAAGGAGGCAAAAAGCAATTAGGAGGCCAGAGAGCGACTTAATGAAGGCGCACTGTAAATCACCCAGGGTTATCAAATCTCCCAAGAGTGCCGTGATTAGATAGATAGATAGATAGATAGATAGATAGATAGATAGATAGATAGATAGATAGATAGATAGATAGATAGATAGATAGATGGATGGATGGATGGATGGATGGATGGAGGATAGAAAGATAGATGGATGATTTACTTTTTATATGCAGTCTATTGTTTTTTTTTATTTGGGGTTTTACTCCTTTTCGCCAGGTGGCGGCGTCTGTTGGCTCTATCGGTGCAGGAAGAAAGAAAGGCTGGCTGTGGGGGGAAAGAGAGGACGGATGCGCATTTCGGTTCCAGCCTCGTGACTCTTTTCACCAGGGTTGGTCCGGACCAATGTCCTAAAACCAACAGGAAGGGAGATATTTGAATTTACACGTGCGGTTTTGCCATGTTTTCAGCCATTTGCAGGCCTTGCACTGTAGCGACCTCATGATTACTCCATTTTTATCTAACCATATTCCGTATATGAAGAAGCACTGGAATGTCCTTCCAGAAGCTGAGAAAATCCCCCAGTGTAGCAACAAAAGATTCACACTTTGCATATAAAACCACTGCAAATAGTTGTGCGTGTGTGTGTATCTGTACTTTCTATTAAAAATGAGATTGTAAAAGTTATAATTGTTGGAAAGAAAACATAGCAAAAGACAACAGACAAACAGTTGCCTAGTATGATGGATTAATTCCCCCTTTAATTCACCCTTAATTGATTCAGTCGTTAAGGGGAAATGAAGACTGAATGAATCTTTATTAAACAACATGACTTTACGGCAGAATGATGGGGGAAAAAGTGTATTTCATGTGGCCCTGAAGATTGTACAATATTTCCCACCAAAATAATGAGTCCAAAAAAGAAGATCAACATGAAATATATCAGCATTCATTTGCTGTGTCTCTCGTGATTTGTCATGAATGTGATGTGTGCTGGTTAGTAAATTTAAGTACTGATATTAATTAATTATTACTACAATAACATGAAAGTGTGTATCAACAATACATTCATCAATTCTTACTTACTTTACTATAATCATGTAACCACTTTTAGGTTTTTCCCATGCAAGCAACATGAGCTTTTATTGAACCCTCAATAAAGTTACAGCAGCTCAAAAACAACAACTAAAGAAAGGGAGTTAAATAAGAGACAAATGTTGAACAGGTATTTAAGAAACAGCATTTACACGCAGCCTCACATTGTGGTGAGGTGCTCAGGTGTAGATGGAGGTGTGACTAGCGTGAAACACGTTACCTACATTAATGTGGTTGCACTGGTGTTGATATTGCACATATATGCGTTCACAGTGTAAATGAGTGGGACGAGAAGACCTCCAGGCTGGGACATCAGTGGACATCAGTGTAAGCCTGTGATATGACAGTGTGGAGTGTTGGCTCACACTTCAACAGTTCTCCTGTCACTTTTGGAGGGAGGCTGCAAAAAAGCCAAAGAACAACTGTGAATAAATGTCCAGCGACTCCAGACATTCTCCCGGCCTTTTGACCTCGAAATCGACAGCATGTCACGATAAAGTCATTTCAGAAACGCCCCCTCAGCGATCAGGAGAAGCAGATGTGTCATGGACTGAGGCGCCTAGTTTGAGTTACATTTCAGTTTTGTCTTTCTTGTCTTACACAAAGCAATGCTTTGCAGCAATCACCTCCTGTCTGTCTGTTTCAAATGATGCATAAAGAGACAAAGGGACCCCTCTCCTGCGTGTCTGACCTTTTTCCATAAAAGAAAAAACTGAGTAATTGGATTTGCACAGAGAGGCGGCCTCATTTGCATGCAGCTCAGGCCGGGTCGACACATGCCGATTACCGCTTCAAAGAAATCCGTTTGCGGCCAGAAATGCACAATGGCACATTTTTACAGCAGCGGGGTCCCAAGTGTCTTAGCCAGATGTGGTTGGAGAGCTTCTGTCTCGTGGGGCTGCTACCTGGAGAACAACGGGAGGCTGTCAGAACACACACACGCAATCACACGCATGAGCCGCATCTTGACTGGAGCTGGAGAAACGATGACACATCAAAAGAGGCGAAGCCAACCTCAGGAGAGAGCAGACACTTGTGGGATCAGCATCACTGTATGTATAATTCTGTATGTATATATACTTTACTCCCTGGTGGTTCTGCTGGAAAAGCCAGAGGTGACATAAAACTCCGCTTCACAGGCCGGGATCGGAATTCTCAACGCACAGACAGACTTAAGAAGGATCGCTGCATAGAATAATCTGACATCTGAATGCATTTGCATTTCAAAATGACCCCGGAGGAAGAATTTTCAAGTTGTGTCTACAAGCATGTAGAAAAATGTTGAGAAATGAAAGCAGGGCTGACTTGATTTTTTATCAAGGTTTGACACGCTTCTAGCTTCTAGATGGCTTTTAAAACAAGATTTCATGACTTATAAAGAAGAATGTTAAACGATGGGACGTTTGCACCACTGACGTCTCGACCATGAAAAGGGCAGCAAGTGAAGCCTGTCGATAACTTTCACAATGACGACTCCGCCGCCTGTCGGCCAGAGCGGTGTACTGCACCATCCCACAGAACGGGTCCCCGCTCAAAGTTTTAATGACGTCAGAAAAACTTATTTCTGAAGGACGCATTATTTCTGAAGGAAAAAAAAAAAAAACTATTGCTCTTTTCACGCACAGATTGACCCCCGATCACTGCAGCTTGACTGGTTGGAAGTGATCCAGGTTCTCACGTCACATAAAGATGCGACTTTACATTTCTACATGCCGTGTGATACTATTAAAATACCTTTATTCTATGCGATCGTTTATCTCTCCATCCCGATGGTGATTAACCGAACTCTGCGCCGGGAGGATGATGGGGTGTGGAACAGATAAGGGATGTGACAGACTGACACAAGGGGCCCCTCCGTGCGACGCACCGACGCTACAAGGAGATTCGACCAGTGAAGGAGGCAAAAAGCAATTAGGAGGCCAGAGAGCGACTTAATGAAGGCGCACTGTAAATCACCCAGGGTTATCAAATCTCCCAAGAGTGCCGTGATTGATGGAAGGACGGATGGATTTACTTTTCATATGTAACCTAGTGCATTTTTTTTTGGTTGAAGCTTTAGTCCTTTTCGCCAGGTGGCTGTTGGTTCTGGAAAGAAGGAAAGGCTGTCTGTGGTAAGAGTACTTCATTTAGAACCAGGAGAAATCACAGGATCAGACTGAGACGTCCCTCTCGGTTGTTATCTGTTCGTGTATGTTTGTTGGTCTTGTATTGTCCTTGCATGTTCCTGATTCAATACCAGGTCTCTTCGTGCCCGACGGTGCTAATATCGAATAAGAAATAGTAACAAGGCCGAGGCGTGCGCCGGTGGGCGCATGCGCATCCCGGACGCGTCCTGCTCGCCGGAGTTCGCCTCGCGTCATCGCGCATGCGGCGGATGCGCGCCGCGACGCGTGCGCAGCATCCGAGACAAAAGCCTGCCCCCTTTTCACGAGGGCTTCTGTCTGCCGCCATCGTTACTTTACGTGTAATCACAAGTACTAAGTCGGATTACGATACTTTTGTCCCACACTGGCGCGTCGCTGACACCGCAGACGGCGTCCGACATGGATGTGGAGCAAAGTGAAAGCGGCAGCGAGCCCAAGTCGGCCATGCACACTTGGCGTTACCGCCACCATTTTACATACAAGGCAGATCAGGGGAAAAATATCATCGTCCAGTGTAATCTGTGTCTGCCGAGGGTTAATCTGCTGTCCACGTCGAAAACATCGACCTCGAACCTAAAGAAGCACTTAGACGTAAGTTCAATGAAGGGGTTTGTCGCTCCCGATCGCGCCACTTTTCTGGTTAAAAGCGGGTTTTGATGGGTAACGTTATCTGTCCTTGTGAGTGGAGGCGTTACATTATTACTGGGTGCAGATTACCAACTCATGGCGCCCCCAGGACCAGCGTAGCTCTGCACAACCTCTCTTTGCTCTCCACCTTGACATATTAAAGTGCACCTTTTGATCGTAGATGAAGCTTTGGCT
This sequence comes from Lagocephalus sceleratus, assembly GCA_911728415.1. Lineage (NCBI taxonomy): Eukaryota > Metazoa > Chordata > Actinopteri > Tetraodontiformes > Tetraodontidae > Lagocephalus > Lagocephalus sceleratus. The sequence goes on from CAJVRN010000052.1 coordinate 854,868, forward strand.
TCTTACAGATGACACCCTAAAGTTCAGCTTTTTTTTTTTTTTTTTTTTTTTTTTTTGGTTTTTTTTATTATTTTTTTGGTTGTTTTTTTTTTTCCCCCCCTTCTTCTTCTGTTTGTTGTCGTTGTTGTTATGCCTTTTTAGAGAACACATTTGGGTTGTGACGCCAGGCCCGATGCCAGGAGAGGCAGGAGGAGGGAAGAGCACAACGGCGAGGAGAGCAGCCACTGCCAGCTCAAAAAACTCAAAGCTGAGATCATCTCCAAGTGCATGACGCAGGCCAAGACGGACGACCTCATATTCAACTTCATCGTGGAGGACTGCCAGTCGTTTTACGTGCTGGAGCAGCCCGGCTTCAGGAAGCTGATCACGGGTCTGACCGAGGGCCTCAAGTCCATGGACAGGGTGACGCTGTTCACCAAGGTGGACCAGGGCTTCTCCGCCATGCGCGACGAGCTGATGGAGAAGCTCGCCGCCGTCCAGTACGTGTGCACCACGGCCGACATCTGGACGGCCCACGGCAGGAGCTTCTTCGGGATGACGTGCCACTGGATCGACCCGGCGTCCCTGGAGAGGAAGTCGGCCGCGCTGGGGTTCGCGCGGCTGCAGGGCCGCGTCACGTACGACGCCATCGCCGGGCGCATCCACGAGATCCACGTGGCGCACAGCATCGAGAGCAAGGTGCAGACCACCATCGCCGACAACGGCAGCCCCTTTGTCAGCGTGTTCCGCGTGTTCGCGCTGGACGCCTCGGAGAGCGAGGACGACATCGGCGCCTACGAGAATGTGAGCGCCGTCCTGGAGGGCGAGCCCGAGCAGGACGTGCTGCTCTTCCTGCCCACCGTGCAGCGCTGCGCCTCGCACACGCTGCAGCGGATCGTCTCCGAGGACTTCTGGCAGGCGGTGTCGCAGGGCCCCATGTGCCAGCTGCACTACAGCGCCATGGCCAAGGTGTCCGCCATCTGGAGCAAGTGCCACCACCTCCACGTGGGGCTGGACGCCGCCGAGGAGATCGGGAAGATGGCGCTGGTCGTCCCGGCCGTCATCTGCTGGAACGTGGAGTACTGCGCCGTGCAGAAGGTGATGTCGCTGACGGAGCGGGAGCTGACGGAGCTGTGCGCCCGCCTGGAGGTGGCGCGCCTGCAGCCCGAGGAGATGGCGTTCCTCCGGGAGTACGTGGCCGTCTTCCACCCGCTGGCCTTCGCGCTGGAGCTCTTCCAGGCCGAGCAGAAGTGCTACCTGGGCCTGGTCATCCCCACGCTCCTCAGCCTGAAGAACAAGCTGAGCGAGCAGAAGGACTCGGCCAACTACCTGGGCGACGTGATCGGCGCGGTGGTGGCGGCCATCGACGCGCGCTTCCAGGAGCTGTTCGCCAGCACCGAGGCGAGGATCGCCACCGCCACCACGCCGCAGTTCCGCCTCTGGTGGATGGGCGCCTCGGAGAGGGAGGACATGTGCGCCCTCTTGGCCACGGAGGCGTCCCAGATGGACCCGTCCAACGTGGTGGAGGCCAACACCAGCCGCAGGGCGTCCACCATCGAATCCGAGGACGACTTCTTCAGCTACGGGTCGGTGAAGCCCGCCGCGCAGGTGCAGCAGCGCGGCGTGATGGAGGAGGTCCGCAAGTACGTGGAAGGCTCGGGCAAGAGCCTGGACTGCCTGCAGGACTTCCCCAGAGTGAAGCAGCTCTTCCTCAAGTACAACACCACGCTGCCGTCGGCGGCGCCCGTGCAGCGCCTCTTCAGCCAGAAAGGCAACCTGGTGACCTCGCAGAGGAACTTTCTGACGGACGACTACTTCGAGCGCATCCAGCTGCTGCGCTACAACAGAAACTTGTGCACCTCGGCGGCTCAGTGACTTGCGTTTCCCGCGGACTCTCGAAGCTCTTTCGCCGCAATCATGTCAGAACGCCACCGCCCCCCTCGGTGATCAGTAGAAGCAGACGCGTCACGGAGTCGACAATCATGGACTGAACCGCCTAGTCTGAGTACTGTGATTCGAGGTAGCCGCAGGGTAACGTTTTGGTTTTGTCGTTTTTTTTCGGGGTTTTTTTTCGTTTAAGGTTTTTTTCTACAGCGATGCAGCGCTCCGCTCCTGTCTGTGTGTTTTATATGATGCATAAAAGAAAACGAAAAGAAACCCCTCTCCAGCGTGTCTGACCTTTTTCCACAAAAGAAATTAGACTTGCACGGAGAGGCAGCTCGGGCCGGGTGGACACGTGCCGGTTACCGTTTCAAAGGCCAGAAACGCACAATGGCACATTTTTACAGCAGCGGGGTCCCGAGTGTCTTAGCCAGATGTGGTTGGAGAGCTTCTGTCTCGTGGGGCTGCTACCTGGAGAACAACGGGAGGCTGTCAGAACACACACACGCAATCACACGCATGAGCCGCGTCTTGACTGGAGCTGGAGAAACGATGACACATCAAAAGAGGCGAAGCCAACCTCAGGAGAGAGCAGACACTTGTGGGATCAGCATCACTGTATGTATAATTCTGTATGTATATATACTTTACTCCCTGGTGGTTCTGCTGGAAAAGCCAGAGGTGACATAAAACTCCGCTTCACAGGCTGGGATCGGAATTCTCAACGCACAGACAGACTTAAGAAGGATCGCTACATAGAATAATCTGACATCTGAAAGCATTTGCATTTCAAAGCGCACTGTAGGTTAGGAGAATGTAGTCGAGTAGATAAAGGCAGCACTGATTTAGATTTAATAGGAGTCTAGCTGCTAGAGGCCTCTCTTAACAAGATTCTATGACATATAAATTAGACCTCGGGCGTTAAATGATTGAGCGTTTACATAAATATCTGTTTGGACCCCGAAGAGGGCAGCAAGTGAAACCCGTACGCGTCTGCCGCCTGTCGGCCAGGGTGGTGTACTGCAGCATCCAACAAAGCAGGTCCCAGTTCAAAGTTTTAATGATGTCAGAAAACCTGATGGTACAAAGTGTTATTTTTGAAAACACCCAGCAATATGACCAATACTTCATGATAGGCACAAAGTGGTTGGAGGGTGAGCTTCTGTCAGTACTGTGATCCATCCTTTACAGTCCCCGTGCTTTGACCGAGTCCATCAGTTCAGACATTTCATGAGGAGGAAAGCACCGAGGTCTTCCAGACACGGCCGCCTTTCTATTCTAATGCCCCTTTGCACACACACGAGCCCCGATCACTGCAGCAGCTTGGCCGGTTTGAAGTGGCCCAGGTTCTCGCAGGACTTGATCCACCGCTGGACGTTGGCGGGGGCCGCGGGGGCCGACCCGCTCTGCAGCACGCAGCAGTAGCAGGCCACGTCGGCCAGGGAGAACTCGGAGCCGGCCGCCCAGGGGCCGCGGCCCAGAGCCGAGTTGAGGGCCCGCAGGACGGCCGACCGCTCCTTGGTGCTGCCCCCTGCCAGCTGGAAGAAAGCCGTGTCCACCCAGCTGTCCACCAGCGTGGCGGCGGCGGCGTCGCTGGGGTACGGCGCCAGGAGCTTGTAGAGGAAGCGCGCCACGTTGGCCTCGCCCTCAATGGGGCACATGTTCTGGATGCTGAACTTCATCTGCACTTTCGGGACTGAAGAGACGAATACAGACGCTCGTCAGTGCAGGTAACGGCTAAAGCGAAACTTCACCGCGAGTCCGCGACGAGCTCGGAGCGGCGGACGCGCTCCGCACGAGAGAAAACAACAAAGTGTTGACAACCGTTATTCTGACTGTTCGCTACAGCCACCGCCCCTCCTTCGTATTGACCCTGAAGCGTGTTTGTTTTTAAACGTGCAAACCAAACACTTGTCTCGGAAACGCGGCTCGTCCGTCTTACCGTCTTTCCAGATGAGGGTGAACCCCAGCTGGAACAAGTGGCGCGCGTAGCTGTCCGGATGGCGTGGGCCGAGGCAGGAGGCGAGCTGTGGAGGGACGCCGGGGACGGAGGAGTGGACGTGGACAGAGGAGAGCACCCGGTAGCGCTGGCACAGCAGGCCGTGCAGCACGAGCAGGGACAGGGGCGGGTGGGCCGGGTTGGCATTCACTACGATGTCCCTGAGGGCGCCCACGTCCTAGAGGGACGAAGACGAAAGAACGTCAACAACCGCATGAGCCGCCCGAGGCGTGGTGATTCTAAATATTGACAAACGAAGCAGGTGGGGCCTGTCAGTCCAGTAGATGGACCGCCAGGTATCTATTTTGGGTGTGAGGGAGGAAGCCACGACTCGGCGTCGTCACCTTTCCGAGCACTGCGTCCAGGCCCGGGGGACTTTTCAACACCGCGGAGCTTTGGGACGAGAGGCTGCTGCCGACCGTCACGTCCAGGTCGGCGTCTGGAGTCGTCACTATTTTGGCCAGGCCGTCCACGGTCGCCTTCAGCTCGTACAGTTTTCGCATGATCTCGTCCTGTCGAGCCTCCAGGGCTTTAAGGGCTGGGTCCACCTCGCCATTCTGGGGACAGCAGGAATGGACAGGCTGTTAGGAGACAGCCGGAGCAGCGCGTAGACCTTCAGATACAACAATCAAAACAAACAACAGGTCCCCGTCTTTAAACCCCCCATGTTACATATTATCATATAAATGAGAGGTTTCAGGGGATGACAGGGTCCTGAGACATCAGGCCAGATTGTGCACTAGTCAGACCTACATTTAAACTGTTAAACACGATGTCCAAAGCCCACAGCACAACCTAAAAGTGAAAGTCGCTGGAAAACGTGGGAATGCGCCTTTAACAAAACGGACCACCGAACAGCTGGAAGGACAGTCAACCACCGAGACTCCACACCAAGCGAGGCCGCCGGTAGGTCTTTGAGGAGCCGCCGCTGCAGCGTGTGTTCACGGGGTTTGCTGCTCCAGATGTTGACTTTAACGCGGGTGAAGCGTCGTTGCATCAGCCGGCTAGCGCGGCTAATGCTAACAGCCGGGTCGCGGACGAGCGGCGGGTCGGAACCATTAAAACCGGCCCGGCCCGGCCCGGCCCTCGAACCGAGCCAGGGGGAGGGGGGCGGGGCGTTCGCACCTGTCCGGGGCCGAGCCGGTTCAGGCTCACCTGGAGCGCGTGGGCGGTCGGGCGGAGCTGGTACATGCAGGTGGGCAGGTCGAGCTGCACGTGGGCGGCCACGTTGGGCTGGAGCCGGTACATGGTGGTGGTGGGGGGGGGTCCGGGGGGGTCAAGGTCACGGTCGAGCCTCACCAAGGTCACGGTGGGAGCGGCAACCCGGCGCGAGGCCTCCGTCACGGTGACTGGCAGCGGCAGACGCTCGCACGCGCTGCAGCCCGGGCCGGCCCGACGTCACGTCCGGAAACAGGGAGCCACGTGACCGCCGGGGGGGGGATTCGTCAACGCGTCGATCGATACACACCGCTGCGTTAGTCGATACACGCCGCTGCGTTAATCGATACACGCCGCTGCCGCCGCTTTAATATTCACCGACATCTCGGCAGAGAAGTGCAGTTTTATCGCAATGACATTACCTGCCGCCAGGGGGCGCCACCGCTACGAGCGGCTTTGAGCACCTCTGTCCAGGCAGGAGGTCCGATCAATAAACCTGCTCGTTTGGTTCAATCAGAAGAATCAGACGTGATCTTTTACATCCACTAACGTAGATGAATGCCACTTTGCATTACATTTGAAATAAAAACTAACGTTTATTTACGGTTTTTCAGGCTGGATGTTGCGTTCTTCTTAAGCTTGGCTCCATCGTTAACTCTAGAAATGTTTAAAAATAAAAATATTATTTTAGTTGTGCATCTGTTTATCTTTCGTTTGGCTTTTAAATGACAAGTAAAGTGTTGCAGAGGTGGTTCTCAACAGAGTATTTAGAGATTGAAGAACCGCCTCATTTACCATCGAAAATTGCTTTTCAGGCGTTGAAATAGTTACATTGTTGTTCGAATTTACATAAAATTATTTCATTTCTCTCTTATTTTTTCCAAGGTAACTTCTCTGAGATGTGCTCCAAGTGTAAACCCATACATTCCCAGCGGTTTCCTGATCATCACATGTCTGTTGGCCCTTACTGTTATTTTACTTATTTTCTTGTGAATTAAAAAGAACGTAAGCAGTGACTTCAACATCCGCCAGTGAAATTCTGAATGCTACCGGACCCTTCTCACAATATCGCTTCACTCTCAAAGAAATTGCACCATTATTTATTCACACCGGCACCTCGTCCTTCTGCAGGTACAAGAGCTGCAGCAAGACAGATTTAATGAACTGAGTTTGTCCGTCCTAAAGCTTGTTAATGCTGAATTATTCACAGTTTACTGAAGTCCACTAGAGAGGGGAAACGAGTAGGGGGTGTAGGGGTGTCAACCTGGCTAGTCCCGCTGAGGTAATAGTGAGATCTGGTGGCCACTATATAGACCTGAACAGGAAACTGACACTGCACATACAGCTGAAACCTGAACAAAGGCCTGGAGCCCACCAGGCCGCAGGCAGCATGGCTCCAGGATAGGTGTGACACGGAGCTCGGCTGCAGGAGCTGGTGTAGTCTGATACAGTCGTACAGGCTCACTAACATGGATAAACTGCACGTGAACTGTGAATACTTTACTTATAGGTGCAACGTGTGAGATAGTAGCCGTTCGGGTGAGACTCACTCACGGGTCAGACGTCTCAACATACATATTTACCAGCCTGGTAATGAGATTCAACAACAATCAGAGTCACTGAAAGCATCCGGTGGAAAGAACCCATTAGTACATTTCATAAACTCTTAAAATACCGACTTCTACCGATTCTTTTTATGACTGGTAATAATTGATATTTATTACAGTCGTAAAGATTAAGATCGAACCATTAAAGTGATCAAAGTGTCTGTACTGAATGATGAGTAGGGTAAGTTATTGCAATTTATATTACAATTTTCACTGCATGTATGTGGTTCATTAATTACGCTGGTACCAACATTTTAAAAAGTGACTTATCAGCTATATTTAAGTTTTAGAGAGATCAACAGAGAGAGAGAGAGAGAGAGAGAGAGAGAGAGAGAGAGAGAGAGAGTGTGTGTGTGTGTGTGTGTGTGTGTGTGTGTGTGTGTGTGTGTGTGTGTGTGTGTGTGTGTGTTTGTGTGTGCCATCCATCAGGTCAGCTGCTCCTAAAGCACAGGTGTGCTAAAGAGGCTCATGGCGCCATCCTGAGCTGATCTTAATGGTCCGGTAATCTACCACTAGGGGGCAGCACATGCCATACCACTAAAATCACACGAGCCCGAATCAATACTCAGCTTTTATATATTATAGCTTTCATTACAGGTATGTAAAAGTGAATTGGGGTAGTCTATCAGGTTTCCCTGTTTGTGTGTGTGTGTGTGTGTGTGTGTGTTTGTGTCTGCATCTGTGTGGAGCACCACAATTTATGATACAAAGAAAATAGAGTTTCCAGCGGTACACGATGCACATAATGATACAAAGCTTCAGTTTTCTGTAGTGTGATAGTGGAAAAAAGTACACGCATTCACTGAAGCACAGGCAGATTTTCAAGTTTTCCTAATGTTTACTACTATTTGGAAAACTTTACTATTTCTATTTCTTTGACTTATCTGCACATGCAGACATGTAAGTTGGCAGAATCCCACTTCTACAGAGCAGAACTGTCTGCGCAGTATCTGTCTGCATCGCCGCCGTGGCCAGGCCTCCGTCTGGGTGCGAGTCAGCGCAGGCCCCACCTGCAGGCTCAAGCAGGGAGTGTCCCGCCAACGTGCGTTACATGGGCATCACAAGGACGCTCGCCGTGAAAATTCAAGAAGCCGCCGGTCACCGGACTCGTAAATGCCGGACCCTCGACGGGGCGGGGAAGCGGGTTTTATCGAAATAAAAGCGGTGGCCGTGGCAGCAGAGGCAGGCATTGACAGACACACGGTCCATCATTCATTAATGAGGGGAAGCTACATGCAGACATCATAAGTAGAGGCTGTGGACTCATGCTTGTTGAGGAACAGTGGCGGTGCTGTCATCCCCTGCATTATGGATCGAGTTCCTGCTCTGAGCTCACAAAGCCTATTCAGTCATCCTAACACGCCAGTTAAATCTTTTACGATGTTCTCCCTGTTCAGACTATCAGGTAGCAACATCGCCCATACCTCCAAACCTCTAAAAACACCCAGAGTTATGTTTCCCTTCAGCGATGCGGGGCTGGTCCGGTCCGGTCCGGTCCAGTCCGGCCTGCGTCCCCTTGACCTTGATTCTTCAAGGTCGGTTTGTTATCCCTTAAAGACGGTGAGCACATTAAAGTTTCACACCGACTTAATCAGTAAGGTGAGCCTGACACTTTCTTGATATGAGTTTTTGGTGACAATGAAGCGAGCCCATCAATTATTGACGTCCTCAGTAGACCGCGTGTCCGTCCACAACATCCTATAGTCGCACAAAAATACACCCATGTGTATCGATGTTACGTTCCTTTGGTTATTGTGCAATATTTGTCAGCTGATTCTTTTTGTCCCCTTGAAAGGTAAGTGTGGGGTCTCTTCTGGGGCCGTTGTTATCATAGTAGCTCAGTAGTTCCTTAACTTGTAAAAGGAGAATTTGGGAAGTGGTTCTGCTCTAATTCAACTTTTCCAGGAGTTGTGTCAACACTGAATTTTCCATTCAGCTGTTCACATCTGAGAGCTCAAATCCAGCAATGCAAGATTACAAACCCGAGAGCGTCACAGTGGTGCTCTGGAGTTGCTGGTTCAATTCTGGGATGTTCTCTTTCTCATGTTCTCTGCGTGTCTGACTGGGTGACCTCCATCAGCGCATGCCTCTAGGTGTGAGCGTGTGTGAGTCAATGGTGATGGACTGGTGTCCCGTCCAGGGTGTTATCCCTCACCCAGTGACTGCTGGAATGGATGGATGGGTAGATGGATGGATGGACATTGAATTGAATAGGTTAGAGCCGTCTCATTGGGTGGATCCATTTTCTCCAATCACCAGTCCAGCTTTACGCTGTAGTTTTCCTTTTATTGACGCCATCTAACTACAACACAAACCACCATCAGCTCAGTCACAACTATTCACCTTCACACTCAGACCTGTAAGATTTGTCCCTGCAAGGATGGTCTCCACCCGTCCATCCGTCTGGCACCCCCCCCACACACACACTGCTGGACATTGCTGGTCCTCTGGACAGGTGAAGGCATATTACCTTGGGTCTGATAACCCAGCCGGTCACATTATCTGCGGCTCAATCCAGAGCAGCAGGATCCAGCGGTCAGCACCAACCCTCTGGCTCACGTTTCCTTCCTGCGTCCCGCTCCGTCTCCTGCTGACCCATGACGGGGTCCCCTGGTTTGTGTTACCCACCGGCTTCCCCAACATACCCCCCCCCTCCTCCCTCCTCCCAGGTGAACCTCATGACTTTAGCTCGCCTCATCTGAACCAGGCGCGAGAGCGCTGCTGAGTGTTGCCTCGTGATAATTCCAGGGTCTGCCCCATCACCCTGAGTGGCAGGTGGTGCCTGTAATAGGCAGCTTCTGCCTGTGCTGTTTATGCCATTAAAGCCACAGAAGCGTGGAGACGCCGTGGGAAGGTGTAGTATTTTGGAGCCTCCAGTGGGTGGGTTAAGGGCGGAGTGGTTGTTAATGTTAATCCCGTAGATCCTGCAGGCGCAGGGGATGAAAATGCTGTGTGTTATTTAAAGTCTCTGGGATGTGACATGCAAAGTTGTGGATCTCCTGTCTGAGGAAGAGGGTGGGCCCGATGAAATCGTCTCCTCTTCTACCCCCGAGCAGCCGCGTGGTGGTGGTGGTGGTGGTGGTGGTGGTGGGAGGTACATGAGATGTTAACGTCCTATAGCATTCTGCAGAGTTTGCATGTCCTACTGTCCTGCTGCGTGAGCGTGCACACACACACGCACACACACACACAGCTGACATGAATTCTCAAGCAAGTGTGTCCTGCTCTGGTTCTGATGCGTTTGCATGGATGATCATGTCTGTGTGAGTTCATATTTGATTTTTGCAAATGCTTGGGTTTTCTTTCCCTCTATCTGTGTGTGCATGTGTGTGTGTGTGTGTGTGTGTGTGTGTGTGTGTGCGCAAGTGCTTGCATGTGTGTATTGCCTAGGTTTTAGTTGGGTTTATTTACAAAGCTGAGGTCAGGCGTTACTTGATCCTGCTGTGATGACACTCAGGTGATCGTCAAGGTCAACTCTCCTGCTTTTTTCTGAGCTATATCTCTATAAACACACACACACACACACACACACACACACACACACACACACACTTGTTTCACATCACTCTGACACTGTAAGATGAATTAAGGTCTGTTTTTTTTCTGTCTTTCTCTGAGACCTCTGGAGTCAGAGGAAAATTCACAGATCAGATTTCAAGTGGAAAGTAGGACACAAATTCCTCCATGTTTGTATTTTATTGTTTTATTTTCTAAGACATTTGGTAAATTTGACTTCTGTCTTGGACATTCAGCATTTCAGCTTGCTTAAGACGTCCGTCAATCAAAAGACGCTTGTCTGTGGACCAGCAGGAGCTTTGAAAAGTAGAAGTTTAAAGTTTTTCATTGCAACAGATTGTAAAAGAGTGAAGTAGGACTAACACAGCTCTTGCAGCTTTGGAATGGAGGCGGAGACGCTTAGGATGAAACCATGGCATGGAACTCTGCGGAGACCAGAAACAGTGTCAGGCATGTGATGATTCTTCAGTTTTTCAGGTGTCGATTATGGCAGATGTGGGGTTCAACTCATCGGCTCACCATCTGCACCGATTCTCCCGTCGCTGTCGTCGTCGGCGACGGTCAGGAAGCCCTTGGTCTCCTTTTCTGTCAGGATGCGGGCGCCAGGACAAAACCTCTGGAGGAAAAATCTGATGGAAAAGACGGGTTTAAATTAGCGACGGTGCTGAGAATGAAACAAGACGGTCGATCCCTCTTTGTATTGCAAATTCAAAAAACAACAAATTTGGGAAAAGTGATGATGATGTTGATGATGATGATGATGATGATGATGATGATGATGATGATGCTGATGACTCACTTGAGCTCTTCCTCCTCAATGTAGCCGCTGCCATCGTTGTCCAGGATGGCAAAGACCTTCTTGATGTCTTGGGGGCTCTTCTTGGAGAGGCCACACATCTGGAAGAACTTCTTGGGGCAGAAGCTGTCTGGTGCTGCACACACGATGTAAACAAAAGGAGCTCTGTTGTCTTTTCTTTTTTTAAAATCATCATCAGACAATTTAAATAAGCTTCTTTTTGGAAATAAGGAAACAATGTCTGGTCAGTCAATATCTTGATTTTCTACCTTTAAATGATCAATTAAATCATCCAATTTTCGTATTTCACAACCTTACATGAACCTATGTCTCTTTTACTCCACATCTTTCGAGGAAAAACGTTGTTGTGCGTCCGTGACTGACGGAAATTCACCAAGGCTTTCATTTCCAGACACTGACAAAATGGAAATATAATCGATTTAGCCCCACAGCAACAAGGAAAAGAGATTTACCTTGGCAGGCCTTGATGGCGCTGTCGATGGCGTCGGCGGGGAGGATGGATGACAGAGACATTTTTATTTCTGTGGGAGAAACAGTCAGACATTAACATGTGCGGGCGTACCCGTGAGCGGATCACTCAAAGAACTGTGAAAGTTGCGGAAAATAGAAGATAAAGCCTGTAGTTTCATCCCTATCCCACGCAAACGCTTCCCTTTTTACGCACACGTTATGCCTTAAAGTCTGCGCGACAAAGCGCGCTGGATAGGCTCCGGAACGCATCTTTCGGAAGGACAAGATGTAAAAAAAGAAAGAATAAAAAGTGAATCGGGAGCACTTACCGTGTTAAAGGGAGTTCTCGCCCGGTCTGTGGTCCAGCTGAGAGGTAAGGCTCTGTGGTGACTGCTGTCTGTCAAGGCGGATTTATATAGGTCTGAATGCAGTGACAATGGGGATCGCTTGAGTTACCTGTCTGTGGATCAAATTCTCACCGCCCGCCCCTGATCCAGTTTCCCGGCTAACTAATTAACCTTTACTATTTATAACGGCCAGGGACCGAAGGCAGCGACCCTGGACATCTGTAACGACCTTGTAAAGAGCAAATTAAGTTGAAAAAAGCTGTGTTCTCCGCCCCACCCCGCCCCGCGCTTCTTCCTGTCATCCACCATCCAGCCACCCTCCTCTTCCTCCCCCCGCTCACATCTAAAGTTCTATAGAATCAACGAGGCTGAGGCTGCAACCTCGCGTTTGCATTCTGTCCCCCATCACGCAGGTATCCTTTTACGAAAACGCAGCAAATGTGCCAAATTAAAGTGAATCATGGGGGGAGTAAAAAAAAAAAAAAAAAGCTCTTTCTGCCCGATTTGATCTTTGGCACCTAAAGGCGTCCCTGACTTTACAACAGCGCTGAGGTTGTTTCTGGCCGGATTTGACCCGAATTCAGACTTTATAACCACAAAGTCACGAACTGTCATCAGTGAAACTCATCGATGCTGAATGTTGTCACATACTGAAGGGGACATCGCGCTGAATCGCCTTGTCAACTGTGCTGATTAAGGGATCGAGGAGTGCTGTCAGTGTCCTGTCCCGCCTTGACGGTGATGATGATGCATTATGCGCAGTGTCACGCACATCACACCACCTCCAGGCAGAGGTAATTTTCACAGAGGTCACCGATTCACATCTGTGCTTCCAGTTTCCCCGTCCGCCCGCCGGAGTATCGATTCATTTCATCCTCTCTTCACTTCTGACTGAGTTAGATGCTAATAAATAAGGTTTATCTCGTTTGACAGCGTGCGTGTGCCCCGTTCTTGGAGATGACAGATACGCAGAGATGTGCAGCGAGTTGGAATCGAGCCGGCGTTAAAAATTGCGTGTGAAACGTTGGATGTTTGATTAGTTGACAGTCAGGCATTTGATAGTTTCTGACAGGAGTCCTGTCTCCTGCAACCTGACACTCGGGGATATCCTCAAGCCCAACCAAAGCCAGGGGCGCGGCAGCCGCCGGCCACCTTCTTAGAAGGATGAGCGCGCTTTTACGCGTCAGCTGTTGACCGTGAGCGGCGCAGTCTGCGGGGAATGGCCCTGGTGAGGCGTCGCGACTCTTATTTACATTTCGTTAGTCGTGGTTTCTACAGTTTGACAGGTTTTTGTTTGTTTGTTTGTTTGTTTTTTAAACTTGACACTCGAACCTGCGCTTTGGGCCCGAATTGCGCGCTTCTATCTGCTACTGTCAACATTTAAATCCAAGTGAAGTGTCAGCTCAGTTGTGATGTTTCTCCATGTCTACATGGAGCTTTATTATTAAAGAGAAACCCAATCATCTCAGGAAGAAACAGAGAGGTCACCGGATGGAGGGCAGAGGTGGGGTTTTACCTTCTCCTGGAGCATGATGTCACGCGCCACGGTGATCCCTCACAAACTATACAGTTACTGCGATCATATGTTAATGTTCTTTACTTTACATCCCTGGCCCTATAGATTTCCCCTTCTCCTCGACTGAGTTGACTTTTTTGGCTCCTGGACTTAAACGTAATTAATGTACCGCCATCTAGTGGCCACATAGTGGAACTCTGTGACGGCGGGAACTCGAGGAAACATTTATAACATTTATACATTAATTTATATGATTTTCACTGTTAAAGTAATTCGTTTGTTTTTAGCTTATATTAATGGAGAAAAATATGCTTACTTAAGAAGTGATTTGGTGATAAATTACATATATATCCAGAAGCAGTAGTATTACTTTTATGTAAATATGCGTATACGATGTATACGCTCCATTCATATTCATGCAAATAACGTAGTGCCTGCAGAAAAAAACCCACACCATAGCAAAAGAATCTTTATTCTTTTTCTTTTTTTTTAAAGTTCGTTCCTGGAAAGTGCATCGTAGGTTTTACAGTAAGCAAAATTCTCATTTAAGACATGAACACAACCGAGCGACATTCACAATCATCAGTTTGGACAGTGTGTTGCATAGACGTCTCTTCACTATAATGTATAAAAATGATCTATATTCAGATGAAAGGGCGAGGAGGGGGCGGAGTTGTTCCATCAGAGCTGGTGTTGTTGGTCAGCTGCCACTTTATGCCTTAACCAAGTCTACAAACTCTGCAGGAGGACACACACATAAATGATTAAGCAACACTGCAGGCGTCACAAACGAGAGCAAAGGAGCATCGCAGATACCCTTAGAGCCGATCTTGCCGTCACCGTCGGTGTCCCCGGCCTTCAGGAAAGCGGCGGTCTCGGCGTCGGTCAGTGGGCGGGCGCTGGCCTTGAAATTCTGCAGGAAAAGCCTGCAGAACAAAAAAAAAAAAAAAAGTGAAATCGATGCATTCAGCATACGCATGGCGTCGCCTTTGACGCGCCCGTGTCTCTCACTTCAGCTCCCCCTCCTCGATGAACCCGCTCTTGTCCTGATCGATGATGTGGAAGGCCTTCTCCAGCTCTTCCCCGGACTTCCCGGCCAGCCCGCAGGCGGCGAAGAACTTCTTGTGATCGAATGTGCCATCACCTACAATCGATCCGGTAAAATATTCTTATATTGCGCTTATTCTTATTAAATAACAGTAGTGCCACTAATAATAGTCACCTTTGCACGCTTCCAGGGCTGCAGTGACGTCAGCATCTTTCAGGGTACCTGAGAAAGACATTTTGATCTACAGGAATAACAGCAAAGGAATTAGTTTTATGTTTTTGTCTTTTCATCTTTCCTTTATTATCTTTTGTTTTAGGTGGAAATTTGCTCAGAGCCAGCGTCTGTCAAAAACACACGCACACCACACACACACACCCACGCACGCACACACACACACACTCATCACTGCTTATGTTTCAACCAAAAAAAAAGATGATAACATTCCAAAATGCAAGGAAATATATTGGATTTCTGAGTTTCATATTTTTTTCTCCGTAGGTGCAGCTCTGCCCGTTAAAATAGTCCAGATCACCACGAAAGCCAAAAAAAAAAAAAAAAAAAAAAGCGGTGCTCGGGACTCCTCTCGTCTGCTCCTCCGAACTCACCTCGGTCTGTCCTTGCTTTGGTGGCTAAAGGATGACACTGACAGGACTCCGGTCGGCTGCAGTGATTCGCCCGCCGCTCCCCCTCACCTTTTATAGGTCGGCGCCGCCGGCAGCCGCAGGGTTAAGACAACCGACACCCGGCGGAGGTGGGCTGCGTGTGGAGGGGGCGACAATCGGGCCGGGCGGGGGTCTATTTTAGGTTTCATACATGAAGACGCTTAAAAGGTGCGTTTGAAGAAGTCTTTAGTATGTCCGTAACGCTAAGAATAGGTCTGTGCATTACTGCAGGACCAACTGGGAGTACTGGGGAGCGTGCAGTAACTATAAACCTTTATGAAAGCGAGGCTAGAAGCATGCAGACTGGATATAAATATTATTTTTATTGACTAGTAAACTTTTTGGAGATTTTTTGAGCGGTGAACCAGAGCGGTGGGACTTCGGCCTGTAGGTGGCAGCGCCGCCTGGAGGAACCCAGACTGGTCCACGCTGGTGCCACCCGATAGTGCCGGGGCTTTACAGACAGCTGACTTGCAGTCTCCCCCCCACCCCCCACCCCCCTCCACCCCGACCATTCCCAAACCATTTAAAACCTGCCCTTTAACGCTCCTCCTGTCGATGCTCGTGTAAAGAAACCCGGCGTTTTTCTGAAGAGGCGCATCGCCTTTCCGCGCCGGACGCGTTGAGAGCCCGGCGCCGCTAAAGATCTGAGCCCCCCCCCCCTCCCCTGCGTCAGATTCCACTTGCTGAAAGCCCGCTGATGTCAGGGCAACTGTTATTACCCCCCCCGCGTTGCCACAACACGTCACATAATTGACTGGGAAGCAGTTGGTGAAGAGAAGGACTTTGGAAGACGCCGGCTAATTACGCGGCGCATGACAGCTCTCTGGGCAGCGTGTTAGCGAAGCCCCTGGGCCTCCCCCTCTGTGTCTGCAGGCTCATGGCCTCTGGCCAATCGCCCCCCCCCACTACCACCACCACCACCACCACCACCACCACCACCCTGCGCTCCTGCAGCTCACTTTAATTGCCTCTCAGCGCGCCCTGGATGTTTGATTCGTTGCCAGGCGGTTCTGAAAACCCGCCTCGGCGCAGCGGAAAAGCAAAAAGACGATTGTCCCGAGGGAGATGACTTCAACACCAAAAGAGTATTTATTCCTGGTTTTTCACTCATCCTCAAACATACGAGGCAGATCGGTTTTGTTTCGTTTTCGTCCGAACATTGAAAACATCTGGAGGTTCACAGTGTTGTGTGTGTGTGTGTGTGTGTGTGTGTGTGTGTGTGTGCTCCATGCTGAGAAGCATCAGTCCACAGGCGACTCATAAATAAGGTATAAAAATATTCTTTGAGCTGGTGGTCACTGAACGCGGGGGGGGGGGAGGAGGAGGTCGCAGCTCCGTGAAAATGAAGGAGGTCCTGGTCGATGGAAGCTCACGCCTTCACCAGGGTGGCGAACTCTGCGGGGGGGGGGAATGGAAGTTAACAGGGGACGTCTTAAAGAGGTGGGGAAAGCATCTGGGATAGGGGGGGACGGGGGGGGACGGGGTCGGGCCTCACCTTCCACTCCGATCTTGCCGTCGCCGTCGGTGTCCCCGGCAGACAGGAAAGCCTTGGTCTCCTTGTCGCTGAGCGCTCTGGCAGAGGCAGAGAAGTTCTGCAGGAACAGCCTGGAAGGAGGAAAACGAGAGTCGATCAGGGTCGGAACCTCACCCCCCTCACCCCCCACCCACCCCCCCTCTTCCTGGGGCGTCTCACTTCAGCTCGTCCTCCTCAATGAAGCCGCTGTTGTCCTGGTCGATGATGGAGAAGGCCTTCTTGATTTCGTCGGCGCTCTTGCCGGCCAGGCCGCACTTCTTGAAGAAAGCCTTGTAGCAGAAGGAGTCGGCAGCTGGAATACACACGCACGCACGCACGCACGCACGCACGCACACACGCACAGAGGTTTGACAGCGTTTGGGCCAGCGCGGCAGAGGTGCCCAGGTGTGGATGCTCACCTGAGCAGCTGTCCAGAGCTGCTTTCACGTCAGCGTCACTCAGAATACCAGCGAAGGCCATTTTTAATCCTGGGGGGGGAGAGAAGACCGGAGATTACAAACCGTCGTAAATCCGGCTCAGCGGCGGGAGCCGAATTCAGAGAATGTTGACAGTCCGTCAGCAGCTAATTTTAGACCATCGTGAGCTCATCCGGCGTCGTCTATTTTTTTATTTTTTTAAAGAGAACCGGAGCCAAGTATTGAGCAGGTGTTGAAAGTTGCGCAGCGGCAGCGGGGTAGACAGGATGAGGAAGGATAAACGCTACTTTTATCACTCAATCAACAATCTCCTCCCTGAAAGCATGACCTCTGACCCCCCCCGCCCTGATAAACCCACACTCCCGTGTCAGGTGATCGCATTAAACGTCAGAGGGCGTCCAGGTAGGAGAACATGCATCATCCGTCAGCGTCGATCCTCGGAATGCCCGTTTCGAATTCCTATCCCACCGATTCAATCGTCCTGCGGTCCCGAGTGTGTTCTGGCTCGCCTCCCCCGCTACAGTAATAGTCCAGGGGGAGTTCCTCGTCCGGATGGGTTTTCCTCCCGGTGTAGCGTGCGTGTCGGTGCGCGGGGCCGTGCGGGAGCTCTGCGCACTCACCTTTTGCGCTGCGCTGAGGCGAGTGAAAACCAAGGCGGGTGAATGCGCAAGGCCGCCGTTCCCGGCTCTTATATAGCCCCCAGCAACACCATTTACAGAGCTTTGGGGTCTCCGTATCAGGTACCAAGATGCGCGGGTTTCGAAAAAATGTGTCAAGTGGTCCGGATCTATTTCTAGGCGAACAAACAGGGACGTGTGAGGAGGCCTATAGCGAGAGCGGGTGTAACCCGAGCGGACGTCGAGCGACATGTTCCTCTCGAGTGATTTACGCCCAACATTCAAGATGCTGATATCGACGTCCTGGCCCTCGCCGCGGGCTTTTATCGAAGCGGATGGAGGTGTCAGAATGGTTACACCTCGCGGCCTCATAGTCGCGTCGAGAGCGCGCCAGGAGACGCCGCCACGTCGGCTCCCCACCCGAGCTCCGCGCACCGGCTGAATTCGCGGCGACAAAATCGGGCTCGTCCGAGGCGAGGGACGATCTTTCGCGCCTGTGCGTTAAATCACGTCGTCATGTAATTTCGACTTTATGGTTTAATGTTGAAAATGCGCCGGTGACAGTCGGAGAGAGGCGATCACGCTCCAGTAAATCACCAGAAGCGGAGCGTGCCGATCATATCTCGATTTTCTTAAACGATCTTGGACGCTTTCAGTTATATGACTCAAAAAGTCATTTCCATGCATTTAAATTAAGCTTATTAATTTGATTAAAAATGACTGTTTGTTTAAAAACGAGGGCTAATTAATACACTGCTAGATAAGGAAATGTAGGATGTGAAATATTCCAACCAAACAAACCAACAGGTTTTATATCAGTAGATGTAATCGTGTCATTAATCTGAATAAAAAAAATCTCACAAACACGGACAGCAGGTTAAGCAATTTTATTAGCTTTTGTCTTATATTCAGCGTGCATGCCCTCTCAATTCTTCTCGTCATTTTGTGTCTCATCCCCGAGGAGAGCAGCAGGTATAGGCAGGAATGGTCTGAGGTTTCTGGGTTTGCTATGGAGCAATCCGGAATGTCAGGATCTCTTCGGTATTCCATCGCCTCATACGAGCGGTCTTCATTTCAGGATGTCACAGAACTCTGGAAGAGGAGGAGGAGGAGGAGGAGGGGGGGGCAGTCAGGGATCAGGGCAGGGATTCCTTCAAGCAGGATGTGGGCGTCATGTGACATTTCCGCTGATGTGAATGATCTTTATTTGTTTTGTGCCCCTGAGATCGTTCTCCGTGTGCTCCTTTCAGACATTTCAGCACTGAATCGTGGACAGCTCCAGGCGCCAGACCACGGCCTCTCTCTGCCGCTGCCTTTTTTCTCCACGGACGCACACACACACACACACACACACACACACACACACACACACACACACATATACGTTCCCACCTTCCATCCCGATCTTCCCGTCTCCGTCTTTATCAAGTGCCGCCATCAAGGCCTTGGTCTCAGCCGCTGTCAGCTCTCTCGCCCCCGGAGAGAAATTCTGAAGGAACCGCCTGACGTGAAAATGGAAATCAGGGATAAGTTCAAGCTCACACTGAAGCACACACACACACACACACACACACACAGTCCATACTTGAGCTCCTCCTCCTCAATGTAGCCACTCTTGTCTTGGTCCAGAACCGTAAACACCTTTTTCCCAACATCCTCGGACGCCCCGTTCAGCCCGACTTGTGCGAAGAACGACGAGAAGTCAAAAGTCCCAGGATCTGCAGAGCGATTGAGGAAAAATGAGAGAGAAAGAGAGAGAGAATGGTAAACAGAAATGTCATATTTTCTGTTTTTCCACCAGCGGTGACATTTATTACCCCCCCCAGCGCTTCATGGCATGTACCATATAGATTTTTATTGCTTGACAGTTAAAAGCACATCAAATTTGACTTATGGGAATCTAAAGCTCCTGAAACGGGCCTGCTGGGAAGTGCATTCCTTCATTATCCGGACTTCCGTGACATAAATCAAAACATAAAAACGGCTTTAAAGTTAAAGATATGGAGTCTGGGATTTCACAAATCGGTGCCAGCGGTGGGGGTGTTCTCTTGCTTAGGGGGCACATAAGTGCTGACATTTGAAATCCGCTGGAGCCGTTTCAGCTGTGTTTGCTTTATCATGCAAACGTAATTACCCAGGATAAATTATTGAGCGCTTAGGGATTTGTGGGCAGCGTAGCTTGTGCGTGGCTGAACATAAACATTCAGGTGTCTGGCGGTACACGCCCTCCTGCTGCCTAGTAACCTGCAGGCTCCCCATCACCACTGTGAAACAACAAAGCGTTCCCTGGTGGGAGAGGGCCTCTGAATGGATCTCGGACCCCGAATCAGCACTTCTTTTATTCGAGCGCATGTAAATGTAAATGTAAATGTAACGGCACCAAAGCGGCTTCAACACTTCAAAGGAGGATGCAATCATCAAAGCAGAAAACAAGGCGATTGGAATTCCCAGGGAAAGTGCAAATAGCTCACATTAAACTTTAACTACAGCTCATGAGCACATGTGTTTCAGAGAGTGTGCCAGTATGAGTGTGTGTGTGTGTGTGTGTGTGTGTGTGTGTGTGTGTGTGTGTGTGTGTGAGAGGTTTGACTCACCGTGACAAGCCTGAACCGCAGCCTTGATGCTCTCGTCACTCAGCATCTCTGCAAATGCCATGGTCTTCCTGCAGCTGCCTGGGGGATACAAACACATGCAAAGAGGGAATGCAAAGTGACTGTTGCAGGTGCTTGACGCTGTCAGGTAGCGGCCGCTGTCACACGAGATCGATCTAACGGAAGCGTTCCTGCGTGCGTTAATGCCCCGGGTGCTAAACAACTCTCAGATCTGCCTGTCAGCCTGCTGGGCTTTATCATCGATCTGTCAGCGGTCACCACACATTTGCCCCCAGATTTGGAGAGGAGCTCAGTACTCACCCCGATTATCTGTCTGTGATGCAAAGATCTCTTTGTCTCTCGCTGCTTCCTGGTCCGGAGTGCAAGGAGCCACCCGATGTATCTGTCCTCAAACCCAGGGAGACCCCCCCCACCCCCCACCCCCACGCCTCAGCCTGCCTCCTCCTCCTTCATCAGTTAATCAGAGCACATAATTTTCTCACTCACTATGTTCTGCAAACACATGCAAAAAGCACATGCATAGTAAGATATAAGGAGGATAAAACACTTTAATTGAATAAAGATACGGACCCCAGAGGGAAATTCAGAGCAGATGTGGTAATCATTATCAACTGCTGAAGTCAGATTGACATCACAAAAAGGTATCGCATTCATGTGAAAGTCTGATTTTTTTTATAAATTAATACGTGCCCTTTACTGAGTCCAAAAATGAGTATAATTTCCATTCACCAGCCTCTGAGTTTTGGGAACATGCAAAGGAATGATCAATCATGACATTACAATGATCAAGCAATTTTCCATTTTTCTGTGGCAACTTCTACTTCTTACTCATGACTTTGAAATTGGCTGGCTCATTATGGATTCTGATACCCATTTATTCATAAGTATTGATTATCTGAACAGTCAATGTTCATCCCAGTAGAGATGAGCCAAAAACGACAGGGAACCGTATAGGTAAATGGGTGCTATGATGATTGCTTTTTAAGTTGCTAGGGGAAATCTGTAAAGAACTAGCAGAGGATGGTTTCGATCCATCGACCTCTGGGTTATGGGCCCAGCACGCTTCCGCTGCGCCACTCTGCTCACTCTGAGTGGAAAAATAGCTAATGGAGAACAGGAAGGCAACATGAACAGTGTGCACAGTATGTATGTATGTATGTATGTATGTATGTATGTGTGTGTGTGTGTGTGTGTGTGTGTGTGTGTGTGTATGTATGTATGTACGTACGTATGTATGTGTGTGTTTGTTTGTATGTGTGTGTATGTATGTATGTATGTGTGTATATATATTTGAGGAAAGTGACACATAAATAAGTGTGCACTGTGTTTATGCACATGAACAAGCATAGTTATGTATGTTCGTACGTATGTATGTACGTACGTACGTATGTATGTATGTATATATGTATGTATGTATATGTGTATGTATGTGTGTGTATGTATATATGTGAGTGTGTGTGCATGTGTATATTTATATATGCATTATCAATAATAAATAAACAAAGGATTAATAGTATTTTTGTTTTTTCTGTGATTTATAATGGGCAGGTATGTTCTATGAGGACCGTCATGTGGTTGACAGGTGACACAGCGATGACAGGCACACTCAACTTTGATTGGCTGTCACGGGTCCCTGCGGTTGTCCTGTGCTGTGATTGGCTGGAGGACCTGCCCGTCAGTCGCCTCTCCCGCCCCCTTCCCTTGATGTGACGTTGAGCAGGAACATGGCGCCTCGGTGGAGAGCTTGTTTCCTTGCTGACAGGGCTTATTGATTAACTCATCCCAGACGTCTACGACCGAATAGCCTTCACGGCCGTGTACAAAAATGACGGGTGGTGGCGAGGGGAGGCCGCACCTTCCGCCTGTACGGACGCTGGATCGCTATGTGTTGTAGCGGCGCTCGGTTTGTTACGGCCAAATTGTTAGCATCGGAATGCTAACTGACGCTAGCGCCGAGGCTAACAGCGAGCCGCCGATGCTAAATACACCGAAAATATGCTCATTCGCGTAAGCTGCACAGACGCTAAATGGACTGTCATTGATACAAAGCTGAAATAGGACAAAAGCCGCCCGTGTGCTCTGAAGGACGACGATCCGGTGGACGAGGGTTTAGCCGGGCTCGAGGATGAGGAGCCGCCGGGGAGGCGTGTTGTTGCCGGGGACCGGGCTCCTCCTGTCGCTGCTCTGCCTGGCCACAGGTGCCCCTGTGCTCCAGCCTCGCCTACCAGGTGAGATCTATGTGGCGGGATTATGTCGCCGCTGCCGCCCTCAGACGTCCACCTGCTTAGCCCCTCGCTTTAGCATCGTGGAGCTAACAACAACCCATTTCCTGTCTGCTCAAACTGCCGGATCGCTCGATCTCTCTCTCTTTCTGCTCCAGTTTCTTCAAATGACAGCATCTACCTTTACCCATTGATGTTGTACTTGCAATGTTTTTTTTATGGAATAATACTTTGTTGATCGTATTTTAACTCAAAGCGTAACCGGCTAATTATTAACTAGTCCAGTTAAATTTTGATTGACATTCAAAGCTTACAAATCTGTCGGCACCGTTTGTTCACCTAAGTTAATATATAGCCTATTTTAACTGCTAGTTAACAGCCTTAAAAACCTTTCAATGGGCTTAGTCCATTCTTGACATTTACCATGGGACAATAGGTGGTGACACCCTGGTGTCCCTACATAACAGTTTATTTCCGGGATTATTTTAGTTTAAGTTGTCCATATTTTCCACGTACCCCCCAGACCTGTTATTTCTGCTGCTTATGAAGTCACTGGAGGGGTTTCACCTCTCAGTTTTGCAGTAACCTGTAGTTGAGACAGGGTACAACCTAAGCTGTGAATGAGTGATCGTACTGGATTACTGCATTAGGACGGTGTGGACAGGGTTGGTAATGTATAATCATAAGACATTCTAAGCTTATCGTCTTAGTCAATGATTACCAGTAGTGATATTTGCTTATGTCATGCAGCGTGAAGATAATCATTCAGTTTGAGCAAGATTTTTATTGTTCTATTGCGCCCTGTAAACTGTTCTTTGGCCTATTTTTTGTTTTCATCTTATTTTAGGATTCAGATGCTTTGTTTTTGTGAATGGTTGTGCTTTATAAGACATAAAAATGATTGAATAACATCTTAAAGAAAATCTCTGGTTAACGGCACATTGTACAACTTAGACATCAATTCAGATAAAGTCTAAACTTCAATTAAAAGTCCATGCCTCTAGATGCCAAGCAGAGCAGATCTAGAGCATCTTGGGAAAGTATGTGATGTGAAGACAAACCCTTCATGTGATACTAGAGGCAGGAAATCATTGACACTCCAGGTGATGCTTTTCTGGGGACTGATCATTGTGATTGGCCGCCAAAACAATCTTAGACAATGTGGTACTTACCTCTCTGTCATCCAGTCATTTGGCTTAATTTTTAGTGGATTAAAAAAAAAAACTGTTGACAATATCATTCTTCATCCTGTGCCTTAAAGTGTTTTTTTTCCTGTTGTGTTGCGATGTGTTGTGGTGGGATGGATCTGCAAATTGGGTCAGCTACCCCTTTTTGCAAGTGCTTCGTGAAATATGCAGCGGAACTAAAATAGGGCCTCGCAGCTCCCTGACACTGGTCCCAACAACCTATGGAGGCATTTTGTGTTGTTTTTATTCATAAAGCATGAGCAAAGCGAAGCCGTCCCACGTAGAGCTCACACGAGCCATCGGCTGGTTTTTCTGTCTGACTGGTGCTACGGCTTCTCCCCTAGTCTGGCGCTGCCCGGACCCCCTCCGCTCTGCTGAGTGGTCGGGTGTCGGTATTAAAATAACTGCCTGACACCACTGCCAGATCTTTTTCACAAGACTGAGCAGAACCTTTCAAGTCCAGATCAACACTTTTTTCAGGCTCATTTGAATTCCCTGTGACAAAAAGTGACTGTAACATAAAGGTATATAAGCTGACTGCATCATCTTCAATTAGAGAAAATACTGTGTGATTTGTGCATTTTATGGGATTATTTCTTAGGTTGGTGACTGAGGTTCTTTGCATCTGTATAACATTGAGACACAGATAGAAGTGGATTAAAGGGATATCCTCTTCCCCCTGACTGATGATAATGATGATTTAGAGCAGGAAGCCATTGGTGCTTATATTATGAGCTGCACTTTCCTCTCTGCACTGTCTGGAAACAGCTCTTGTATACTCTTATACAAGAGCTGTTTTCCTAATCTGGCCTGACCAGACTGTACCACCTCTCTGCCTGTTAGCTCTTTGATGAAAACAGACCTCAACAGAAAGACCACATTTGTAGCAACAGAATATTCAGTATGCCATCATGCTTCTTCAAGCTGGATCTAGTGGAAACCAGCATAAACAGATAATAGAACGGCACAGAAAGAGCTGATGCTTTACTTCTAAACAGTCACACCCATTCAGCTGAAGGTCTGTCTAGACTTGTTTTGATGAGAGAAGAGAAGCTCCAGGTTGTGACTGCCAGTGATTTGTCATGGAAGGCAGATTTTGTTTTAAATACACAGCACAATATCTTTTGTTGTAACTGATTTTCTACTGCGGACCAGTGTCTAGAGAATCTCCCACGTGCTGCCAAGTTAGTTTAGTCAGACATCTCGAACTGGGTGCACCAGTACTCTCTTGATTCTCACTCACTACTAATACCATCAAACTCCCTCATGCCAGCCTCCCCTGCCCTTTGTTTCAGCATCAGATATCTAGATATTGTTCACCATATTTTGTGTCTGTTTTCCTAATTTCAGGTGGAGACACAGGGGACACGCTGTCCCCGTCCCTCGGTGTGTCCCTGGTGGTGTCGCTGATGGCTCTTGTGGCCTTTGTGGTGTTGCTAGTGAACTGTGTGACCTGCTGCAAAGAGAGGGAGATAAACTTTAAGGTGGGAGACCTTAAACAACATCCAGTCGAGGACACACCTGATAGAGTGAAATTACATCATGCTGTTTTTACTGTCTCCATTTTTTTTTTTTTGTGGAAGCAGGAGTTTGAGGACCACTTTGACGATGAGATTGACTTCACTCCACCAGCAGAGGACACGCCTTCTATGCAGTCCCCAGCTGAGGTGTACACTCTTGCCGTGTCCCCCGTAGCCCTTCCCGGACCGCCGCACCTCCAACCTCCTGGCCGCATCACAGGTAGGAAGCGTGTGCTCTCAGAGACTCTTGGATCACCGAGTCTCTGAAATGATCCAACCAACAACAGATGCGTCGGCCCCACTTTTTATTAGCAAACGTCAGTATAGAGGTGTTGATATTTCCGAGTTCATGATGTGGGAAACCGCGTTTAAGTTGCTTTTTGGTTGATTTCACAGAGGGATCCCCAGGCTTTCAGGTCGCTCGCCACAACCTGAGCTACATTCAAGAGATCGGCAACGGCTGGTTCGGACAGGTATCGGTACATTTCTTTTTAATTAACCTTCCTTCGCGGTCCTCTGGTAACACGTAGTTGTGTCTTGTCCGTCTGTCTGGTAACAGGTTATTTTGAGCGAGCTCTACACAGATTCGGGGGGAACCAGAGCTGTGGTGAAGGAGTTAAAGCCTAATGCAAGTTCCAAGGAGCAGAATGATTTCTTACAGCAGGGTGACCCATACAGGTAAACTCCTCACAGACCAGACAGGTGCTGCCTTCGTGTCATCTGCCGTCAAAGAGGCTTCACGGTGTTCTGTTTGTTCAGAGTTCTGCAGCACCCAAACATCCTCCAGTGCCTAGGACAGTGTGTCGAGGCCATCCCCATCCTGCTGGTCTTTGAGTACTGTGAGATGGTGAGTCTGGACTGTCTGCACTGTGTTTTCTCTTTCACGGTTGTTTATTGGATGAAATTGTGTCTTCGGGTTGTGTGAACGCTCTTGTGAAATGTTCCTTTGTGAACAAATGTGGGTAGACCGACAGATAATCACTTTACCGTGTCAGCCAGTCCTTCACTTAGCCGCATTCGTTAAATGCGACATTTGAGATTTAGCCCTCAGCTCGCCGTTAAGCTCAAAGATTTAGAGACGGGTCTCTTTTATTTAAATACTGACCAGCCAGAAGTCACAGCTGACCCAGATTAATCCCAAATTAGCCCTTCACATTTTAAAGTCACCCAGGCTTCACCCTGGAATCTTATTCATTTGCTTTCTCAAAGTGGCTTTGGTGGGAGCTGCCGCATCTCCTCACCCTCTGGACCCCTCCATCCCGCAGAAGTCACATAGCAAGTTAAAGCCCAGGACTTCTCACATTCCCACTTTACCCAGTAAAGCAACAGGCTTCGTTTACACTCCTCTGGTGTCAGCGCTACCCTTGCACTAGATGCTGTGTTTGTGCATTTTTATGGGTGGCAGCTTGTGTGTATTGGACATTGCTGAATTCATTCTAAAGTAAACAAAGTTGTTCTTAAATAACCTCATGCGCATACATGGATGAACGCGGCCATCTAAATTGTTAGTTTTTAATTCTAACACACTCAGGCCTGGTTCTGTGTTGAATAATAATTTAAGGAGCACTAGTCAGTATTTGTGGTTGAGGTAGCTTCAGTTTTTAACAGCTTGCCTCATATTCATAAAACTGGCCTTCAAAAATAAAACGAACACCACCAGAGCGCGATCTGTGCCGTGGTCTTCATTCCCACTCCTTGGCTGTTAAACCTGCCCAGGTCAGGCCACAGGTCCCCGCTAAAGAGTCTGACAGGGGATAGAAATAAGTCAAGGTGAATGGCTTATCACAAGTTTGTGTGAGCCATGAGGGACGATAATGTGATGAAGACCACATCCTGTCTGTTGAAAGCGATAATGTGTGAGGGTGAGTAACTGATGGATGCCAATGCTTGCCATCCCTAACTGGATAAAGTGTTTGGAGGCCTTCATCCAAGTCCTCAAAGGTATTGTTCTAAAGAATAGGCTTGACTGTCCTTCAGCATACCCTGGTTGCCCCTACATGCTTAAAAGTAACAGTGTGAAAACACCCTCGCCAGGTTGAATTTATATGAAAACACCGCAGTTTTAATGGCAGCTGTTCAGGTGCTGTCACTCATCCTCAAGATTTTGAAACACGAAATGCGACACTACAGCTGCATGGCGAACAAGACGGACTCCTTACGGCCAGCGCGGTCTGACGTTCCCTCTGACAACCTGGTGATTGATGGTGGTTATTCCGCCCCGTATCACCCGTGCAGGGTAACCCTGACTCAAACAGTTTTAGCCATCAGAATACATTAAGCAACTACTGCAAGAATTTCACATACCAAATAGTGAGTGACAGCTTCTAATGCACGGGTCTCAGTCGCCCGCCTTCGGATCAGCGTCCCTCGCTTGGCCATTGATCTCTTTTATTTATTGCTGTCATTAATGCATTAATTCTGGCTATGCTGTGAAACTATTCCTCATATTACCATCCTGTGGTTAATTGA
The DNA here is from genome assembly GCA_911728415.1 of Lagocephalus sceleratus. Classification (NCBI taxonomy): domain Eukaryota; kingdom Metazoa; phylum Chordata; class Actinopteri; order Tetraodontiformes; family Tetraodontidae; genus Lagocephalus; species Lagocephalus sceleratus. The sequence goes on from CAJVRN010000052.1 coordinate 882,428, forward strand.
GGTTTGCTGCCTGTAAAGTGCAGAATTTCTTTATCAGCCATATGCTGATGTGTGAGGGGGCAGAGCTCCAATCATTTATCATAGAGACTGCAGGAACTTTACCTCTGAGCCTTCATGCTGGCCAAAAACATCGAACCTCACAAAGGAACGTCTGCGTCCAGTGGCAGAAACCCAAGCCAACATTCATTCATGTGTGAGAGGTTATTTTTAAGGTTGTCTTAAAGATGTCAGCACAGATTATATGATCTTTGGGTGCACTGGAGGACCTTTCTGTGTATTGTTTTCATTTTCTTGCTTCTCCTTGTCAGAATGGGAATACAAATAGTGGTTGCACATGTGTTTGTGTATGTGATGATCTGGTGACCTGTGCAGTGTAATCTGATATAATGACGTTGGGATTGGCTCCGCTCCTGCACACCCGCAGGGAAGAGTTGGCGAGAGATTATATCTCTAATCCTGCAGTTTTTTTATTATTTTTTGTTTACTCAGCCACCTGATTTTTGTGTTTCCTATGTCTGGTCAGACACAGATTAATGTTTTCCTGTGTATGGATTCATAGCTACAGTCTTACACTTACATAACTTTCTCATGTGGTCTTTGAGCCAGCCATGAATTTTTTGACTTAAAGAGCTTTCTACATTCTTGTTTGGTCATAAACGGACAAAAGGCCCAATTGTTCCATAGCTATCGTTGTTTCAGTGTCAGCGCGGGGTCCGAAGCTCAGACCCGATCACCTGTTTCACAACCATCACCGATAAAAACAGACGGAGAGGGTGTCATTTACCATACATTTAATATAGCCCTTCCTTGAAGACTCCTTCTTGGAGCCATGTGTTTGTTGTCAAAAATATAATTGGTTTAAACGTTTGTATCCAGAGGCTTTGCTCATTGTAATGTGACTGAGAAAGATCGCACAGCAGAAATAACTTCTTTATTAACATGTTGATGCAGTTGGTGCATGTGATGAGACCTTTTCAACAGGCACAACTCGTATATTATGTGACCTGTGATTTGTGCACGCGTATTCTTGGCTTCGGCTGTAAAAGGTGGAGCTACTTCCACGGGTCTGACCTAACCTCCTTCCCCCTGCCAACCAAAGCCAGGTGTTTTTTTTTTTTTTTTTTTTTTGTGGAGTTTGTTCAAATTCAGCATAAGCGGTATAAAATTGTACAATTTCCTGGTTAAGCCTTGAATGCAGTGCAGAAATGCAGAGTTGAATCGCAGACATCAACAGACATGGTGTTTCAGGCGTAGGTTACGCAATAAAAACAGTAAATATTGAAATTAATAGGGGTCCTAGGCAGCTGCTCTGTGGTATGACTGATCTGACCTAATGTTCACTCGTGATGAATGACCTGTCAGTCGCTGGAAGCCACTTTCACATGTGCTGTGTTCACACCCCTCTCGGTGATAAGACGGTGATCTGTATACTTGTTTATAATATGATTTAGTTAACTCCCCAATGAGACCGTTCCTTTTTCTCCCCTGCTTGCCTCCTGAGCTCTGAACTCTGGCTAGTGACTGTTGCAGGTTATTTCACCTGACCTGCTCTCCCCTCTTATTTATAAATGTCTGTGAAACCACTCAGGGGTCCAATCAACAGCACTACCCTTATTTGGTCCTCTTACACCGAAGGAGAGAGAGGAGATGGTAACAGAGTCTACTGCCACCAAGTGTCTGTCTCTGTGTAGGGCAGACAGTGTATGTAAGAGCTTGTTAAATGTATTGTTGCTGTAATATGTTGTGTGATTATTGTTGTTGATAATGTACAGTGCAAGTCTGAGAGATGTGCGTATCTGTGTGCTTCCAGGGGGATCTGCGCGGTTATCTGGCTCAGCAAGACTGGAAGTTTAGAAACGCTGACTCGCTGGAGTTACAGAGGATGGCCTGTGAAATCGCTGCTGGCGTTACTCACCTTCACAAACACAACTTCCTGCACAGGTATGACGTCAGCGCAACAACTCGGTCAACCTTACAAACACAGATTCAGCAACTTTCCTGTCAAACAAGAAACAGCCACTGTTTACATAAAACATTAATTACATACCTCTGCTTTGTTGTGTTTGAAAGTCATTACAATATTTAGATGCCCGTTTTGCATCAATTTCCAGTGATTATGTATAATAATTGGAAAACGTGAGGTTTGTAAAATCATTGTGGATTGTACTTTGGACTGATGAGTAACTGGTCTGGCACCAGTTTAACAGGTCAGACTGGCATCCCATAGCTGGCTGATAAGAGGGAAGTCTCTGTTGGAAGTTTCAGTTTCAGTTGGAACGCAAGAAGAGAAATGGATATTGATCTGTTTGTCGATACACAAGTATAAATAAACCATATTCTAATGCCATGTGTAAGTTATCCTGAGACACACAGCTTTCCAGCTTTCCCCATTATGTAGATACCACACCATCAGGGATCAACATGTAGGTAATGATATTTCAGGATATGCTGGAGTTTAGCCAATGTTGTTGTGTGTCTAGTATAGGGATCTCCAAACTATGCCACAAAGGGCCTTGTGGCTGCAGTTTTTTGTTCCAACCAGTCAAGCACACCCAGTTTGACCAATCAGCTGTCTGAAGACTCAGATGAGTTGATTAAATGAATCAGATCTGGCGTGCTGTTGCTGGGTTGGAACAAAGACTGCAGCCACATGGCCCTTTGTGGAATAGTTTGGAGATCCCTGTTCTAGTGTATCAGGTGCCATAATACATAGATCAGCTTTTAGCATTTTAAAAGATTTTTTTTATCCAGTCCCTGGAGTACTGGCACTCTGTAGTCGAAATGCTGGATTTTTTCCCTTCTTTTTTACCCTTTGCCTGAGTTTAGTAATTGAATATTAGTCTGTCTGGAACAGGGGCTGTTAGGAACGTATGGCTTGTGGGCAACATATGATGCTCAACTCATCAGTTCTATTTTGCATGCTCAGAATAAGCTCAGAGAGTTTCAGTTACACGGCTCCCATGCAGTGCCTCAGTGTCAGCTGTCCCCTGCCAGAAGGATATGATGATGTTGCTTTTTGCATGTAAAAGGATAGCTCAGGATTGAGCCTTGTTACAACTCGGTGATTCTCCGTGTGAAGTCAGATATGTCTGGGTCTTAAACACTTGAATGTTACTTTTTTAAAATTTAAGCCAGCAAAAAAAAACAAAAACAAAAAAACATTTAATAACTCAGCTTGTTGTGTCAAACTTGAACTTTTCACTGAATCTCTTAGAGCAGTGCTGCAAAAGGAGAAGCATGTCACTACTCGCTTTACTGCTGTGGATGAAGTTTCATCTGGAAGCAGGCGCTGGTAGCTCAGTCTGTAGGCAGAGGGTTCTTGGTTCAAGCCCTGCTGACAGAAGTTGGGAGGTGTTCTGGTAGCACAGCCAGTGCCAGTACCTTTGAGCGAGGTACAGAACCCCCAAATGCTCAGATGGGGCCCTTTGCTGAGCTGGCGTCTCGTCCAGGGTGTCGCCCGCATGCAGCTGGGATAGGATCCAGCACCCTCTCCGTGACCCTGCAAGGGAAATGGCGCCCAATAAAATAAAAAATGAAGTTTGATCTTGGAGACTCAACGTTGTTAAACGTATCATTCATTCTCATTTTATAGTTCCGCCACGACTAAACAAAATATGTGTTGCTAAAGGGTGTGCCACAGTTTTGTACTAGCATGCCACGTTTTATTATTGTAAGACTAAGCCGTCAGACCCCCTCGCTGCCTTTGTTACTGGATGTAGGGCCGAAGTCAAAAGCTGGCACTTGGGGAGAGTTTAAAATAAATCTCCGGCTATCTTCCGGGGGGTTTCAGTTGATCTGACTGCTGGGCCACGCACTGTACGTGTAAAACGCTGACACCAGTGTTTGTCGTTAAGCTGGCCAGGAATTGCTGCAGGACTGAAGGGAAACCAAAGTGTGCGAGGGGGAGGGGGGGCCTGTGGCAGCTTAACATTTAGAGAGAGATTCAGAAGTTCTCACGCCATCTCCTGGACCCTCCGAAAAACCTCCCTCTCGTAATGGTATCCTGCGACTGTATGCACGAGTCAGGAATAGCCCTTCTGTGCACGCAAGAGGTTCAAGGCCAATGACCGGTGGAAGAATTCCCTACAGTTGCCAGTGTTATTTGCGATTCCCGCCAGAGTCCTTTGCCCTTGATTCTGCTGAGGCCTGTGGGGCTGAACGCATTGGCAGGTTTCTTTAGACTGTGATGCTTCAGCCTGGCTTTACTTTATCGACACTAACGACATGAATATGTTAATGACGTGTTCATCACAAAGCCCAGCTCTGAGGCATCTTTTCGTTATTAATCACTTTGTTAACCACTGCACGTGTGCTGTGTTTTCTTCTTTATGCTCACAGTGATTTGGCTCTGAGGAACTGCTACCTGACTGGAGACCTCACCGTCAAAGTAGGAGATTATGGAATTGGACCGTACAGATATAAAGTAAGCATTCATTTTAATTCTGTGATTACCGCAATGGTATATCTGTGATAGGCCTTCTAATTACGGTCCCATTACCTCACCAACGTTAAAGTCTCTTCAGATTGGAAGAAAAAGCTCCATCATAGGTTGTGGAGGTGTTTGTCTTGGTGTTAATTGTATGTTTCCCTGAAGTATGTTGAAGGCCTCCTCTTGAAACTTGACCCAGTGTGAGTGTCCAAGGCAGTGCCCTCATCTGGATTCTTTAAATACTGCTGATCCGTCAGTTTGGATGTCTGAATTTAATACTCCTTAGATAAGGTCATCTGCTAAATCTATTTCTGTAAAGAAAGCTAGAGACAAAGTGGGCTTCTCATTCAGAACAAAGTCACGGCCAAGAGATGTCCTTCAAAAGAAATTTTCTTGAGGCGTTTTAGAAGTTGGTTTTGTGAAATATAAGTAATGAATGCCGTCTGTAACGATACGATTATAACTCCAGGAGGATTACATAATCACGGAGGATGACGTGTACGCGCCCCTTCGCTGGTTGGCTCCTGAGCTGGTGGGCGAGCGCCACGGGGGTGTGATTACTATGGAGCAGACCAAGTCCAGCAATGTGTGGTAGGTACCAGATAACGGCTTGTCGCCGACACCAGAGCACACACAAAGCCATTAATCATCCCAATTAAATGTTATGAAGGCAGCAGATATTATAGTAAAGTCGTGTCCAGTTCTGATTACATATCTGGGGAAGTTGTAATGGAAGCCTCAAATATGACTGTAAATGTTATAAGGCCTGTTGCCAAGCAAACAACTGCCAACACCCGAGTTGGAATCTAAATGATTAACAGCCTTCACATGGTTCTAAAAAATGTATCCGTTTTATAGTTTTGGGTCAAGAGGAGGTCACGGTCAGGTCCTAGATTTAGCTGGCACCGGGCAGCTTCAGCTCTGCAGTGATTTACGGTTGCTACTGTCTTTGTCTGCAGGGCTTTGGGCGTCACACTCTGGGAGCTGTTCGAGAACGCCGCTCAGCCGTACCCTCATCTGTCTGACCGGGAAGTTCTCAATCACGTTATCAAGGACCAGCAGATCAAACTGTTTAAGCCACAACTGGAGCTTCCGTATTCTGACAGATGGTAGAGACTCCAGAACCGCAGAACACATCTGCATATCCGACGTTGTCCTTAAGCTCTCAGATAACTACTTCTTCTTTGTGGAAATGCAGGTACGAGGTTCTGCAGTTCTGCTGGCTGTCTCCAGACGAGCGGGCCACGGCGGAGGAGGTGCATCGCTTGCTCGTCTACCTGCGCATGCAAGGTCAGAAGGACATGGAAGAAGACTTTGAGCAGCGCTGGGACGCTCTAAAGCCCAACCCTTCCGGCCGACAGACCACCATAAGCCACACATCGTTCCCCATCCTGGAACAGTTCGCCGACGACGCCATGCGGCAGGAAATCGACGAAGTTCTGACCGTCACCGAAACAAGCAAAGGCCTCAGCTTTGAGTACGTGTGGGAGGCCGCCAAGCACGACCACTATGACGGCAGCCACGGGCGCTCGGGCATGGACACCACCTTGAACTACCACAGCATGTTCTTTCCTGTTTCCAGGGAAGATATTCAGGCCCATTTCCCTGACCCCGAAGTCAGGACAGCAGGCAAGGACAACCACAACACTCCCCCTGGAATTCCGGGAATTGTGCAAGTCTTTGATTCCCAGAAGCCGTCTGAGGCCCGTGATTACTACATACAGCTAGAAGAACGGGGCGAGAGCATTGTGGAGGAAGATGGGAACCGACGGGACTTTCTATTAGACCAGCAAGACTTTGTTCTTCTCCAAGATGTCCGTTTGGATGAGTCTAGCACGGAGGCCGATTTTTTCCACCAGAGCATCGACTCCAAGGATTCCTACTTGCCGGACAGCCACATCTGGTCCTCTCTGGAGAACGACAGTCCATACCACACCACCATTTTCACTGACAGTGGAACCAAGCAAGAGGAGTTGCCCTCCTGGAGAACCAGCTTCATGGAATTTTCAGAGCGCAACGGCGACTCGCTCCACAAGGACGGAGAAGCCCGGGACACAGATACAAGATACGGGGGTTCTTTTTTAGGGGAGGGTTCAGAAGCCCCCCATCCGGTGGACTCTTTGACGTGGAAGGAGGAGAACACCGACATGAAGAGGCTTCTGAACACTGAAAAACTTGCCGAGAACTTCATGTTCCTCAAAAGCCAGAATCTGATGAAGGACAAGCCAAGAATCTCAAGTCCACAGGAGAACTTCCTTTCCCCCGGCGTCGCCCATGAACCGGAAGACACCTTCAAAATGGGTTCTTGGGACAACCTGAACACTCTAGGTAGCTTTACGACCGCAGACAACTATCTGAAACCTTCTCCAAGTAGCACGTCCGCCAGACAGGAATGTTTAGACTCTCCCAGTGTCAGCTCGGGTGAGTTCCATCCGTCGGTGGTAGAAAACGCGACGCTGGTGCCTTTTATTACAGTGGTCACAGAAGACGAGGCCAGCACCCAGCTACCGGTCACACACAGTTCTTCCTCTGAAGACCTCGGTCCAGCGCCCTCCTCAGACAGGGGCACGGACTCCGGGTTCGATTCTACCTCAGAGAGGTTCGAGATCGTCATCTGTCAAGACGGCCACACCGAGGCGTTATCCGAGAGCGCCCCCCCCGACTTGCTGTGTGCCGACGCTAAACCTTCCGGCCTCGAAGACGTCCTCGGATCCTCGACGGACGTTCAGCCCGGGGAGGATAAGACGGCCGAGAACTCGCTGACGCTGTCCTCAGACGAGGGGCGGGGCGAAGACCTCGCGAGCAACATCCTGACGAGTGAACTGATCGAGGACGCAGACCTGTCCGATCACGAGGAATCCTTCCTGGATACCACCGGAAGATCTTCTCTGCTGGTCTCCGGGCCGTCTTTAGACCAGATCAGCCAGGACAGCTTACTGGAAGACAGCATGTCCACCAATTTAGCAACCGTAGATAATTCGGCGGAGACCCCGGACTCTTTAGACTCGCTGGACATTCACAGACTCGGCGAGCAGGGGGAGGAATTAGGCGCTCAGATCATCCCACACAAACTTCATCCTCCGTATAAAATATCAGACAGCGGGTACGAGACGGAGAACCTGGAGTCTCCCGAGTGGAACTCCCAGCTGAACATCAGAGACCACTCCCCTGTCAAGAATGGCTCCAGCGCTGGTGGAAAAGAGGAACCAGAAGACTCCGCAGCTAGCGCAAACGTAGCTCCGCCCGAGATCGTCATCTCCGAAGCCGAGGGAGTCCCGAGCGGCCGCGGTGAGGATCCGCAGCCGGAAGACCGCGCCCCGGGCGAGGAGCCCCTCATGGGCAGCCACTACAGAGATTCTGCTTACTTCTCAGACAACGAATCAGAACCCGAGAAGAAGCCCGAGGACGCGGGCGCAGGAGGCCCCGGGGAAGGATGGCCGAGGAGCTCCGAAGAGGCAGCGGGCGGGGCCGCCGGGCTCCACGAGGAGAAAGATCTGGAGTCTTTGTTTTCTGGACAAGAGGCTTTGGTAGCTGCCGAAGCACCGACGGAACCAGAGCAGCCTGTTGGGGGAGGAGTGTCAAGAGCAGGCTTCTCCGAGGGGGGGCCAACGGGGTCGAACGGCCTCCAGCGGGAAGACGATTGGAAGGGCGTGATGTTAACAAGCCAGCCAGCAGAGTCCGAAGACCTGGACCTGCCTGCATCCGCGCCTCGGTGGCTCCCAGAAACCGCCTCCCACCCGAAACTCACCAGGAGCGACGGTCAGAGGAGGAAGGAGCCCGACACGGAGGGGCGCTTCCTGGCCAGGCGGGAGGATTCGGGGTTAGAAGGCCACGAAGACGGGATGGACGCCGACGAGGAGGACGAGAACAGCGAGGACTCGGAGGACGACGTCCACGGCTACCACCTCCGCAGCTCCAGCTCGGAGAGCGAGGACGAGGCCGCGCACGCGGTGCCCATCATCATCTCCGACGACAGCGGCGCCAAGAACCTGAAGAGCCTGCTGAAACCCACCACGCTGAACATCCAGGCCTCGTCCTCGGGGCTTCCCGCCGGGAGCGGCAACAACTCCAGGAGAGCCGTGTCGTTCTTCGACGACGTCACCGTCTTCCTGTTCGACCAGGTGAGGCGACAGAACTCCCGCTAGCCGAGGCTCTGTGTGAGGTTGGTGTTGACGCGCGACCGTGTTCTGGTTCAGGAGACACCCACCAAGGAGCTGGGCGACCACTCGTACGGCTCCAGTAGTCCAACGCCCGAGTTCAGGGGCGCGGCGCCCGCGGCCGGCTACCTGAACCGTTTCACCAACTCCGAAAGCTCCACGGACGAAGAAGGTAACGGCCGTAACCGCGGCGCCCGCCGCCGCCGCCGCCACCGCCGGCCGTCCACGAGAGGCCTGACGTTGTCTTTGGTCCCTGCAGGCGGCGGGTTCGAGTGGGACGACGACTTCTCCTCCCCGGCGCCCGCCTTCCTGCCCAAGGATAAAGTGTCAAAGGCTCCGCCCTCTTCCGCGGCGGCCCGCTTTTCCTCTCCGCCTCTGGCCGGGGGGGGGCGAGCGTTGGAGCCCAGCTGGAGCAGCTCATCCAACTACTCCCGCTTCTCCATATCACCGGCCAGCATCGCCAGCTTCTCCCTCACGCACCTGACCGACTCCGACATCGAACAAGGAGGTGAGTTGGAAACGGTCCCGGACTCGCTGACCTGATGTGTCTCAAGTGACTCATGTTGATTTTCATGGTTTTCACTGAACCCTGGGATGATGATGATGATGATGATGATGATGATGATATCACGCTTATTTGAGATGAACACTGACCTAAACTCCTGTTTTCCCGCTTTTTAGGAAGCAGCGAAGATGGAGAGAAGGACTAATGAAGGGACGTTCTTAACACTAATAAACTTATTAACTTGCACTTTTTTGGGAAAGAACTGCTGGGGAAGGACCCACGGCGTGGTTTGTGGGACAAACTGTGGACACTTGGCTCAGGCAGAACTTCAGCGACGCAGGGTCACACGATCAATGGTTGCAAACTGAAATCAGGCTCAGTTTCCGGTCTGAGTCGCCTCACCTCTCCAGCTACATTGGTGTGTGATTCCAAGTCCGTGCAATCCTACTTTTCTAAACGCCTGCTTTTAACACTAATCAAGCACATTCCGGGTGTTTGACTGCTTCTGTGTCAAAGTGTTCTCCCTTTTTAGGACTTTGTCCTCACCTACCTATTAAAAAAAAAAAAAAGCTAACAAAAGAAATAATGTTGTGACACTGGTCTGGTACAAGACGACTGCAGTCGAGAAGAAACAAGCTCTGATTTGAGCAAAGATTAAAAAAAAAAATTAAGCTTTTGCTAATTTAATTTAGCTTCTTCATGTTGTTTGATTATCAGTGGTTGCCTTTATTGAAGTGTAATTTTTTTTATCTTTTTGTCCAAACCTGTATCATCCTTCTGTAGCAGCATCTGTGCATAGGATGATTGATCAATGACTGGATAAAAACACTGTTCCTTTGCCATGGCGAGGGGCATTCGCGGTCAGTACTTTTGTATGTTGGGAGTCTCAGTGAGACGGTTTGTGTCTAAACCTGCAGGAAAAACAAAATTGATGGATATTTTGTGCTTGGTTTGATGATCTTGAGGGTTTTTGTCGCCTGTGACGCTGTAAAAAGAACACTGCACTCTGATTTACTGTCACTGCTCTGTTTAAAATCCCACCGGGGAGGGTGTGTGTGTGTTTTTTTTTTTTTTTTTTGTGTCTTTTTTTAAAGTTGCAAACTTTGGCAACGTGCAGGGACGTGAAGTTTTACTACTAGAACAAAGCGCTCGCTCGTCTTTGATGGTGGCGTCCGCCTCCTTTCTTGTCGCAGTTTTAAAGCATTTCATGAACTCCAGTCTTCATCGAGGGTTTCAGGTTGCGACTGTACGGCGATGCTGGTGTAGAAATAGGATTGGATGACACCCACCCTGCGTGCACACGGCTCCGTACGGCACCACAAACCCCACCTTTGTTAAAAACCAGCAGCCTCTGCTTCAGTTAAACTTGAACATTATTTAAAAGAAAAAAAATCTTTTTTTTTTTTTTTTTACAGTATGCTTAATCTTGCACATTTGAGAAATGTAATTTAATGTTGAACTGTACTGATGTATGTAAATGTTGATTTTTTTTTTTTTTTCCTGTCTGTAAATGGGGAACGATGTAATTGAGTTGTGGGTATGAGGTTTGGTTTTGTAACTTAAATGCTGAGTCGATCAGAGGAACATATCACAGCCGTCGGCGAGGAGGTTAAATTAAGAGGCGGAGCAGATGTGAAATCATTCTGTCCTTTAAACTTGTAGATTTTAAAAAAGTATTTTTACTTCATATTTATCATGCTTAGTGTAATTGAATGAAATGTTTATAATTACACTGTTTAATATGAAAATAAATGCAAATGAAAATTCACTGAAAATTTTAATTCAGATTTTTGCTTTTCTTTCACTCTATTGATTGTTGTGTGTGTGTGTGTGTGTGTGTGGTTAACATTGTTATTTTTAAGCTCAAGGTTTTGGCCGTAATCATCACCCAACGGGCTATTTGAACGGGCGTTCCTTCCCCCAGAGTCGACAGCGAGCCAGTGAGTAACAGCAAACTGAACTATGGTCAGAACAGAACAGAACAGAGGGGAGGACACGCTCAGACTTGGGTTCACATCCCCGTGACGTCACAATCCTGTTCACGCTGTCGCTGCAGTTACGCGTTTGGACAGTCGAGGGCGCCACGGCTGGTCTGGAAATCATTTACCTCACTGGGAACAAGTGACCAGATAAGAGATTCATGAATGCGATCATTGGAAAACTGCTGCTTTATGTACATGTGGACGTATGTAGGGATGTGAGACTGGAGGTGAAAGGTCAGAAGTTGCCGTGTTAACCTTCATGTTAATCTGATTTCTCATGATTGATGAAGCGCATCACGTTGGGTTGTTTATGGTCGCTCGAGCAATCTGAGAACTCCAGAAATATGAAGATGATGTCCTAGTCATGTAAATGGAAAAAACAGTGGGATTCAAGTGTTTTTGAGAAGGTTTTATGGGCAAAAAAAAAAAAATCCAAACATTTGCGGAGAAAACTGGACAAAACTTGGAGAAGTCGCTCAGCAAACACAAATGACAAACAAATACAATCACAAACGAAGGTTTCCAGAAACCAGGATGAAGATGGCTACAGTCGTTCTGCGGCGTCGGATCGGTACCTGAACTTGAAGCCCTTTAATCGCGTCAGTCAGAGTAAAAGCCACGGCTACACCCGGAAACATCACACAGCCACATCCGGGAGGAGCCAACGCATGCACAGCCGTCCGTACTCGATCCAAAAACTCAGTTCAGGTCACGTTCTCCCTGATGGGACATGTGCCCCCCCCCCGGCGTGGACCAAACAATGCCGATAAAGCTGCCACCATGCTCTCCCTTTGGGCTTCCGGGCGCTGCCGTCGAGGAGGGTAAGAAGAGTGAGGAAGAGGAGGAGACGTGCTCTACACCCCCCCGGCGTTCCCGTTCACTTGGTCCTGACATCTCAGGGGCAGCGGGCTGCGGGGGGATCCCGCGGGAGGAGGGTGGCGGGTGCGAGGCGCCTCGACGGAGTTCCCCCTCACGCTGATGTGCTCCCACCCCCCCTGAGGAGGAGACGGGAAGACGGCGCCCGCTCAGGACGGAACAGGAAAAACTCTGCTCAAATTCCCAAGAGCGAAAAGCTCACCCCGATGCCGAAGTCCCAGGCCTGGCCCCGGGGCTGCATGGGCCCGACCCCCAGCCTGTGGCAGACGGCTCCGGGCATCTCGGCCGGGAAGCCCGGGATGCTCTCCGCCACCGCCCACACCTGCGGACAACGGCGGCGTTATTCCCGGCCCCGTCCCGCTTACTCACGTGACACGACCTCCGACCTGGTCCAGGGGGCCCACGGACACTTTGGTGACGTTGTTGGAGATGAGCTCCCAGGTGGAGCCCTGGGGGTAGCTGGGGGTGAGGCCCTGCCGGTACCACAGGTTCCCTGTGGGGGGGGCACAAAGATGGCTCAGCTTTGATCTGGGGGGGGGGGGGTTGAGGCTGTTGCTCACCGTTTTCATCCACGGCGAAGACGGAAGTCCGGCCCACCGAGAGCTGTCTGAGCGTCTGGCGCGGGGGGGACGGGATGTGGTACCAGCATTCTCCTGTTGGGGGGGGGGGGGGGTCTGGTGAATCACAGCCTCGGATCGGTGGTAAAGTTCTTACAGAACTCCGGCTGAGACTCGGAATCACTCAGGTGTCAACCCAAACCCATCGGCGTAGCGACGGTAACCATGGAGGGTCCTTCCTACCTGCTGGGTTCTGCTGGGAGACGGACCCCCTGTAGAACACGGCTCCGTCCCTGGCGATGGCCCACACCTGATTGGCTCCCCCGATGGAGATGGACTTGAAGGGCTGGTCAGTGCCCACGTGCAGCCAGGAGCTGCCCTGCAAGATCAGCGGCTCTTTAGCAGCCTGCCTGGGCGGATCCTGGGGAGGGGGGGGGCCTCACCGCAGGGTTCTGGGGGCTCACGCCCAGGCGACACAGCACGTCCCCCTTTTGACTGATGGCCCAGACGGGGACCTGCTCCATCTGGCTCTGGGCCAGGCAGGGCATCAGGGAGACGTCGCTCAGCCGGAGGGGGGGCACCTGCCGCCACGGGGCCCTCAGCGTGATCTTGCACTTCCTGAACACAGAACAGGATGAGGGTCGATGCGGACCCCGAGACACGGGGACACCCCGGGGGGGGCTGGTCCACTCACCTGGACCACCTCCTGCGTCGGACAAAGTCCTTCATGGTTTTGTGTCCGTGGAACGTCCTGTTGGGGAGAAGGACGGCGTTACTCTCTCCTCCCGCTCTTACCTCTTTCTCTCTCTTCCTCTCTCCCTCCCTCTCTCTCTCTATTTCTCTCTTCCTCCCTCCCTCTTCCCCTCCCTCTCTCCCTCTCTCTTCCTTGCCCCCCTCTCTCCCTTAACAACCCCCCCCCCCGGACCCCCAACCCCCTACTTACACAGGGAAGTCTGCCGCATACTGCCAGCCCTCTTTGTCCGTCCCTCCAGGGATGCTGAAGTCCACGGCCCACTCGGACACCTGGAACACCGCGAGCAGGTCAAAAGGTCAGAGGCGTCCACCAGGAGGAGGTCCTGCCAGCAGAAGCGCGCCTACCCATGTCCACTGCGGGGAGGGCGGGGCCGTGTCGCCCTTGGTGCACTCCTTCAGCCCGCCCTCGTCGCTCCACATGGGGCGGTCGGTCGGGAGCCCTCTGGGACAGAACCCCAACAGAACCGTCAGAAAACAACAGGCGGAGGGCGTCAGGGCCGCCCCCGAGTGTCCCTACTTGTCCGTGTATCCCGTCAGGGGGTTCCATCTTTGGTTCTCGTACACGTGCACGTCCCTGACGTCAGTCTGCTGGAGCACAGCCGCCGCCTCATCTGTGGGGCACACGGACACCAGTGTGACGCTGTAGTGTGACGTAGTGTGAGGTTGTAGTGTGACCTAGTGGGACGCTGTAGTGTGACGTAGTTTAATGTAGTGTGAGGTGGTAGTGTAACGTAGTGTGACGCTGTAGTGTGAGGTTGTAGTGTAACGTAGTCTGACACTGCGGTGTGATGATGTACTGTGATGATGTAGCGTGACGATGTAGTGTGATGATGTAGTGTAACGTAGTGTGACGCTATAGAGTGATGCTGTAGTGTGAGGTTGTAGTGTAACGTACTGTGACGCTGTAGTGTGACATAGTTTGATGTAGTGTGAGGTGGTAGTGTAACGTAGTGTGACGCTGTAGTGTGACGCTGTAGTGTGAGGTTGTAGTGTAACGTAGTGTGATGATGTAGTGTGATGATGTAGTGTAACGTAGTGTGACGCTGTTCTGTGACGCTGTACAGTGACGCTGTAGTGTAGCGTAGTGTGATGCTGTAGTGTAGCGTAGTGTGACGATGTAGTGTGATGATATAGTGTGATGTAGTGTAACGTAGTATGACGCTGTAGTGTGATATAGTGTGAGGTTGTAGTGTAACGTTGTGTGATGCTGTAGTGTGACATAGTGTGATGAAGTGTGAGGTTGTAGTGTAGCGTAGTGTGATGCTGTAGCATGACGTCAACTGCACAGAACCAGACAACAGTTTTAACCGGGTCAACGCGTGCGGCTCAAAGGGGGCGGGTCTACAGGTTTACCGGGGGCGGGGTGCCCGCTGTAGACCCAGGCGGTGCCGTCCCAGCCCACGGCCCACACCAGCCCCAGGCTGTTAGACTCTACCCAGCGCAGGTGACCCGGGACCTGCCGCCAGAACCTGCAGCACCACAGCAGAAGCAGCAGAGCGTTAGACACAGGGCAAGAGAAGCAGCGAGGCGGAGGGGGGGGGCGAGCTCGAGCTCCCGGAGCGCCGACCGCCAGGAATATTTACATGAGGTCACAGGCAGGCGTCTGCGGGGACTCCAGGGAGAAGGACGGCTCGTGCACCAGGATGTCCCCCTTGGAGGTGGTGGACCACAGGGCCTGCCTGGAGGGCGGTCCGCCGATCCCTCGGAACTCACAGCAGCAGTCGGACAGCAGGGACAGCTGGGGGGGGGGATGGTCAGTGGAGGGGAGCGCCGTACGTTATGTGGCGGCGGCTGCCGTTACCCAGTCGTCCATGTCCCGCTGGGCGTGCGCCGCCAGGATCAGGGGCCCCCTCTGCCTGGTGCGCTCCGGCGTGTACACGGCGAAGGCGAAGTGTCCCTCCCGGAGCAGCGGGACCAGCGCCGTCACCTCGCTCAGGAACACCTGGAGGAACTGGAGCAAAACGAACGCTTTCAGCCCCGCGGCGGGAGGGGGGCGGGGCGGGACACGCCCACCGCTGCCGGCGCCCCCACCTTCTTCTCGTCGTACTGGGCGTAGTAGACGAAGAAGATGCTGTCCTTCCTGCCGTCGGCGCCGCTGGACTGCTCCAGCGCCACGCCGGCGTCCACCCAGCGCTGGGGCTTCCAGTCCCTCCACCAGCGCAGCGCGCCTTTGCGGACCCACACCGACTGTAGGGCGGAGACAGAGGCGTGACCTTTGGGGGGGCCTTCAAAGCTCTCTTTGATGATCAAAGCCCACTTACGTTGCTGCGCTCCAGCGGCTTGCGGCTGATTTCCTCCCGGCGCTCCTGCTGCTGGCGCTCGCTCCAGGCGGACGTCTGGACCGCCGTCAGCGACAAGGAGCTGGTGAGGGGGCCTGGTGGGGGAGGTTGCATTTAAAGGGGGGGGGCTCAGGATTCACGGTTTCCGTACCTGTGGGGCTCAGCCAGCTGATCTGGGAATCTGCATCCACCTCGCAGCCTCCTCCGGATATCCAGGTCCACACCGGCCCGTCCGCCTCCCCAACGGCCCGGGACGTCTCCAGGGTCCCGAGGGCCGGGGGCCCCCTCGCCTCCTGCCCGCTCCGGGCTGCTTCTGCCCCCTCCAGGTCCACGTTCATCCACGGGAGGTCGTGGCCCGCCGGGTCGGGGGTGGGAAGCACCGGAGCGGGCGGCGGCTCGCCGGCTTCGCCGCGGTCTGACACCAGGCTGTTGATGAAGCTGTCACTGGTGGGGATGAAGGGCTTGGCCCCGCCCGGCGGGGGGTCCGGGCCCACAGGCCCCGCCAAGGACACCACGGAGGGGGAGCCTGCCTCCAGGACTGGGGGTGTCTTTTGCTCCCCCGGACTGCTTCCCGGCTGGACCTGCCTCCGAGTCCGAGTCCGAGCAGCTGAGGATGGGGGCGGGCGGGGCCTTGGTCACATGACCGCCAATCGTATGCTCGCTCCTGTTCCAATAAGACACGCGTGATTCCGGCTCGAGCGGATCATCGATAAGCCTGAACTCTGGCACCCACCTGGGCGGACTCGTTCCCTTACTGGATCCCCACTGGGCGGAGACGGGAATCCAGCCGTTCCCGCTGGGCTCTGACAGGGTCACCCCCATTCGAAAGTAGAGGCCGCGGTCTTCGCCCACAGCCCACACCTGGCAGAGACAGAACCGCCACTGCTCACATGACGCTTTCAACATTTTTGCCCCCCCCCCTCCAAATGGACGAGGTGGAAAAATGGAGAGGTGGAAGTCGGAACCTCCCGTTTGGTGCGGTTGTGTCTCTGAGGTCGTATAAGGGACTGAACTGTAACCACCTACAGTAAAGTGGGAGGGGCCAACGGGTCAACATCAGCTGATGTTCAGAAAGAGCCTCAAATACGCGTGCGGCGTGGAGAGGGATTGTAACATCCGGAGTGTTCCTACATGTGGTGACCATGGGAACCGGGTTTAGGACCAAAACAGTTAAACACTAAATAAGCGGCGTGTGATGGTGGATCTACGGAGCATCTTTCAACCTGATCGTTGAGTCCAACGTCCACCATCAGCATCTCCCCTCCGATGCTGATCCAGCCGGAGCCGCAGGGGTTGTGGGAGTTCACGCCGCGCCTGAACCACACCTGAAACGCACACGGTGGCCTGTTAACCTTGCCGCCATCAGCAGCAGCTCAGGCAAAGGTCTGAAGGGTGTGTATGTGTGTGTGGGGGGGGGTTAACTCACCTTGTAGTCTTTCGTGACCACCCAGACCACGGCAACCCCGACCGCCACGTGGAGCGCTTCCACTTCAGTAGCTGGAGATTCGACCTCGGCCCACGACGTTCCTGGAAGAAGAGGGAAAGTCCTGACCGTCGCCGCTGTAGTTCAAACACAGAGTGAGGTAAAGGCTAGAGGAAGAGCGGACCGGTCGGGCTGTCCAGGCTGAGGCCCGTACGGACCAGCAGGTTCCCGTCCCACATCACAGCCCACAGCAGGTCTCCCGGGCCAGCCGACAACTGAGCCACCTCCCTGGGCACCTCCACTTCCTCCCAGCTGGAGCCTTCTGGGACACGAGGGTGGATTCCCTCCCTGAACCACACCTAAACGGGGAGAGTCCTCCTTAGGAATCACATATGCCTGCTGAATGTCAACAGATGATTTAAAAAAATAGAAAAATACTAGAGAAGGTGGATAAATAGGAAATTGCACGGGATCGTGCTGCCATCTAGTGGTGAAATATAAAACAGTCACCTATTATAGTCTCACTTTTTGGAAATTTGTTGTTAATAAAAGTCATTTGACTTCACATGCTTCATAGATCCCGAACCACGTGACTGCTGGTCACTCACCTGT